>JANUYF010000001.1:411457562-412123631 GCA_026167975.1 Phrynosoma blainvillii | reverse complement strand
TTCCTTCCTCCTTCCCCTTCTCTTCCTTCCTTCCTTTCCTTCCCTTCCTTCAGTCTTTCCTTTCTCTCTTCCTGCCTCTTTCCCTTCTTCCTTTCCTTTCCTTTCCTTTCTCCCTCCCTTCTTCCCTCCCTCCCTCCTTCCCTTCCTTTTCCTCTTTCCTCCCTCATTTCCTCTCTCACTCTCTGTCCCTCTCTTTCTGGGCTGAGCTTCGGGGCGCCCTTGGCGGCGGACCCTTTCCTTTCCTTTCCTTTCCTTTCCTTTCCTTTCCTTTCCCTTCCCTTTCCTTTCCCTTCCTTTCCTTTCCTTTCCTTTCCCTTTCCTTTCCTTCCTTCCCTTCCCTTCCCTTCCTTCCCTTCCCTTCCCTTCCCTTCCCTTCCCTTCCCTTCCCTTCCCTTCCATTCCCTTCCCTTCCTTTCCCTTCCCTTCCCTTCCTTTCCTTTCCTTTCCTTTCCTTTCCTTTCCTTTCCTTTCCTTTCCTTTCCTTACCTTCCCTTCCCTTCCCTTCCCTTCCTTTCCTTTCCTTTCCTTTCTTTCCTTTCCTTTTCCTTTCCTTTCCCTTTCCCTTCCCTTCCCTTCCCTTCCCTTCCCTTCCTTTCCTTTCCTTTCCTTTCCTTTCCTTTCCCTTCCCTTCCCTTCCTTCCCTTCCCCTTCCCTTCCCTTCCCTTCCCTTCCCTTCCTTCCCTTCCCTTCCCTTCCCTTCCCTTCCCTTCCTTCCCTTTCCTTTTCCTTTCCTTTCCTTTCCTTTCCTTTCCTTTCCTTTCCTTTCCTTTCCTTTCCTTTCCTTTCCTTTCCTTTCCTTTCCTTCCCTTCCCTTTCCCTTCCCTTCCCTCCTTTCTTTCCTTTCCTTTCCTTTCCTTTCCCTTCCCTTCCCTTCCCTTCCTTTCCTTTCCTTTCCTTTCCTTTCCTTTCCTTTCCTTTCCTTTCCTTTCCTTTCCTTTCCCTTCCCTTCCCTTCCTTTCCCTTCCTTTCCTTTCCTTTCCTTTCCTTTCCTTTCCTTTCCTTTCCTTTCCCTTTCCTTTTCCTTTCCTTTCCCTTTCCTTTCCTTTCCTTTCCTTCCCTTCCCTTCCCTTCCCTTCCCTTCCCTCCTTTCCTTTCCTTTCTTTCCTTTCCTTTCCTTTCCTTTCCTTTCCTTTCCTTTCCTTTCCTTTCCTTTCCCTTTCCTTCCCTTCCCTTCCTTTCCTTTCCTTTCCTTTCCTTTCCTTTCCTTTCCTTTCCTTTCCTTCCTTCCTCCTTGCAAAGGGGGGGCGATGGGCGAGGTGCGAGGGAGCGTGGGGCGCCTCTTTTGCCTGGGGCTGCTGGCCTTCTTGCTGGCTCCGCTGGAAGGGCTGCCCCCGGCCAAGAGGCACCGTCCCCCGAGCCCCAAGGAGCGAGAGAGGGACAGAGAGAGGGAACGAGAGAGGGAGAGGGAGAAGGAGAGGACCCCCTCGCGGCACCTGGCCCAGGTGAGTCAGCGGAGGAAGGAGGGAAGGGGGAGACTCTCCTGCAAGGCCCTTCCAGCCCACTCTCAGGGCTGAGCTCTGCCTTCTTCTGCTTAAGGTTTCCAACATGACTGAAACTGGGTTGGGGTTTATTTTCCTAAAAAAATAAATAAAATCCCCTATCATTTCCACAACAACTGTGGTCCATACATATTCAAGGGATCTTGATGAATAATTCTCCCTTCACATTTTCACTGCCCAATAGACCACAGTCATGCTGGTGAAAAGTTGGAGAAAGGGTTGGAGTCCCCACTCCTTCTTGCTCTGCGTGCACACTTTTTTTTAGTACACGGGGTTGGTTATTACCTTTAAAGTCCTACAAGGTTCGGGTCCTGGTTAGCTACAGGATCGCTTTCTCCTCCTGATGGACATTTACTCCAATCAGCCAGGACTAGGTTGGCAACTGTCAGCCAAAGGACTTCTTCTTCAGCCAGCCCTCCACTGTGGAATGGCCTGCTGGAAAATAGAGCGTTAAAGACCAGTCTCTTCCAGCAGGCTTATCCAGATAATTTTAATTTGTGAATTAAGATGTCGAATTTTAAATGTAGACTGTTTGAAAATGTGTATGTCTTATTTGTCGATCCATGGGGAGAGGTGGGTAATAATAATGATAATAAGGAAAAGTGAGTATTGGCAAATCAGCAACTGTGAATACAGAACTGCAGGGTGGAAAAAATCAGAGCGCAAGGGCTGTGCTTGTGTGTATGTGACTTCAGATGCTGATCTCCTTCAGAATAAAGACCACTGGGCTGTAGTGACAAATTTGTTCCCTGTGGACCTTGACCATTGTGGTTGTTGTGTGCCTTCAAGTCGTTTCTTCCTTGTGGTGACCTAAGACGAACCTATCATGGGGTTTTCTTGGCATGTTTCTTTAGAGGGGGGTTGCCATTGCCTTCCCCTGAGGCTGAGAGCATGTGATTTGCCCAAGGTCACGCAGTGGCTTTCCGTGGCCGAGCTGGGAATCAAACCCTGCCCTCCAGAGTCATAGTCCAACACCCAAACCACTTCGCCACACTGGCGCTCCAATATTTGACTAGATATTATGTGCCTGCTCAGCCTAAAGCAATAGTTTATAATCTTTAGGGGTCATACACTCTTTTGAGAAATGGAGAAATTTCTTAGTAAAGTGTGCCTAAACACAATTTTCAATGTAACAGTGAGGGAGGGGGGAGATGAAGGAGGAGGAGAGTGAGGAGAACGCTTGGTTCATACACACACTTCAGGCCCATCCACGAACCTTTCTGAAGGGTCTGTGGACCACAGGTTAAGCACCCCTGGCCTGGAGTGAAACCATGAGAGCAAAGACCAACCCAGTTCGGGAGTGATGTGGCAGTGAAATGGTGTAGTAAACATAAGTTTAAATGTGGATCCCAGAAGATACCTGGAACCATGTTAGTGAAGATTCTTCTCATCCAGAGATGGCCCTTTGCCCTGGCCAACGAGTTTCTATATAATTGTACAGCTGAGCAAATAGTACTAATTTAAGGCATCGGACAGGTTTAATCTCTGTTGGCAGATGTCGCTTGCATTATCAGCCTCGGTTGTGGTCTGTGAAAGAATGGAGTGCGGGGCTAGTTAGCTGGTTTTGCTGGTTCACAAAATGTGTCGCTTTGTTATTCTACTGAAGATGGCATAAATAGGATTTTGCTCACCAAAAAGCAGCAGAGGGAATTCCAAACTAACAAAGTAGATGTGTCCCCAGGCATTAATTGTTAAACAGAAAATTTGGGACTAGAGGCAGAAATAAGATGGAAAGAATAGGAGTAGCTTTGAACATCGCAAAAAGTTGCTCAGTTCAACACGTTCCATCCAACTTTTCACCCAAAACTAACAAAAGGCATATGTGAAATGAAACAACCAGGTCAGGTAAGTAAACAAAAACATTTTGAACTTTCTACAGACCACTTAAAAGCCTCTTCCAAATTGTATCCAGGGATTACGTTTTCTTTCAACAGCCCCCCCTTTTCTTATGATTTCCATTGTGTTGGCCAAGCTTACAGATGTATGCTTTTTTTAACATGCTAGTAACTTCAGATGCATCTGAAGAAGTAGACTGAAGTCTACAAAGCTCATGCTGCCAATTTCTTTCAGTTAGTCTCAAAGGTGCTACAAGATCTCTCTACTACTGATTCTACAGACTAACAAGGCTATATCTTTGAATGGTAACTTCAGAGTCAGGCTTATCTGCTTTCCCCTTTTCTCTTTGTTTTGCTGTTCATGTAAGGGATTCTGGAGGCAGCTGCTGTTTACCTTTCCTGTGGTAGGTAGGCACACACAGTTACAGTAGGATTGGCTAAAGAAAAATTATTCTCTTCCCCCATCACAATCTTCGTGTTGTTTACTACAAGCATGCTTCTGCAACCCAATAGTGAAAGCCTGTGCTTCTCCAGCCTGTCTTCTCCCAATGCTGATGCTGCTAAAAAAAATACAGCTAGACTTCATCACTAGGAGGAAAAATGTAGGGGAGGTATATTGTAAAAAATAGCTTATTTGTCAGAAGCTTTGCTAACTAGGAATGCCTCTATTATATTCTTAATTTTGTTCTGAAAACATGTAGGTCTTTTCTTCTTCTTTGCAGATGCAGAATATTACAGATGAGTTGCATGGGTCATTTCATACACTACTCAGAGCATGCATAGATTTGTCAGAGACCATACGCTCAACAGGGAGCTGCAGCAGCAATGCAGCACTCCCTCATGAGCACAGCTGTGTAGTGATCTTTCTGCAAACACATGCCCTCTGCTTGTCAACTCCCAGCATTTTTCACCACTGGTGATGCCACCTCCGGGTGAAGCCTTGCAGTATTTGGAGGGCTGCACTTTGCCACCCTTGATTAAAAGTGAAGTGCACAGTGAAATCTACATCTTCAGTTGCTGGAAGGCTTCACTTCACCACCCCTGCTGTAAAAAGCAGAGGGCATGTGTTTGCAGAGAGATCCCTACACAGCTGTAATAATAACAACATCATCATCTACAGGCGAAGTGTTAAATGTACGACAACTTCATTCTTCACCACTGGTGATGCCACCTCCGGCTTAAGCCCTGCAATATTTGGAGGACTGCACTTTGCCACCCTTGATTAACAGTGAAGTGCACAGTGAAATCTACATCTTCAGTTGGACATTTAACATTTTGCCTGTGGATGTTGTTTGTTTGTTTGTTTGTTTGTTTATATTCTGCCTTTTCCCCAAAACTAGGACTCAGAGCTGCTTACAAGATTAAAAGCAGTACAATTGAAAGCATTGAAAAGATTACATTAAAACTGAATTAAATTATTACAATATTAAAACAGATATTAAAACAATATTTAGCACCTAGCCTGTGAATGTTCTCCTGCAACAGTGCACCTTGTGTCCTCGTAACGTGAGAACCTTAAGTGGGACTACAAGGCCCACTTGTACAATGTTTGACTACAATGGTTTGAGTGATGGACTATGACTCTTGAGACCAGGGTTCGATTTCCATCTTGGCCATCAAACCCACTGGCTGACTTGGTGGGTGTTACTGGGACTCACATGCTCTCAGCCTTAGGGGAAGGGAATGGTAAACCTCTTCTGAACAATTCTTGCCAAGAAAACCCCATGATTTCTTATATCCTGCCTTTTGCCTAAGCAATCAAGGTGGCTTACAAATATAAGATACATACATTACAACAAAAACAGTAATACAATTCCCCCCCCCCCAAAAAAAAGACTAAATACAATATTAAAATAAACATGATAGGTTTGCCTTAGGGTTGCCATAAGTCAGAAACAAGTTGAAAGCATAATACAACAAACAGAACAAGGCAGTAGATTTTAAAGAGCTGGAGCAATAGAGCGTAGTGTTGCCAGGTTTTCAAAATAGCAATAAGAGACAGACAAAATGACATGCAAGGCTGACAATCAGGAAGTAGATACAGGTTGAGTGTCCTTTATCTAATATGCTTGGGACCAGAAGTGGTTTGGATTTTCAGTTTTGGAATATTTTCATTTACATAATGAGATATTTTGGAGGTGGGGATCCATCTCTAAAATACAAAATTCATTTATGTTTCTTATAAACTTATACACATAACTTGAAGGTAATTTTATAAACAGTATTTTTAATAATTGTGTACATGTAACAAAGTTTGTGTACAGAGCTCCATCAGAAAGTAAAGATGTCATTATCTCAGCCACCCATGTGGCCAATTCTGGATTTTGGAGTCGCATGGATTAAGGGCCTTTACAGACTGCCAGAAATAATGCAGCTTCAGTCCACTTTAACCGTCCTGGCTCAGTGCTAGGGAATCATGGGAATTGTATTTTTTTCTGAGACGTTGAGCCTTCTCTGTCAGAGAGCTCTGGTGCCACAATAAACTACAGTTCCCATTATTCTCTAGCACTGAGCCAAGACAGTTAAAGTGGACTCAAGCTGCATTATTTCTAGCAGTCTGTAAAGGCCCTATGCTAAGGGATACTCAACCTGTATTAACCCAGCCGTGTAAAAAAGGTACCACATTCATAAATTACATGACACATACATTTCTATGTGATGGACCTGCAAAATACAGCAAATTTTTTTGGCATCTTGTTCAGTCTATATAAAAGGAAAATCTTTTCAGTCCTCAAACAGAGTATATCCTTTGTAATAAGGATCACCTGCCATTCCTATAAAACACAAAGTTTCCTGACCTCAAATAAGGGGCATCCCTTATAATAATGGACACAGATCAACCCTACTTACGTTCTTCTTTGACTGTTTCCCCAAAAGTATTCTTCACCTAGCCATTCAGTTTTGTGGAATTACATGAAGGGTGCTTTTCCTTTAAGGGCTGCTAGGTAGGGAAGATTGGTAGGGAAATTGCCATGACAAGGAAGGCCAGTAATTCATCTAGTCTGGCACTTCCAGCCCTGACAGCAAACAGTGAAATGCCCAAGGAAAGATGCTAAGGAGAACATTTCTATTTTCATTTCCCCCATCCCATGACAGGCATGCATTGGTTTTAAAACCTTACTGTAGTGATTAATGTTTTCTTCCAGTTATAATTTTTTTAAAAAGTGAATCGGCCAGATGCCCAAACATCCTGCAACAGTGAATTCTGTAGATTCAGAGACTTTTTTTAAAAAACCAAAAAAATGTTTTATGATTTGCAATCAGTTTAGAACCCATCAGAATCTGGATAATAGTTTGACCACAGGCCATATTATCTCTGTTAGAGAGAGCTGGAACATGTGAGGGATTAATAATAGATGGTTTTATTTTATCAATTTTATATCATCCCTTTCCACCAATGATGCTTAAGAGCAAGAACCTGCAAATCTAATAAAATACAATAAAACAGTAAAAACACAATAACTAAATAACAAAGATAAAAGTAAGGCAGGAAGAATACAACAGTAAACCAGTAAATATAACTAAAAATATATATATTACCATATTTTATGAGAGCCATAAGAAGTCAGTGTGTAGGTCAAAGGCCTGTGTCTTTATCTATCTACCAGGCATTCATTAAGCAAGAAGAAACGGACTGTTTGGAGCATCACAGAGGAAGATGAATTTAGAACCAGTGTGGTGTAATGGTTTCAGTGCTGGACTAAGGACTTTACTACACATGGTTTTTAAACCACAATTTCACTGGAAAGAAGCAGTTTTTAACAGAGGGGCGGGGTATAAATAAATTTTATTTTATTATTATTTTTATGACACTGCCTCTGACCCATAGCTGCCCTGTCCCCCAACCCTTCCCATTCATGGGGGAAAGCCATGAATAATCTGGCAATTGCACAAACCCCCAGGTGTGAAATGTTGCTCCCAGAGCAGTTGCACAATTATGAGACATGTGGCACTGCCTCCTCCTCCTCCTCCCCCCACCATCCTCCCCCACTCACTATTCCCAAGCACCTGATTAAAAAGGTAAAGGTTTCCCCTTTGACAAAGCTTGTCAAAGATGATCCCATGGTCATGTAGTCGGCATGACTGCAGAGAACACTGTAACCTTCCCACCAAATTGGTACCTATTTATCTACTTGCACTTTTACATGCTTCCAAGCTGCTAGATTGGCAGAAGCTGGCACTAGTGATGGAGGCTCACTCTGCAATGTGACACTTGGATCTCAAATCTGCCAATCTGCTGATCTTGCAACCGCTGAGATACCGCATCCCTAATCACCACCGTGATTACCTTTCTTTGCTTTTTTCTGTTTATTTCCTGTCTTTCTTTTTAACTTTTAAAAGTAAAAATCGCAGCAGCAGAGCTCCGGAAGTGCGCAGAGAAAGGGGAAAAAACAAAACCAAAATCCCTAAAGCCATGCTGGGTAGGGTATAAGGCAAGGAGGTGGGTTACGGGAGAGGGCAGGAAGAAAGCACGATGGAGGCAGCAGCCTGGTTGCATGAATGAGAAGAGGTGCAGTAATGGCTCCCTTATGAGCAAGATCCCTGGAGGAGGAACAAAGGATTTTAAAAGATCAATCCCCAAAACATGTTTCCAATATGGGAAGGGGGAGGCATTCCTGTTGTCATTTTTTACTTTTCACTGGTATCCCTTTTAGTGTTCCTTACAATTTCTAGGGACTCTGGTTTCCCTCCAGATGTTAACTACTATTCCCATCACCCTTTGTCGTGGTACAGGCTATCAGGGGCTGATGGGAATCAGAGTTGAACATTATTTGGATTAGAGCTTGGAAATGCTACATTTTAGACTGCAATTCCCAGAATCTCCCAATCAATGTGTTCTCTTCCTCTCTCTTTTTTAAGGGCCGCCTTCCTCCCCTGTCCCTGGTTGCCATATATTTCTTAAAGTGCTGTTTATCTTTACTCCTGTCTTACACATGCCTAAGTAGTTTCCCACTAATTCCTGGTTTTATTCCCATGCCCTAGGACTGTGCATGGCTCCATTTGTTATATAGCAGTGGCAATATACTGTGTAATTTATGGTGAAGACAAAAACTAGGTCCTCTCTCAACAGATCTGTAATCAAACCCAGAGCTGCAAAACTTCTGGCACTCTAGACCAGAGCTTGGAAAAAAGGACATGTTAGATTCTCAGCATTTTAAAGATGTAAGTCCACTTAAACCCAGTAAAGCTTTCTTCTGTATGGGAATGCTTATTTGGATTGCCTGATTAGTCTCTCTTCCCGGGTTAATGATGTATCATAATTATCTCCATCTTTTCCTCCCAAAAATGTATAAGGGTCCTTAGCATTGTGCTAAGTAGTAATGTAATAGGAGCCCTCTACTGGATATGGATGTTACACAACTGCGCAATTGTAATTTCCACAGATATAAGTCCACTTGCAAAGTCATAAAGTCCCAATAGGATTCTGTTGAATACTTCTAAACTTAACAAAATATATCTAGGAAAATATGTAGAGAGCTCTTGTAGCACATTTGAGACTAATGGAAACAAAGAAGTTGGCAGCATGAGCTTTTGTAGACTTAACAACTGCATCTGAGGAAGTGGACTGAAGTCTACGAAAGCTCATGCTGCCAACTTCTTTCTTTCAGTTAGTCTCAAAGGTGCGACAAGATCTCTCTACATACTGATTCTACAGACTAACATGGTTATATCTTTGAATAATAGCTAAGGAAGGGTTGGTTGGTTTGTTTTCCTGTTCAATACATAGCTTGGAGAACCTATATTTCCAACCTAAGAAATCTTTCCTCATTCCTTAGGCCAGGGGTAGGCAACCTTTCCCCTTTAAGGGCTGAGGGACTTCAGCTCCCAGAATCCCAGGAGCTATTGGCCAACATGGGACTATTGGCCAACATGGCTGAGGCTTCTGGGAGCTGAAGTCCCTCGGCCCTTAAAGGGGAAAGGTTGCCTACTCCTGCCTTAGGCTGTGTGCTTTTCATCAGAATGGCATGCTTTGAACAAATCTAGCTGTATGATGCTTAATGATATCACCAGGGAACCAACACCTCCCACAAGGGGCAATCCCTAGGTGTCAGCTCAGGTTGGCCCCCCGAAAACACAGAGCCTGGGATTCCCTTGACCTCCTAGCCTTCATGCTGCGATATGATGGGACTTCTGGGCAACCATAGACTGCCCACCATGCCCTAGGTCAGGAGTAGGCAACCTTTTCCCTTTAAGGGCCGAGGGACTTCAGCTCCCAGAATCCCAGTAGCTATTGGCCAACATGGGACTATTGGCCAACATGGCTGAGGCTTCTGGGAGCTGAAGTCCTTCAGCCCTTAAAGGAGAAAGGTTGCCTACCCCTGCCCTAGTTGATTGGCTTTTGCCTGGTAGAAGCTGTGGTATTTGGGAAGAAGGAAGAGTAGCAAGGGTTTTAGAGAGTTGCACTCCCAAGTATGAAAGAATATTGGTTCAATTAAGATTATCACACGGAGCTCCATCCCATTCTTAATCTGTGTTATTCACGCGATTGGGGGGAAGATTATCACACCCAGGCTTCTCCCATTCTTCTCCCGTCCATAAACAGTAATGGAGCCATCATTTGGTATTAACGGGAGTTCCTGTTAATACCAAATGATGGTTCTATTACTGTTTATGGATGGGAGAAGAATGGGAGAAGCGCATGGAGGTGTGATAATCTCCCCCCTGATTGCGCGATTAACACGGTTTAAGGATGGGAGAAGGACGCTTCCCTCCTGTGTGATAATCTCCAATGTGTGTATGTGTGTATAAAATAAGCCTTGTGTAGTGTAGGAATGGATGATAATTTTGTTTTATTTTTGAATAATATTTTCGGGGGAAAGGGAATGAGTAAAAAGCTGATTACCTTGAAGGTAGAAAGAAGAATCATATAGTTTATAGAAGCCAGATCATACTCGGTAAGAGCTCTAAATTATGAAAACTGTCGGCTGCAGAAATAATCAAGGTTGATACCACTTTAACTGCCATGACTGAGTGCTGTGGAATTCTGGGAATAGTTTGTTGTGGCAGCAGAGAAAGCTAAATGAATGGCCTTTGCTTGACAGAAACTGTGGTATTGGTACAAAACTACAAATAGCAGAATTGCATAGCATTGAGCCATGGCAGTTAAAGTGGTAAACCTCCTCTGAATAAATCTTGCCAAGCAAATCCTATGATGAGGTTTGCCCTAAATTGGAATAGATTGGAATAAGTTGTTTCCTAATCAGGTCTCCAAGTTAAACATAACCAATTCGTTTATGCTTGCCTTATAGGATGTGTATCCAGGCCCATCTCATTCACTATGAGCCCCTCCAGACTACATTCCTGTGTCCTGATCTCTTTAAACTGTGGTGTTCAGAAGAACTGGACATAATTTTCCTACTCTGCATGTGGAGTAAGATTAAGGTGGAATTCCCACAAACTCCAGATCTTGGAAACCTTTATCTTTAGGATTACCACTCAGAATCCCCACAGACATGCTGGTTAAAGTTTTCTGGAGATTGTAATTTTTAAAAAAATGCTTTTTGAAGATATGACAATCTCTGCACCTGACCTGATTTTAATGCAGATAGAGGCTTCCTCTGCACTTCACTGGTAGTTTCCAGGTGTACCAAGGAGAGTAACTTTGATGAAAGAATAAAACATAGGTTGAATCTGCACTGCAGAAATAGTGCAGTTTGGCACCACTTCATCTGCCATGGCTCAGTGCTCAGGAATTCTGAGCTTTGCAGTTTTGTGAGATATTTAGCCTTCTTTCAGAGAGCTCTGGTTGGTACCACAACAAACTACAAATCCCAGGATTCCATAACATTAAGCCATGACAGTTAAAGCAGTGTCAAACTGCATTATTTCTGCAATGTAGATGCAAGCATAGTAATTTCTGTGGAGGTTTTCCACTGTGGGAAGAGCTGCTGCTGGTGGGACAAGTTCCATTTAGCGTCATCATCTCTGCCCTGAGTCTTCCTGTAGGGCTTATTTTCTCTTCAGTTTTATGGCTGGGAATGAAGACAGGCTATTCCTTTCCTTTCCATCTGTCTCTTACTACTTATTCCTGACCCACCTGCATCATTCTCTCCCTTCCTGACGTCTGTCCTTGTCTTGGCAACAGATAATTGTCCTGTCACAGACGGTGGGTAAATGATGGCTCCAGTGGGGGCTGGAAGGGGGGCAGCTGCTCATATGCCTTTGAGCATCGGGAAGGAGGCTGCCTTTGCTTGCTTACTTGCTTCTGTATGCATGCACATGGAATGTGTGAAGACACACCCAACTAAAGGTGGTGGCAAATATGGGTGTGCAATGCCAGTACCCTGGTGAGATCAAACTCTTATACCCAAAAAAGGCTCCAAAGCTGAATGTAAAGTCCAAAAGGAGGAAATTTATTTAAAAGAACAAAAGAAAAAGATTTCTCCTCCCCAGGGCTAACAGGCTTAAAATAAAAGGTACTTTACAGTTTAGGTTTCATCAATCTTCAGTGTTGTCATCTCTCTGGGTTTGATCTTGGTTTGAACTCCTACTCAATGAAGCTGGTGTAGGGTCTTTCAGATTCTGGTGCGCTTAACCTCTTTGTTGTTGATGTTTAATTTAACTGCTTTTGGTAACTAATCTGGTTAAATGGTAACTAAATTGGCTAACTGGTAACTGAAAATTGGCTAAATGTGGTAACTAAGGGCCTCGGCAGACGACTAATAGAGTCGTCTTGGAGGCTTGGAAGAGGAGGGGCAGCCGCATGAGTGGCGCCCCTTCCTCTCCCTGAGGTCGCCCTCGGAGTCGCCGGCCCTCCGCATGGCCGGCGCTCCGGGGATGACCTCACGCCGCGGCGACCAGACGCGCCGCAGCGGAAAAGACAGCGAAAGTGCGCCCGCCGCTTTTAGGGCGCACTTTCGCTGTCTTGAAGAAGGAGCGCTGATTTAGCGCTCCTTCCAGGGACGCCGCCGAGGTGCGGAGGCTGCGGCCCCGCGGCGCGCCGGCCCAGGGCATCCTGGACGCCCTCGTCTGCTTCCCCCCTAAATTGGCTAACTGGTAACTGAAAATTGGCTAAATGGTGTAAGAAATGCCCTTTCCCTCTGTCTGAGCCTGTTTGCCACCAAACAGATAAAGCCAAGCCTGCCTAAGAAAAACTAAAAATCCCAAGCTGAAGCAGAGCTTGCTGGGAAGGGGCAAACCAAAAACTAGAAAAATGCAGGGGATTCCTACAGCTCCTCCCACAAACTAATACAATGGAACATTCCTATGCTCAAACATACTAAACTGAAATGAAGGAAAATGCAGGGGAGAATTTAAACAAGGGGTAGGCAACCTTTTTGAGCTGGGGGCCGGGTTGCTGTCCCTCAGACAATTGGGGGGGGGAAAGCACCAAAAATAAATAAATAAATAAATATAAAAATTAATTTTTTTAATTAAAAAAAATATGCATGCACACTCTCTCAACCCCAGAAAAGCCATGGCAAAACCCCTGTGGAGATTTTGCCCAAAAAACAACAACCCAAGAACAAATAATAACAACAATAATCAATATCATCATGGCGGGGGGCAGCAGCGGCGGTGGCAGCAGGACTGGCCTGGGGCTGGTCCAAAGGCCTCAGGGGGCCACATCTGGCCCCTGGGCCTTAGGTTGCCTACCCCTGATTTAAACAGTCCAGGCTGGACATCACAGAATGCATGCCCACCACAGGCTGCCTCTGCTTGCCGTGGGTGCAGTCACTTTGCCTGGGGATGTGCTTTTTCTTTTTTAACTTTTGCATTTTTGTTTTATTTATTTATTTTTGTCAATTAAGCCCTCTTCTCTACTGCTTTGTCCTTAGCCAAGATCCAATTTGCTGGCAAAAAAAAAAATAAAAAAATTACACACTGAAGCATTTCATTTTGAAAATGAGCCTTCTTTTTGTGCATAAAAATGTGTGTTAACCAACCACCTGTAGCAAATTTTTCTTTTCAGAACTGCAGTTATCTTGATCAAGATAGTAGGGGTGGAGGAACCTCACATTCTGGAGGGTGGGATGGAGCAAAAGGAAGGAAGGAAATGAGGAAAGATCTACCTGGGAGGGAAGGAAGTTTCTGGATGGGATGGAGAGAAGGGCAAAACTGAGGAAGGATGGCTGGAGAGACTTCATCCTTTTTTTCACTGGACAAGACTCTCAGTTTCTTGCTTGGGAAATCCAAGAGGTTTCTGCAAAAAGCACATATAAGAGGAAGAGTTGATATTCCTAGCCCTTCTATAGACAGGGGGAGTCAGTTTAGCATGGCCAGCTCAAGATATTTTGATCTCTGAAGCACAACAGCAAACAGTGCCTCACCCTCACCTTAAGGTGCATAGTTCTCAAGGCTGGTTGAGTTAGTTGGTACTTGGGGCAGACATTCCCAACATTTTCCCCTTGAAAGAAGCATAATAACAAGAACACCAATATAAAAGTTTATTTTTAAAATAGCAATTTGCTGTCCTTCTGGACTGGATGTTATGTGGACAAATAAGAGATTTAATCAAAGCAAAAACCTGATTTTTCAGCATTAACAAGTATCCTGCCTGCTTGTTCAGTTCCCAAGATACTAACTAAAGACAGAGAAAAGTGCTGAGGTAAATATGGGGGTCTAGAGGCCTCCAGTGTGGTATAGTGGTTTGAGCCTTGGGCTACCACTCTGGAGACCAGGGTTTGATTCCCGCTTGGGCGTGAAACCCACTGGGTGACCTTGGGCAAGTCACATGCTCTCAGCCTCAGGAGCAGGCAATGGCAAACCTCCTCTGAACAAATCTTGCCAAGAAAACTCCATGATAGGCTCGCTTTAGGGTTGCCATATGTCAGCAATGACTTGAAGGCACACAACACAGACAGAGGCCTCCGTTGGCAGTAATAATGGTATCACAGAAGCAATTGGTGCCAAAATGCACTGGGCTTTTGTCAGTGTCTCTTTAAACCTCCTGTTGGAATTTGTGGTACTCCTTCGTATGTTTCCCTCCTCCCTCTAGAATGTGGGGTTACTTTGTGGGTTTTGGCTTGTATGATTTTTGTTTTGTTTGCTTTAACATCATGGGGATCGATTGATGGGAGGAGGGAGAGGCACTGCATTTATTAAATGTATGTCTCTTCTCCAGCTGTTGAAGCCACAAGTTGTATTAGGGAGTTAAGAAATGAGGATTTCTTTTGGGCGAGGAGAAGAAGGTCAAAGAGGTCAGAAGAAGAAACACTGGGCTCTGAGGCATGTGCATCTGGTTTTGTTTGTTCACATAGTAAAGGTATAGGAGACACAGCCTCTTGGGAATCTAGCAACCTACCCTCCAGGCTCCTTTGTGCTCCTTCACTCAATCCTGGGATGCCTGAGGCTGCCCAACAGTCGGGATGAAAGAACCCTTTGCTTAGCTGATGTTTTGCTAATTATCAACAGCTGCTTTGTTGCCCCATATAAATGGCTGCCCTAGGCAAGCATCCATCTTGACCTAATGGTGGGTGGGGAGGAGTGGGCAAGTCCTTGGCTATCCTCTAGGCACAGGCAGTCATAACCCGGAGAGCACCAGGTGCAGGCCTCTGTGTAATGTCATCGCCAAGATGAGAGGTTGCACAGATGTCTTAAGCCCACATCTGTTTCCCCCTGCCTTCCCGTCCCCTTCCTTTGACAGAGTTGCGGCTCGGCCAAGCCAGCTGCTCCTTAAATCTATACTGTTGTCAAGTGAGACAGCTTAGACTTTCTTTTCCAAGGCTGGGTGGATCTATCAGAATATTCCCCAGGAACTTTCTTGCATGGAATTCCACACTTGGATAGGCCATGTTGCTGAAAGTCTGCGAGAAGAGCATCCTTTATGCTCTGCCTGGCCATATTTCATCACTGTGTGCATGACATGCCCTTTCTGGTTTTCCTGTTGAGCAGCTGTTCACAGGTGGTGAAGCTTATAGTTTTCACTTACTGGGGAGCATGTGTTCAGGAAATTGGGAAAGGCCTGAGGTACTTTATAATAACTTCTGTAATTATAAAAGGGGCTTTTCAAGCTAGATGAGCTGGAGTGAGAAGAAGGTGGAACCAGCTCAATAGCCTGTGTCCTCAGTCAGTAGTCCTTTTGCAGGACCATGGTTATTAACTGTATGTGAAATCATTATGGCAGTTTCCTGGAAACAAACTTTAATGTCCACAGTAAGCTTAGAGATTTTTTTTTTTTTTTACAAATCCAGAACTTTTGAAATTTGGGGGGCAGAGCTAGGAAAAAATGAGGGGTTTTACTCCTCCTTAGAAAAAAAAAGTAACCAAGATGAATGATAAATTCAATATTCCCTTTTGTACTGAAGTTTTTTCTAAACTTTATTACTATAAGAATGTGAAAATGTATAGGGCAGTATCCATTGATAGCTTTGTTCCTAATACAGTGCATTTATGCTCAAATGAGGCAAGTCAGCTAGTATTTGTAGGATTGAGCCTACCATTAAGTGGAATGCGGAAACTGCCTCACCTAGAAGTTATTTGTGAGGACAAGACAGCAACAGCAGACTTATGTTTGTTGTCTCCTATGTCCTTGGCCTTTCCCTTTTCTTGGAGGACAGACCTATGTGGACCAAATGGCCTGACCTGCGCAGCTTGTACTAGGGCTGTTGTTGTTGTGTACCTTCAAGTCCTTTCTGACTTATGGTGACCCCAAGATGAACATATCATGTAGTATCTTGGCAAGATTTGTTCAGAGGTGGTTTGCCCTTGCCTTCCTCTACCTTCTTTTGGGGCTGACTGATGGACTTGCCTAAGGTCATCCAGCGGGTTTCCATGGCTGAGCCAACACCAGCATGTCCAGATGTCCTCCTTTTCTAGGGCATGTTTCAACAGGGAAGACTTAGGCAGAAAAATGAAATGCATAGATATAGGATATAAAATGCATAGATATAGGATGGAGGACACTTGGCTTAACAAAACTATATGTGAAAGGGATCTAGGAGTCCTAGTAGACCACAGGTTGAACATGAGTCAACAGTGTAATGTGGCAGCTAAGAAAAGCCAATGGAATTCTAGGCTGCAGCAGTAGAAGTATAGCATCTAGATCAAGGGAAGTAATAGTGCCATGCTATTCTGCTTTGGTCAGGCTCCACCTGGAATACTGTCTCCAGTTCTGGGCACCACAATTCAAAAAGGATGTTGAGAAGCTGGAACATGTCCAGAGGAGAGCAACCAAAATGGTGAAAGGTCTGGAAACCATGCCCTATGGGGAGAGACTTAGGAGCTATGCAGACGGGCGGCTCTGGGCCGCCTCTGCTAGTGGCGGATCAGGGCCCAGCAACCCCACGCTGCGCCCCTGGTCCTTCCTTTTGCCACCCCTAAAAGAGTGGCAAAATGCCACCTTAAGAGCATCAGGATGACGTCGGGGTGAGTTTCGGATGGCCGGCATGCAGCTGCCCCACCCCAACTCCACCTCCAGGCTGGCCCTTTAGGCCGGTCTGCAACGCCTCTTAGAGAGCTGGGTATGTTTAGCCTGGAGAAGAGACAGTTAAGAGGCGATATGATAGACCTGTTTAAGTATTTGAAGGGATGTCATATTGAGGCTGGAGCAAGCTTGTTTTCTGCTGCTCCAGAGAACAGGACCCATAGCAATAAATTCAAACTACGGGAAAAGAGATTCCACCTCAACATTAGGGACCTTATCGCACTACTGAAAAAACTGGACTTACCTCTACCGTTTTGAATTCTATTTTGGGATGCAGCAAGAATTATCACACCAAAAATGCTGCCTTTGCCACTGCCCAGCTAAACACCAGCTAAATCCCAGCTCCCCGCTGCACTCCGCCAGTCACTTTTCAAAACCGGGAAGCTCTTGGCTTTGCAAATCAGCCATTTGAGGGTGTCTAGGAGCTGGGATTTAGCTGGGATGCAGCTGGGTGGTGGCAAGGACAGCGTTTTTGGTGCGATAATTCCTGACTGCATCCCAAAATAAGAGTTCAAAAAGGCAGGGGTAAGTCAGTTTTTTCAGTAATGCAATAAGGTCCTAGGAGGAACCTCCTGACAATAAGAGCTATTTGACAGTGGAACACATTGGAGTGTGGTGGAGTCTCCTTCTTTAGAGGTCTTTAAACAGAGGATGGATGGCATCTCTTGGGAGTGCTTTGATTCTGTGTTGCATGGCAGCAGGTTGGACTGGATGGCCCTTGAGGTATCTTCCAACTCTATGATTCTATGCCCTACATCTCAGTCTTCTGGCCAGGAGGAATTCCAAAATGGCCTCCATTTTGAGCATGACTAAGATTGAATTTATATTTATATTAGTGTTTTAGCTTTTATTTTGTAATGCCCTATGTTTTCCTTTAAAGTGCCTTGTTTTCCTCTGTGGTTATGACATCTGGTCATCCTGCTGAGGTCACTACACCATGCTGGCTGGCTCAGTTGGGGCTGTAGAGGAGGTTATTTCATTGCCTGTATCCAACTGGCACCAAATTCAGCTTCTGTGTCAGGGATAGGGGAAGAGGTCCCATCTTGTCTTTACTTCAGGCCACAAAATGTCTTAGGTGATGCTTAATATTCACCTATCCTCCCTGCCCCCCAGTATATGCACTCAGATGGGGCTATAGAGTGAAAGTGAGAAGTAATTTTGGGTGGAATTGGAGCCAGAATTGGTAGAAATGTATGGACTCTACCTGCAAAATAAAAACTTATAATGTTAAATGCCTAGTTTGTTGCATATTTATTTTCATGAGAATTAGGAAAAAAATTGTTCAGAAATTTTAATAAAATAAAATATATTTTATGTTCTACCAGTCTAAGTAACATGTTGATTTACAAGCTGGTGATCAAATGCCTTGTGCTACTATTTTACTACAGTAAATTTGTTATTACTAATTAATATACATTTGCCATTTATGAAGGAGTCTGAATCAGAACTGGAGTCAGAATTGAAAAAATAGAGGAATTGGAGTCAGAATGGAAGATTTGACTTACTGACTCCACAGCCCTGCACCTAGACACACACCTAGATACACAGGGGCATATTTATCTTAAGCAATTGGTTTTGCATACCCCAATAGGGGGAAATCATACAATAAACTTTACATGAACATGGATTTTAGCTCAAGTTATTGAAAGAAAATTTAGCCATTGCTAAAATGGTGTGCCTAGGTGTCACTTGCTTAGCCATAAAACTGTGCCATGTTTTGTAATATAGATGGAACACAACAAGCTGTCTATGCATTAAAAAAGGGCTATCTTTCCCTTCCTCACCATCCAAAAGAACAGAAAGCCAGTTGCAGTTCTACCTGCAGTGTACAGCAGTTTCTAGCATTCTAGGCAAAGAGACATTGAAAATTGCTTATAACTTATGTTTGTTGTGTTCACATTCCCTTGGTAACATTACCTGTTCCTTTCCTTGGGTGCCTAAATTGTACTTCTAAATGTTCAGTTAAAGTTCCTAAAATACCACAAATTCAGCACTGAAGGAAAATTTCATTTGCTATGGGCAGAATTCTTATTTGGAGGGGCAGTGCTTTCATTTTGCCTCCCTCCCTGTCATACTTATACCCTGAGTACTCCCAGCATCCAAGAGTACTGTGTGAGATTAGTGCAGGGATGAAGCCTTTACGTAATGAAAAAGAAGACACTATTGACAAGAATATGGGTCTGAGGGACAGGGTCAACATCAAAAGATTCTGGAGATGGTTTGTACTGGGGATAGGAATAATGTGGTTTTTAGATTTTGTTAAACTGCAACTTCCAGCATTCCAAGCTGGGTTGCCTTTGAGAATGATGCCAACAGACTGTTGGATTAATCATGACTTCTCATTGATGTGGTTTCACTGGCACTGGACCTGCATCTATGGCTCTGTCTGCTCAGGCTAAATAAATGGGTCTTCCCCCCCCCCCCATCCTCTCAGCAGAGAGACAAAATATGCAAGGCTCAATCCTTGAGTCTAGTGAGACCAGTCCAGATGGTATCTGAGCCATTCAGCACCAAACCCAGTGTATAACTGTCATGTCTGGCAGTTGGAGACTTGAAGAAGCAGGACAGCATTGTAGTGAAAATTAACTATTGCTTTATTCTGGATTCTAAGACACACAAAACTACCCCACAACGGTTAGAATCAACTCTGAGTTTTCCCAAGTTAAACAACAGTTTAAAAGCCCTTTGTCCAGTCCCTCCCCACACTTGTAGCCAGCACCATTTGTGCCACTTCAAAGAGCACTTTTAAGTTTGCACCTTCTCAATTCCCATCTCCCCACCATCTCTCAGGAAAGGAAGGCATCATCATAAACAGTCATAAATAGCCCTAGTCTTTCCCCTGCTGCAGCCATCTGCTTCAATCTACAATCCCCCTTGATTCCCCCCCCTTCATAGGAATATGACAATTACACTGGTAACATAGATTTTAAAAACTCACCTTCCCGGAAGATCTTCATTGCTGAGTACAGCAGCCACTGCAAACTGTTTTGCTCCCAGCTCAGAATGAGGCACCCAGCCAAGTGATTGAGGTTGGGTGCCTTGTTGTGACCTCAAAAGTGAGTGACTCTCTACAGTGGCAGTCACACTAGCTGGCACAGCCACCCAGTGAATAGCCACCCAGCATCAGAATGGAAGGCTAAAGTAACGGGGGGATGTAGGGACAACTCCAGGGCCAGAATACTCTGAGCTACCCTTGGAGTTACCTGGCCAGTGCAGACAGAACCTAAGACCAATTAAAAGCACAGGACTTTACATCCCTGCGTGCCTTGGAATTGAGCTATTTAAAAGACAGTCTTCTCTTGTATGGAGCTGGATGCTAGAAGACTACTCCTAGATCAGAGAAAAAGGCATTCTTTAAATAAAAAACACAGAAAGAACAGCAGAGAGAAACTGACAATGTAATAAACTATATTACAATCATGTCCCAAAGGAATGAAACCACAACTCAACCATACATACAATGTTCATATATTTATATGTAAACATTGCAGTAATACTACAAGACACAGAATACACAATACAAAGTGCTATAGAGAACTATATATCCCAAACTATGTCCACTGTGCTTCCTCTGGTCCTAACTACCTCTGTTCCAGTAAAATAATTTCCACAAGCAATAGATAGCAAAATGTTTCAGCAAAATGATTTCCACAAGTGGTAGATAGATAGCAGACTAAAGTAGAATGTGCTTTCTCAAATCTTTACAACCTCAGTTCCTGAAATATTATTTCCAAAAGTTAATAGACAATAGATAACACATTAGTGGTTGCAGCAATATAGCAAACAGGTGGAAACTGTAGGTAGTAAATAGACAACAATGGTAGTGGAAAGACGACTACCTACGGAGTTTTTCGAAGCTGTTTTGATATTTCTTCATCAGTAATAATAAACTGTATATTCCAGCTTTAAATACAACAATACAATTCTCACAGTGGTCAACCAGATGCCTATGGGACATGAGAACAGTGGTCCCAATGTTGTTCCCCATCAATCCTAGTGATATCCAGAAACTATTTTTTCCTTCCCTTTCAAACAGGGCCCTGCAACATGAAACTGGGGGCTTTGTCTGTGTTTCACTGGTCTCAAGTGTGACCCTCATAATGCCCTGAACCTCTTCTACCATTGAATTCCCATACAAATTATATACTGATAGCAGTATTAGTGAGAAGAAAGGAGAGGTGGCTCATTTATATATGAATGGTAACTTTTCAGTTGCCAGATACTGTGCAGTTCTAGCTTCAGTAGAATACACTGGGGTTCCCCCCTGCAATGTGCTTATCTGCTGGTTTTTATTCTGTAGTTACTAGGTATGTGTGTTTTTAATTCTGCTTACCCGCCAAATCTTATATGAGGGCCTAAGACTACACAATAAGGCACCACAAAAGATGAGATTTTTTCCAGTTGGGCACAAGGCGCCCATGACTTACCATTGCCCTCTGTTCTGGATTATCAGTGTCCTGTGGCTCTGTTGGGAGCTGTAGCCCTCTTCCTTAGAATCACAGAATCATATAATCATAGAGCATACCCAACAGATGGCCATCCAGTCTCTGTTTAAAGACCTCCAAAGAACGAGACTCCATCAGTCTCCAAGGGAGTGTATTCCACTGTCCAGCAGCTCTTACTGCCAGGAAATTCCTCCTAATGTTGAGGCGGAATCTCTTCCTTCCTCTTCCTTGCATCCATTATTCCGAGCCCTATTCTCTGGAGCAGCAGAAAACAAGCCTGCTCCCTCCTCAGTATGACACCCCTTCAAATACTTAAACAGGGCTATCATATTACCTCTTAACCATCTCTTCCCCAGGCTAAACATACCCAGTTCCCTAAGTAGTTCCTCAAAGGGCACGATTTCCAGACCCTTCACCATTTTAGTCGCCCTCCTCTGGACATGCTCCAGTTCCTCAACATCCTTTTTGAATTGTGGTGCCCAAATCTAGACACAGTATTCCAGGTGGGGCCTGACTAGAGCAGAATACAGTGGCACTATTACCGTACTTCCCTTGATCTAGACACTATACTTCTATTGATGCAGCCTAAAATCACATTGACCTTTTTAGCTGCGACATCACACTGCTGACTCATGTTCAACATGTGGTCTACTAGGACTCCTAGATCCCTTTCACACATAGTCTCATTAAGCCAGGTGTCCCCCATCTTATATCCGTGTATTTCATTTTTTTTTGCCCTAAGTGCAGTACCTTACATTTCTCTATGTTGAAATTCATTTTGTTAGCTTTGGCTCAGCTTTCTAATCTATTAAGGTCATTTTGAATTTTCATCCTATCCTCTGGGGTATTAGCTAATCCTCCTAATTTGGTATCATCTGAAAATGTGATAAGTATGCCCCCTATTTTTTCGTCTAAGTCAGGGGTAGGCAACCTTTCCCCTTTAAGGGCCGAGGGACTTCAGCTCCCAGAAGCCTCAGCCATGTTGGCCAATAGTCCCATGTTGGCCAATAGCTCCTGGGATTCTGGGAGCTGAAGTCCCTCAGCCCTTAAAGGGGAAAGGTTGCCTACCCCTGGTCTAAGTTATTGATAAAAATGTTGAATAGCATTGGGCACAGGACAGAACCCTATGGCACTCCACTGGTCACTTCTCTCCAGGATGAAAAGTAGCACACTGTCATTCCACAAGGGCAGCCTGTTTAACACTGTACGGTTACACATTGTGACTGTTATACCATGGCCATGTTGCTCATACTGATTGTGCATCGGCAACATGGCCATGGCTGCCTCACTGTGCAGCCACAACTGCTTTCCCTTCCTGGGAATAAAGTTGTTGCACAACACAGCAATTCTAAACTGCAATGGTATGTTGGTTAATGATGTCATCAGTTCCCAACAGGATGCCCCCCCCCAACTTGAAGTGGACTTCCAGCCTATTCTGGTTTAGTTTTTCCCCAATTTGGGATGGTTGTGCTCCACCCCTGTGAGAAATTGGCACCCAGTGTGGGAACTGATCACTGGGCTTCAATAGCTCACCCATCCCAGCTCAAAACAACTCAAAACAATCAAAATAACTTGCAATCCAAAGCCACCATCACTGAGCTGCCAACATTTGGATGAATAATCTGGTTTCAATATAGCACTTAAATGAGAGCAATGTCAGTACTACCTAGGCCTCTGAGCAAAAGACAGTCTATAATGAAGGCACCACAGCCTCTGTAGGTATTTAAGCTAGTCAGACACACAAAGAGACACTTGTGCCTCCATAGGTTTAGCCATATTGGAATATTTGAAAGGATGTCATATTGAGGATGAAGCAAGCCTATTTTCTGCTGTTCCAGAGAAGAGGACCCAGAGCAATAGATTCAAGCTATAAGAAAAGTGCCTGGCTAATAGAATCTCATAGAGTTGGAAGGGACCACAAGGGCAATCTAGGTCAACCCCTACCATGCAGGAATTCACAATTAAAGTACTCTTGAAAGATGCCCATTCAACCTATTCTAAAAAAACTCTAAAGAAGGAGAGTTGATCCCACCTCTGGAACAGTCTATCCCACTGTCAAACAGCTCTTACAGTAAAGAGGCTCTTCCTAATATTTCCGTGGAATATCTTTTATTTTTTATTTCATTGGTTTGATTTCAGTTCTCTGGAGCAGCAGAAAACAAGCTCACCTCATTCTCCCTCTGCCGGCTCTGGGCAGTAATTTCTAGCAATAGCATTATATTTGAGTAGTTGGTACTCAAATACAATAGATGTGGGCTCTCTTTTTGGGATATTCCATCAGCCAGTCTTAATGCTTCTCAAGCCCTCGTTTGAAAGGTGGGATGTGGGACTGAATTGTGTGAGAGACTATACAGAATCCAAGCAGACTGTTCTGTCAATGTTGTCCTCCGTTGTGCATGCGAACGTTAATCTTGGGATGTGTGTGTTGTGTGCCTTCAAGTCATTTCTGACTTATGACGACCCTAAGATGAACATATCATGGGGTTTTCTTGGCACGATTTGTTCAGAGGAGGTTTACCACTGCCTTCCCCTGAGGCTGAGAGACTTGCCTAAGAGAGCATGTCACTTGCCTAAGGTCACCCAGTGGATTTCAGGGCCAGGTGGGAATTGAATCCTGGTCTCCAGTGGCAAGATTTGTTCAGATGAGGTTTGCCATTGCCTTCACCTCAGGCTGAGAGCATGTGACTTACCTAAGGTCACCCAGTGGGTTTCATGGTCGAGCAGGTCTCCAAAGACATAGTGCAACATTCAAACCACTACACCATGCTGGCTCTAGTCCTGGGATGTGCGTGCGTATGTTATTGCAATGTTTTTGCCACAGCTAGCTAGGCTCCTTCATAAAAAGCAAAGGGGCTAGCAATCTTCCTGCTGCTCTCTCTTCCTTTCACTGTGGGAGGGGAAGAGGGGCTTCGGGTCCTTTTGATGTGCAGTCCTTGTAAATCCATTGCCGATGCCTTGTGTGTGCGCTCATGTGAGTCAGGACTGGCTCCAGCTCCCTTTGAAGTGCTCCAGCGGTCAGGATGAAAGTGGGATGGAGGGGAAAGAGTCCTTCCCAAGCCATCAAGCCCTAATTGCAGGTAATAGTGCTTCTCAGTATCCCATCTGGGGAGGGGAGCATCCCTATTTCCTCTAATCCTGCAGCTCCACTCGGGGCTCCTGCAGCGAAAGGAAGTCACATACAGGGAGCATGGCTGGAGAACTTGGGCTGCATATGTTGTTGAGCTCCTAGCAGCAAGATGTAATGGGCTAATGCTCTGAAGAGGAGTCCTCTGAGGAACACTTTGGAAATCTTTGGCACAGTCTTAAATATAGCAGAACATAAGGAAAACTTTTATTGAGGGAGTGCACTTTTCACTGGGATTCTAGTTTTGCTTCATTATTTTAACTGACAAATTGATCTCCCAGCACTGGCCAATTCCCACATTATGTTTCAGATACACACCCTTATTTTTTCCATAAACAAGGTCATGGTGAAAAAAGAAAATACAGCAGTGTAGTGGTTTTCCACTCTGCAGAATGAAGCAGGTCCAGATGAGATAAAATGGAGAGAATCTGTTTGTTCGAACAACACTCTAATAAAATACAGGAGTTTAATTGGTCCTGATTTCTCTGCCACATTGAAACAGAATGGCCATTTTGGTTTGGGCCATTTTAATGAGAGGCAATATAATCAGTAAGCTGGGAATGTGGGTGGTAATATGGAAGAGAGGTTGTTTATAGGGGCATTACTTATAATGATAATGCTTAATCTTTTACAGAGTAACCTAAAAATCTTTCCACTTGATCATCTTTGTTGACCATATCCTTATTTTGTTGATGTACAGTGGGTGGCACTGGAGGTCAAGGCCTTTTTGGTGGTGATGCTTAGATTGTGTAACTTGCCACTGGAATGCCTGAGGAGAAAGTTAAACACCTTGCTCTCTTGGGGGCTATTTAGCAGACGGCTAGTTGTCTTCATGTCCTAAATTGATACTTGCTATTTTATTGGTGCTAAACCACATCTGAATTTATTTTTTGTTTTGTTGCTGTTGTTGTAAATCACTTGGTATGGTATGAAAAGCTAACCTTAATAACTGAATAGGCAAGTAGAAGGTAGGTCCTTGCCCTATGGCATTGAATAATCTAAATTTTAGACAGAAAGTAAAAGAAAGCAAAACCATCAAGGGATGTGGGCAAAGTAAACATAGTTACATGAAGTCTTTGCTTCTGAGCTGGGTTGGGGTTTTGGAGTCCATTGAGACCAGTGTCCAAATTTTCATAGGAGCAACCTTTAGGGAATTAAGATAAGTGAATTAAGCTAAAGTTGACTTCCCTAATGTGGCATCTTTTAGATGTGTTGGACAGCAATTCCCATCATCGCCATTCTGGTTCAGGATCAGTTATAGTCCAACAAATCTGGAGGTGACCACATTGTAGAAGGACAAGAATATGCATATTAATACACAGTTTTTTTGGTGGTGATGTTTCCATTGCTGCTTTAAATGAACAGATCTCTATTTCACCTGACATGGCTTCAATCAAAGAAGGGGAGATGCCACAGTCTAACAAGGTACGGAACCTGAGGCGAAATGGACGAGCTATGCCACATCGACAGAAGCGCCGTTGGCCATTGCATCATGCCACCAAGAACCAGTTGCAGTCCCTTCAGCCAAGTGGCACGATTCAGGAAGAGAGCACACCTTTTGTGCTGGATTTGCAGAACCTGCGAGGCTTAGCCAATGTGGATCTGAGTGCCCAGAATCCAAACATCCAGGTAAGCCCATGGACTGTTCAAGTTATACTGTTGTTGTTGTTGTTGTTGTTGTTGCTGTTGTGTATGTGTGTCTTCAAGTCATTTCTGACTTATGGTGACCCTTTTACACTGTTTTCTTGGCAAAGTTTGTTCAGAGGAGGTATGCCATTGCCTTCCTTGGAGGGTGAGAGAGTGTGACTTGCCCAAGGTCACCCAATGGGCTTCATGGTGGGGAATCAAACCCTGGTTTCCAGAGTCATAATCTAACACTCAAACCACTACGCCACACTGGCTGTCAAGTTATACATGCTAGACTGTAAACAAAGTGATGGAATCCACTGTTAACCTTATTGTAGGGTAAACAAATTTTGGCCACTGGGGTCTGTCATGGACCACACTGGCCCCCTCCCTGAGCACAACCAGAAGTGTGTGCAATTCCACTTCCAGTTTTGCTTTTAAAAGCCCTCTGAAACATTTTGGAGTCAAAACAAGGAACAAAGAGACTCTGCAGAATGTTTTAAAGCAGAATTGTCACTCCTGGAGGCCTGTAGGACTAACAGTTTTCATTTTTCATATTAATTCTCACCCTACTCTTCCATGGGGGGAAATTATGTAGGGAAATATTTGGTGTACAGAACACCACTGTTCTCAGTATAGCCTACCAATAGGGCAGGAGCTTTGACCATTTGGCTGTTTTGGCCTATACATTCTATCAACACTCACCCACCATGGGCAATGCTGCAGATAGTGGGAGTCGTAGTTCAAAACATCTGAATAGCCAAATGTTCTCCACCACAGCTAAACAGTGACCCTTGTTCTCTCCCATCCCTCCAGCTTTTTGTTTTGCCCATTCAATCTATGTTCCCTCTTTAATGCCAGGGGTGAATCAAGTAGTTTCTCAGTTACCAACTCTGAATGATTAAGAGTGATTCCAAAAACAATACATGTACTTACAGGTGCATCACAGGGCTTTGGTGACCATGCTAACTTCAATTTTTACCTGGATTCAGTTCCATTTGGCTTACACACCTCCAGTCCTGTCAGCCCTGGCTTGCTTTAATAGGAAAGATTGGAGAAGAGTCAGATGTCATGACTACATGCTTGGCACCTCCTCTCTTCACACTGTAATATCACAAACCATGAAGAAAGACTAGCATGCTAATGGTGCCTAGCAGTAGCATCACTAGGGTTGCTGTCACCCAGTGTACTAACTCAGGGTGTCATACCCCCGCCCCCCATTGATCTCTTCCCATACCACACCATACAGAATCCTTAGTAATGTTTTTTGTACTAATGTTACATCATCTCATAAAAATTTCCCTCACTAAGCCAGTCATACACATGTTTCCCAATATTCTTATTCAATATACCCCAAATTCTGAGCCCACTTAACCATACAATCTTCCACCAATTCATCTTTTTTATTTTCAATAACATCTTATACATGTTTCCAGTCATGTTCATTATCAATACTGTACATAAATTCAATTCACATTCATTTTTTTCTTTATGAAATCCCAAAAGTTTTTTATCTACTGTACTTTAAATCTTCCATATAATTGTTTATAAGAATACCAATGGCTTTCATTGCCCTCTTCAGCCAACCCTTTGTGAAATTTAAATTTAGCCTCATTATTCTCCCACTTAATTAAATCCATATAGATAACCAACTTTTCACTGCTTCTTTTAGCTCTTCTAAACAAAGCTTCTTGTGTGAAAACTCAAAGTGGAAACTTAGGAGAGAATCTTGATTTATATTTATTCCAAGTTCTTAAACATGCATGCCTTAAAAATATTATCAAAATTCTTATTAACGTTAATGTTGCCATACCATAAAAAGGCATAGCAACCACTATGCTGGGCCTTGAACAAATTGTCAGATTTGGAATTGGGGTTTGAGTACTGATAACACTGAAGAGGGGAATGGGCAGCCATAGGGAACAGTTGGGGATAAGAAACCAAGATCAGGAGAACACAAAGAGTGGATGTCTTGTTCAGTACTAAATCAAGAAGTGAAAGCTAAGATGGGGAAACAAACTGAAATATTTGAAAGTATGTTGTGTGGTTGAACAACAGTACAGGGCTTCTAGTGCTTGTGCTCCAGCAACAGTTTCACCTGATATCTTGTTTTCCAGGTGACCATAGAGGTAGTGGATGATCCTCAGGCTGAGATGGAGATGGACTTGCTGAAGGAAAATAGTAATGACTGGTCTCTGACTTCTTCGGAGTGGCTGTCCCATAAAGATCTCTTTTGGCCTCTTTTCTGGGAGTACTCAGACCCTGTAGAGGATAGTGATGAAGATGACAACTTGGACTCAAGGAGCAGGGGTGAGGGAGAGGAAGAGGAAGAGGAAGACTATACTTCAGAGTATGATGAGGAGGAAACGGTGCTGAGTGGAGTAGGAGGTGACTGGGATCAGAGGTGGTCCAATCAGAAGAACTGGATCTTCAAAGGGAAGTATAATTATGGTGAGTTTCCCTTGTTGGTCTTGATAGGTCTGCAGAGCTGAGTTATCCTGTTGCCCATGAAGGAATGTTGGAGAACATTCTAGGCCTTTCAGTAGAGTAACAGAGTATTCTTTGCACAGAAACTCCTAATCTACTCCTAATTATGGTCTCCAGTTGAGATGTGAGTTTCAGCACTAGCCAACATAATGGATCCAGATGGAGAAATGTGGGTTATAACATGCTAAAATAATGGTGTTACAGGCATCCTCCTATATGTGTGTTTTCTGTAATATGCACTAGAGAAGTAGAACTGGATGTTATCAGTGTACTGATGGCATCTCACCCCAGAATCTCTTATAACCTCCCCAAGTGGCTTCATATAGATGTTGAACAGCATGAAGAACAAGATGGAATCTGGTGCCATCCCACAATTCAGTGGTCAAAAGGCTGTACAAAAATCCCCTAATATTACTCTTTAGAGCCTGATAAAAGCAGAACCATAGTAACATAGTGCCTCCTGCTAACATCTGATAGAGCTGGTCTGGTAAGATACCATGATCAATAATATCAAAAGCCACTGAGAGTTTCAGAAGGATCCCAGGGTAATACTGCCCCTGACTTTCACCTGGAATAAGCTGGCAGTCAGAGCCACTAAGGCTACTTTGGTACTGTGTTCTGGCCTGAAACCAGGTTGAAATAGGTCCTAATAATGACAGAATATAGGTGAGGAACAAAGAGAACTAGACTGCTGAGTAGCTGAGAGTGTGTCCACAGTGCATAACTACCACAGTTTAAAAAAAGTTTAACTGCCATGGCTCTACTCTGTGAAATCCTTGGATTTGGAATTTGGTCAAGAATTCTCTGCCAAAGAGCTCTAGTCCCCTCCACTCAACTACAGTCCTAGATCTAGCATAAAAAGGTAAATGTAGTCCCTTGACATGAATGTCTAGTTGTAACCGACTGTAGGGGGCGGTGCTCATCTCTGTTACTAAGCCAAAGAGACAGTGTTGCCCGAATATGACTTGGTGGTCATGTGGCCAGCATGACTCCACCAAATGCTGTTACCTTCCCACCAAAGTGGTACCTTTTTATCTACTTGCATTCACATGCTTTCAAACTGCTAGATTGGCAGAAGCTGGGACTAGTGACAGGAGCTCACCCCATCATGCAGCACATGCGCCTCGAACTGCCAACCTTCTGACCTTCCAATTGTCAGAATTGGCATCTTAACCACTAAGCCACCACATCTCTCAGATCTAGCATAGGGAATGCTTATGCTGCCCTTCCTAAACTATAAACCCCAGGATTTCATAGGATGAAACCATGGCAGTGAAAGTTGTGTCAAACTGTTTTAACAGTGCCATCTAGATACACCCTGAAAGAGAGAGGAGAAAAAAAGCTTGGAACAATTTTAACAGTTAAAAAATTTTTTTAACTGTGGCTTCATAGAATATTGTTGTGTGTTGTCTTTGTCTTGCCTTCTGCAGACTATGAAGATGAAGAGGAGTGGAGTCCCTGGTCTCCTTGCAGTGTAACTTGTGGCAGTGGCAACCAGAAGAGAACTCGCTCTTGTGGTTATGCGTGCATTGCCACTGAATCGAGAACTTGTGACTTGCACCGGTGCCCTGGTACACCTTCTCTTCCTCTTCTTCTTCTCCTGCCTTGTTGTCAGTGCTGCATTTTCTCTATAGGCTGAATTCTATTTGTTTTTAACTCTGGGGGGTTGCAGACTGCCAGAAATAGTGTGAATTCAGTCCACTTTTAGGGTTAGGGTTAGTGCTAGGGAATCAAGGGAACTGTTATTTTTCTGAGACATTGAGCCTTCTCTGTCAGACAACTCTGATGCCACAATAAAATACAGTTCCCATGGTTCCCTAACTCTAACCCTAACCCTAAAAGTGGACTGAATTCACAGTATTTCTGGCAGTCTGCAACCCCCCTCTTTAAAGCTACCAGTCAGATACCTTTGAGTTGCTTTCTCAGCACTTTTGTGGGGATCCTTTTCCAAAAATCTACAAGGGTTAGGGTGAGATTCCAGTGGTGAGGGAATCCTTTTGGTCAATGGTCACCTTTGTCCTGAAATGAAATGGTAGCCACATACATGATGGAGCAAATTCATATTTTGTTAGGTTCCAAACAGTGGGTTCAGATAAGAAGAGAAATTTTGGCTAAACATGAGGAAGAACTTCCTTAAATTGCAAACTGCTTTACAGTGGCATGAATGCCTCAGAGGGTGGTAGAGTTTCCTTTCTCTGAAGGTTTTTTAAAATAGATTGAACGTATATTCTGTCAGAGATGCTTTAGCTTTGGATTTGCTGTGTTGATAGGGAATTAAACTAGAAGACCCTTGGGAGCCCTTCCTATTCTGTAATTCTGTCCCTACATTTTGGATGTTAAAGGCACCCAGACTTTCTTCATGTCTTTTTTTTTTTTTTTTAATAGTACCTATACTTATGTAAAAAGTTCACACAATTAGGCTGACAACCTGAATGGTAGAACACATAAAAGTTCCAGAAGCAGAACTATGTTTCTTCTCTCACCACCTGTATTTCACTGTTTAAGCAATGTAGACCATGGCCATTCAGTGGTTGGTGGATAGCCAAGGAATGAGAGAGCTTCTGGCTCTGCCCCTTTAGTCAGAGACAGACCAATGACTTCATACACTGGAATTATTATTATTATTATTATTATTATTATTATTATTATTATTATTATTATCATCATCATCATCCCACCTCTCTGTAGATACAATCAGGACGGCTTACAGGATAAAACGAACAATCCCATCTCCCAATAGCCCCTCCCATACAATTAAACAATCAAAATTTAAAAAATAGACTTAAAAATAACAAACTGCAATAAATTGCAATAAATGACAATTAAATTAAAATAGCCATAGCGAAAATCATACCTGCATATGTCATTAACAGGATGCTACCCAAAATATCAATGATACGAACATTGTATCATATATAAGCATTGTAAATCACTAACTGGAGGGATTTTTTGCCTCATGTTCCAAAATAACTTGCTTGTTTTTCAGTGCTGTGCTCCTTGGCATGGGCTAGTAGAGTACCATTTACTACTCAGCCTCAAGTAGCTTTGTTTTGAGTAGACCTATAAAAGTGTGCTTTAAAAAACACTTTTTAATACCTTATTGGGCTATTTTTTGCAGCTTTGCTGTTGTTTGCTTTATTTATAAATTTTATGGTCCATAATACAACATGTATAATAAATCTTTACTAAATATTATCATTCTTGCATCACATACTTTTCATATACAGCCTTCCCTCTCCTCCCCGCTCCAATAGCTATAACCAAGTATACTAGTACCCAGTATTCATAATGTAGAATATCTTATTAATAATTTCTCTAACTTCATTCTATCATGCTATGTAACATCAAAATAAGGGATATTAAGACAATTTCACATACAGTTTACTTTATACAAACTGTGCTGGTATGGAATTTACAAGCTACCTGAAGATAATGAAAACCTATTCAGTGTGCTGGTTCTTTGAACAAACACATGGATGTTTTAATCCTGGTCTCCAGTATCTCTTGCTGCTTTTATCAGATGCTTCATACATTTGATGCTTTGACTGAATTAATTGAAACCCACTCTGAGGGTCAAAAGTAAGGTTTTGAACACTTAGTATGTGTTAGGGTGAGGTGGGGACCGGGTACAGAGTTGGGAACATTATTTTGGACTATAACTCCCCAAATCTCCAGCCAGCTTGGTCATGCTGGCTGGAGGATTCTGAAAGCTGCCTAAAAATGTAACTTTTGATAGCTATAGTGTGGTGTCAGATTGTAGTCTAGGAAGATGGGGCAGGAATGATATACTGCAAGGATTTGACCTTTAGTTGCAGGGCCTTTGCAAACTGCCAGAAATAGTGCACATTAAATTGAAGCACTGCCCTGGCTCAGTGCTAGGGAGTCATGGGAATTGTATTTTTTTCTGGGACATTGAGCCTTCTCTGTCAGAGAGCTCTGGTGCCACAATAAATTACAGTTCCCATGATTCCCTAGCACTGAGCCAGGGCAGTGCCTCAATTTAATGTGCACTATTTCTGGCAGTCTGCAAAGGCCCACAGTTTCTATTCCTGTAGTGTCTTTGAAACTGAATGTTTCATGTCTGAGGAAGTTCACCATGACATTTCTGCTTCTCTCAAGGAGCAGATGGGGAGTTGGATCCCACCACTGAAGAAGCACCCTATGAAGTGGAAAATACCACAGGGACCCTAAACTCAGGTTAGTAAAGTGCTTATTCTTGAATGAACAAACTGAGCATCATTATTAGGGATGGAAAGAGAAACTAACTAATTTGTAGTGTTTGATTTTTGTTTTTGTAATGTGCTATCAAGTCAGCTTTGTCTTATGGAGACCCTAGGAATGAGAGATCTCCAAGAAACCCTGTAATTATCAGCATTGTTCAGTCCTTTCAAATGCTGATCTGTGACTTCTTGATTTGAATCAATCCACAGTAGTGTGGTCTTCCTCTTTTCCTGTTGCTTTCCACTTTATTGACATTATCCTGTTTTCCGGTTAATCATGTCATGTCATAATTTGCCCAAAATATGATACTCTCAATCCAGTCATTTGGACTTCTAGGGAGAGTTCAGGTTTGATTAAGTCAAGGGTAAAAAATATGGGCATGTAACAAAGAATCCAAAGGATGAAGCAAAGGAAAACAATTTTGAAGAACTTATAAAATTCCAGCAGGGATAACTGTTTGTGATCATACTAAAGCTGGGTCAATGCTACCAAAACAGATTGTGCACTTGCATTTCACTAGGGGATGGTTACTTTTTTAGAGTTAAAGTACAGGACTTACACTGACCTGTGGATAAGTCAACTCAGTTTTTTGAGACAATTTTTTTAAACTAAAATTTCTAGACTTATACTTGAGTATATACAGTAATTCCAAATCTTTACTGTTTTCTTCTTAAAATATGAATTAATAATAATAATAATAATAATAATAATAATAATAATTTTTATTTATATCCCGCCCCTCTGCCAGGCAATCGGGGCGGCGTACATCATTATAAAATTTCAAAACAATAAATCACAATGAAATCCCATCTCTCCATCTCCCACCTACCCATCCCCCCAAAGCATACTAAACAATTTAAATAAGATTAATTAAAAATTTACAATTTAAAAATACATCGTTCCTGCCATTGTGGGCCTCCAAGGGCTGCAAGTTGGCAAAAACAGTCCTCCGAGGCCATAGGACGCTGTCGCTCGTCGCATGGTGCCGGCGAAAGGTGGAAACTGCCCTGCCCCTGGAGAAGGTGGAAACTGGGCGGCTTTTGAAGCTACCGCCCGCTCTCCAGAGAGGCTCGCTGACACAGCTGATGCCGGGCTCACAGGAGGGAAGGTGTTGGGCGGGATGCTCGTCCTCCACTTGTCCTCCTGGGCTGCCCTGCCCCTAGAGAAGGTGGAAACTGGGTGGCTTTTGAAGCTACTGCCCGCTCTCCAGAGAGGCTCGCCGACACAGCTGATGCCGGGCTCACAGGAGGGAAGGTGTTGGGCGGGATGCTCGTCCTCCGCTTGTCCTCCTGGGCTGCCCTGCCCCTGGAGAAGGTGGAAACTGGGTGGCTTTTGAAGCTAACGCCCGCGCTCCAGGGAGGCTCGCCGACACAGCTGATGCCGGGCTCACAGGAGGGAAGGTGTTGGGCGGGATACTCGTCCTCCGCTTGTCCTCCTGGGCTGCCCTGTAGATATGTAGAATCTACATATCATAAATCATTGATGTATATATAATTCAGGAAGCCATATATATATATATATATATATATATATATATATATATAGGCAGTGAGATATGGATTCTCTGGGTGGTTTTTAATGGGTTCTCTGGGTGGTTTTTAATGGGGGCAGTAGACCCCACACTTTCCAGTTGTCCATTTCTGTTAGAGTCAGCATCTGGAGGACATTTTGGTTTTGGAGGTTTTTTTGTTTTATTTTTAAAGGATGATATACGTCACTTTGAGATACAATTTTAGGTATGGTAAGCAGTATATAATTTGTTTGAATAGTAATAGGGGATCTGTGGTTTGGGGTCTGTGGGAAAAAAATGCTTACCACTTTAGAATTTTGCCAATCCAGGCCAGAATGAACTGATGATGAATTAGTGGGAGTTTGTTTCTTCCATCCATCTGCTTTTCCCAGATGTGGACAGCTGTGAGAAGTGGCTCAACTGCAAGAGTGACTTCCTCAACAAATACCTAAGCAAAGTGCTCTCCGACCTGCCCAGCTGTCCTTGCTCCTACCCACTGGAGGCTGTGTACAGTGCCGTCAACTTGCGGGATGAGAGACAGGGCAAGAACTTCCGTTGGCGGGATGCCAGTGGGCCTAAGGAGCGGCTGGACATCTACAAGCCGACTGCCCATTTCTGTTTGCGCTCCATGCTCTCTCTGGACAGCACCACGCTGGCTGCACAGCACTGCTGCTATGATGAGAACACCAAGCTCATTACGCGAGGCAAAGGGGCTGGAGCCCCTAATCTCATCAGTACGGAGTTCTCTCCTGAGTTGCACTACAAGGTGGACATGCTGCCATGGATTCTCTGCAAGGGTGACTGGAGCAGGTACCATACGGTGCGGCCACCCAATAATGGGCAGCAGTGTACTGACAACCCGCCAGAGGATGAATATCTCTCTCAACTACAGGAAGCCAAGGAGTATTAGCATAGCCAGAAAATCAGGCTTTGAAGAGCACAACAATTTTGGTCTACTACACAGCATTCTAGAGAGCAGAATGGGACATCTTGCCACCCACCACCTTGCTTTTCTGTCAATGAAGAGCTTTGGTTCATGGTGGTTACAGAGTCATCCTTTGCAATCCATTCCCTTTGTAATAAGGTAATCTGTAAGGAATTGGATGCATAGATTCTACCCTGGTTCTGGACATCTAGATATGGGGAGGATACCTTAAATTTTCTCTTTTTTCATCTCCAGCACACTTCTGATGTTTGTCAAGATTCAGAGGGTTCTTTTGTGACCTCTGGTGTAGGGAATTAGTAAGTACATTACCATATGTGGAATTTGTGAGTAAAAAATTGTACCTAGGTTTCTGCAGCTATACAGAGAAACACTTTCTATTGCAACCTTGGACAACTTTGGTGGGCACTGGGTGCAGTTTTTACCCCCATAGATCACTGATGGACCAAAGCACCCAAATGTTGGCCAAAACTGTGAACCAGAAGTCTTTTCTGGTTTAGATTTGTGGGGTATACTGTCACTTTTGGTGGGGTAGAAGAAAGCCACTGTGCACAAGTGGCTTTTGAGTTGTTTTTGCCCATTTAGGGATAATAATTGCATGATTCCTCCCCACTTTGATTTTTTTTGGTGCGGGAGCTTGGTAGACATGGCAAGATTAACAAAATGTCCATGGGGAATACACATGGGCTGCAATCCTGCATGGTTCAGCATAACATTGCTGTTCATGTCACTCCCTAGACGTAGGAGATTATCGCATCAGCTTTAAAAGCAGCTTACCTGAGCCGGCTTAAAATTAGAAGCAGGTGGCATCCTGATACTATCACACACATTTAGCTGCCGAAATCACCACCCAGCTGTAGCCCGGCTCCATCACTGCTCCAAGGGGCACTCCTCGCACCTCTTTTCGAAGCTGGGAGTTTTTCGGCTTGAACAAATGGCTGCCAGAGTATCCCTTGGAGCAGCTGAAGATGCCAGCCACAGATGCAGTTGAAACATCAGGAATACATTTTTCTAGAACATGGCCTCACAGCCCAAAAAACCAACAAAAACCTATATAATCTCCCTAATGTAGAACTACCACAGCCATATTTGTGCTTGGAGAGCTGGAGGAATTGCAGGAATGTCTGGCTATGTCCCTGTAGCCAGGTGTGAAGCAGTTACATCATCCACTCATATCTACTGACATAATATCAGCTGATGTAATAGCTCCATGGCTTGATACAGGGATATCGGCAGTGTATGTGTTTGTGCCTTCAAGTCTTCTGTTGATTTATGGTGATCCCATGAACTTTATAGGGTTTTCTTAGACAAGGAACACTCAGAGATGTTTTTGCCAGATCCTTCCTCTGAAATATAGGCTACAGCACCTGGTATTTATTGGTGGTCTCCCATCCAAGTACTAGCCAAACACTTCTGTAATCCTCCCTACTCTTCTCCAGGTATAAAATGGCTGTGGGTGGGGGTTTCAGTGGCTCTATATTAGGTTGGGAGGGGGTCACTGCATATGTTTTAATGTTTGCATCATGAAATGAATTAAATTTAACTACTCCTTTGCTGCTTCCATTGCAAACAGGCTGTGAACCATGCTGGGCAAGTGAGATAGTCTGGTACTTAGGAGGAGAGCATGGTGAAAGGAACATACTGGCTTATCAGTTAACAAACATGACAGTAGTTTTTTGTGATCATGACCTTCCTTGCTTGCAACTAACAGGCACATTTACATATATTTAAGTATATTAGTGAGGGCTGTGTGAGGTTTTGTATTCAAGTTAACTTTGAGATGAATTATTTACTATCTTTTTTAAAACATCAGTTACTGGATTTCAAAAATACTAAAGAGTTTATCTATTTTGCAGTAAAACAAAACTGCACACCTTGCTTTTAAAGGAGAATTGCCATTCTTGTAGGCATACATGCATACATATGTGTGCAAATATACATGTATGTGTATTTTTAGCCTAGGGTCCAGAATGATCTGGAGAATTAAGGTCCACATTGTGCTGGTCTTTGCTGCAGATTATTAACCCAAGAACTGTAATTCATCCCTTACCTTTATCTATCTTACCTATTTCTCTAACTCCTACCCACTACGACAGGTCTCAGGCATGTATTGGTATTTGTATACACATATCCTTAGGGGACTCCCCATTCATTTAGGAGTAGAACATTCTTTTTGGTTGGTTTGTGGAACATCTCCCACAATGTTTTGCCCTTTTTCTCCTAAAAACGTCTTATCAGAAATGTTTGTTTGTGGGGTTTTTGTTAGAACGGCATACTTTGCTGATTCTAAATACATTATGTGCAAATTATAGCATCTTCCTCCCAATCTGTTGCCTTCCATATGGGTTGGACTACAGTTACCATTATCCCCAGCTACCAAGATCACGGAGAAGGCTGCTGTATGCTGGGAATGGAGGAGCCTACATTTTCTGCCAAGGAGTGCAAGGAGAGATGATTCTGTCAGTCACAGATGTCTGTAAGTCTCTATGCTTGTAGAATACTACTTTTAGAATACTGAATGCTGTTGTTTCATAAGCACCTTATACTCCCAGAAAGCTTTGTAATCTCATTTGGGTGAGTAAATATTAAAGAACAAGGATGTATTTTTATACCATGTAACTATTTTGTCCAGCAATTTGTATTTAAGCTATAAAATAATGTATATTGTCCCAGCCACATAATTTTATTGCTATATGGGTATGTTATTGTATAAAATATATATTTTATCTATGTATGTTTGTATGTATTAGATGTAAAAAATGGCATTTATAAGGAGAGCTTCTTTATCTGACTTTAGATGAAAAGCACTTTATTTCAAAATATGTTTGTTTGTGACCAACATTATTGAATTATAATATTGTTCTGTGGTTTGTTTCTTTGAAAGGGACAACACAATGCCAAATGCTGTTTATTTTTAAGGGACTAAAAGCTTTACTATCTTCTGTGGTTTTTCTGTTTTGTTTGTGATGGAGGGGCCTCAGAGCCAAGGGGTACCTAGATGTTCTCTTTTGGGGGAAAGACTTCTGTGGAAGAAACTCTCATGAGAACATTACTTCTGTTGTGTCTAGAAATCAGTTCTTCCCATGACATTTTGACATTCCTCAGAAAAAGGCCTTTGGGAGGGATTTTATGGCTGCATCCACACTGCAGGAATAATCCAGTTTGACAGAACTTTAACTGCCATGGCTTAATGGTGTGGAATTCTGGGTTTTATAGGTTTGTAAGAAATTTAGCCTTCTCTGTCAGAGACCCTGGTGTCACAACTACAGTTCCCAGAATTCCATAATATTGAGCCATGGGAATTAGTGGTGTCAAACTGGATTGTTTCCGCATTGCAGCTGCCGCCCCTTGTTGCTTTCCAAAGAGGAGTAAATGTTTTTTGTTGTGGTTCTTCTATGACAGAAGTGAGACACCTGAGTCCTTCTGGATATTGCTGGACTATAATTCTTCATCATCCCTGTTGGCTTCAGCTGATGAGGACTGCAGTCCAGCAACATCTGGATGACTGCTTGCTCCTGGGGTGAAGGTTTGAGCCAGATGTTTTCCATTGCTGGTGCATTCATCCTAAATCCTCCTCTCTTTTCCAATCTTTCCTTTGTACAGTATTTATTGATTATAATGGTTATGGTAGCTTAAGGAATGGATATGCTAGTGGTGTTGAATGAGGCCTCTTTCATGAAGGGGGTGTGGGTGCGGTATGAAGTGCCAAAAAGAAAGCAAGATTTCAGAATATTCTCTTATGAATAAACTTTATTATTAACACACAGCCTTACATCTCAATTATTGAAGACTGGACAGCAAAGAGCCATTTTTTTTCAAGGTTTACAACTCAAGAGTGGGCCATTGCACAGGGGGGCAAGGGCCAGTTTCCTCCATGCCCACACCTGGCCATTCTTACCCACCCCATCCTAAAAGTGTCTCTGTATTCAGCCATGGCAAATAGCAAATGGCAATGGTCAGCAAAATAAAGGTGGTAGGAGAGGAAGAGTTTGTGACACAGTTTTGACTGAATTTTTCATGCACAAAGCAGGGTGCGGGGGAGCATATTAAGTTTCAGAATTGCTTTCAATATGATACCTAAGTAGTAGTACTTCCAAGCATCTCCTGCCAAATTTGTTTTCTGGAGCTAGATGAGGAAATGCCAGTTTCCTCTAACAGACAGAGACTTTGAAAGGCTTCTGCCAGTTAGAACAGCTGTGTATATGCCTTCAAGTCGGCTGTCAACTTATGGTGACCCTATGCATTTTTCATAGGGTTTTCTTAGGTAAGGAATACTCAGAGGTGGTTTTGCCAGTTCCTCTCTGTGAAGTATAGCTGACAGCACCTGCCATTCGCTGGTAGTCTCCCATCCAACCTTGCTTAGCTTCCAAAATCAGAAAGGATCTGACCCTGCACTAAATGACCAGTGGTCTGACTTAAGGGGAAATAGCTTTATACAACTGCATTTGTTGCAGTGAAGCTTTTGCAGCCATTTTATACCCCAAAAGAACCAATGTATAGGGAGCACCATAGTTGGAATATCATACTCCTCACCCTATGGCAGCCTCCAGGCCTATGACAGATTTCACCTTGCCTATTTAAAAAGTGTTTTCTACAACTGTGAGGACCAGAATTGAAGAACTGAATTTCATTTTTATTTTTTACTTCGCATATAGGCTGGAACCCTCTTGGTGTTTTATACTTGTGTTGCATCCTCTTAGAGAAGTGGTTGAACTCTTTTTGTTTAATCTGCAGTGTTCACATGCTGTTCAAAACTGCTGAAGTGGAGTTGCACATGCAGTGCCATTGCACATGAAGGATGAGCTTTCTTGGCTGATATGTATCCTGCTGAAATGGTAGTACTACTTTGGTTGTGCATTTGGTTGCCCAGGGTTGGCATTGAAAACGAAGGTCTACTGCACAACCAATAAGCAGCTCTGCATATGGGGATTTATGTTATAAAACTTTGATGTAGGATTTTGTTCTCAGTGTCCAAGATACACAGACCTGCCATCTTTACTATCTGCCTTGATTATAATATCCTGAGAAGTCAGTAAGAATTGATGGCAGCGATCCTGTATGATATATTGTAGCATACTATTTCCACATGTAGACTTACACTACAGTTGGCCATTCAACATCCCTGTTGAGTCATTGTAATTCTGGCCATTCTGTGGCTGATGGAGAGCAGGAAAAATCACATAAACATCTGACTATATTTCTGTAGCCAGATGCACATCAAATACACCATTCACATGATTCGCCAGGGGCCTCTGGAGGTCTCAGCAGATGGTGCAGCCATTCTGTATTTGACTGTTTTAGTCATTGAGGAAAGAGAAATGGACTATCTATCTCCACAACAATCCAAAAAATACATATGCTGGTGTAAGGGGGACTTACGTCTGTGTACACCATAACAGGATCCCAGCCAGTGAATGTGATTAGTGAATGGCCAACTACTATACCTCCTGCCACACCACAGACTAGCAATAACCCCTTAAGTGTTTGAGGAGGGCTATCCATTTCTTCTTTCCTCAGGACTCTAGAGACATTCCATCTGGTCTTCTGTAACAAGATAACAAGGCCCCAAATACCTCTCTGGTTTGTCTTCATGTAGATTACTCACACAGCTGGAGTACTGCCTGCCAACAGACAAGGACGCCAAGCCAAGCCAAGCCTTTCAATGAGGGCAGTTTGGCTTCATAGATCCCCTTCAGCTAAGAATGCAAAGCACTCTCCGGGGAGACCGACAGACGAGTGTCAGCCAACAGCTGAATTTGCCAGCATCAGATTTCAAAGTTCTCATAAAGCTACAAAGTGAGATCCAGCTGCTGGGGAGTGGGTGTGTATTTAAGCAACAGGGTGCTACTGAGTTTGATGACAAGCCCAGAAAGAAGTCAAAATGCTCTGTTCACAAAGCAGCCACTTCTCAATTAGCCACTCTGGATAGGGACCAAGCAAGAGCAGGTGGCAAATTTCACATTATCCAGATGAGATTCTTTGAAGAAATGCTGCAATGGGAACTTTTTACAAGCCAGTAGTTTTATTTCAAATAGCTATAGAAGGCTTCAAAGCTTTCCCCCTCCACCTTTCTTGCTCATTCACTTCTTATGGCTGTAGCTCTTACACTGCTGGCTGTGTGTAGGAATAAACCCAGCGTTTTGTTTGCTAAATGGGAGGGATTGCCAGCTAATTGTGTAGTCCACAACTTACATGGAAATCAATCCAGCAATACTGATATCATCACTTGGCCCAGTGTTGCAGTAGGACTCAGACATGAGCTACAGCTTGGAAGTAAGCTGTTTGAGTTTCCTCGGAGTCTGAGGCTCAGGCTCAAAATGAGAAAGGCCACCATGAAAAAAACATGGCAGTAAATATTTTTTTTTAAAAAAATAGGGTAGGTGTACACTTCCAGCAGGGGCAATCAGTGTTTCTGCATCCACAAAGACAATAAATCTGTTTTTGGTTTAACACTCATCCCTCCACTTTCGCTGGGGTTAGGGGCACAGGACCCCCATGAATATGGAAAAACCACAAATAACAAAAACGTTATATTTTTACCTGAGAGAACAGCTCTCTAGGAATCTCTAGTTCCTCCAGTGCAACTCTGTAGTCAGCATCTGCTAGACATTGACCATAGAATTGTGCTGGAGGAGCAGTTGAAAGTTAAGAAAGTTACAGATCCATGTTTCCAGATCCAAGAGTTACATTGTAAAAGCAGTATAAACATACTAGAAGCCATCTCCTAACTCCATGGTTAAAACCATTGCCAGCCAGCCAGACAGGCACACACTCACATCTTGAATTATAAACATTCTTAAAGGATTTTCTAGGCCCTTCCCATATTCCACCTTCTGGGTGTTAACCTTATGTTGGTTGGATAATGCCTGTATGATGTATATTAACCCAGTCTCTTGCTGTCCATCATCCACCATGTGGTTTCTTTCCCAAGGCCTAACGATGTTGATGTATTGTTTACCTTTTTGATATCTCTTGCTTCCCATAACAAAATCTGTGTCTATGAGTTGTACCTTTGGGAAAGTTCGTGTTTATGACTTCTTGGCCATCTGGTGTTAGATTCACTTAGGGCCTCGGCAGACGACTAATTGGGTCGTCTCCGAGGCAAGGAAGAGGAGGGGCAGCTGCACGAGCGGCGCCCCTTCCTCCTCCCAAGGTTGCCCTCAGAGCTGCCGGCCCTCCGCATGGCCGGCGCTCCCAGGGCAACCTCCCGCCGCAGCGTCCTCACACGCTGCGGTGGAAAAGTCAGGGAAAGTGCGCCCGACGCATTTAGGGTGCACTTTCCCTGACTTCTGAAAGGAAGTCCCTTTCAGGGACGCCGCCGGTGCGCCGCCGTGCGAGTGCCTCGCTCCAGCGGCGCACCGTCCCAGGGCGTCCCCGACGCCCTGGTCTGCATCCCCCTTTTGTTTCTCTAGATGTTGTTCTCATGAGGAAAATTCCACACACACATCTCTACATTTTATCTTTGACTGTATAACCCATCCATATTCTAACAGAACACACTCCCTTTCAGAGTAGTGGTCTCCTTTCTTGGAGGTCTTTAATGGATGGCCATCTGTTGGGGATGCTTTGAGTTCCTGCATGGCAGGGGGTTGGACTGGATGGCCCCTGTGGTCTCTTCCAACTCTATAATTATATATTAATAAAATCCATGAATAATCCAATCTGCAAGAGTCAAAGCCACAAATATGGAGGGATAAGTATACAATCACTCCTCCAGGAGCAAGCATGGAACCAAAAGCAGTTTCACTGCCCCCACAGCAATGGATCCAGTAATTCCTGTTGCCTTAAGAGAGCTTGGAAAGTCAAATATTTCTCATTTGTTTTTGCAGATAAAGGTAAGGTATCATGTGCTAGCATATATAAATTCAGCCAAGTGCAAGAGGCTTCTTCCTCAGCTATCAAGGATGCACTAGCAGTTTTTGCAGAGGACGTTCCAGCTGCAGTACCATTTAATATTCATTTATTCAGTATCTTTCACTAACAATATGCACCCACATTACAGAATTCTGACAATATGCAACTGCACAAGATGTCCTGTTGCACAACAGAGGCATTATATAAAGTGATGATGCTTTACCTATTGGGTATAGGGCATCTGTGACTTTCTACTGCCCTCCATTCTGTTTGTGCATTGCAGTGTTTGTGCAATGCTCATGTTGCTCACTCTACATGTAAAATGGCTCCAGTAGCACAGCTACAATGCTCCCCTGGGAATATGCCACAATTTATGTCATAAATCTCCATCAGGATGCCAGTTATAATCTTAATTTCCCAGCAGTTACCCTTACTTTATCCCAAACCTGGGATTTTTTTTTTAAATGAATGCTTTCAGTAGTCATCTGCTTTACCCTGGAAGAAGCCCAGACAATGGTGACTAGACATCCTCCTTTTCCAGGACATGTGCTACTTTTCAACCTTCTGTCCAGGAGGAATTCAAAATGTCCGCCATTTTGAGCATAACTAAGATTGAATTTAAATTTATATTAGTGTTTTTAGCTTTTATTTCGTAATGTCCTACATTTCTCTTGAATGTTCTATTCTCCTTTGTGGTTATGACATCTGGTCACCCTGGCCCAGACCATTTTTCTTATTAAATATACTACAGAGTTTCAGGTTTAGGCTCACTCCATTTTTTGGCAACAAAAAGCTGTAAATAGAAAACTGTCAACAGGAACTTGCTGCAGCAGCTGTGCGATTTCATTGAACCCAGTATGCCATAGAGCAATCTGACATGAGATCCACATACACAGGATTTACAGTTGGGGACTATTCTCCATTGATGGGAGAATCAGAGATGACTGATCCAGATAGTCTCTGAAAATCAGTTTTCTGGCCATTGATCTTAAGCTTTTAAGTATTTAGAAGTCAAATGTTTCACTGTCGTGGAGCCTGTACAAGGTGAAAGGTGTGATATAAATTACATAAACAAACAATAAATGCATCTATTGACTGTTCCAACTGTTCTGGAAATCAATAATTAAACTCACATTGTTAGAAGCAGAGATGGAAGAATCTTACTTTCATTTCTTCCCATCTTTGGTTGTGTTTTTTTTTTTTAATTCCAAATTATTTTATCCAAAATAGGAAAAATTTTCCAAGTGCTGGTAAATTCTTATTGCAACTGAAATGAGACAAAATTCAACAAGCTGCACTAGCCAAATTGAATAGTATTCCCTAGAAAAAAACGTTAGTTTATTTAACTACTATCTAGCTGTTAAAAATTAGTCTCACATTGGCCTATAAATTGGGAATTACTGCCCTCTTGTGGGGAATTTTATACAAAACTTGCCTGAAGGAGTATGGTTTTGACTGAAGCTTGTTGTGTGCCTTCAAGTTGTTTCCGACTTATGGCAACCTTAAGGCAAACCTATCATGGAGTTTTCTTGGCAAGTTTCTTCAGAGGGGGTTTGCCATTGCTGTCTTCTGAAACTAAGTGTGTGACTTATCACTTGATTGGTTTACAAGTCTGAGTTGGGATGCAAACCCTGGTCTCCAGAAAACATCCAAGAGACATCAGAAAACCTCCAAGAAAACATCAGGAGACATCCTGGTCTCCAGAGTCATACTCAAACCACTACACCACACTGGCTCTCTTTGACTGAAGCTACTAAACAAGGGGTAGGCAACCTTTTTTGGTCCTGGGCTGGTCCCCCGAAGTCCTCGTTTCCACTGGGCCAAGGGGGGGGGAATGGCGGTGCGCGTGCTCATGCGTGCACGCGCACCCCCGCCACAGCCGCCACCACCACGGTGCACATGGCCGCCTCCGCGCACACCGCGGCTGCCATTTTGAAAACCAAAATGGCAGCTGTGATGCGTTTGCGCATGCACAGGAATACTGCGCATGCACAAACAAGTCACGGCCGCCATTTTGGAGAACAAAATGGCGCCCTCCATTTGCGGCCGCCATTTTGATTTTCAAAATGGCGGCCGCGGCACACGCGGCTGCACGAAGGACAAACGCGCCGTGGCGGCGGTGCGCGGCAGTGGCCGGGATCAGCCTGGGCCGGTAAGTCCGGCGACCTGGGGCAGAACCGGCCCGGGGGCCGTAGGTTGCCGACCCCTGTACTAAACTATAAAGAAAACGAATCTCCATGACTGAGCTCATACACCATATTGGCAATGTTAAAGTCTCCGTAAGTGTACTTATAGGACACAGGAGAAGCAAAGAGGCTGTTTCCTCTACCTGACTGTTCCCTGTTCGCAGAAATAGTAGTCAGGGACTACATAGTACAGACCTCTCCCCAGTTGCAAAGACATGCCCAGATAGAAACAACAGAAAATCAAAAAGTAATGAGATATTTTAGTTTAATAGGATTAGTTGTGTGAGATTTTATAAGAGGTAATGTCTGACCAAAGCAGAATAGTGGCACTATTAGTTCCCTTGAAGTAATACTCCCATATTCCTCTTGATGCAGCCTAGTATCATATTGTTTTTTTTAGATGCTGCCTCACCCTGCTGACTTTTGTTCAGATTGTGGTCTACTAAGACTCCAAGATCTCTTTTCTGTCTCAGCTGTCTAATCTGTTAAGGTCATTTTGAATTCTGATTCTGTTCTCTAGAGTATTGGTTAAAGGTTCCCCTTTGACAAGGTTGTCTAGTGGTGTCCAACTGTAGGGGGTGCTCATCTCTGTTACTAAGATGAGGGTGCCTGAGTTCTCAAAGATGACTCCATCTTTCTGCAAATACTATTTTGAGAGATGACTAGTAGAAAAATAAGAGCACATCAGACAATAGGCCCTAGCTGTTCTCTTTTCAATCCCAAATGATTTGGAATACCTTTTCCATTTTTTACTTTGCCAGTAAACCTTAAAAGTTTATCAGCAAAAGAGAAAATGGAAGATATTTCAAATTGTACTGGTAAGCCTTGAAATTTTTCCAACCTAAGTACCTTATTTTCCTGCGTATAAGACTACTTTTTTACCTGCAAAATCTGTGGCTAAAGTGGGGGGGTCATCTTATATCCCGGATATAAGGATAATGAGGATAGAGGTGCTAAAACTCTATATTTTGACTGGGAAAATGGGGGGGGGGGGTCGTCTTATACGCGAGTCGTCTTATACGCCGGAAAATACGGTAATACAGTACATTTATTGTACCAGGGAATTTCTGGAAAACAAGGGATAAAAAAGGCTTGTCTTAAACTAAGACACATCCTACAACAGAGGTGGGAACAGTGCAGTCCTCCAGACACTGCTGAACTACAACTCCCTACTTTGATCACCCTTATTTTGGCCGTTTGCTGAAAGTTGCAGTTCCAGCAATTTTATTTGGAGGGCCACACAACTCCAAGTCCTGTTCTAAATTTGCAAACTGAGGAAAATGCTTCTGTTCGTCTTTAATAAATCCTCACCAAAAGTTTGGTATCTACAGCCAAAATTCTCTCTATCATTGTAAAGAGGCTGAGCCATTCTGCTCTCTAGTCAAAAGTCTTGTGATCTTTTCTGAGAGAAGACAAGTAACACAGCTTCTTTAAGTTATGTTTATTTAGCAATACGGGTATATGTACATTTATGAGAATCCACCTTTGAATCCCCTGCAGCAGGAGACATGCACAAGCAGTGAAGGGCTGGAATCTGTGTGCACAGTGGCCTTCAAGGCCATCCTCCCATCCTGCTTGTCACAACAGTGAAACAGAGGTAAGAAAGGGACAGACAAGAAGCAAATCAGTTCACACGGTAGAATCTTTGGGTAGACTCTCCGCATTAGCCAGCGTTAAAACAATCGGGCTCCATAGCCAAAAGTCTGTTTAATGCCCTCAAAGTAGTAACGTTGCCAGCCCTCCCTTGTTCTCTCTTCTTCACTGGCTGGGATGCCCCTCCCTTCCAGATGGACTTCTGTTTCACCAGCTTTGTCAATGAAGGTCAAGTTGATGGTTGCAACATGTCCTAGAAGAGGCGCATAAACCGCAACATCAGTAGTGTGGCATAACTTGGGTTAACACAACAAGATAAACCACCTGCACCTTTACTACTATGGTTGGAGAAATCTGCTCTTCCTTTTCAGCCACAAACTGAAAAGCCAGGGAACAATTAGAGTATTTAATATCCTGTATGATGTCAGAGGTTTACCAGTAATATGTATGGGTGATACCAACATCCAATAAGTCAAGGAGACGATCAAGGCTTGTAAATTACTGAGAGGTGTGCATACTTCCTCCTATGGTATCATAGAGGAACGAGAACTGCCATGTGTGTAAAGAGCCTAAGGCTTCCGTTTTATTTTATGCAGCAGAATTACTTACCCTCTGGCCATGACTTAAATCTCCACTTCATGGCAATCTGTTTCTCAGGAACCTAGAAAAGAAGAGACCTTTATCAGGTATATTTTAACCTGAATAGTCAAGAGATGGAAAGAGATTACATTGGAAAAGGCCTGGAATGTCAAGCATCAACTCATTTGAAATGTGGTGTTGCAGAAGAGTTCTACAGATACTGTGGACCACTAAAAAACCAAATGGGTCCTAAAGCAAAGCAAGTCTGAACTCTTCCTGAAAGCCAAGATGACTAGGATCATAGATCATAGAGTTGGAAGAGACCACAAGGGCCATCCAGTCCAACTCCCTGCCTTGCAGGAACTCAAAGTCAAACTATAACATGAGAAAACATGATTTGCTAGAAAAGAGAATATGCTTGGCAAGGTGGAAGGTAGTAGGAAAAGAGGACGATTCAATTCCAGATGGATAAACTCCTTTCTGGGAGAAAAGAGGCATACAAATAAAATAAATAAATAAAAATATTAGCCTCAATCAAGGAAGCCACGGCCCCGAAGTCTGCAAGACCTGAGCAGGACTGTTGATGGTAGGGTGAATTTAAGGTCTCTCATTAATAGGGTTACCATAGGTCAAAACTGACTTGATGGCAGTTAACAATATACTCCTATCGTACTATGTTAGGAAAATGTTATAAAAATACACATTTTTTTTTACTGAATTCAGCCATCTTAAATTCAGTTGTAATTTGCCAGATTTCCTGAATATATATATATTTTTGTAAACCATACACCAAATCTGGAAGAAGCAACCACATCCCTACCCTGTATCATAAATTTTATTTTACTAAATATGTTGAAATTTTTTAAAACACAAAACTACACCAGGCTAATTTTTCCCAGGGACAATCTACTGGTTCAGATTCAAAGCATGGTTTGTAAGATCAAGAGTGATTGTTGTTTCTGCACAGTCCCTTCCTCCCATGCTTTGTAATAAATGATTTCCAAGGGTTTGTTAAACTCTAGCTTCCCTTCATATCTGATCCAGAATATTGTATCTTATCTCTGATTACAAACCTTGTTTGTAAACAGAAATTATGTCTCTGTTTCCCAGTTTAGATGTTAATAAGGAAATGAATAGTTTGTCTTGAAAGCCTACAAGTGAAGGGGAGGAGGGAACATACATGTACAATAGCCATTATGTGTCTAATTAGATTGTTTCAAATGGGATGATGCTGCCCATGTATTTTCAACAGATGAGCCTACCTCTAGTCCTTGCTAATCCAATACTTGCAAAAAGAGGAAGTATGCAATTCAAGGACTCAGTGAATTAACTTAGGTCTAAAACACACTGCAGAAATAATCCAGTTTGAGACTGCTTTAACTGTGTGGCTCAATGCTAGGGAATCTTGGGAATTGTAGTTTATTGTGGCTCCATTGCTCTCTGACAGAAGGCTAAATGTCTCACAAAACTACATTTCCTAGAATTCCCTAACATTGAGCCAAGACAGTTAACGCAGTTTCAAACGGGATTATTTCTGCAGTGTGTTTGGACAATAGACATTACAAAGCAAGCAGATCATAAACTAAAAAGACAACACTTCGAAGACTGCAAGTAACTGTCATATGATGTATCATTACTACTTACTAATTCAGTGAATTCGCCAGTGACACTGCCATCTAACAGCTGGAATTTTCCTCCTTTGTCAGCTTCCACCATTGCAGAACAGTGGGTAAAAGCCTGGACCATCTGCCATAAAAAAAGAAGAAAAAGAAAGGAACAGCCCAGTTACAAGGTGACTCTTTGCACAAAGCTAGCCAAGACTCCATTTGATTAAGTAACAGAGACAGTTGCTTGATTAAAGTGTTGTGGAATCACTGTTGTTGCCTACTCAGGGCTCTGGTGATGACTGCAGCAGCACTCAGGCTAAGAGAGAAAGCAGCACCTTCCATCAATGGATTAAAATTATCATGATGAAACGCTTATCTCTGAAAGAAATTTGTCTGGAAACAGGACCCCTACTTTAGGAGGATGCAGCCTGTCCAGACTGAAGAGAGCCAAGATGACTCACAGTTTCGGAATATATATATTGGAAAAGTAGCCCACCTCTGCTGTAGAAAGCTAACTGTGGTTTGTTACCCACAAAAAAACAAAACCAAAACCAAACAAACAAACAAACACCCACACCCCGCTGCAGAAAATGTATGTGAAGGATACTGGTCCCAAAAATCAGCAGACACAATTTTTGTCAAACTGTTTTCAACAGCTTAGGTAAGGTTGCTGGGTAAGAGACAGTGTGTATGTAAGAGACACCTCTAGACTTAGACTAACTTACCTCTTGTGTAATGAATACTCTGTACAACTCATCTGGAGATGTAAGAAAAGTGTCCTTCAAAGTTATCTTACAGGTAGGTATCTTGACTCCTACGGATTTGGATTTAAGTGCATTGCTACTGTTGCCAGGTTCAGTGACCTAAAAGATTACCACATATTACAAGACTAAAATGTATCTTAAGTGTGGTGCAATTATGTATATATATTTTAAAAATACCAGACAAATCACTACATTTCTTGCATCTGCTGTAGAAACAAGGCACCAACAGCAACCACCCACTTTCCCTACTGGACCCCACTAGTCCCCCATCCTTGAACAGTCTGAATCCAGTCACATGTCACTAAGTACAAACATTCCTGAAAATAATACTTAATATCAAATAATGCTATTTCACATGCCACACTGTGAAAGCTACTAGCACTCTGGCCAAAATCCTGCTGGGCCACTAAACTATTGTAAAATTCACTGCATAAGCCATTGCGCTTTATTAGTAGTTGCATAAGTGCTGTCTCTAGTACAGCCAATAATTCCACAGGAGTACATATAGCCCACTCACTTTTAAGGGTAAGAATGAGTTGACTATTGGATAATGGAGCCCATGGTGCATACTGTGCAATCAACTGTACGACTGTGGGATCCAATGTAACTAGGCTGGGGTATACTGACACCATATAGAAGTGTACAGGATTTTGGCCTTCTGTATTTTGTTGTAACTCAAATTGTAAGCTAATATTATCTTGTTAAAGACATTTTCCTAAGCTTCCCACTCAGGTTATTTCAAAATAAAATGCACACAGAAACTTGTTCATTTACCTTGCGATCCTCTGCTTTGCGCACAGGATGAGGTGCTGGATCTGACTGTTCACCATTTACTGTGGGCAAGATCATGCCTTGGGTAAACTCTAGAAAATATAACATCTCGTTATTCCATGAAAGGATGTAGAATCTTGATCCATAATGTTACAAAGCTATGAGGGAAGATCATGAGGGCAAGGTAGGCTTCCCAAAGAAATTGCCATTGTTGAAATGAATTGGAAAACTAAGAAGTACATAAAGCTTTCTCAGGTTTACATTCAGAAAAAAACTAATTTATAATAACTTACAAACTGGAATATGTCTGCCAAGTTGTCTAGCAACATGCAATAAAAGCTATCTTTTGTGAAAGCAAAAGATATGACCAGTGTCAACAGTAACATGTATCATGTAAATTACAACCAACATCAGAAAGACTCACAGATAATTTAAAGTCACCATGTACATTTCAAGCCACCTTCAGATTCTCAAAATACATTAGCAACTCTTCTGCCACAACTAGCCCATGCAATTCTCCATGCTCTATGCCCAATATTCTGCTTTTAGGCCAGCACCGTACTGGTGCCTTACACAACAGTCCACTCTGGCAGTATAAGGCACTTTCTAGAGTGGTGCATAGCTGCAGCAGGAAAACAACAAAAATCAAGTCTATCACCAGAAAAGGCTGCTCTGCCAGCTTCCAAGCAGCCCAGGATTCACAGAGCAGGTCTCTCTTTTTCAGAGATCGGCTTCACTGCCATTCTACTCCATCATGGCAGCTCCCACAACCATTTTACCCCTGCTCCTGTGGCATCATGTATTGCAAGACAGGATTGCAGCCGTAAAGCTGAAACTGTCCTAACAACCAAGGTCAACACCAACAAGGCAAGAATATCAGGTTGTATCAAATGACATTCTTCTGCCAGCAGAATGGGCACCAATTAATGAATCAAATTCCCCTTCTCTTCTATACACACCCAACAAAGCAGTGGTTTGAAATGTTTATTGTGTACCTTAAAGTCATTTCTGACTTATGGTAACCCTAAAGGGAACCTATCACAGGGTTTTCTTGGGAAAATTTGTTCAGAGGGGGGATTGTGTTCCCTTCCCTTGAAACTGTGAGAAGTCTGAAGTTCTGATTTTGTATTAGCTAAAGTTCCAAATGATCTCTACAGACAGCCTTCTACAGTAATCCCACCTAAGTGTAAAGACACATGTGACTGTGGCAGGTCTTAACCACTCTTCAGAGTGTCTGAAGCAAACATATTTCCAAACAGAAATAAATATTGCAAGACCCCTCTGTCAAAACGTAGTGAGGACAGCTTTAACAAGAGACCTGTACCCTTTCTTTTAACCTCTCTGCATACCTGTCTTGAGAGTGCTGATGTAAGTTCTCAAAGCATTGCTGATCTGTTCTACACCTTCTTGCTTCATCAAGGCTAGTAGATTTGTGTCCGGCTCATCTTTGGCAAGACTAACACTAATCTAAGAATAAAAAGAGAAAAAGTCATATGATCTCAACACAAAACTTTTTTTTGCACACCTTAATTTGCATTGTATCCATTAAAATATTTATAGAGAAGCACCTCCAGCCAGCGAGAGAAGGTGTTTTGCTCCCCAAATACATTGGAATAGTGCCATAAAACAGGAAACTATGTGTAACTTTGAATGGTAAAAATCAGAAATAAAAAGCTGAAGAGGGCTTTCATGAGCCATGAAGCAAGTGAGGGATTGATGCCATTCCTGCTTCAAAAGCAGCACTGAAACAATGCATTTTAAAGTAGTGCAATATTTTATTGCAAATACAGGATTATTCAGATTTCTGATAATCCCATATTTTCAATAAAATTTTCCCAATGAAAATTTCTTACCCAGAAATAGCATTTGAAACTTGACTTACCTCTATTTCATCAACATCATTTTCATCAGATAGATTTGGAATCTCCACGTGTCCCTTGTATTTCACACCAGTATTTGTGGTGCCTGTAAACAGCAAAAATACTACATCAGTTGTGCTCAGTTTCACTTTCCTAACATAAACTTTACTTCGGTACTCTGGACAACTCAAAAGTACAGTTTTTCTTTCAATTTCTTTTGTAATTTTTTAAAAAAAGACTTTAGAAATTTGGCTCATAACAAATCAACATCCAGAACCCCAAAACAGGACTTTTGAACCAATTAAAACAAACCAGTTTTCTCACCTGTCCAAGCCAGCTTGATGTTCCATTCATAGAAGAAAATTAGCTTTCCTTTGCGGTTGTTGATGGAGGCTTCTCCATCCAATTTGCTCACTTCTGTCACTTCACAAGTCCCTTCTGCATTCTCTGCTCTAACAGCTAGAAACAGACTTTTCAGTTTCTCTGAAGACCAGTTAGATGCATCTCTTTCAGTCCTAAGAGGAAGGAAATCTCAAACTATAAAAATGCAGTAACAAATAGCTGATGGCTTTACATACTTCCATTATGCTTGGCATGTCCCTTTGTGTTACACTCTACTACCTTCCCTAAAACATGGCTTCACCTTGCCAAACTTAAAAGAATAAGCTTGACAGGAATATATGTGAAGTACTGGGGGAGCACTGCTTCCCATCTTCTCTGAGGACATTTTCACCTAAGAAATTTGGGGAGGGACTAAAAATCTACCCTTCTTCTTTTGGGTCAGCAAAATCTTTTTCAAGTAAGTGTTGCTTATTCAAAAGGTGTCCTATTTTTGTGTAACTCCAGCAGCATTTTTTTACACTGAAGGCTGTATTTCTGGGTGATATATGTACAAGGGGGAGGGACTCTTGCTATCAGTGGGCAAGGCTGAAGCATAAGGTGGATGGAAGTGAAGTCAAAAGTAGAAGACCATCAGTTTTTCCTCCTCTATTCTTACTGTCAACCTAGCTGGGTGCTGGGGAAGGGACAGATGGCTTTGGTAGAATTGAAAATATCATTTGTAGAGGGTTTCTGAAAACTGGCTCAAGAACACATGTGGTCCAAATGCTGCTGGTTGCTCATTCCAGATTATAGAATTAAGAAAGTAATTCATATGTACAGAAATACAGTATTTAAACTGAAGATGTGTTTTTGTACTTAGAATGTTTCAAAATCTTCTTGAAAGGAGCATACAGGGTATTTATGCTCTGGCTGAAATCACATCTTTGATTTTGTTTACTGTAAAATATGTTGTTTGTATTCTCAACTGTTATTTTTCTTAGTTCACATGTTGCAAAAACTAAGATACTTTGCTTAGGTAGAATAGGGTACAGAACATAGTACATTTCTAGTTTTGATCATATAAATCTATTTTGAGGTTGAAATAACCTGCATACTTAATAAAGAATAAACAGACCTCTGCATAAGTGCAAACAGCATTGCTTTGTAAATTTCATGAACAGCAAACAATACAATTGTACATCTTATATGTTAAAAATTGTCAACCCAGCTGGGTGTTAGCCTTATATGTCAAAAATAATAGATGGTTGAATAGTAAAAATAAATAATACTTAATAAGCACTACTTAGATTTCAGTTTTCCCTCATGTCCCTCTCCTTTTAAAAGGAGAAAGGAATAGGTCTCTCACCCATGGCTTCAAAATTTTGGAAAATATTATATTTCATCAGATCAGCAGAACTTTTCCAAGTGATGAGGAGCTCTGGGGATCAGGCTTAAGAGACAGGCATTACATACTATGGTTATATGCTGTGTTACACTTGGTAATAAACTTGCTAGGCACATAAAGGAAAAAGTCACTTGTATTCAGTCAGAACTTGATGCCACAGTGTCTAGCGACAAGTCCAGAGTTCCATCTACTCATTTCTCTTGAGAGCAGTTTTTACTGCTGAGGTATGATGATGTGGACATGACACTTGAATCAGTCTGTCTCACCACGTGTAAGCCTTGACCACCGTGGCTGGTAAGATCTAGTTATGGGTGGGATGGGGAGTAATGTCTGCCACTTTGACAGAGACTGTAGTAGATCTCCTAGTCAATAGGGCCTTCATGGCCCCAGAACTGTAACCTAGCAAATTATTGATCCCATTGCCAATAACTACTTCTGGGGCAAGATGATGACATGTATGATGGCTAGACAGATTCAGGGCCTCTACAGATGGGCCCTTTGGGCCATCCTGGAGGCAGGGATGGGGAGGGGCAGCCACATGCCTCAACTCCTCCCCAAAGACATCCTGACACCACGTGGCATTATGTACGGCACACAGCGTCAGGACGTCCTTCTGGTGCAGCCTTTTGACGCACTGCGCCGGAAGGGGCGCCAAAGAGCCGCGCGGCAGCTCTTAAGAGTGCCCTTTTGCTGGCTCTGAAAGGAGCGGCATTTTGCCGCTCTTTTCCGGGCCGGCAAAAGGGAGGATTGGGGCCGACGTGTCCGGCAACCTCGGCCCCGATCCTCGTTTGCATCCGCCCTCAGACATGTTTGGAAATGTATTATCTGGACTCAGTTCAGCCTTGTCTCAGGCTGGAACTGAAACAGCCTTGGTTACCATGACTGATGACCTGCTCCAGACAATAAGCCAGGAGCAGTGCAGATGATCTTCCTAGATCTCTAGATCAGGGGTAGGCAACCTTTCCCCTTTAAGGGCCGAGGGACTTCAGCTCCCAGAATCCCAGGAGCTATTGGCCAACATGGGACTATTGGCCAACATGGTTGAGGCTTCTGGGAGCTTAAGTCCCTCGGCCCTTAAAGGGGAAAGGTTGCCTACCCCTGCTCTAGATCTTTGATAACTTTACTTTGTTGGTATTGTGTGCCTTCAAGTTGTTTCCGACTTATGGAGATCCTAAGGTTTTCTTGGCAAGATTTATTCAGAGGAGGTTCACCATTGCCATCCTCTGAGGCTAAGAGCGTGTGACTTGCCCAAGACCACCCAGTGGGTTTCATGGCTGAAGTGGGAATCGAGCCCTGGCCTCCAGAGTCATAATCCCGCACTCAAATCACTACGTCATGCTGGCTCCAGCTCTATGGTATGGGAGTAGAAGGCACTGCATTACAATGGTTCCAAGTTTAACTGCAGGGCCAGTTCCAGAGAGTAACACTGGGATGTTCCTCTTCAGCCCCGTGGCTATTAAGATGTGGGGTGTCACATGGATCTATTCAATTTCTAATTCAGTTAATATCTATGTAAAACTGCTGAGTGAAACCATCACAAGTGTTTGAGACCAGTAATGTTAGTTTGCTAATGACACCCAGCTCTATTTCTTCTTGTCATCAAATCAGATGAAACAATGGAAGTGCTGAATTGGTGCCTAGGACATGAACAGGCTGTGAGAACCAATAAATGGAAGCTTAATCTTACTAAGATGGAGATTCTATGTGGTAGTGGTTCCTAGGTGTGATAATTGTGTAAGTGAGCTGTCCCAGATGGGTTTCCTGAAGGACTGCGTCTCAGATCCGGAAAATTCTTAAGATATGCAACTGTCAATGCAGGTCCAAGTAGACTCTGTGCTCAGAGCGTCTAGGGCCAGCTTTGTCTGACCCACCAGCCATGGCTTTTCCTGGACAGAGATAACCTGGTGACTGTACTTCACTAGTAATTCCCTGAACAGACTACTGTAGTGTGCTCTACATGGAACTGCTCTTGAAGATGACATGAAGAATGAAGCTAGGGCAACATGCAGTAGCTACACTGCTGACAGAATATCTCACAGAAGACATGACACTGCTTTCAGAGGAATTGCACTGGCTACCAATATGCTTCTAATTTGAATCCAAGAAGTTAGTGATGACATTTAAAGCTCAAACAATAGCAGACCTCAAGAGTTGAAAGTACTATTTTCAATATACAGTCATCCCTCCCCATTCGCAGACCTTGAGTCTGCTGTCTCGGTCCTTTGCAGACTGGCAAGCAAGGAGAGATAAAATGGGGCATGCAGCCATTCAAACCAATGAGGCTTGAATATTTCTGGTTTTTCATTTTTGCGTGGGGGGGTCCAGAATGGATCCCCCGCGAAAACCCAAGGGGCGACTGTAATACACTTCTCTTAACACCAAGACCTGTTGGAGTGGCACTTCTCTGCATGAAGGCCACTATGATATAGGATGGGACATATGCATTTTGCAGAGGTCTAAATATTCGAAAGGCACCACCAGATCCTGTCTGATCCTGGAAGCTAAGAAGGGCCAACCCTAGTTGGTACTGGATAAGAGACCGCCAACGAATACCAGGTGCTGCAGGCTATATTTTAGAGGAAGGAACTGGCAAAATATTTATGAGTATTCCTTGCCTCTCATAACTCTGTGAAATTCATGGGGTCACTATACGTTGACAGGAGACTTGAAAGCGTGTGTGTGCACATACATGCATTTTTAATAAATAAAAATAATAAAAATAAAACAGGAAGGGGTAGCCAACATTTCAACTAACCATCCTGGACCTGTGACTTTACTTCAATAGCATTCTGAGAAGAGAAGGCTGACATGAAAGCCCTTCAGGTTTTAAAGAGATCTGTCAAATATAACAAGTCAAGGGATTGTTTCCTATGACTCCACAGGGTAGGACTACTGTGATCAGGGTAGGACTTTGAGGTGGGGGAAGTTTCTTCATTTATTAGATAAATTATGGTAAGATATGTAACAAATAGTAGATGTAATAAGGTAAGGATCTGTTGGAAGAGGGTGGGGTATGGACTATTAGGAGTGACTGGTGACCAGCTGAATGTCTGAAGGGTTTTTTAAATGGCAGCTGTGTTTGTCAGAGTGAGAGAGTTGAACCTGTTAAGGTTAGAATCAGGAGTCTTTCAGAGTCAGGAATATGACTTAAAAGAGATGTTAGGAGTGTTAGGATAGGAGTTAAGCGAGTGAGAGATATGAATGTTGGTGTTAAATATGAGAAAGAGATGTCAGCTGGAGTTCGTTAGGGTCAGTCTGGATTTAGATGTAATATATAAGTAATCTTTGATGTTACGTTCAACTTCTGTTTAATAAATCATTTATGTATTACATGCTTGTGTCTCACTACACATAAGGGATATTGGAAAGCTTGGATTTAGACACATAGTGTCTGTGGTGGCAGAAGTTATTTAAGGGAGATAGTGTCCAGTAGGAAGATTCAATAAAGTAAATCTCACACAGGACCCACAAGGGCATCGAAAAGGTCCCCACATTTGATGCCATTATTGGTGGTACATAAGGAGGTCCTCACATTACTGGCAGAGGTGGAGATAGTGGAAGCTCTCACAAATCAAAGAGTACTTTGAGTGTTGAACTATGACTCTGGAGATAAGAGTTCAATTCCCCACTGGGCCATGGAACCCAATGGATCACCTTGGATGAGTCACACAATCTCAGCCCCAGCAAACCCCATGATAGGTTAACCATAGGGTCATCATAAGCTGGACATGACTTGAAGGCACACATCAACAACATAGTCACAAAGGGTCATCATAAGCTGGACATGACTTGAAGGCACACATCAACAACATAGTCACAAAGGACATTTACAGATATTGTTGCTGTTCTGTACTTTCAAGTTTTTTCCAACTTATGTCAAACCTATCATGGGGTTTTCTGGGGCTGAGAGTGCATGACTTGCCCAAGGTCACCCAGTGGGTTTCCATGGCTGAGGAGGAAACCAAACCTGATCTCCAGAATTGTAGATACACAAACGACTACACCACACTTGTTCTCAGATAAACATTAGAAGAAATTATTTAAAGGTATTCAGTAATGCTGGTTTTCTGGAAAAATGTAATCTGGAAAATCTTCCAGTGGTCGTAACAGAACATGATCTGACTCAGCACATTTGATTTATATTATCATTGTTTTAAATTTAAGTGAAAAGCACCAAAAGCAGTTGACTTTTTTTTATTTTCTAACAAACTGTGCATGATATGCTAATGACCACTGATTCATCTATTCTGAACAGAGTTTAACTTTCTTCCACTGATGGCAATGGGGCAGCTATAGTTTCACAGCTACTGTCTGTAGAATCACTGCACTATTTAATTCAATTTCAAATTGAGAACCTCTTGTTCTCAGATCTATCTTATTTAAAATGTGTACCATTAGTTCTAGCCAATCCATTGGATTCTCTTGCACAGTTGGATCAATAGGCGGGGTGAACTCAAAAAAAAGCTTAGATCACAGATTTAGGGGCTAAGCAGACGGCGGCTGTGGGCCGCCCTGGGAAGCTGCGCCACAGGACCGAGGCATCCCCATGCCTCGATCCTGCAGCGCAGCTTCGCCGCCCCTGAAAGGAGCACTAAATTAGCGCTCCTTTCACAAGTCAGCGAAAGTGCGCAGCAAAAGGCTGTGGCACACTTTCGCTGACTTTTCCGCCACAGCGCGTGGAAAGGCTGCGGCGGGAGGTCCTCCTCAGAGCGCCGTCCGTGCAGAGGGCCGGCTGCTCCAAGGACAACCTCAGGAGGAGGTTGGGGCGCTGATCGTGCAGTTGCTCCTCCCCTTCCCTGCCCCCAAGACAGCCTTTTAAGTCATCTGCTTAGGCCCTTAATCTACCCAAGAAAAACTACTGAGAGTTTTACAGTGCAATCCTATACATGTTCCTTCAGAAGTCCTACTTACACCCAGGTTAGTGCTTATTTGACTACAATCTAAGATAATAAAAACAAAGTAGATTGTCCCTTGCTTCCCTAATCAAAAGGTGACCAAATATTGATACAACACATTTTGAAAAATGTCACAAAAGAAAAGGAAGTTTGTAACACTCAAAATGTGTAATTTCTTAGTTGTACTACTGACTGCTCCTGTACCTCTGCATTAGTATCACAAACTCCTACTGCCTGTGACATTTGGGGAACCCATCCTTTCCCTTACAGAATAAATTCTTCCCATTTCATGAAGGGGAAAATTAAGTCTCTAAGAAAATTACTTGCTGAGATGGGAAGCAAAGCTAGCCCTGCAAGATGTACACAAATAAGACTGCCTAGCTTTTTAATTACTGTTCCACATTATTCAGCAGTGCTCTTTCCATCTTTTAAAAAAAGTCTTACCTCTTTGCATACTATCCAGTGTTTACAATCATGAAAATTACAAAGCCCAAGTTACTGCATAATGGTAGCCTGCTGCCTTTACAAGATGCTTCAACAACTCCTGAGAACTCATTCTGAAAATCTGTTACCAGAACGCGAATGTAAAAAAATAAAGTGCGCTTCCTAAGCTGGTGACCGCCATACGTTTTGCAGTTTTTTTTAGTGTTGCTGCATTTAGCATTATATACCCTTGGAAACAGACAGCTTGCTCACCACTGCAGAATGAGCTCCTAGCTCACTTCACATTGTCTGTGACATCGTTTTTTTTCTTTTGGGCTTTTTCTTCCCCTTGGATTGAAACAGAGGCAGTGAAAGAAGAAACAGCTCCCACATGAAGAACTTTCAGGGTTCAAAGACAACAACCCCACACTCCTCCCAAGGACTCAATGCCAGCACTCAAAGGATACAGGGTACAAGCGTGTCTTTGGTAGTGTCCTGTAGTATAATTTAACTGGCATGTTACCAAAGCAAGGGGCATATTCCTCCTACCCCTTCCCTCCTTTAAAGTTTCCTGCAGCTTAGAAAACAACAGCTGCTCCTGCAAGTCAGGAGCATGGTGATCAAGTTTCTTGCTGATACTGAACAGCATGGACTTTATGAGGAAAAAAAGTGACTGGACCAATGGTTTGGGGGCAGGATGGATAGTTTAGGACCAGTTTTCTTTGTCGCAAGCAATCCTCAAAGAAGCAGTTTGTTGTCCACAAGAATTTGTATCAAACTAAAGCAGGTTGTGAGCTGCCACAGATTCCTTAATACTCTCAGAAGGCATTTTCATACAAGTCGCATCGTGGCTGCTGGAAAACCTTGTTCGTACCTTGTTTCTTGCTTACAGCCAGCTGGTCATATATATTTGCCATTATACAAAAGATTCAGGCAACACTGTAGCAGATGTATGAAAGCAGCATTTGAAGGATTTTCAAATGCCTTTCTTATTGGAATTTCCTTCCTAGGTGAGACCTATGACTCATCCAAGTAATAGAACTCAGCATCACATCTTCAAGTGTGCAAGCATTCTGTCACCAAGTTTGCAAGCCATCCTCAGCATCAGGTGTTGCCCACATACCAGATGCACAGTGTGTAGGATACACTGCCTATGTATCAGAAAGTTCAGTTTAGTTATAAAGGCTGTCAAAACAGTTATGCATTTTCCTGCAACAGAACTGCTAGTTTGATTAACATAGGGGGGTTGCAGACTGCCAGAAATAGTGCAAATTGAGTCCACTTTTAGGGTTAGGGTTAGTGCTAGGGAATCATGGGAATTGCTTTTGTTCTGAGACATTGAGCCTTCTCTGTCAGAGAGCTCTGGTGCCACAATAAAATACAGTTCCCATGATTCCCTAACCCTAAAAGTTAGGGCAGTGGACTCAATTTGCACTATTTCTGGCAGTCTGCAACCCCCCCCCCATAGTCTAAGTAAGTTTTCCCCTCACCCTCAAACTGAATGGTTGACATAATTTATTCTACTTCAATGATACATTTGAAGTACTTTCTTTTGCCAGTCCTCAACACTGCTGCCAATTAACTGCCCTGATCGATGCATAGTTAAAATGGAACCACAGAGAATAAAGTTCTTTTCCATCCATTCACCTCACAGTGTCCACGAACTGGTATTTACAAGACAAGTGCACAAATGATGGCTATGTACTGCAAACCAATCAATTATGTCAATCTGGTTAGATTGGCTTAAGTGTCAGAAATGTGCTGAAGCCCTCTGATAAAAGCAGCAGCAGGGCAGAAATAACCAGAATTAAAGTAAGAGCCCCCTCCCTGTCACAACCTGCCTCACTTCCTTAGTCAGACGCTACAAATGGACCCAAGAGATAACAAAAGGATCACACAGCTATAATCCTAAACTCATTTTTTAACCACCTCCTATACCCATGAATCCCAATGCAGGATCATATTTATATCCATGCCATGAAATAATCTTCCTTACCCAGGCTGTATCTGCACTGCAGAAATAATCCAGTTTGACACCACTTTAACTGCCATGGCTCCATTCTATAGACACTTTGGATTTGTAGTTTGTTGTGGCACCAGAGCTCTCTGACAGAGAAGGCTATATATCTCAGAAACGGCAGTTCACAGAATTGCTAGCACTGAGCCATGGTAGTTAGTGGTGTCAAACTGGATTATTTCTGCAATGTGGGTACAGCCCTAGTTTATAAGAATAATTCTGCTCTCAATTGGGGGACCACCTGAAAGGAAGCCAGTAACATTTAAATTATATCCATCTATCTATGCCTATATCAGTAGGTATATTTATATAAATATAGCGATGGCTATCTATAATATATAGCTATATAGAGATATATAGAGATATTTACAGATAGATAGGCAGGTACAGACATTTATATATACAGGTATATACATATAGATGAGTGCCAGCATGGTGTAGTGGTTTGAGAATTGGGCTACAACTCTGGAGATCAGGGTTTGATTTCCAGCTCAGCCAAATAAACCCACTGGATGACCTTGGGTGAGTCACACTCTCTTAGACTCAGAGGATGAGAATGGCAATCTCCCTCTGAAAAAACCTGCCAAGAAAATGTCATGATAGGTTCGTCCTAGGGTTGCCATAAGTCAAAACAACTTGAAGGCAATAACTATAACAATAATAACAACACACACACACAGACATGTCTATTCTTTGAAGGTCTTTAAAGAGAGGCTGGATGGCCATCTGTCAGGGATGCTTTGATTGTGAGTTCCTGCATGGCAGGGGTTGGACTGGATGGCCCTTGTGGTCTCTTCCAACTCTATGATTCTATCTGTCTGTCAATCTACCTGTATCCCTCCCCATTCCTCTGCCAATTGTCAATTGTCACCCTCTCTGCAGACGGGATCATTTTTCTTCCCACTTTTCTTGCCCAGAGGATATGGGGAGTGAAGCTCCAAATCACCTCAGTGAAGGAGAAGGAAGCCCTGGTGAAAGCAAATCCGAGGCCAAAAGAAGCCAAGACCAACCAGGAGGTTGGGAACCAGGGCAGGGAGAGGCGGTGGAGCGCGAAAAAGAGGGCTAGACACAGGGTGACCAGATGTTCTCACCACAAAGGAGGACAAGCATGTAGGACACGCCAGGAAAATGGTATGACGTTTCAAAATAAAAAGCTTGAAACACTTGGAGAAATGTAAATGTCATGAATGGAGGATATTCTAGAAAAATGTAGGTTGTTACATTTGCTCAAAATGGAGGACATTTTGGAATTCTTCCTGGAGAGGATGGCTGAAGTGGAGGACATGTCTTGGAAAATGAGGGCGTCTAATCACCCTATGATCAAAACACTCACATAAATGTCAATTCATGCTTCTTTGTGATGCTCAAAATGGAAGACATCTTGAGATTCTTCCTGGACATGACAGTTGAAATGTAGGGTGTGTCCTGGAAAAGGAGGACCTGTCTGGTCACCCTGAGCTAAACATACATAAATGTAAATTCCTGCTTCTTAGTGATGCTCCCAATGGAAGACATTTTGGAATTCTTCCCAGACAGGAAGACTAAAATACAAGCCATGTTGTGGAAAAAGGAGGACATGTCTGGCCACCGTGAGCATATATGTAAATCGCTGCTCCTTAGTCATTTGCTCAAAATGGAGGACATTTTGGGATTTCTTTTGGAGAGGAAGGCTAAAATGGAGAACGTGTCCGGGAAAAAGAGGACCTGCCTTTGTCTCCCTGGTCTCAAAGCCCTAATATAAATTTGCGCTTCTTAGTGGTGCTCCAAATGGAGGACATTTTGGGATTCTTCCTGGTCAGGAAGACTAAACTGTAGGACTTGTCCGGGAAAAGGAGGACCTGTCTGGTCACCCTGGTCTCAAAGCCCTAATGTAAACACACGCTTCTTAGTGATGCTCCAAATGGAGGACATCTTAGCATTCCTCCTGGAGAAAAAGGCTGAAGATGCAGGAGGCGTCCGGAAAAAGGAGGACCTGTCTAGATACCCTGACCTGCTTCTTAGTGGTGCTCGAAATGGAGGACGCGTTGGGATTCCTCCTGGAGAGGAAGAATGTGATAGAGGACGCGCCCGGGAAAAGGAGGACGGGCCTGGTCACCCTCTGGGGAGACAACGGAGGGAGAGAAAGGGCCCTTGGGGCGACATTGAACAGTGGGGTTATAAGAGAGGAGGAAGAGCAGGAGAAGGAAAGAATCCCGTCCTCCTTCCTCGTTTCCCGGCCTCACACGCGGCGGGGGGCCCGGTGGCCGGCCGTTCCGCAGCGCCCCTGCCCTCCTCCTTCAGCCTCACCAGTGCCAGTTGTTGACGTTGGTGGCGTCCGCGCGTTGCTCCACAATCCAGCGCGGGTCTCCTTCGCCCCACTTCGCCATCGGCGCCTCCGAAGGACCACCGCCGCCACACGCCGCCGCTTGCCTTCCAAGCCGAGAGCGCGCCCCTCTCCGCGCGCCTAGAAGCTACTAGAAGCGCCGGGAGGGAGGGCGCCTCCTCACTTCCGGCACCGGCAGCACTTCCTTCCGGTTCTTCCTCCCTGCAGGAAGACCATAGAGATGAGCCAGAGAAGGGAACCTTCTAGTTACCATGGAGACGGAAGCTGGGGGAAAGAAGGCGCTTTGGTAGCCTTGAGCCTCCTTCCCCAGAGCAATAGAGTGGAGTGTTCAAACATATACAGTATAGCCTTGTTAGTCTGTAGAATCAGTATGTAGAGAGAGATCTATAGTGGAGTGGAGAGTGAGTCCCAAACGCAGGGATTTTTGTTTTGGACTTCATCTCCCAGAAGCCTCAGCCATCTTGGCCAATGAGCTGGAACTCTGGGAGCTGAAGTCCAAAATTTAACTGGAAGGCCAGAGTTTGGGAATCACAGTATCCAGAGACAGGCCTATATAATGTAGTATCAGGATGTAGAAATAATGCAGCTTGAGACCGCTTTAACTGCCCTAGCTCAGTGCTAGGGAATAATGGGAACTGTAGTTTATTGTGGCACCAGAGCTCTCTGACAGAGAAGGCGCAATGTCTCAGAAAAAACTACAATTCCCATGATTCCCTAGCATTGAGCCAGGGCATTTAAAGTGGTCTCAAACTGGATTATTTCTGCAGTGTGTTTTGGATCTAATTTAAAGAAAGTATTTTTTCAGATTATTGCTCTACATTCTTATAGCGTTGCTATTCCACTTTTAACTGCTCTGACTGTCTCCTGTTGCATTCTGGGGTTTATAGTTCAGTGCTGACAGTGAGGCCTAAAAGCTCTCTGGCTGAAAAGTCTAAACACCCCTCCATAAGCTGCAAAACCCAGAATGCAACAGGAGGCAGTCAGAGCATTTAAAGTGGAATCAGGGTATTACTCCTTATTCCTGTTATTATTACATGCAAACACCAAAAAAACAAGTTTATTATATTGCACTGTCTAATGAGTCATGTGGCAATGACAAAGTATTTTTTATAGAAAAGCATAATAGTAGGAGTAACATTAAGGGGAAAAAATCTTACTCCAGAGTAGGGCAAGGAGTAACCCCAAAATCACCCCTAGTCCCCAGCCCTCAGTGGAATAGCAACACTATAAGAGTGTTGCAATAGCAGTAGCAAGTACGTTTCTATACTGCTTATGAGTGCACTTAAGAACTCCCTAAGTGGTTTACAAAGTGTAAGCTAATTGTCCCCAACAGACTGGATACTCATTTTAGCGACCTTGGAAGAATGCAAGACTGAGTTGAGCCTGAGCCCCTGGCTGGTATTGAGTGGCTGCAGTGCAGGCATTTAGCCACTGTGCCACCAGGGCTCTTCTATCATTCTACCATTCATTCTGTGAACTAGCAATATGTGAACAGAACCTTCTCGTTTTTTTGTTATTGTTCAAAGGACATGAAGATGTGACATACCTCTTCCCTCCCTTGGAGTCACCTTTCAAAGAAGTGACAGGTAAATGGAGTGTTAAAAACCCAGGTCTTTCTCTGAACAAATGCCAAACCTTCAATTCTGCTTGGTCTTTCCCTGTCTCTCTTAGAGACTTTAATTTCCTCTCTCTTGATGGATTGATGATGTGGTATCCCTTTCTCAATCCCTATGCTGACTTCCTGTCCACTCTTGGATCTAGCACGAGCTCCTTGTATTTACCTTCAAAGACCTCCTTACTCCCATCTCAGTTCCCCAAATGTGTTCCTGCCCACACTTAAGCACTCCCTAAGTAGTTTACAATGTGTAAACTAATTGCCCCCAACAAGCTAGGTACTAATTTTAGTGGCCTTGGAAGGATGCAAGCCTGAATCGAGCCTGAGCCCCTGGCTGGTATTGAACTCACAACTTTATGGTTTGTGAGTGAGTGGCTGCAGTACAGGCATTTAACCACTGCACCACCAGAGCTCCTGTAGTGCAATAATCCAAAGGTGCAAGATCTCTCTCTATACCCTTGTGCTTGGTTCGGAAGCTTCAGTTGGTACAAAATATGGCAGCCAGGCTTGTTTCTGGTACATCTAGGAGGGACCACATTACTCCGGTTCTGAGGTCCCTCCACTGGCTGCCTATCAGCTTCCGGGCCCAGTACAAGGTGTTGGTTATTACCTTTAAAGCCCTAAATGGCTTGGGTCCAAGCTATATCAGGGACCGCCTCCTCCCATACAATCCTCCCCGCGCTCTCCGGTCCTCTGGGAGGAACTTACTGCAGCCTTTAAAATCTAGGCTTGCAGCGACCTCCCAGAGGGCGTTCTCTGCTGTCGCCCCCAAACTCTGGAACGACCTGCCGGATGAGATCCGTCAGTTGACATCATTAGACAGCTTTAAAAAAGCTGTCAAGACGGATCTCTTCCGGCAGGCCTTTCCAGATTAACCATCCCAGCCCAGGCTTCCTGATCCCCTCATTCCTCCCGTGGCCCCATCTTTAGTGATGGTTGAGGATCTCCAGAGGGACATCAGGGTTTTTAGGTGGTTTTAATTATGGTTTTATGTTCTTATATTGTGCTTTTAATTTGTTATATTAATACTTTCTTAAGGGGGGGAGGGATTATACGGTAATGTTTAATGTTATATTTTAATCTTGTCATATTTTATTGTTGTCAACCGCCCGGATTGGTTCGCCACAGGGCGGTATACAAATAAATATTATTATTATTATTATTATTATTATTATTATTATTATTATTACAGTTGGTCCTCCTTTTTTGCAGGAGATCCCGCAAAATATTTGCAAATATTCAAGCCCCATAGGCTTGAATGGGGTGCATGCCCACGAGGGCGCACCCTGTTGATTTTAACGGAGATCACCCCTCTGTGAATATGCAAAACTGCAGACTTCAAGTCCGCGAGAATGGAGGGGTGACAGTACTGATTCTACAGACTAACACGGCTATATCTTTGAATTCTATATGATGTAGGTCTGTCTCTTGACTCTCCACTCCACTCTGTTCCTCTGAGGAAGGAGGCTCAAGTCGAGGGAAGCTGCCGCTGCCACAAGGAGACCAGATGTCTTCACCGCCAAGGAGGACGAGGCACCACAAAATGGAGGCCATTCAAGAAACCTTGAATGGAGGACATAGAGATCCACTCTCCTGTATCTTCATAGAATCACAGAATTGGAATAAACTAAAAAAAGCTCAAAACACCCATGTAAATCTATGCTTTAGTCATGCTCAGAATGGAGGACATTTTGGATTCAATGCTAAGGAATCCTGTGAATTATAGTTTATTGTGGCACCAGAGCTCTCTGACAGAAAAGGCTCAACGTCTTACAAAACTACAGTTCCCAGAATTTCCTAGCCTTGAGCCAGGGCAGTTAAAGCAGTCTCAAACTGGATTACTTCTCCAGTGTGTTTTCATAGATTCATAGAGTTGGAAGAGACCACAAGGGCCATCCAGTCCAACCCCCTGCCATGCAGGAACTCCCAATCAAAGCATCCCCGACAGATGGCCATCCAGCCTCTCCTTAAAGACCTCCAAGGAAGGAGACTCCACTACTCTCTGAGGGAGTGTGTTCCACTGTCGAACCGCCCTTACTGTCAGAAAGTTCCTCCTAATGTTGAAGTGGAATCTCTTTTCTTGCAGCTTGCATCGTTTCGGGTCCTAGTCTCTGGAGCAGCAGAAAACAAGCTTGTTCCCTCCTCAATATGACATCCCTTCAAATATTTAAGCATGGCTATCATATCCCTTCTTAACCATTTCTTCTCCAGGCTAAACATACCTAGCTCCCTAAGTCATTCCTCATAGGGTTTTGAATTGTGGTGCCCAGAACTGGACACAGTATTCCAGGTGAGGCCTGACCAAAGCAGAATAGAGTGGCACTATTACTTCTCTTGATCTAGACATTATACTTCTACTGATGCAGCCTAAAATTGCATTGGCCTTTTTAGCTGCTGCATTGCACTGTTCAACTTGTGGTCCACCTGGTTTCCTAGATCCCTTTCACACCTAGTCTCATTAAACCAGGTGTCCCCCATCGTATATCTGTGCTTTTCGTTTTTCTGCACTAAGTGCAGTACCTTACATTTCTCCGTGTTGAAGTTCGTTTTATTAGCTTTGGCCCAACTTTCTAGTCTGTTCAAGTCATTTTCAATTTTGATCCTGTCTTCTGGTGTATTAGCTACTCCTCCTAATTTGGTGTCATCTGCAAATTTGATAACTATGCCCCCAATACTGTCATCCAAGTCATTAATAAAGATATTGAATAGCACTGGGCCCAGGACAGAGCCCTGTGGCACCCCAATGGTCACTTCTTTCCAGGTTGAAAAGAAAGTGTTTTCATATGGTGTTTTGGACCATATGTCTCTGGAGATCAGGATTTGGTCCCCTGCTCAAGCATGAAAACTCACTGGGTGATTTAGGATAAGTCACACTTTCTCAGCCTCAAAGGATGGCAATGGCAAACACTCTCTGAAGCATGCCAAGAAAACCTTGTGATAGATTCACCTTAGAGTCGCCATAATTCAAAAATAACATGGGCTGCATCCACACTGGAGAAATAACCTGGTTTGGCACCGCTTTAACTACCCTGGCTCAAGGCTAACTCGGAATTGGAGTTTGTTATGGGGCCCAGATTCTCAGAATTCCATAGCCTTGAGCCAGGGTAGTTAAAGCGATGCCAAACCGGGTTATTTCTCCAGTGTGGATGCAGCCTTGGAGATACACAAAATCGTGAACAACTGTAAAACAGTGGTTCCCAAACTTTGGTTCTCCAGGTTTGTTTTTTCTTTTTGGACTTCAGGTCCCAGAATTCCTGGCCGTTAGCCAAGGTGGCTGAGGCTTCTGGGAGTTGAAGTCCAGAAAAAAACAACACTAGAGACCCAGAGCTTGGGAACCACTGCTGTAAAAGAACAAGGACAGAATAAAGAGCTGCGTAGACACTCCCCTCCAGTTTGGCACGCGCCTTACAAATTAACCCCTTAAACACCAACACCTTCTATTCGTCTTAATGCGCTGCGCCGCTGAAGAGTTTTGGCTCCCTCGGGCACCCGTAGCTATGGCGGCGCAATGAACCGGGGGAGCGGAGAAAGAAGCGAAAAGATACGCTTTTCGTGGGGCTCTGCTGGGCTCCGCAGTTCGAATTCCATTCGACGTTAATGCCTTAAGTCAGAATATAGAGCAAAGGCCGGGTTGAGACTTGGGGGCGCCGGCGGCGGCTGGCACTCTGTTTTACCTCAGGGGCTGGGGAACTACACTTCCCGTGATGCCTTTCGAAGACAACCGCCTCTCACTTCCTGACTACGGAGGCAGCAGGGAAGCGAGGACCGAGAGGCGGCGGAGGAGGGCGCCATGGGCTGGGACCCCGCTTGATATCGCTCTCGTCCCGGGGGGCGCTCCCGGTGCGGACAGGCGGCTCTGCTTTCGCAAGGGTAGGGCTAGCTGCCTGGTTTCTGCTTTGAAGGGAAGCAGGGGGTGGGGGTGGGAAGGTTGGCTGGACACGTCCTCCTTTTCCAGGGCACGTCCTCCATTTCAGGCTCCCTGTCCAGGAGGAATTCCAAAGTGTCCTCCATTTTGAGCATGAAGATGATTTACATCCCCAGGAGTGACCAGATATGTCCTCCTTTTCCAGGACACGTCCTCCATTTCAGCCTCATTGTCCAAGAGGAATTCCAAAATGTCCTCCATTTTGAGCATGACTAAGAAGAATTACATTTTTAGAAGTGTTTTCAGGTCAGGGTGACCAGATAAGTCCTCCTTTTCCAGGACACGTTCTCCATTTCAGCCTCCTTGCCTAAGAGGAATGTCCTCCATTTTGAGCATGAATAAGAAGATTTACATTTCTAGGAGTGTTTTCAGGTCAGGGTGACCAGGCGTTCTTCTTTTCTAGGACACGTCCTCCATTTCAGCCTTCCTGTCCAGGAGGAATTGCAAAATGTCCTCCATTTTGGGAATGATTAAGAAGCATAGGTTTACATTTCTAGGAGTGTTTTGAACTCACGGTGACCAGACATGTCCTCCTTTTCCAGGACACGTCCTCCATTTCAGCCTCCCTGTCCAGGACTTACATCCTGCCTTTCTCCCACAATGGGATTCAGGGTGGGTTACAATTAATTTTTAAAAGGTAGAAGTAAAAAAAAAAATTGATTACAAAAGTTTGAAAAAGTAATTAAACATTATTAATATGAAAGCATAAGTTAAAAACGTGCAGTTAAAACCAATAAAAAAACATTTACAGCACACACCAAAAATGGAGGACATGACCAAATAAAAGCTAATAACACTAATAATAATACCAATTCATTTTGTATGGTTTATTTACAGCCATATTGCATATACTGTATTGTATTTTATTACGCACTAAACCTTGTATTTTTCTGATAAACTTACCTTCATTAAAACATTTTGTTGGGTTGCAGTGGACTTAAGAGAACTCTTCTTAGGAGTTTATCACAGGGGGATAACTAGAAGTATAAATGGTGATTAACCCATCAAAATTGCGCATTTGCAATTACTATTTTCACATGATGTTGTGTTCAAAGCGCCATTATCATGGGAATATCCTGGGATAATCTTGCAATTGCAAATGGTTTTCACACAGTGTTGCGGTGAAAAGCAATTAAAGTGCCATTATCCCATGAATAACTAAGCAATAAACAGCAACAAATAATTCATGGGATTTTCCCGTGAATGATTTTTTTTGCTGTTTATTGCCTGGTTACTCCCTGTTTATTCCTGGGATAATGGCTCTTGTGTGTGAAAATGTTAATCGCATTTTAATCTCGATTGTGCGATTTTGATGGGTTAATTTTAACTACCCAAACTACCAGTTTCCCCCCTTGTGATAAACTCTTAAGTCATGCTCAAAATGGAGGGCATTTTAGAATTCCTCCTGGACAGAAAATTGAAATGTAGGACAGGTCTTAGAAAAAGAGGATGCCTGGTTATCCTGGGTCTGTGATAGGGATAGCTTTTCCTCCCCCTCACCCCCAAGGCTGGACTGCAGCTCCCATCAGCCCTAGTGGGGTTTACCGGTGGTGAGGAATACTAGGCGTTGCAGTGTAACAACTCTTGGAGGATCAGTCTGCAGAAGGATCTTGTATCACCACATTTGAGACTAACTGAAAGAGATAAGTTGGAGCATGAGCTGTCATAGACTTGAGCCTGCATCCTCAGATGCAAATGCTCGTGTTTACGAAAGCAAGCTCATATTCCCAGCTTCTCTTAGGGCCTGAACAGATTGCCAGAAATAATCCAGCTTGAGACCACTTTAACTGTCCTGGCTCTATGCTAGGGAGTCATGAGAATTGTAGTTTTTTCTGAGACATTGAGCCTTCTCTGTCAGAGAGCTCTGGTGCCACGCACTTCCCATGATTCCCTAGCACTGAGTCAGGGCAGTTAAAATGGACTCAAGTTGCCTTATTGCTGGCAGCCTGTAAAGGCCCTTAGTCTCAAAGGTGCTGCAAGATCATTTTGCATACTGCTTTTCCAGACTTGAAGTCATGGAAGAATTCATGTCCAATAAGTAGCTGCCCTCTTGCAATCTCCTGGCTTTGGGGTTATACCAAAACCAAAACAGTTGGATCATTTTTATTCATCCACTGCATGTTTGCCATGTATGCACTGTCATCGGTGCATGTGCACTGCATGAATGATGCAGTTTGACACAGTTTTAACTGCCATGGCTCCACCCCATGGAATCATGGGATTTGGAGTTTGTTATGGCACCAGATTTCTCTGACAGCGAAGGCTAAATATTTCTCAAAAACTACAAATCCCAGAGTTCATAGCATTGAGTCACAGCAGTTAAAGTGGTGTCAAATTGCATTATTTCTGCAGTGGAAATGCAGCCCTCGTCAGTCTGTAACAGTGTGCCTTACAGACTCACATAAGGCAAAATAGATAAATCTCTCCCACCATCTCTTAAAATAACAAAGGGCCTTTACAGACTGCCAGAAATAATCCATCTTGAGGCCACTTTAACTGCCTTGTCTCAGTGCTAGGGAATCATGGGAACTGTAGTTTGTTGTGGAACCAGAGCTCTCTGACACAGAAGGCTCAATGCCTCTGAAAAAACTACAATTCCCATGATTCCCTAGCATTGAGCCAGGGCAGTTAATGTGGTCTCAAGCTGGATTATTTCTGGCAGTTTGTAAAGGCCCAAAGTAAAGGAGACAATGGGAAATTAAGAAACGATGAAAGAGAGGAAATAATCCAGGCATATGTAATTACATGTTTTTCAAAAAATGAGTTGAGAATGAATATTGAAAGAGTAATGGGGCTTCCCTTTTAAGAGTTGGGGAAGCTGTTTTGCCAGTAGGTACAATATACGTATTAGTATTAGCTAATGCTGTTGTTAGATGTGACATATTGTTCAAAATGTTCAGTGGCACAGTAAAGTGATGTATGTGTGTGTGTGTGTGTGTGTGTGTGTATATATATATAATATAGGGGTGTGTGTGTGTGTGAGAGAGAGAAAGGTAATTATATTTGAATAAACCATTATTCAATGTCAACGGGGAATACCTTTACCTTTAAACCATTATAAGTCAACAGACTGATTTCTGATTCTGTACAATTTATACTGTGTACAAATATTTGATTTAGAGTAGCAACAGGGAAACAAATACTGTAGCAGCTCTGAGGCTATAATTGATATTAATTTCGTCAACTCTTCAGTAGTTTGTAAGGCCATTCTGTTTTCTGAAAATACCAACACAAAATGGATCAGTAATCAGTAAACCACTAATTAGGCCAGGTTCCATTGATTTCAGTGCTGCTTTCTTTGTCAGCGTACTTTTTTTAGTTGTGTTCTAAACTAGCTGGTACAACTTATATTCAATCCTAGCTATGCCTGATCTGTAGCATATTGTCACTCCTTGCTGTCCCTTGTATGTAGCATAGTCACAGACCTTGTTTTTTCTTGTCTGTCTATAACAGTGGTTCCCAAACCCTGGCCTTCCAGACATTTGGACTTCGGCTCCCAGAATCCCAGACCATTGGTCAAGAAGGCTGCGGCTTCTGGGAGTTGAAGTCCAAAACCTCTGGAGGACCAGAGTTTGAGAACCATTGGTCTATAAGGTCCTAACTTCCTCTTGCATATGCCACAGAAGTTTCTGAAGGCAACAAAAAGTGATACTTGTTGCATCCAAAAAATGACTGACAGATGTCTTTTGGCATGATTTTTGCTCGACTAGGACATACCTCATCTAATGTATGAAGTTTTATTCTCATTGTATTTGACACACCCCTGTCAATGGAGTAAAAACTACCATGAAATGAATGATGCAGAGTTAGTGACAACTCTATGAAAAACTCAAATCTAAGAGGTTGGACACTGCAATATATGAAAACAATATTATCCTAGCTTTGCTATATTGTTGCAATATCTATACTGGGAGGAAAAAAAAACATTGTCTTCATACACATATAAACAAATGGAAACAAATTAAAGGGTGCATTAATGGATACATTTATCTTCTGCAATCTTTCATTGGATTCTTCAGTTTCTTAAAAGAAGAATGGTAACAACAACTAGAAAAAAATTAAATGCACAGATATAGGTTAGGAGACACCTGGCTAGACAACAGTTTGTGTGAAAGGGGTCTAGGAGTCTTAGTAGACCACAAGCTGAACATGAACAACAGTGTGATGTGGCAGCCAAGAAAGCCAATGCGATCTTGGTTGCATCAATAGGAGTATAGTGTCTAGATAAATGAAGTGATAATACCACTGTATTCTGCTTTGGTCGGGCCTCACCTGGAATATTGTGTCCAGTTCTGGGCACCACAATTCAAGAAGGATTTGACTAGCTGGAATGTTTCCGGAGGAAGGCAACCAAAATGATGAAGGGTCTGAAAACCATGCCCTAAGATGAGAGACTTAGGAATGTTTAGCCTGATGAAAGGAAAGTTAAGAAGGGACACGATGGCCATTTTTAAATATTTGAAGGGATATCATATCAAAAAGGGAAGAGGTTTGTTTTTCACGGTTTCGGAAACTAGGATTCAAACTATAGGAAAAGAGATTCTACCTAAATCTCAGGATGAACTTCCTGATGGCCAAAGCTGCTTGACAGTGGACTATGCTGCCTTGGAGTGTGGTGGAATCTCCTCCTTTGGAGGTTTTTAACCAGAGGCTAGATGGCCATCTGTGGAGGTACTTTGATTAGTGTTCCTGGATGGCCCCTATGGTCTCTTCCAGTTCTGTGATTCTGTGAACAGAGTGTCCCAGCACACTGAATAATTCTCCTAAAATATGTTTTTGATATGGCCTTTTTTGTGGTGCATTCCTATCAGCTTATTCTTTTTCACAGAAGCAACTGTCAACAGGAGATGGCATATACTGATTTGGGGATGATCCAGCAAACAAGTTTCATGATGGTATAACTGCTATTGTTAAGTCCTGTAATAGTATAGAGTTGCCTCTTGTTGTTTTTGTAGACTTGAGGTCCATGGTCTGTGCTTTATGCGGACCAGCAAGAGGGGAGACATGAGTGCATGAAATCGCATGCCCATTCAAGCCTGTGGGGCTTGAATATGTGCAATATTTCATTTTCACGGGATCCCCCCGCGAAAACAGAGGGGCGACTGTAATGTGAATAGATGAAGAGACAGAGTTGGTATCTGGGTTCATTGCTTGCTTTGTGTCTTGGATGTTCACTCAGGAGGTGGTCTGTTTGTTTTTATTGAATAGTTGTTTCAGGTCAGGACAGTGAACAGACCTAACATCCAAGACAAATGTGATAAAAGTGTTACTGCCCAAGATGCTTTGTAAATAGTTGACAATTCATTTTAGTGGTTTAACTGGGATCTGTGTAGTCCAGGGGTAGGCAACCTAAGGCCCGGGGGCCGGATGTGCCCCCCTGAGGCCTTTGGACCGGCCCCAGGCCAGTCCCGCTGCTGCCGCTGTCCACCATGATGATATTGATTATTGTTGATATTACTTGTTCTTGGGATTTTCTTGGCAAAATCTCCACAGGGGTTTTGCCATGGCTTTTCTGGGGCTGAGAGAGTGTGCATGCATATTTTTTAAAAAATTTAATTTTATAAATATGGCAATGCAAGATAATATACATTTTATTCGGAAGTTCATCAATCCAGGTCAAGGTTGGATATGTTTATAGCCTCTAAAAATTTTTAATTTTTTAAAAATGTTTTTATTTATTTATTTATTTATGGGCCCTAATCAATGTTTTTCTACACTTGATTGAATGGGATAGGTGTTGTTTTGGGATTATGTAATTAAATCCTTAAGGTGTGTGTACCTGGCCGGGCACACTGAATATTTGGCTCACCAGAGTGCATGCCACACTGTTGGCCAAACTGGTTAGGACTGATGGGAATTCAAGTGCAAAAATATTTTGCAGAATCTTGGATTTGGAGTGGGCCACAAGAGCCATCAGGTCCAACTTCCTGCCATGCAGGAATGCACAACTAAATTAAAGTACGGTAGATGTACAACTAGATCATAAGAGTTACCGGTTAAAGGTGGCAGATTGTGTAGTGTGTTCTGAGCAGCATGTGGATGTGTACTGTTCAGTAAAGTGTTCAGAGACTTGTTTCTTAAATGATTGTAGCAAATATGTAAACCTTTAAAGAACATTTGCCTTCTTTTCAGATGAACAGAACAAAAATTGATGAGGAAGAATATTGGCACAGTTCCAAATGTAAGGCCTTCACCTTTGATGATGAAGAAGATGAGCTTTTCCAGGTACAGTTGTTAGTTTAAACAAGCTGATTAAACACCATGCGTATCTTTATTATCCATTAATTTTTTTTATAACCTGCCCTATGTCAAAAGGTCTCAGGGTGGCTTACAAATAACATTAAAACAAGCAAACAAGCAAAATAATTTAAATAAGCTAAGAATGTGTGGTTTCACCAAGGAACATATGGGGGAAAATAATCCTTTTATATATTGTATTTATGGGTATCAGTTATTGTTGTGTGCCTTCAAGTCATTTCTGACTTATGGCAAACCTAAGGCAAACCTATCATGAGGTTTTCTTGGCAGAATTTATCCACAGCAAGTTTTCTCTTGCCTTCTGCTGTGAATAAGAGAGTATAACTTGAGAGAGTCACCCAGTGGTTTTCAGTGCCTGAGCAGGGATTTGAATCCTGGTCTTCTAGTGTCCTAGTAGACTTCTCAGCCACACAGGTTCTATGGATATCCATACTTTAAATAAATTAGGGAAGGTTTGCAATATCTATATGCACAGAACCTGGACATGACATATGTTTGAATTATAGACACTACATATATCTGGCATAGAACTGGAATAACAAGCATTCTTCATTCATTAAAAGCCCAGCTTTCTAATTTTTATGGTTATAAATATATGCTTGAAATTGAGTTTGCTTTAAAGTTTCACTGTCCTGCAAAAGTTTTCTGTCTCTATGTCATAGCATCCATTAATCACTACTCCAAAGATTCTTTTGCTCTTTTGTTACTACTATCAAAATACGTGATGCCAAATATTTGAAAAACTGAAAAAAATCTGTACCAAGTTAAACATTATAATAGGATTCTAGGACAAATCTCGTATTATTTGAAACATGGTACAAATTTGATCTATGACTTTTTCTCACCATTTTCATCTAACAGATATTTTCTGACATTAGTTGTGCATAATTTGTGATTTCTGTAGTTTAGACAACAAAAAGATGTCACCTTGAAATATACGAGTATCAAATGCATCTATACCTGGGTCATAGGCTGTTTAGAAAAAAGTCTTCAGTCTTTGATTGAATAGGGTTTGCTATCATTCTAAACTTAGTTCTGTTCATAGCTGAAGGAATCCAAGCGAGCAGTGAACAGCCTCCGGGATATTGTAGATGATGATGATGATGATCTTGAGAAGATCACCTGGAGTGGAGAGCCCGTAGGAAGTAAGTGAAGTAGAACCTGAAATGTGCTTGTGGGGAGCATGTACAAGCATTTTTCTTTAAATCTGAATGGATGTTACAGGCTTCAGCAGGCAAAAAAGCTAGCTAGAACTGCTTTGAGGAGACTAAAATGCATCTGTTAGGAAGGCATGCCTACTGGGATTTGCTTCAAAATAAGTATGCTTAAAGTTCAACTACAGCATTGTCTAATGGCTTCATGAAGTGCCTTGTATCTTTTGTCTTGTGATATGTGTGTTTGAATGAGACTTGCTTTGCACTCCAACCATATTTCCTACATCAGTGGGAAAGTGAGTGAAACTACAGGGGGACCCCACCCTACCCCCGTGGATATACGTGTCACCATTAGTGATAAAGGGATTGCTGTCCACAGATGCTTCAATCAGCTGATGACAAGCCCCCGGATATCAGGGGTCCACTGTACTGCTTCTCCAGTAACTGGTATCATCTAAGTCCATTAAGAGCCTATCCAGCTGGGACAGTAAAACATTCATGGAGATCCTGCAGCAGACACTTAACTATGGCTGTGCTCAATTTCCTGACTTAACCTCTGAAAACCACCTTAAAATCCTGCCAGCTATATCAAGAGACAAGTGGTCTGTGGCAGGATAATGCTTTCAACCCCCTCCTGTCAGCAAAATAATAATAATAATAGTAAATAAATACATTATTTATTTATAGCCTGCCCAATCACAAGGAATCCCGGCAGGTTACAGCAATAAAAGTGCATGGAATACAATAACATTCAAAATTAGTCCCTTCCCACCCACCCACACCCCATACAAAAAGATTTTTTAAAAAAGGGGGGGGTAAATAACTTGGTGGATAGAGCGACGTAGATCACCTTGTGCAGGGAGAGGATTTAAGTTGGGAAGGCCTGCTAGAAGGGATCTGCCTTAAGAGCCTTTTTAAAGGCTGTAAGAGTAGAGTAGGTCATTCCACAACTTTGGAGCAGCGGTGGAGAAGGCCCTCTGGCTAACCCAAGTTAGCATAGATTTTTTTCGGCTGTACTAGGTTCATCTCCAAGGACCTTAGTGTGCAGGACAGACAATACGGAAGAAGGTGATCCCTTAAGTATTCTGGTCCCAAGCCATGTAGGGCTTTAAAGGTAATAACCAGCACCTTGTATCCTGCCCAGAAACTAATTGGCAGCCAGTGAAGGGACTTCAGGACCAGTGTTATATGGTCATTACAAGAAGTACCTGTAATCAACCTGGCTGCCATATTTTGTAGAAACTGAAGTTTCCAAACTTGGCTAGCCCCATGTAGATGTGCTGACCAGAAGCAGGGGTGACTTATCAGTGTATTATTTATTTATTTATTTTATTACATTTATATACTACATTTCTCCCAGTGTGGGACCCAAGGCAGCTTCCACAGAGGATCAGCCAAAAGACCCTGATAAAATGTTTTTAAAACAATTTTTTTAAAAACCCATTATACAATATAAAGTAATTTAAAAAAACACACAAAAGATTTAAAAACAATACACACCTCACCCATTTAATATTTACCCATTAAAAGCCTGCTTAAACAAAAATGTCTTTGCCTGCCAGTGAAAGCAAAGCACGGAGGGGTGCAGCCTAACCTCCCACAGAAGGAGTTCCAGAGAGCAGGAGCAGCCATAGAAAACTCTTGTGTCCTCACCAAATGAGGTTGTGATGGTGGTGGGACCAAGAGAAAGCCTTCTGTAGATCCTAGAGTTCTGGCAGGTTCGTATAGGGAGATATAAAAAGGCTGTGAAGATGGATCTCTTTCGGCAGGCCTTTCCTGACTAGAATTCCCGGCCTTAGGAGTCTATTCATTCTACCTTCCTATTGTTGCTGCCCTGCTTGTGTTGCTGTTTGTTCTAATCTGTTTATTTTATTTCTGATGTTTTATTTTAAATTGTTTTACTGGATATCTGGTTTAATACTTTTTTAAGGGGTGAGTGGGTTTGGGGATTTTAGAGTGTATTTTGAGACAAGTGATACTGTATAGAATTTTAATTGTTGTAAGCTGCCCCGATTGACAGAGGGGTGAGGTAATAATAATAATAATAATAATAATAATAACAACTACTACTACAGTGTTTCAGATAGCCTGGACCTAAGCCACATAGGGTTATATAGGTCATGAGCATCACTTTAAATTGTGCCCGGAAATGAATCAGTAGTCAGTGAAGCTGTTTTAACAAGGGAGTTATACACTCCTTGTAACTGGCCCTGGTCAGTATTCTGGCCACAGCATTTTGAACCTGCTGTAGTTTTAGAACAGTTCCCTAAGGCAGCCCCACACAGAGTGTGTTACTGTAGTTCAAACAAGATAATAATAATAATAATAATAATAATAATAATAATAATAATAAATTTTATTTTTAACCTGCCCCTTTGCAAAGCAATCGAGGCGGCGTACAAGTTAAAACAAGGCAACAGTTAAAACAATTCTGTCCCTCCCAATCCCTAACCCACCCACCCCATAAAAATCGAATTAAACCAGTAAAATAATTAAAATATCAAACTAAAACAACTCAATAACTTAAACCTTAAAACAAACAGTGGTGGCTGGGAGCAGTGGCCACCCAACTCTGTTAGGGCAGGAGAGTTATTCCAGGAAGGCCTGCCGGAAGAGATCCGTCTTTACTGCTTTTTTAAAGCAGTCAAGAGTGCTAATAAGACGGATCTCCTCAGGCAGGCCATTCCATAATCTCGGAGCGGTGACAGAGAAGGCCCTCTGGGAGGTCTGCGACAGCATAGTTTTCATAGGCTGCAGCAGATTCCTCCCAGAGGACTGAAGTGCACAGGGGGGATTGTACGGGAAGAGGCGGTCCCTAAGATAAGTTGGACCCAAGCCATGTAGGGCTTTAAAGGTCAAAACCAATGCCTTGTACTGTGCCTGGAAACTAATCGGCAGCCAGTGGAGAGATTTCAGCACAGGTGTTATGTGCTCTCTCCTAGATATTCCCATGACCAACCTGTCTGCCATATTTTGGACTAATTGAAGTTTCCGGGTTAGGCACAAGGGTAGCCCCATGTAGAGTGTGTTACAGAAGTCCAAACGTGAGGTTACCAGAGTGTGTACCACAGTTTCAAGATCCCTAGTCTCCAGGAAAGGGCGCAGCTGGCGTATCAGCTGAAGCTGATTAACAGGCACTCCTGACCGCCGCATTCACCTGACTAGTACCCCCAGACTACGAACACAGTCCTTGGAGGAGAGTGTGACTCCATCCAGGACTGGAAGTTGTATTCCCAAACCTGGTTTCGGGCCCGTCACTTTTAGTACCTCCGTTTTGTCTGGATTCAGTCTCAATCTGTTTTTCCTCATCCAATCCATTACCGCCTTAAGACAATCATTGAGAGGAGAGGCGCCATCTGAGGTCTGGGCAGATGATCTGGTCATGGAGAGGTATATCTGGGTGTCATCAGCATACTGAAGACACTGTGCTCCATGCCTCCGAATGATCTCTCCCAGCGGCTTCGTATAGATATTAAATAGCATCGGGGACAGGATGGCGCCCTGAGGGACGCCACAATTAAGCTCTATTCTAGAAGAGCAACTGTCCCCGAGCCTCACCCTCTGGGATCTGCCTGAGAGGAAGGAACAGAACCACTGCAAAGCAGTGCCTCCAATTCCTCTCAGGCGATCGAAGAGGATGGAGTGATCTATTGTATCAAAGACCGCTGAGAGCTCCAAGAGCACCAGCAGGGTCACACTACCCCTGTCGATACCCAAGCAGAGGTCGTCAGCCAGAGCAACCATGGCAGTCTCAACTCCATATCCTGTCCTAAAGCCGGTTTGAAATAGATCTGTTATTATTTACCATCATGTCAGTGGTATCTCTGTTGTAGGTGTGAATCGGAAACAATTATGAGTTCATAAGTCTAATCTATGGTATTATAACTGACTGACAAAATGTCAGCCAAGATCTCTTATTTAGATAACATTTTAAGACTGAAACTCTAGACTGAGTGCTCTAGACAATGGAAGATCAGAATCCACGGATAGACCTCTACCTTATTTATTTATTGGTTACATTTCTATCCTCTCTTTCCTCCAGTGAGTTCAAGCCAATGTGCATGGTTCTCTTTCTGCTCTTATCCTCAAAAAGCCATGTGAGGTTGGCAGTACACACAACAAACACAAAAAGAATAGCAGGGAGAAGCTGACAATGTAATGAACTATATCACAACAATGTACCAAAGGAATAAAACCACAACACTAACATATATACAGTGATCATATAATCATAGTAACCACATTACAGTAATACTGCAAAACACAGAATACACAATCCAAAGTGCTATAGTGAGCTTTATATCCCAAACTATGTCCATGTGCTTCCTGTGGTCCTGACAACCTTGGTTGCATAAAATGATTTCCACAAGCAGTAGATGGCAGATTGTTCCACAAATGGTAGACAGGTAGCAGACAAAAGTGGAATGTGCTCTCTCATCTTCACAACCTCTGAATCAGAAATATATTTCCACAAGTCATAGACAATAATCCAGACATTAGCGGTTGCAGCAATACAGCAAACATATGTTACTTTGATATTCAGAGTTTGTTCGAAGTTTTTTTTAAAAACTGCATCATGACTATTGATTTTTGGAGTCAAATATTTAGCTGCAATATACAGTTTGCTGCTGATGAAGAAATATTGAAATGTCTTCAAAAAATTCTGGAGATAGTCATCTTTCCACTACCTTTGCTATCAATTTACTATCTACAGTTTCCATAATCTGTTTGCTGTATTACTGTAACCTGTGTGGACTGTTGCCTGTGACTTCTCCCTTCTATTCTTTCTGAGATAGGTCAGGCCAACAGAAAGTCCCAGGGTCGTCCTGAGAATATCATGGCTCAATGGGGACTAGAAACCATTTTACCAAGTCCTAGATCAACACGATACTGGCTGCTCCATTGCGCTGGGTATTTGAAGTAGGTCTGCAAGGATTTCCAGTTCCCAGTTGTTTAGCAGCAGCAACAACAAAATTATTTTTTTGCTTCAGCCACTAACTGAATTATTATTTTGCTTTTGATCTTAGCTCATCTTAATATCATGAAATGGCATCCATGTTTGACTTTTAGTAACTGGTTGACAAAAAAGAATGTTCCATTTCTCCCTCAGGCATTGTTCTAGCTCAAGTAGCTACATAAATAAGCATTACTCCTTTTCAGGTGTTTGCAACCACTTCACCAAAATCTCAAGCCTACACTGCATTTTTTACCAGATGATATAAAGAAATGCCTAAATAGCTTCCTAAGTTAATAGAAACTGTTTATATAGAGCTAATGTTATTACCATGCTGGCTGTGGCTGCAGTATTTGTTGTCTGACACATCTGGAAAGTATGAGGTTGGGAAAGATTGCAAGTATTCCTAATCTGAGTCCTCAATTTTCCAAATGTGTTAATTTATTCCAAAAAATGATAGGTATTTTAAATAGCAAATTTAGATTAAGGTTGTCTTTTATGATGGTGTTATGTAGAAAAGCAGGAACAAAGGAAGTAGGCTCAAGATAGTAAGCAATTGATATACTAGAAAAAACATCTTTCTGCTCTTTAATGTTAAAGATGTTGTCCTTGGTAAGAAAATTGATCAAAATTGTTCTCTCTCTCTCTCTCCATAGGCATTTCCTGGTCCATCAAAGAGACTGCCTCTAGCAGCACTAATAGCTCTGAAGGGAGAGATGTGAATCTACAAAAGGGCTCATCGGGATTTCCCAAACAAGCCTCCTCTTACTCACTGAGCAGCTTTTTCAAAGGTGGGAGGCTGTTCATCAGAAGCTTAGTAGACAGATTTTTTCCTAAAATTATTTGTTTAGGGCCCAAACAGAAAGGCCAAATGAAGCAGTTTCGGGCCACTTTGGAAGTGTGCTATTTAAATAATGCATGTGTCCTAAGAGGCTGGAAGCTGCACCAAAACTGTGCTCTGGTCCTTAGAACCAGAGCGCAGGTTTGGCATGGCTTCCGGCCTCTTAAGACACATGCGTAGTTTAAACAGCACCCCTCCAAAGTGGCCCAAAACCTCTTCATTTGGCCTGTGTTTGGGTCCTTTGTTATTTTATACTGTGCCTTTCTTTCAGGATGGGAGGCAAGGCAGCTTAGGGCCTTTGCAGACTGCTAGAAATAGTGCAAATTGAGTCCACTTTAAAGGTTAGGGTTAGGGAATCATGGGAACTGTAGTTTATTGTGGCACCAGAGCACTCTGACAGAGAAGGCTCAGTGTCTCAGAAAAAAAAAAACAATTCCCATGATTCGCTAGCACTAACCCTAACCCTTAAAGTGGACTCAATTTGCACTATTTCTGGCAGTCTGCAAAGGCCCTTACAACATTTGAAGATGAAAGTTTAGCTAAAACACTTATTTTACAAAAGTTAAAAACAATTAAATTACAACATTGCAAAAAAGGCACATTGTTAAACTAATACAGTGGGTCTGCCATATTGGTGGGCAAGTCATTTGTGGACTCAAGCGTCCTCAGATCACCCTTCCCTATTATTGTCAATGGTGGTACATGTATGCAGCTGTGCCAGTGCAGCCATGCACACATCACTCCTCACTGATTGTAATGGGGCTTGAGCATCCACATTTTTTCTCACCCTTGTGTGTGTGGAATCGAACCCTGTGGACAGAAAGGATGTAGTGTACATTTAAAAAATAATTTAAAAGATACAAGAGAAAAAAACCAGATTACACCACTTTTAAACTTTGTACTACTATATCATTAAATAGCAAAGGCTTTTAACTGTGCAGAGGAGAATCTTTGTCTTGGCCTCAGTTTTGCAAAGAACCTCTTTCCATTATGCCTCACCTTCTGTGTGCTTGATAAGGGATCAGTTCAGGGATGGGCAAGCTGCATGATTGTGGCTTTTAATTTTGTTGGGTTTTTTTTGCTAGAACTCCTGAGATACTTGAGCCAGAGCAAACTGCAAACTGTAATTTCAGAGTACATTCAGTAAGCCTGGAGTGGCAGCAGTGCCCCATGGGCTATGTGTAACCTCTCTGTTTTTGCAGACACAGCTACCAGCTCTCCAAGGGTTCCTTGGTTCCCTACAACTGCAGTGAGAGAAGGAAAAAGCAGTTTACTTTTTAAGACAGGCTTTCATTTCACTGAAGTGGGGCACATTTTCTCCACAAACTTTGTTTAGAAGCAGATTTATGCTTTTTCTCAGACATGCTTTTTAGTTTTTGAACAAGGTACATGGGGAGCATACAGCTCTGCTCTCTGGAAACTGTCAGCTCTTTCATACACTTGTGTAATCTGCATAAATGGCAGTGCCATATAATCATCTTCTGTCCCATATTGAGAGAAAGGCAGGATATAAATAAAATACATATAGGAGTACAAATGTACATCTACTACAAAGGAGGGATCTGAATATAAAATTCAAACTGAAGGAGGCTAGCAGAACTGTACAAAGTTGTGGTCAAAGATAACCAACAATCATTCACATCTAATAGTAGAGAAACATTAAGGCTGACATGTACCGTATATATTCGACTATAAGTTAGCCTCATGTATAAGTCAAGGGCACATTTGGAGGCCAAAATTATGGATTTTTATATGGCCCATGGATAAATTGAGGGTAAAATATAGGGGCATGTAACAAATGATGTAAAGGATGAAGCAAAGGAAAACAGTGACAAAGAACGTACAAAATTCTGGCAGGAATAATTGTTTGTGTTCACCATAAAGATACGATGGATGAGGAGGGAACTATGGTACATGGTGGCTGTGAGATGCGTGGGAGAGCTGACCAGGCACAGGTAGGGCTAGGAAAACATGCACATGTAAATAACGAAAAGGCAAAGCAAAGAAAATGGTGACTACGTTAGCAGTGATTACAGCCTTGAATTTTAATGTGATAACGTTGCCTGATTTTAACCCAGAAAAATTAACAAATATAAACAAATGTTTTATTCAGATCCTTCAAAGCCCCATTTCTTTCAGTGTTCTTTTGAAGGGAAGTGCCGAAGACCCGCTGCCGCCGCCATTATTTTCCCACCCAGGCATTCAAAATGGCTAGAAGCAGCACTGCAGCAGAGAGAATAGATAGGGTTGGTGCTTCTTTTAGGTAAATCCAGGCCACTCTACTCAGAGAAGGGAATGGTTCCTTTTCAATCCGAGTTAAAGTACATTATACTGACCCATCAATAAGTCGAGCCTGTTTCTTTGAAGCAACAGAGCCCTGGTGGCACAGTGGTTAAATGCCTGTACTGCAGCCACTCACTCACAAACCACAAGGTTGTGAGTTCAATATCAGTCAGGGGCTCCAGCTCGACTCAGGCTTGCATCCTTCCGAGGTCGCTAAAATGAGTACTCAGCTTGTTGGGGACAATTAGCTTATATGTTGTAAACTGCTTAGGGAGTGCTTAAGTGCACTGATGAGCAATATAGAAATGTACTTGCTATTGCTATTGCTCAGCCTTACCATTTAAATCTATGACCGCTACACCATGCTGGCGTTCTCCCTGCAGACCTTTGAGGGGAACACTCTGAATCTGATCTAGTAATACCCTAGCTGTGTTGCAAAATAATCTACATTTTCTTGGGAGACCAGAGGAGCTTACAGATCTCCCATTTTCAAACCTGTAGTCTATACCGATTCTCAGTGTTTCTTCTCCTTTTGTTTCAGGAAGGAACAAGCATGGGAGTTTTCAGTCACTTTCAGATGGTAAGATTTTTAGGGGGTTTTGTCCCTACTTTGCATGAATGGATCAATATTTCTTATGCTGAGTAATGAAAATTGACCCCACCTTCTTCATCTCCTCAACTAACAGAGCAATCCTATACATGTCCCTACAGAGGTGAACTCTCTTGAGTTCAGTATGACATGTCTGTATTGCACAAATTGAGAAAGCTTTACTGTATCCTGCCATAGGCTTTAGCTAGAGAATGGCATATAAATATTTTAATACATTTTTAATAAATAGAATTCTGTTATATCAATAGATCACCTTTCACCTAGCAACTGTGTCCTCTGTGTGGTTCTGGCTGGAACTATGTGTGCTGTTATTCTTTTGATACTTCCTGTGTTTCAAAGGTGATATTCAGCTGTCTGGTGCACCAAAATGGCATAGAAGGAGGGAGAGAAATATATTAAATATTCTGTCCTTTCTCCTTCAGCTCTTACAGACACGAGTTTTAAAAATTATGCCCCAGAACTGTGCAGATCAAAAGCAGATTACAAGGTAGGTGTATTTTGGAAAGCTTAATTTAAGAACAAAATTATATGGTGCAGAACATTGGACTTGACTTATCATTATTCTGACTGTGCATGCTCACTTCACTACTACTTGTCAAAGGACTGTTTAGCAACTGTTTGTAAAATGTCTCAAAGCAGCTGCCTTTTGTCTGAAAAGAGACTAGAGTTGAACACATTGACGCTCACTTCTGAGTAAATATGCACAAGATTGTTCTATAAGTTTGTAGCAGAGTACAGGAGGCTTGCAATACAATCCTGCAAATTTTTACTTTTGACATCTGTTCTGTGGAGCTTACTTCCAAGTAAGTGCATACAGGATTTCTGCTTTGAAGGCTGAACACCCTTTCTACCTTTTAGAGGGTTTGGAAGGCTTTTTAGTAGGTAGGAAAGACAAGTAGTAATACATGCTTCTGACTGTTACTTTTTTCTTTGAGACTTTCATTTTCTGGATAGTTCTACTTGTGTTCTGAGGAGAAGACCTTGCTTGATGTACCATGGCTTAGTGAGATTCATTTGGTCAAAGTGTGGAAGAATGAAGAAGCCCATCTTAGCTGTGGCACCCATTGTAGAGAATGATCTCAATGAGATGAAGTGGCTGGTCAGTTTGGAAAATTTTCTCTGCCAACTACAGGCCCATTGATTCACTGCGGTGTTTTCCTGATGGTTTTGTCAACTATCTTGTGATTTTAGTAAAATATTTTTGAATTAGTTTTTGTTGTTGATCACTTTGGTATCTTTTTAAAAAAATGAAAGATGGTAAATTGATAAAGGGAAAATGAATATGATGTGTTAATTTTTCCGATATACATAATGGCTGCATTCATGTGGATAGATGCAGCAAAAATAAGCCAGAATTTCAGAGAATGTGTGTTGATGATGTGTGCAGACTGAGTGCCTACATTTGGCTTGTTCTACTAATGGGAGAAACAGCACTAAGAACTGAAAGATTAATGTTTACCTTTGAAATGGAGTATGTAGCCTGTCATTTTCATACAAGTTAAACATCTTCAGCCAAGAACAAACCCTGGTTTATAATTCTGACTTGTAAGAGCCAGCAAGCTGACAGGAAGAATATCAGCTCATTTGAAGTGTGCTGGAGGAGAGTTCTACAGATACTATGGACTGCCACAAACAACAAATAAATAGATCTGAGAGCAACTAGATGCTGAAAGGACTAAACTGAGGCTATCATACTTTGGACATATCAGTAAGACCCATTGGAAAAGATAATAATTCTATTTGAAGTGTAGTGGTTTGAGTTTTGCACTCAAGTGTGGCGGTTTGAATCCCCACTTGGTCATGGAAACCTACTTGGTGGCCTTGAGCAAGTCACACCCTCACAGCCTCAGAAGAAGGCAAAAGCAAACACACCATGAACAAAATTATGTCAAGAAAGGCCTATGATAGGGTCGCCATAACTCAGAAATGACTTGACGGTTCAGAGCAGCAAAATACAAATCAGTAGAGAGGAGGGCCACATAACAGATGGATGGATTCAATAAAGGGAGCCACAGCTCTGGGTTTGCAAGACTGGGAGAATTTTGGCGATCTCTCATTTAGAGTCACCATGCTAAACCCAACTTGATGGCAAATACCATCAGCAAAAGCCAGGAGCACTGGCTCAAATGTAACTAAACTTTCAGTTCCTGATTAGTTCAGCAGTCACTGATTCTAGAAGGAGCTAAGTGGGAGCTATTGATCTGCACAGGTGAATGCATAAGTCACAAAACATAAGCCAGGATTCTCTGGAATTCTGGGATATTTATGCAAGTGAACAAAACTCATTGGAAAGCTCATTTTACAGGTTGACATCAGACAGAAACTAGGGGCCTGTACAGACTGCCAGAAATAATCCATTTTAAGACCACTTTAACTTTCCTGGCTCAGTGGTAGGGAATAATGGGAACTGTAGTTTTTTCTGAGACATTGAACCTTCTCTGTCAGAGCTCTGGTGTCACAATAAACTACAGTTCCCATGATTACCTAGCACTGAGCCAGGACAGTTTAAGTGGTCTCAAACTGGATTATTTCTGGCAGTCTGTACAGGCCCTTGATCAGAAATGTTTAACCTTAGTTTAGGGTACATTTTACTCATCCCACCCACACCCTCAAAGTTACAGCTCTTCACCTCCTGAGAATTCATGCTCTCAAACATACATCTCTTTTCCACAAATTTTTTTTCAGATCTACACTTTAAAACTGTTGCTGCTATTATGCTGTATTCCTGGGTTAGCACAACTTTGCATGTACAGTTAGAGTATCCTAGGAGTTACTTGGTATGATGCAAGCCATGTCACCCCTTCTTTACCACCTCTCCCAGTTATCTGAACTGGAGGCAGGCACATGGCAAGGACAGGACTTTTCAAAATGCTGTAAGCTTTACTGGAATCTGACAGTTGTATGTTTTTATTTCAGGATTACAGCAGTGATTGGAGCCCTAAAGACACAATAAGACGGCTTCAGAGGGGAAAGGTAAGGAGTCTACATCCATGTTTCTGAAAGGTTGAGCCCTTCTGTATTTCAGAGCTGTGGGACCTTTCCAGATGAAATTGAACTTCAGTTCCCATTACCCCTACCTATCTGGGAAAGCTGCCAAATGCTGATAGCCACAATCTAAACCAGGGGTAGGCAACCTTTTTGAGCCGGGAGCCGTTCCCCCAAAGTCCTCCTCTCCGGCGGGCCTTTGGGGGGGAATGGCGGTGTGCACGCTGGCACGCACGCGCACACGCGCCCCTGCCGCGTGCTGCCCCTGCCGCCTCCACGCATGTCACGGCCGCCATTTTGTTTTCCAAAATGGCGGCCGTGCCGTGTTTGTGCATGCGCAGTACTCCTGCGCGTGCGCAAACGCGTCACGGCTGCCATTTTGGAAAACAAAATGGTGGTTGTGGCACGCGCGGCCACACAGCGAGCAAAACGCGTGGCGGCAGTGGCAGGTGGCGGCAGCGGCAGGGGTCCGCCTGGGCCAGTAAGTTCGGGGCCTTGGGCCAGAACCGGCCCACAGGCCGTAGGTTGCTGGCCCCTGATCTAAACAATAAGCAAAATAACACCTCACGGAGCTTGTGAAGTTAAAGCAAAAGTAAAGACAAAGTCCAGTACCAGAGGTCCATGGAATCAAGTCAAAGAGTCCAAACCAAAAGCATAGTCAAGCAGTCCAAGGTCAAGGGTTCCAGAGAGGCAAGATGATCAGGCAGTCCAAGAATCAAGGATCTAGGCCAAGAAGATGAAGAGAAGGTCAGGAACAAACATGTTTTCACCAGCAAACTCAGACTCTGACAACCAGTTTGGTGTCCTTCCCTTATTTATATAATCAGCTCTCATTGGCTCAGCTATTTTGAGATAAGCTGGCGTTTCTCATAAAGCCTCCTTGAATGCTGGAGGCACTCCCTTTCAGACCTTTTTGGATGAAGATAGGGATGTTGGTGTCCTCCTCCTTCATGTCTCCTGTGCCTGGAAGTTCTGCTGCCGGGAGGTTTGGTTGCTGAGTCTCTTTTGAGGCCACAGTCTCTCCTGGAGCTCTCAGAGCAGAACTAGGACCAGGCTCAGGTTTGAACTGAGGCTCCAGCTCAGCTTCAGTCCTCCCCTGAGTCCTCAGTTAGGCTGGGCATGACACTATCCAACTTGCCCAATGGTGAGAGATCATGAGAGTAGTACTTTACTAAAAGTTGAAGCATCATAGACTTCCCAGTTTTCAAAGAAGTAGTTGTGTTTGTCTCTTGTGGCGTAAAAAGGAGGAAGGGAGTGGAAGGAAAGAAGGGGGAGGAAGAGGAAAAATGCAGCAGCACCTTTAAGACTTAACTGGTTTTTATTTTAACATGAGCTTTTTTGGATATAAACCAACTTCTTCAGATGTAGTACAGGGTGATATTAAAATCTCAGGTTATAAAGCATACTTATACATTTGTGGGAGTAGGATAAGATGTAATACAATTCCAAAAGATGCAAATCATGATCCTTGCCTTAAATTTTCAAAGGGTTGAAAAATGTGATACAGATCGTTCAGATTTTTTCAGTAATCATTTAGTGTTGATGTGCGAAAGTAATAGATCTGTTTATCAAAAGTCAGTTACCTTCAGTTCCTTCTCAGAGATTACTTTTGTTGTAATTGCAGCAGTGAGGATTCTTGTATTGATATTATATTGAGAGGTAGTGCGCCCTTTGACTTCATAGACCATGAAAGACTATGGAACGCCCTTAAAAACATGGGAGTGCCAACACATTGATACTCCTGATGAGGAATCTGTACTCAGGACAAGAGGCTACTGTCAGAATAGAACATGCAGAGACAGAAGGGTTCCCAGTTGGCAAAGGGGTCAGCAAGGCTGCATCTTATCACTCTACCTGTTTAACTTATATGCAGAGCATATTGTAAGGAAAGCAGGTTTGGACACAGGAGGCGGAGGAGTGAAAATAGGAGAAAGGAATCTCAACAGTGTGGATACAGTAATGAAGGCCTGCCTCCCAGAGCTTGTGAGGGGGCTGTATTATTCTGCAGAATTGTTTGTGGCTTATTGATAATACATTAGAGTAGTCAGAGCTGGGAACTGTAGTTGACAACTAGGGATATCCTGTCTTTCTGTGTTTTGACCTGTCTTGTTGTATACTGTTCCTGGATAGTATTCTTGCCATGTTGATTTGTTTCTTCACCTCCTTAGGTGGGTATTAAAAGACTGCCTATTGTAAATCCAAGGGTTTTGAATCTCTGTCTTGTGGATCTGAGCAGGTGTGGTTGTATTGGCAGGCTTGGTTGTAAACAGTAGATTTGGTAGTGTGTTCTGAGTGAAAACTGGAGGCATATAAAATATGTGTAGTGATCAATGGGTTTTCAATAGTGTGACACTTAGAAATACATTGTGCAGTTGCAAGTGGTGTCAAGAAAGTGAATTTGTTGCATGGATTGTTCCAGGCTCAGTTTGATATTAAGGTGGAAGTTGTTAAAATACTGGTGAAACTTCTCAAGTGATTGCTTTCTGTATGTCAAAATAATACAGATGCCACCAAGAAACCAGAGATAAAGGAGAGGTTTCTGGGCTGAAGAAGTGTTCCAGGTCAGGCATGAAGATGTTTGCATACTGTGGTGGTATGCAGGTGCCCATGGCAGTACCACTGACTTTGAGGTACATATTATTCCCAGAAATGAAGCAGTTATGAGTATGAAGTAGCAGAGTTTGGTGGATAGGTCTGCTGTGGTCTCATTCAGGATAGTATTCTTGATGGCTTGTAGTCCATCCTGGTATGGGATGTTGGTGTACAGGGATTCCACATCCATAGTGGCTAGGATGGTGTTCTCTGGAGAGTTCTGGATAGTTTTCCTCAGGAAACCAGTTGCATCCTTCATGAAGCTTGGAGTGCTGATGGCATATGGTCTGAGAACTGAGTCCATATATCCAGATACCCTAACAGTGAGAGTTCTAAAATTTGAGGCAATGGGTCTTGCTGGATTGCCTTGTTTGTGTGTTTTGGCTTGTAGATAGAAGGTTCCTGGTTTGGGCTCCTGGACTCTGTCCATTTTAATTCATTTCTATACATCAGTGGAGGATTCTCTGAGTAGGGTTTTAGTTCCATCAAATATTCATTAGTAGCATCTTCAGAGAGGACTGTTATCAAATGTTGTGTGCTTTCAAGTTATTTTTGACTTATGGTGACTCTAAGGCAAACCTATCACAAGATTTTCTTGGCAAGATTTGTTCAGAGGGGGGGTTGCCTTTGACTTAGTCTGAGGCTGAGAGAGTGTGACTTGCCCAAGGTCACCCAGTGGGTTTCCATGGCTGAGCAGGTTCAAACCTTGGTCTTCAGAGTCTTAGACCAATATTCAAATCAGCAAACCACACTGGCTCTCTGCTAAGAACATCAAACATCATCAAAGAATTCTCATTAATTTGTGTAGTTCCTTCAAGTATTCATCAGTGGGTTCTTTAGAAAGGATTCTATAAAATGTAGCGTCGGACAGTTTTCTCTCAGCTTCCTGTATGCAGTCTGACTTGATCATGATGACCCCAGGTCCCTCTTTGTTGTATTATAATGTTAGGATTGTTTTGAAAACTGTGGGTGGCATCTCATTCCATTTGGCTGTGGGTCTGTAGTAAATCGTATCTCTTGGTCATTATCTCTGTTAGGGCACAATGGCAAAAACATTCTATGTAGAAATCCAGTGCCATGTACCAGCCCTTGGGATGAGTCCATGTAGAGTTCTTCTGTTTGTAGTGCTGGGAAACATTTTATTGTGTGTTGATGCAATGTCCATTGTCATGTTTTGGAGTCTGAGGTGATGCTTGTGAGCTGTTATCCTGGTTGGTGTCACCCTTCCTGAAATATTGAGTCATAGACAGTGGAAGAAAGCCTCCAGATCACCACAGAACTGAATCATATGTGGATGGCCCCTGTTGTCTTTTGCTCACATATGTCTGTGCTGAAATATGGGTGCTCATAGCTTTCTCAAGGTCTCTGCTGGAAAGAAAACTGGGATTTTCCTGTTCAGACCAATTAGTTTGCAGTTCTACAGATATCAGGGATCATGCAGGGTTATGTGTCGCCCATTTAGCAAATTCAAATAAAAATCCACCAAACAGTGAAACCTTTATTGGCCTTTATTGTGCATTTTGATTGGCCAATAAAGATATCACTGTTTGGTGGATTTTTGTTTGATGTCAGGAATGATTGCAGCAATACAGTGGGCCCTTGGTATCCGTTGGAGGTTTGGTTTCAGGACCCACCGTGGATACCAAAATCTAGGGATGCTCAAGTCCTATTAAATACAATGGGATATTAAAACAGTATCTATTATACAAAATGGCAAAAATCAAGATTTGCTTTTTGAAATTTCTATATTTTTAAAATATTTTTCAAGCTTGAATCTGTGAGTAAAAAAATCAGTAGATATGGAGGGCTGACTGTAGTAGATTGTGATCAATTAAATCCTATCTCAAATAATGGGATATATTCTTTCACTGCTATCTTTAGACCTCGAGGCAGTTCCATAAATCTGATTCTAGGTTGTTAATACTCTTCATTGATAAAGGAGGAGATAAGTTATTTTTGGTGGATATAGAGATGATACATAATCAAAACTCAGCTACCATAGAACTGATGATAAGCTAGTATATCATGTGCACTTGTATGCAAATAATATTTGTGCACTGCCTTTGATTACTCTTAGAAGCCTGTTTCATTCTTACTTGATGAAAGGTCTTAATATTTTTTCTTGTAGGACTTTAGGCCAGGATAAGGAAAAGTGTGGTGGCACAGAAAGAATGCACTTCTGTAGCCAGCTTTCTGTCCACCTGTCTGAGATCAGGGAATTTTTAATCAGGCTAAACATAGTGTATACATAGCGTAGCACAGTTTCACAATTGCCTAAAGAGCTGGTCATGCAGATAGCTAACCAGTGTAGCTCTATTCCAAGATGCATTACAAGCATCTCCAAACATAGCTATGTGAATGAAGTGGCCTTTTGTTCAGGCATGCCAGGTACCTGTCTAACCCACTGTATCCCTTTTATGAATCTTGTCCCATTCTAGGTCTGCTCCCTAGAAAGGTTTCGCTCCTTGCAGGACAAGTTGCTACTGCTGGATGAAGCTGTTGCAGCACACAATGGGAATGTTATCACAGCAGTGAGTGTTACTGTGATCATAAATGAGGGCAGAGAGAGTGGTTGCAGCTGAAGCAGGTCCCATTTATCTCTCATTCTGAGATCATTTGTGTGAGGATCATTTGTGTCATTGTCTAAAGTTTCCCCTTTTCTGTCTATTTTGGATATAATTAGCTGAAGGTTTCTGGGTGGGAACACTGAGTGTTTGGTGTCAGATTCACTAAGCATTTTAATAAGCAAAATGTCCTTTTCAAGGATATGGAATGTAAATTAATCTTGTGAAATCCCTTGAATATTTTCTCATTTGTTCATGATATATCCCAAGAGCTGAATACTGTGTAATTACTCTCAGAAAACTACATAAATCCTTTGCATATATAAGGTTCCACTATACTTGACCACCCAACACCCAAAGAGAGTTTGCTTAGGTAGCATGGGAAAGATATTTTCTTGAGACCTTCGAAAGCTGCTGCTAGATTAAGTAACCACCATCAACAACATGGACCACTAGCTTTCCTAACAACATTAGGTCATTCTGTCCATTTTTTTGGGAAAGTAATTGAACATAAAAGCAACAGCCAACCAGCATTCTATGCCCACTGTGCATTCTCAGACCTTGTTGGCTTCAGCCCTCATTGGCTTGGGCTCCATTTTGGGGTGATGGGTGGACACATATATTTCCAATTCCAGCTGCAGCAAAATCTCTTTTTCCCTTAGCTCTGACCTCTGTCCCTGGGCATGTTTTAAAATGACTTTTTTGTGTGATTCCAGGAGCAGCCTCTCTAGACAGTGATACTTTTCTCTTATGCCATTTAATTTTTAAGAAGCTTTTGATGTTATCCACCCCTGCCCTTAATTTTTGAGAACCTGATAACCTTGGGGTTTCTGTATGTCTGCTATTATTTCTTTACTGAATGTGTCTGAGAAGGTTTTTCAAAATACTGTATAAGCATTTGAAAATTTGAACTGTTTTAGAAGGAATGATCCCAACCGTTTTTTGCCTCACTAAAGGTCTGCCTGGATTTTGTTGCCTTTTGTACAGATGCCTAGTCATGGTAGTATGCCTAGCAACATCTTTCTTGCTCACCTGATAGCTTTTAAGGCATCTTCTTTCCAGAACATCAAGTATTAATGAAATACCCCACCCCTTCCCCACCTTCTCCATTCCTTCAGATTTTATTAAGCTACTACTAAATATGTAGCTGAATGTTATATAGCATAGGATTTACAGCTGCTTGTGATACCCATATGCTTTGTAAATATCCTTTGTTAGCTCATCTGAAGAGACTTACCCATTATCTTTCAGATTCTAATATTTCTGAAGAGGACCTTGAAGAAAGGTATGTGATGCTTCAGAAATGAGTGGCCTCTGTTACAATCTTGTTTATTTAAAGTGATTATAGCCCTTATTTCTCTCACTTAGCCATCACAGAATGAGGATATGTTGGGAACTTTTCAAGAGCACTACAACTGCCACCTTTTCTCCTTAGCACTTCTAGAATTTAATGTTAACAAAATGATATTGTATGCCCCCCTGAACTACAGTCGTCCCTCCCAATTCCCAATCTCTTCAGGACCCCCCACCCCGAATCAAGAAAATCACAAATATTCAAACCCCATTGATTTCAGTGGTGGTGCGCACCTGCACGCACCATTTTGTCCCTCCCCACTTGCCGTCCACGAAAGACCGAGACCGCAGACTCCAAGTCTGCGAACGGGGAGGGACGAGTGTAGATGGGTGTAGCTTTGCCTGGGATGAGATAAAAACAGTCTTGTTGCCAGGCAAAAAATTGGCTGTTCCCAATCTGGAATCTCCAGATGTTGTTGAACCACAACTGGACCACAAGTAATGTAAGAATTCTTACCTTGTCCATGTCTATTGGAGCATCTGGGAGCTGACATCCCATAACATATGAGAGTTAATTTTGGGAACCACTGTTGCAAAGATGGCTATATTTGCATTTGCTGAGCATTAAATTGGGAGGTGTTAGTTGTCATCAGATATTATGAGTATTATTTGCATCTGTTGCATTCTATACAGGAATACCTGTTGCAGTTTATATTGCAAGTGGGTGACTGTGGGAAAGTTGCTCTACATTTTCTCTGTAGCAGTGCTGAGGGTATGTTCTTTCCTCCCCACACATGTGCTATCTTAACCGAGACATTTGCATGCAGTTCAGCTACTGAGTTAACACCAGTACTATTATTTTCTGGGGATGGGGGGGAAAAATACTCTTTATATGATTTATACCTGATTAGTGTGGGGTTAATTGAGGGTGAACATGGCCACCCTCAATTAAGCCCTCCTTGTCTTTTCATGCAGAGATCTTATTCAGAGAGCTGGAACTACGGCAGGTGGCCTTGCACCATTTGATACATTTCCTCAAGGAAACAGGGGACCAAAAGCTCCTCTTGGACCTGTTGAGGTACAAAGCACCTGAGCATTGAAACTAAAACTAAAGTCTCAATTGTGAATATTGAGTAGTTTTGAGCTAGGTTTTTCCCCCTTCTTCTGCAGGTTCCTGGACAGGACTGAGGAAGTTGCTGTGAGTATTCCTCATGTAGGCCTCAGCTTTCTCATAGGTGGGAGAAGCAAGGTTGCCCTGACCAATTGTATGTGGGACACTCAGTGTTTTCCTTCTGTTCATTCTCCTGAGTTGAGGAAGATGAGCGGCTAGGCTTTATGAAGTATTTTATTTCTTGAGCCTCTTCTTTATATCTTTTTCTGCTCTTTCCAGCTGACACAGTACCGTGAACACTTGAGTATCCGGGATGCAGAGAAACGAAAAGATTTTCTGAAAAGTTGCATTGGGTAAGTGTACATTTTTTCCAGATAAAGTGAACTGAAGCCTTAGTGAGGAGGTGACTGCTGTTTTAAGGAAGCATTAAATTCATCGGAAACTGAGAAAATGGAGATTGTTAAGAGGGCTTTTTACTTAGGCAATAAGTACACATGTAAGAGGGAACATGATATAAGTACATAAAATATCTACTTTGAAAAAAGTAGGTAGATAGTTTTCTCCTTTTCTTTTAATATTAGACCCAGATATCACTGAGAGTAACTGAAAAGTGGGAGGTCTGAGACAAATAAAAGGAAATACATGCTCACAAAGTATGTAATTAAACTGGAATGTAGTGATGGCTGTCAACTTGGACAGCTTTGAAAGAGGATTAGACAAATGTATGGAAAATATCCTATTGAGGCTACTACCTATGATAACTATATGTTCCCCCAGGACTGGAGGCAGCATGCCTCTGAGGGGAAAAATAGCAAAAGAGTGTTTTCCCCCACATGTCCTGCTTGTGGGTTTTCCAGAGGCATCTGCTTGGTTTACTGTGGGAATGAAAATGTCTGAGGCAGTTTGTTCTGCATCTAGCTTCTAGCTTTCAGAGTAGTAAGGAGGTTTCTTCTAGTGCCACAATCTGCTTCTTTGCTCTTTCGGTCCATTGATTCTAATAATGCTCTCTGAAGGAGAGGACAGTTCTGCTCCAGCATCTGCATGACAGTCTTTCAGATTGTTAAAGATCACTATTATCTCTTCATCTTCTTTTCCAAGCCTTAAATCATTTAGGTGAGAAAAAGTCAAAGTAATAAAGTTGTCCCTCCCGATTCACAGGGGATCTGTTCTGGACCCCCCTGTGAGTTGGGAAAATCGCAAATATCCAAGCCCCATTGATTTCAGTGGCAGCGCACACGCCATTTTATCCCTCCCCACTTGCCATCTGTGAAGGATCAATACTGTGGACTACAAGTCCACGAACGGGGAGGGATGAGTGTATACTGTTCCTAAATTTAAAAATGCAGTGGGAAGTGGCCTCTTTGCCTTTGTTGAAAAAGAAGTGTCAAAGAGTTTACTGAGAGTACAGTCCTCAAAATACACTTACTAGGAAATAAAATATATATTTACTAAATAAGATAAATAAATGAATAATATTAATTATTGCATAGTTAATGAATTTATTAATAAATTAATTGCTTATGTAATAGTGAATATGGATAAGGCATCTGAGTGTGATAATCTGTAAGTGAAGATAAACTTTTTTCCAATCTAGGTTGTCATTTTCACCTGATGATGCTGCTCACGTTCAAGATCATTACACACTCCTGGAGAGGCAGATCATTATTGAGGTAAGGTATATAGTGTGTCCTTGGCAAAAAATGACTTAAAAGTTTCCCTGATACACCTGACATTTGCTCATTGTAGTACCAAAGTTTCCTTTCAGCACTGAAAGGGAGAAAAAAATACTTAAGGAAGCACGTATCATTTGATGGCTTCCATACCATAACCAATCTCTTGTGGCACATGCTGAACAAGTGCTTAGCCTTTAAGTTATCATGATACTTTGCAGTACAACATCCATTTGTAAGCCTGTCCTGTGTTACAGATTACTGATCTTACTTTAAATATTGAGCCTTGGCTCCAATATTAAATTATTAACATTGCTAGGGAGCCCCATCCGGTACTGTTTCTGATTATCCTCTGTTGAGATTCAGTAACATTTTTTAATTCAAGACTCTGCTATTCTAAGATGCCTGTTTATGGCCCCTTACATTGACTGGAACTGCTTTAATTTATTTATTCATTCTATTGATGAATCACCAGTGTGGCATAGTGTTTGGACTGCCATTTTGGTGATCTGCATTCAAATCTCCACTGAGACAAGAAACCTACTGGGTGACTTTGTGCCAGTTAGCCTGAACTACCTTACAGAATTGTCAGGGGTATGAGATAATACCACCTTGAACATCTTGGAGGAAAGCTGTGATGTAAATGTAACAACTATTTTACCTGCTTTTTTTGAACATGTGTTTTACTGTTGTTGGCTGCCTTGAGTGCCATTTGATAGAAAATCCCAGTTTTAAGAAGAAGGTGAGGTCTAAATAAAAATGATGATGGTGATAGAAAGGCAGGATATAGATTTAACAAGCAAATAGTATTATAGCTGTATCAAGCCCTTATTCTGAGGGACTCAAGAAGAAGTTGTTATTCATTTTCCCCATCACAATAACCTTGAGAAGTACGTTGGGGGTCCAGACGGGGCACCTACAAATTGTATTCAATGGGGAAATTAGTTTAGCTCAATTGAGAGCAGCCTAAATTGGGAGCAGCCTTTGTATAACAGGTCCAAGAACTAGAACTCTCAGAGTGCAAAGTACAATTTAGTTTTATTTTTGTTGTTGTTAACTGCACTTGAGTCGATCTCGACTCATGACCCTATGGATGAGACATCTCCAAGATCCTCTGTCCTCCACTGCTCTGCTCAATTCCTGCAACTCCATGCCTGTGACCTCCTTAATAGAGTCCATCCATCTGGCATGTGGCCTTCCTCTCTTCCTACTTCCCTTCACCTTCCCCAGCATTATGTTTTTTCCCAAAGAGTTCTCCTCCCTCATGATGTATCTGAAGTACAACAGTCTCAGTTTGGTCATCTTGGCTTCCAGGGAGATTTCCAGTTTAATCTGCTCTAGGACCCACTTGTTTGTCCTTTTGGCTGTCCATGGGATCCTTAGCACTCTTCTCCAGCACATCTCAAATGAATTGATTTTCTTCCTATCATCTTTCTTAACTGTCTAACTCTCACATGCATACATGGTAATAGGGAATACGATGGCTTGTATGATTCTAACTTTTGTGCTGAGTTGTATATCTTTGCATTTTAGAAACTTTTCTAGTTCTTTCATAGCCACCCTCCCCATTGTTAGTCTTCTTCTGATTTCCTGACTGCAGTCCTCATTTCTATCAATGTTTGATCCCAGGTATGGGAATTCTTTTACTATTTCTATTTCTTCATTGTCTAGGTTGAATTTGTGAAGGTCCTCGGTAATTATTTTTGTTTTCTTTATGTTCAACATTAAGCCTGTCTTAGCACTTTCTCCTTTGATCTTCCTTAGTAGGTGTTCCAGTCTGTGAGGTTTTCTGCTAGTATTATGGTGTCATCTGCATATCTTAGATTCTTGATATTCCTTCCTCCTAATTTCATTCCTCCTTCTTCTGTGTCCAAGCCTGCTTTTCTTATAATATGTTATAATAGGGTGAAAGGATGCAGCCTTGTCTGACCTCTTTGCCAATTGGGAACCATTTTGTTTCTCCGTGTTCTGTTCTGACAGTAGCCTCTTGTCCTGAGTACGGATTCCTCATCAGGACTATCAGATGTGTTGGCACTCCCATGTCTTTAAGGGCATTCCATAGCCTTTCATGATCAATGCAGTCAAAGGCTTTGCCATAGTCTATAAAGCGCATGTTGATTTTCTTTTGGAATTCCCTGATGCGCTCCATTAGCCATCGTATGTTTGCAATGTGATCCCTAGTGCCTCTTCCTTTCCTGTACCCTTCTTGGACCTCTGGAATCTCTTTCCTTGTATGGTTGCAGTCTGTGTTGCAGAATTTTGAGCATAATTTTACTTGTGTGGGAGATCAGTGCTATGGTCCTATAGTTGCTGCAGTCTCTTGTGTCTCCCTTTTTGTGGATGAGGCTGTATATTGATCACTTCCAATCTGTTGGCCATCGTTTTGTTTTCCATATCTGTTGACCTATGTTGGTTAGCACTAGAGTTGACTCTGTCAATGTGGATTGCAGCAGTTCAATTGGAATATCATCTGTTCCTGGTGATTTGTTTTTCACTATTTCTCTTATTGCAGTTTCCACCTCACTTTTTAGAATTTGGGGTTGATCTTCATATGGCTATTCAATCTACGTGTCTTTCATTTTATCATCCCTTTTGTATAATTCTGTGTACTGCATCCAACATCTTTTTATTCCTTCCTAGTCTTGAATTATGTTATTTTTATTGTCATAGATTGTCCGGGTCCTTGGTTTGAATTTTCCTTTGATTTCCTGGATCTTGTGAAATAGAACTCTTGTTCTTCCCTTTTTGTTATTGTCTTCTATTTCTTTGCATTGGTCGTTGTAGTAATTTTCTTTATCTTTCTGCACAAGCCGTTGTACTGTTGCATTCATAATTCTTAGTTTGTTCCTATCTCTCTTTTTTCTTTATTTGCTTGTAGTCTTTTTTCTATCATCCATGTTTTTTTTTCTCTTTCTTTTTGTTCACTGAAAGTGTCTGTCTGCATTCTTCTTTTATTATGTCCCTGGCTTCGACCATTGTTCCTCTGGTTCTCTGTCTATTATGCTTGGTAGTACGAATCTGTTTCTTATGTTATCAGTGAATTCTGTTGTGATATTATTTAGATCATATTTTGGCATAATGACTAGTTTTGTTTTCTTCGTGAGTCTTACTCTTATTTTTGTTATGAGTAATTCATAATCTGTGTCACAGTCAGCCCCTGGTCTAGTCTTGGTCACCAGTATAGCATTCCTCCATCTTTTACTTCCAGTTATATATTCTATTTGATTTTTGTGTTATTGTCTATTTTTATTGATTAACAGGAAAAAGGAAAATGACCATTCACATAATAGCATTCACACACATACGAACTAACAAAATTAAAGGCAGTAGCATATAGCAAGGTTGAGGTAAGGCAATACCAGTCCAGAAGCGGAGCTCCAATCAAAGGATGATGGCTGACAATGATAGTGGCTCAGCAAGGCTGCCTGAAATGGGGGGGAGGCCAGCCTGTGTTGAGGAGTCAGTATGAAATCCAGCAGCATCCCTGCCTGATTTTATGCTGAGCCAACATGTGAGTGCCAGGGCAAGATTTTTATAGAGTCTTGAGGCAGTTGAATGGATTTTCCAGGGGTCCAGAAACAGTGGGTTCCCACCTGGTTGGTGGTTTTAAATTCAGGGTTACAAAACAAATATTTTGGGTTGATGGCAATGACAGTGATTTAATCAAACAGTACAAGCCCAGGCTAACCCCAGGAAGTTTGGATCGGATCAAATGTGGAAAAATACAATGGGGGCTAGCAGAAGGATTGGCTTAATGCTTTAGGCTTGACAAACCTTGATCTGTGACCTTCAAGAGGAAATGCACATGGCAGGGGTTGAGAAACAGCAATATTCACAGCCATATAGTTACAGGGGTCCTTTCCACATGCTCTCAGGTCTGTGACCAGTCATCAGAAATTCACTTAAAGGTCATCTGACCTTTCAGTGTTTATGCTTATGGCCTCTCTGTAATTGCTAAAATATAAAATATAACAAAATATATGTACCTCAGTAATGCATGGTATGCAGAGTGCTAACAATAATGACTAGGTAAAGATCACTAAGGCTGCAAGTGTCCTAGGTGGACACTTAGCTGGGATTAAGTGTTACACTGTATTTGATTGCCAAGTTCTCACTTAGTTCGTATAACTGTAAATGGTGGATTTTAGCCTAGTATAACCCATAGAGTGTAAGATAAATGGCATATCTTAAAACAGACAATTAGATTGGGGAGAGTGTATCTGCATCAGTCACAGTCATTAAGGAGCTGATTATAGTCTGGAACAAATGCTGATGCTCTGGCGTGTAAACAAGATTTAACAATGCTTCCACAGCTACACACAGAAGAGGAAGACATTCACTAGCCAACCTAAGCATATGATCATTAGATAATCCTCCTAAGTACCGGTTGATGACAGGCAGCCACATGGCAAGCATACAAAGAAGATGAGCAAGGGTAGTGAATTTCTCTGGTATGGTTTATGTTAATCGGTCAGCTAATTAGTTCAGTCAGCATAAGAGAGAATAAAAAAAGCCAAAAGAAAGTTCTTATCAGACTGCATTCGGGTATGTTTCCAACATGAGAAGAGAAGGCAATGTTGCCTTCCAGATATGTTTGTTCCTGCTAACCTGATAGAACAATAATTGACCTGGAGATGCTGCCCAAACATGCTGAGATACTGGTAAGGCTAATGCAAAAATAATTTTAAAAAATAGATGTGCGTCCTTATAAATATCCTGAAATTTGAAGACCCAAGAAGGCCTAAATGAACTGTCAGTGTTGACTTGGCTGTGTGGTTTATCCACTATAATGAGTTGAGCACTAAGGTGGCCAGAAATTGATAATGGCACCCTAGACAGAATCCAGAATTAGCTGAAAAATGTGAAAGAACCTTAATTTCTCAATCTAAGAGATGGAGTGGGGAACCACACCTGTTTTTACTGTTTCTAAGTCCTACTGAACACAGTGGATCTTCTGAGTAAGCATGTACAGCATTGCACACTGGTTTCTCAATGACCTGAGTGGTCATAGCACCATGGATCTGAGTAATATTCTAGAGCACAATGTGGAAAAAATATTTTGAAGAAAAATGAATGTAAAGACACACTGAAGCCATCCATACCTACTGTTTGTGAGCTGCCTTAGGTCCAACTCTGAGAGAAAGGTGGTATATAGCTTCAGCATGCCCTTATATTTCAAGCTTTCTTATGGTTACCTTTTATTCACATGTAGCATTCCTCCTTCTGTTTTTCCAGGCAAATGACAAGCATTTAGAGTCATCTGGACAGACGGAAATATTTCGAAAATACCCTCGCAAGGCCTCTATCCTAAACATGCCGTTGGTCACCACACTGTTCTACTCCTGCTTTTACCATTATACAGAGGCAGAGGTTAGAGTAACGATAGGGGTAGATGGGGAGGGATCCTTTGTATTGGTCAGTGAAATCAGATACGATTTGAAAGAAAGTAGGAGCCAGATTTCATTTCCATTTGATGGACATCCGAAGTAGGCAACAATCTCCAGATAGATATTGTGATTTTTCAAGTATTGCAGGATTTCTGAGGCAGGTAATTGGAAACAGAGAATTCCCTTCCTGAGTGATGTACACTGTTTAAGAAATGTGCACTGTGATAAGTGACTTGCCCATAAGGATTCCCATCTTATTATTGAAAACTGAAGAATTTTTTATACCATACCACAGGAGTAGGCAGCAGTGTACTACCTAAAGGAGAGCTGCAGTGGGTGGGGGTGGGGGAATGAAGCCACTAACAGTTACCTTTGGGTGCATTTTTTCATTGTTCTTTTGAGGCAGTAGTTCAGGACCTGAAACTGAAATGGAGAAAATAATGTATTCTGGAGGCCTCTTTTTTGACCTTTTTTTAAAGGAAAAAATGTTTTTGCTATTGGAACTGTGGGGCAAAAATTGACAGCCTTTAGTGTATTTTACTGTTTGCATCTTGTGACTTCTCAGACAAGTTTATTCAGCTGCTTGCTTTGAGGATTTATGAGTTTGATGTGTCTATGTATATCTTTAAAATGCTTTAAATAAATAAAGCCTCTAGCGGAGCCCTGGTGGCTCACTGGTTAAATGCCTGTACTGCAGCCACAAGGGTGTGAGTTCGATCTCATGGGCTCCAAGGTCCACTCAGTCTTGCATCCTTCCGTAGGTCGCTAAAATGAGTACCCAGCTTGTTGGGGCAATCAGCTTACACATTGTAAACTGCTTAAGGAGTGCGTAGTTCACTGTTAAGCGGTATAGAAATATACTTGCTATTGGTATTTTTATAACCCAAGAGAGGTTGACACAAGCTCCCAATTAGTTATGGAAAAATCTGTGAGGAGACTAGATTTTAGAAGACATAGATTAATAATAATGAGGAAGAGGATAGAGCTAGAGATAACCAGAGATCTTTCGTATTAGAGATGGCTTGGTGCCACCCACTCTTCCTCCCTCCTTGTCTCTCTCATTCACTGAGTTTACCATGTCTTTCTTTTCCAGGGCACCTTCAGTAGTCCAGCAAACTTGAAGAAAACCTTTAAGGTGAGGAACTGGAGTCTGATAAGGATGCCATCCATGTATTCTAGAAATGCACAGTAGAAGTAAGGCAGAAATGAGCCAACTTCATAAAGTGTGAACACAGGGGAGGGGTTAATGTCTGACTTGAGGCTCACAGAAACTTGTTGTCCTAATGTCAAACCATGCTTAATGTTAAATCCAAATGTCTCTAGATATGAAATTCAGTGTAAGGCTTTGAGGAGGCTTGAGTACAAGTATTCTAAAAAGCTCAAGGCCCTAAACTAGAGGTGGGGAATGTTTTTTGATCAGGGGTAGATTCCAGTTTGGGTAGATCCTGAAGGTTGTATTTCAGCAGTAGATGGAGCTAAAGCCACAGGGGCAAAGCCAAGGGCAAGGAAGGTGGGTCCTAAGCAAAGTGGGCAGGCCTAGTTTTCATTCTTATTTGGATACTTTTCTGCCAACTATACAAAGTAAAGATGCATTCTATTTATAGTAAACTCCAGAAGAATAGCTTTCAGGCATGCAGTATGAAATGGAAAGCTGGAGTTTTAAGTCAGGAGGCTGAATGATAATTTATTATCACAGATTACATTCTCAAAGACTACTTGTAGTTTGGTTGCAAGATCACTTGCTGCTTGTCGTTGCCCTAAGCAGCAAATAATCTTTGATAGCAAATTATCCTTTGGCTCTCCTAACATTCAGTTGAGATAACATATTGTATTGGGGTGCTTTGGGACTGTCACAGGTGTAGCTGATGTCGAGTTTCTCCCAATTTTCCTTAAAAAAAAAAGTGGTGGGATGGGGTTTCTCAAACTTGGAGACAAGGGTTGCATTGTACTGTAGCATGTGATTTGTCTTTGTTTACTCAAGTTATTTGGGGCTGTTGATTTTATTATGGTACACTGCTCTCTTCTAGCAATCTAGATTTTATAGGTTGCTCTGTATCAGGTTAGTTGCCTGTTCACTGTGAAGGGTTGGGGAGTATGAAATTTGTTTTCCTGTCTATTTTTGTGACTTGGAGGGAAGATTGCACTCTAGCTTTAGAACTAAAACCTGGATATTAGAAATGTTTCCTGCATTTGATGTCATTCAGATTATTGCATAGCATTCATTTTACTAATCTTAGAGGCTATTGAGTAGGATTTGCTCAAGGATTTGGTCCATGCTTTTTTGACAGCTGAATTTGCCAAGTTCCACCAAATTGACTCCAGCCTGATCCTTTGGATTTGGTTTCAGTCCTGCACAGTCTGCTACTTGTAGTAAGCATGTTTTTTATTAACACCATCATGGTGTTAAACTTTAGAAAGCAATGTCCTACACTCAGGTCCTCTTAAAGCTTTAATAGTTTACATTAAATGATCCAGATTATTTGCTTTTTTTCTTTTTAAAATTTTTTAAAACACATAAATTTGAATACATAAAATAACATTAATAAAGCAAAAGCAAACAAAAAAGCATAACCCTGTAACATAAAATACAAAATACACATGCAAAATAATCACTATATATACAACCTCTCCCTCAACTGAAAATATTTAACTCAAAACTATATTTAGCTTCCAAAACACCATATGCAGGTTACACTTCTAATATAAGTACATTACTATTATCTTTGTGCTTTGAGACTATGTGCTTTTTCAATGTATTAAAATCCTTGATGGAGCAGACTAAGGGGTTCCTTTAGTCAAGTTTTCTTTATAAGAATCCCAGCAACCAAAAGGTTCTAGGTGGTCCACTGGAAGATGAGCAGTATCTTTGGTAGACTACCATGAACTTCTTTTGATGCATGTTCTAGGAGTGTGATTTCTCTGCCTTGCAGATTCCTGACAAACAATATGTGTTGACAGCCCTGGCTGCTCGTGCCAAACTGCGAGCCTGGCATGATGTGGATGCTTTGTTCACTACTAAGGTGAGTTGGAGCGGCTTTCTTGGAATTTGGACCAAATACTGGGCCTTCACAGTCTCATGAGCATGTATAATTCTGGTTGGTTTAAAACTTGTCTGTTCAGCTTATTGATTAAAGTACCTACTTCTGTGCAATGCACTGGCAGCAGCCTTATCATTAGGAAAAGGCTTATTTCAGGCCTGTATTTTGGACCCAACAGATATTGAATACAGGGATAAAATATGAGAATCTATTGATAGATTTTTTAAAAAATCTATCAGAAAAGGGCAGCACTATTAGCTAAAGAAAGTATGGTTCTGCTCTTTGAGTTCATAAGGAGGGGCGTGCAGTTAGAGGAGGAACTATTCTAGAACATTCTTGGCATGTTCTGTCCTAGGATATAGCTGTTTCAGCACTGCTTCCCCTCCCCCCCCGAACATATTTGGGATGACTCTCTCATATAGTTAGATATTAATGGGATTTTTGACTCTGATTTCAGAACTGGCTGGGTTACACCAAAAAAAGAGCTCCTATTGGTTTCCACAGGGTGGTGGAAATCTTACAGCGGAACAATGCCCCAGTGCAGGTGAGTAAGTTCCCCATTGCAAAGTACTAGTAGCCTGTGTCTGGAATTGGTCCACTGGGCAATGGTCATTTAACTCTACCCTGCAACGTCCCCTCCTGTTGTGATTCAGTATCCATAGGAAAGGATAGCTCCTCTGGTTGCACTTGCTTTCCAAACAATGGCAGTTGTTTGGTCAAACTTACCTTTGAATTAACTGGCCTTGCTTAACTAACAGGCTATTTGGTTGTTTGCTTTATGGAGGGAGATCAGTGCAGGGCAGGGTGGTTTACAGATGAACTAGGAAACACGGAGAAGAGATCCTATCCAGCAGTTCAGTTCTGCTTATACTTCCTTTCCTCCTCATACAGGTCCTCCAGGAATATGTGCGCTTAGTAGAAGATGTTGAGACAAAACTGAACCTTGCTGTAAAATACAAGTGCCACGATGTTGTTATAGATGTGAGTCTTTGCTGTATATATTTGAGAGGGGTGACATTTGCTCTTTTTATATTGCTATTATCCTGTTGCTGCATTCAGGCGAGCAGAGTGCATAAATCATCCACCTAAACACACCAGTCTCTCAGTCTAGTGCAGGGGTAGGCAACCTTTCCCCTTTAAGGGCCGAGGGACTTCAGCTCCCAGAATCCCAGGAGCTGTTGGCCAACATGGGACTATTGGCCAACATGGCTGAGGCTTCTGGGAGCTGAAGTCCCTCGGCCCTTAAAGGGAAAAGGTTGCCTATCCCTGGTCTAGTGTAGTAAATACTACTTCCGAGAGCAGTGTGGATGACTGTGGGCCAGTCACTCTCTCTCTGCCTAAACTACCTTGCAAGATTGTTAGGAAGATGAAGACCCAGCTATGCTACATTATGCTCACTGGAGAAAGGGGGGGAAAGACACTGTTGTTAGTTATAGCAATAAAATGTTAGCCCCTTCTCCACAGATAGCCATTTCTTAGAATAACTTTGCCTAGCTTCCATTAAGATGGCAGAGAAGCCAAATATTACCTACTACTATCCCAGAACCCAAAACAATAGCTAAGAGGTAATCTCCTGCTGTCATGAGTAATTCTGTGTGGCTTGTACTTCCAAAATGCTGGCTCTCCCCTCTCATTGCACTGTGGAGAAGCTGGGACAGTTGTACACAGAGATCAGAATAGGCTGCTGAGAGAATTTAATGTGATTGCTGGAGGGATAGGTCATTTCTAGCCACCACCCATGCTGGAATAAAGCCATGACTACTGCTACACATTCACATGTCTTGATTCCAAAAAATGTTAGCCTTCCAGATACTCCCCCGCCCCGTTTCTTTTGAAATATTGAATGCTAAATAGTATGATCTTGGTAAAAATCCCTGGAAGGCCACTGATGAGGCAGCATGGTGGATCTCCCCTAAAATGAAGTTGCATAGTTAGCTACAGCCACTGAGAAGGACTAGTTGTGAGAGTGAAGACTCTTAATAAAGTTATTGATACACTTTAACTGGCTTTTCCTTTTCTTGTTCAATTAGACATACAGAGACTTAAAGGATCGTGTCCAATTGATGGCATATAGATGTAAAGTTGAACGAGGATCTCCAGCAGAGGAGAAGATTGATAGCATCCTCAACAACCCAGTAAGAAAGAGCAATGTGTATGTAGGTTAGCTAAGCCATTAGTGCAAACAGGAGAGCAAAATCTTTCAAGAGCAACAACTATAAAGAATGGCTTTTTGTGGGTTTTGCTCTGCTTTTAAGAAAGCTATAAAAATATCAGTTTATAGGGTGAGATGAGATTTGCAGAAACAAATGGATGAGACTGCTGCCTTTTTATTCATTTTGTTGTTGTTTGAAGTTAACTCTTATGTTTCTCATTGAATAGTTTTCTGTGAGGCAGGGATGGGAAGACTTCAGGGTGTAGTATCTATGGTGTTTTCTCCTAGAAGGTGGTTAATTCAAAAATCCTGAGTCCTGGAAAATGTTTTGACAATCAAAACTAAACAGAATTCAAGTCTTCCATTTCCAAATTCTGTCCTAGTTACATACCCCTTCCCAGGTTACTTAATTTCAGCTGTACAGTGGTAATGGTGTTTGTTTTTGCTTCTATTGAAAAACATTTGGGAGCTGGGAATCCTTGCTGATGTATAGCAAAGTGTAGGAAGATCCAGATATACCTTCTGAACACCCCTGTTACACAATCTCTGATTCCACATTTCAGAATTTTAAAATTATTTTAAAAAAAAACACTGGGGTCTCTCCTTTCTCCTCCCACTGAACCTAACATCATCTCTTCAGTATTTTAAAGGTACATAGATGACAAACCACAACCCGTTTTTGCCAAAAGGCAGATGTTTGGTGAGCAGTGACGTCACCCTCCCTCCTTAGGGTATCACCCAGTGTGACCTGAATCCCCCTAGTGAATCCCCCTCTGGCTGTCAAATAATTGTTTACTTTACTGTGCCATGATTTTGCATTCTCTCTTCTCTCTGGAACTCTTTGCCCCTCAGCTTCAATTTGATTTCTAATTTACAGTATGATAGTGATACGAACAACAATACACAGCTAGAAGCAAAGGATGTATGGCTAGGTTTCCTGTTTTACTCTTTTGGTACAATCCTCCCACAACTTGATGCCTTCCAGATCTGTTCCCATCATCCTAACCAACATGCCTGGATGCTGAGAGTTTTAGTTCAGATTCAGAAACCATTAGGTTGGAGAATAATGTTCTAAATTTGTCAGCAGCTTAAATGTCCTCGTGATACAGATGGAAGTAAAACTGATCTGCTTTTCACCAATGCTCCATGCAAGTTTATTGCTTGTTGTTCAGTATTGTCCTGTAATTCATTCATTTTATGAGAGTGAAAGAGAAGTGGAAACATTTCCTCTTTGATTGGTCTTTTTCATTATTAAGATTTCTGGGTTTGACTATGTTCCTCAGCTTTCACTGAACGGGAAAACCTAATCTTTTTCTGTTCTGGTGAATAGATAAAACTTTAGTTCAGCTTCTTTTTCTTATATGTGTATATGTAGCTGGACCCCTGTCTCTATCTGTTTCCATGGGCAGGGTAGCATAGAGCATACAGGTATGATTTTATTTGACAAGTTATATTCCATTCTGCTTCTCTCTTTCAGCAAATCCGGTGGAAGAATTGAAAGATGCTTACTGAACTCAGGCCCAGCCTGATTTTTTTTTTTTAATAGCACAATAAGGTCAAAGAGGAAAACTGCCAGGTGCAGTTTGTCATTGGTTTCAAATCACTGTCTAGTGTGTGTCTTGTCAGCTGACACTGCCTTCAGATCCTGGGACAGAAGAAGACATCTAGGCGTTGGTATTAGCCAAAATCACACGTTCAGTTAATAGACTACAAAGCTAACATAAGGAATGTATTTTGCTGTACAGATGAGACAAGTAAATTGGGCAAGATGGCTCTGCTGTGAGAAGATTATTTATCAGCTCATCTGAAAAGATAAGGACATCTACTGATGGAATAATTTCTCATGTACAATAATTGTTTTCAGTCCTTCCACCTCATCCAGAGCTAAAGCTTTGGTTGCTCTTAACAGGATGAAATACTCTGACCTGAACAATGTTCTTGCCTTTAGTACAAAAACAAAATTACTTGCATTCTTATTTACCCGAAGACAGACCATGGAGATAACCCCACTTGTGTTTTCTTCTTCAGATATATGTGCATTAACCACATGACCTTTTAGCCAGTAAGAACTTGAAATCACTTCAACTTAGAGACTTCTTTGTTTATTGGACAACTGAAATAATACCCCCCCAAAGGGCTAATAGAACTATTTGCCCCATGGTATTTATACCCCAAGATATGCTCTGAGTCTAGATCTTCTTTTTAGGCTCATTTCTGTTAATGGGTCATTTCTGCTAATTGTCCCCTTTCATATCTGTAAATAAAGCTTTGCATCCTGTCTCTGTGCCCGCACTGTTTCCTCATTCCACAAAATTACTTTCTCCAAGACTAGAATGGCTCATAGTTTTCCACAGTGAAATCCTGCAAAGGGCTCTAAAGTTGAAGAGGAATTGTATTTTAATTGTTCTACTTTATGAGCATTTTTGCCCTCTGTGGCTCCTCCAGAGGACTGCAGCATAGTTCAAATGGCATCCTGCAATTAGTACTTCACCCTGGACTTGAAGGGTGATTCAAAATAGTGCAAGTGGAACTTCACAGTAGGACTTTCTCCTTTCCCTGTACCTCCCAATCTGTTTTAACTAAACTTTTATTTTAAATTTTGCAAACCACTTTGAATCCCATATCAAGAGAAAGGCAGGGTAGAAATTAAACCAATAAAAGTTTGAACCTGGACTGAGGTAAGGGGAGGGGATTCAAATTCTACCTACCCACCAGAAACTTCATCACTTCAACAGTGATTATTATCTGATTGACCGTAGAGCACCCTTTGCAGCAACCTTCCCAAACCTTTAGCATTGCAGATGAACTATTAACTCCCATCAATCCTTGTTAGCATCACCAATGGTCAGAAGTTATAAGTTGTCATCTAAAGTATCTGGGAAGCATTGTGTTAGGGAAGGCTGCTTTACAGCATTGAAAGAGAACAACCTTGGAGCAGGCCTAGCATGAGGATTAAACTTGAACTACTACCATGTTTGAGGCTAACTGAAAGAAAGAAGTTGACAGTGTGAGCTTTCATAAACTAAAGTAAACATTAGTCTACAAAAGCTCATGTTGCCAACTTCTTTCTTTCAGTTAGTCTCAAAAATGCTACAAGATCTCTACATACTGATTCTACAGACTAACATGGCTATATCTTTGAATAGTAGCATGTTTGTGGGACTGGTGAAATGAGGTTAAGGATTATATTTTGAGGATAACTACAGTCTGCTAAAGGATGCAAAATAAGGCTGAATGGTTTTCATTTTCTAAGCTGCCACAGAAATATGCACTGAATGACAGGTCATTCATTTTTAAAGTAGACAAAGGCTACAGGTTCCATATATCTGTTTTGAAACGAAGCAATACCCTGAAGCATGCTAGGGACAATTTAGTCTGGATTAAATTATTGTGTACCTTCAAGCTGTTTCTGATTTCTTGGCAAGATTTGTTCAGAGGGGGTTTACCTTTGCCTTCCTCTGAGGGTGACAGACTGTGACTTGCCCAAGTGAATTTCCATGGCCAAGCGTGGATTCAAACTCTGGTTTTCAAAACTGTACAATGCTCAGACTACAACACCACACTGATTCTCTGGGTTAAGTACATTTTTAAATTTTATTTATACCCTGTCTTTCAATATGGGACCCAAGGTCGCTCACAATAGAAGTCAAAACAAAATACTATGTGGTTAAAACAATGGATAATGCAAATGTGTGGTTTTTAAAAAAAAAAAAAAAACAACCATGCTAAAAACATTAATTTTAAACAGTTAAAAGACAGTTATTATAGTAAAAATGCAGCACACACCAACTGAAAGATCTTCAGTGGCCAGTTAACAATGAAAGATGTGAGTAAATTAAACAGCTTTTTGCTTGCTGGCAGACAGAGAGCAAAGAAGTGGAAAACTTAGCCTTCCATGGGAGGGAATTCCACAGCCTAGGAGCTGTCGCTAAGAAAGCCGTCTCCCATGTCCTCTCAAAACCTTTAATTATTTGAAAAAGGATAATTAACAAAGGTTTAAAGCTGTGCCACGTTTAGTTTATGGCAACGTACAGTATCATCCTCTACATGACAACTTGGAAGTAAGTCCTGCTGATTTCCATGGAGTTTACTCTCAGGTGGTTGTTGTGTGCCTTCATGTCATTGTTTGTTTATGGCAACCCTAGGATGAACATATATGTTTTTCTTGGAAAGTTTCTTCAGAGGTTTACCATTGCCATCCTCTTGAGGTTGGGAGAGTGCGACTTGACTATATATATGTATTAGTGTCTTTTAGTAGTCCCTCCCTCAAAAAGGTATTACTGTTCTGTGGATTTTGTTGTATTTTATTGCAAGGCCAACATGGCTACCTCTTAATATGTTTTCAGTTACATAGGTTAGGGATTTTAGTCTTCATCTAATTAATTTCTCTCCCTTTGGGACAGTTCTACTTCCTGACACTGTCAGCAAGGTAGAAGAGCTGAAGGTGCCTTTTAAGGCTGCAGCTGTGAAGTCACCCTGCAAAAAGCATTCTAGGAACATCAGTAACTAGGGATTTGCCATGACAACAGTACTTTGTTTGGATTGTGATCTTAGTTAGGATTCAGAATGGCAGTTGATGAAAAGAAGCTGGAAGCTCAGAGAGATGAAAGGAATGATGTGCATTGCAGCTGCTTAGCTCTTTCAGCAGATGTGAAATCTGGTAACTGTTTGAGATCCCCCCTCCCCATCTCATTCCATGGTATAGACATTTCCCTCACCCATCAGTATGTGTTGGAAGGGAGGGGGAGCTTAGTCTGTATATTCAAATATATTTATCTTAATGGAAACACTACAGATTTGGTCAACAACCAGAGATTTGTATCATCCTTTCTTAATCTGCAACCCTTAAATATGTCTGACCGCAACCCTAGCAAACGGGGTGATGGGGTTTACAGTCCAACACATCTAGAGATCTTTCCCCAGTTGGGAAAGGCTTGGGGGGGTGCGCCGCGGGACAACGGCAGCTGCGGGACCACGGCAGCCGCACCGCGGCGCACCAGCGGCATCCCTGAAAGGAGCACTAAATTGGCGCTCCTTTCAGAAGTCAGGGAAAGTGCGCCCTAAACGCGTCGGGCGCACTTTGCCTGGTTTTTCCGCTGCAGCGTGTGAGGACGCTGCGGCGGGAGGTTGCCCTCGGTGCGCCGGCCGTGCGGAGGGCCAGCGGCTCTGAGGGCAACCTCGGGAGGAGGAAGGGGTGCCGATCGTGCAGCTGCCCCTCCTCTTCCCTGTCTCGGAGACGACTTTATTAGTCGTCTGCCGAGGCCCTTGGTTATATACTCTAAAGCACGCTATGGACAATTTAGTCTGGATTAAGTTGTTCTTGTGTGCCTTCAAGTCATTTCTGGTTTATGGCAACCCTAAATCTATCACAGGTTTTTCTTGGCAAAATTTGTTCAGAGGAGGTTTGTCTTTGCCTTCCTCTGAGAGTGTGACTTGCCCAACCCATTGACAGGAACAAAAAAACAGCTGTGTGGCATGTAGTATGAAGCTGCTTCTGCTTTCATGCTAAACTTTATGTTTTAAGCTGTCTTGGAAAAATATTACTATGGACTCAAAATTAATTCAAAATTCTGTGCCACAAAAAGGCACTCTATAAGATGAATGAACTATGCACACTAAGCAAAAAGGTGTGCTGAATGTACAGTTGAATTAAATTTTGTTTCTGTTATCCATGCAATGTGGAAACACAACAAATTCTGCAGAGCATTGACACCTCAATTTCTTACTCTGGAAATTCTGCTCAGCCCTTATAGATTCTGAATTTTTGCTATGTATAGTTGTTTATCTCTCCCCCCCCCCATTATATCTCTAGTACCTTAAAGGTAGAGGCTATATATGAGAATCAGTGTGGTGCAGAGGTTTGAGCATTGGTCTAGCACTCTGGAAGATGCAGGTCCAAATCTCTGCTCAGCCATGGAAACCCACTATATGTCACATTCTTTCAATCTTAGAAGTAGTGGCAAACCAATTCTGAATAAATCTTAAAACAAAAAAAGTATGAGAGGGTTGCCTAAAGTCAGATTTGATTTGAAGGCACTTAACAACAATAAAAATGCACTGCAGCTATTTCCCAATATAGGAGCAGGAGATGAAGCAGCCATGGGTTTTTGTAACCATGCTTTCTCAGTGAGCTCTGCTCTCCTGTTTCCTCTCTTTCCTGCATCAATTATAGCATTGCTGAAATCCTGCTCAATACAGTAGGTGAGATAATAATAATAATAATAATAATAATAATAATAATAATAATAATTTATTTCTATCCTGCCTTTTGCCGTAGCAATCAAGGCAGCTTACACTAAAACAAATACAAACCCCAACAATAAACAATAATACCCCCCTATTAAAAATATATTAAATACAATCTCTGTTAAAACCAATTTAAAACAGAAAACAGATTTAAACAAAGGCAGACAACGAATTGCATCAATTAAAACTATCGGATAGAAGAGAGAAGAATAGAAGGTGTGCGTGAGGAAAACAAGGCCTGGCATCTCTTCTGGCTAAAAGTATGGTGGATAAAGGTAGACTTCTTGGCAAGGTGCTGAACTTTATGCCAAATACTAAATTCTACCCATTGCTAATCTAAAAATGAAGATGCACCATCAAGCATTATCTACTACGTTGTTGTATACTACTATGCAAGTGTACTGTTATGTATGTGAACCCCATTTCTGAAGAGGGAAAACTCCCCAAAGTGTCTGCTGGGTTCCCTCTTTTCCCCTCCCCCTTTTTTTGCACCCAAATACACCAGCAGTTGTTCCTGGAAAGTGCAAGCATGGCAATCATGTCAGCACCCACCTAACTCCATTCATTTCCTTAGACTCTAGGAAGGTGCAAGCCAAAGAGATTGCTAGCTCTGATTTTTAGCTGCAAAATAATGTAGTGCAGCACACTGTATGGATGAAAAATGGTTCCCAGACACTCTGTGTGTTCCCACCCTGACCTATGCCTTCTTGACCCATTCTCTCTACTACTGAAATAATTTACCACAATATTGCTAACTATCAGCTGTCAGCAGGTCTCTGAGAGCTTTGTATACTTACTGAACCTTAGGAGCAAGAGTTACAGAGCAGAAAAAGATCCGAAATCTCTGTATGGCCATTAATACTGTGCTGTAAGGATCACTCTAACTCCAAAACCTTCACTTTTTAAAAAGGCACACATTTTATTGTACTACTTGATTTGTGTTTTAATTTTTACTGACTACATTGTCATATATCACTGTGTAGTGCAACTTAGGGGCTATGCAGACGGGCAAAAAGGGGTGCTTTGAGGGTGACTTGTAGGCATGGCCTTTAGTAGACGCACGCCTAAAAGTGTCCAGGAAAGCGCCCTCTAGCCGTCGTATGCTGACAAAAGCCGCTCCAAAAAGGAGTTGCTTTTTTCTGCTCCTTCAGTGAAGATGCGCACCTTCACATGTGTGTATGTATGCAGTGACACTGATGCACTAGAAAACGGCCATATAAATGCACTGTCGCACGTGTGGCAGAAATTGACAGAGCATGCGCCCTATGAAGCAAGCTTTAATTTAAAGCGCCCTATGCTTCCAGCTGTGGATGCACTGGTGCAGGTGCTCTTGAATATTAGAACCCTAACCCTAATTGTAACCCTACGCATGTGCCCTAGCAAGTGTCCTCTGTTATGACAATAAATGCATGTTGGATGTACGCTTGCTGTTAGCATGCATAGCAGTTTGCATGAAAGAGGCTTTTGTGACCTCTTCTGTGCAGATGTGCAGGTGTGCATAAGATCTGCACACCACTTCCTGGCATGATTGGGGGAGGGGCTCTTGGAGTAACCTTTGTCTGTGTGTCCTGTTGACCATGTATGTCCCTTGCATGACCACCAGCTGCATGTATCAAGTCCATCCACACAAACCTCCCTTGCATGTACCTCTCCCCTCCCCCCCGATCTGTGTGGGATATGTTTTGAGAAGGATGATGCAGTGTCTTTTCAGTTGACAAACCCATTCCTTCACTCCAAGGGTGGCACAATCAGACAGTGGCACCTGTCTACTGCACCCACTCCTTGCAGGGAAGCGGAGGTCAGCAAGTGCTTCCATGATATGTGGGTGTATGACAAATCCTGTGCTAGTGCACAGGGATGCCAGACTTTAGTCACCTTTGTACACAGAGAGTGACAGACTGTATACTAGTCTATGACAGGTCCTGTATAGATGTGCAGGGATGTTTTCTTGCACAGATGCACAGATGTGGAGAGATTATCCTGCGAACATGTGCATGCATTTGAAAGAACAACAAAAAAAAATTAAAGCAACTGCTGCCGGCCCATGTGGTTGCTCCGTCTCCCTTTGCAGCATCCTTGGGGCTGGCGGTGCGGTTGCTGGGGCTTCAATACAGCCTTGGAAAAGTTGCATTGACTCCCCCCAGTGTGGTTGCTCCATCCTCATTTAGGGCAACCTCAGGGCAGGCAGTGCGGTTGCTGTAGCTTAGGGAAAAGGCAGCTTCAGGTCACCTTTTCCTGCTCGTCTGCATAGCCCCTTAGTGCCCACCACATGCTTTAGACTCAGTTCTCATAATCATCCCATTTGCCATGTTAGCTGGGACTCAGCTGAAGGGAAAGGCTTGTTTAGGACGTTATGTTAACAAGTGAATAATACAATGAAATAGATTAAAAACAAAAGAACCCCAAAGTTCTGCGTGCTGCACATGCATTACATGGTGCCTCATAGCTGAATTATCTCGTTCCTTCTCTTTGACATGTGGCACATTTTCAGGAAGAGTGCTCACCACAAAACAGGATAAAGGGCTGAGTGGAGTTCTTCTATTGCACTTGCTGCTCATGTGAAGAACCTTTTTTTGAGGACAAGATGGCAGATATTATGGCGAACCTGAAAACATTTCAGCCAGATTATGGGGCAGGGACAAATGAGCTTGTGGTGCGTCTGAAAGGCCGTGCCAAAGGCCTGACTGTAAACGCCTGTGCCCATGCACTCTTCTTCTGCAAATTGCTCCAGGCCACCAGGTATTCCAGGTAAGGAAAAAATAACTACCTTTTATGGTGTAGAATAAAATTAATGCATTCCTCCTGATAGGACAAACAGTATTTGTTGCTGTAGTTATCAGTGTTTTAGTTCTCAGGCAAACTGGTTTTAAGGACAGTATGTCAACACAATAGATACCACAATATAATAACATTTTAATTTGCCCACTTTTGTTTGAGAGAGGGAGGGAGAGAGAGAGAGAGAGAGAGAGAGAGAGAGGAATCCTGCTTACTAAGATGAAGCACAGCCTGATTAATTTTTGTCAGGGGTAGAATTTAGCATACCTTCCAATTGTCCAAACATTCTCGATTAATCCTCTGATATCCACTTTTCCAGCTCCTTTAAAAATGTCTCTGTTTCTCTCCCTTCCCACTTTTCTCCTTTGTCCTGGGCTTGCTTCAATTGCTGCAAACTTGAATTCAAAGTGCAAAAGCAGTTTGAACAGAGTTAACATATCAGGAGGGAAAGGAGAGGAAGGGTAAAATCTTGCCCTCCCCAGAAGGCTCAGGCAAAAGCAAACTGCTGCAATTTCTCCTAAACTGTGTGTTCTTCCTCATTAATATCCTTTGCCATCTGGACATCATCTTAGCGTTACAGAAAATGAATGCATCTGCCACACAAGTTCAAAATATCAAAATAAGAAAAATATTCTAAATGCATCTGAAAAATATTCTAAATGCATCTAGCAAAATATTTTAGCTACTCATACCTTTGTCAGATTCAGTTTTCAGACATTCCTGAAGAAATTTATTTATTTCATTTTTATCCTGCCTTTCTCCCAGAAAGGGACCCAAGTCGGCTCACAAATAAAAACACTTTAAAAACACAATACAATAAAAACAATTAAAAATATCAAATAAAAACAATATAAAATCACATACATTAAAAACTAGAGGACAGAATGGATGTCACTGGATTTCCTCCGTTGCCCACCTGGCTTCATCATCCTTCTTTATCTCTGTCAGATTGACCAGGACATTGTTGCTTCTCCCAAGAGATTGGAAGTTCCTAAAGCCATTTCTTCTAGAATCTACCCATTGTGTTTTCCCCATTTCCTCTGCAGGATTAACCCATATGATCTTAACCTCTTGTAGGCACAGAGCAAGGTCTCTAGCCAGTCAGTTACAGTGTTTAAGCCAGAAGGTGACAGCTCCTCTTCATATACTTCATTACAAGCATATATTGACTTTCCCCAAGTGGGTGCCTTCTATATGTGTTGGGAAGATGGGAGTTATAGTACAGCCAGGTCATCCAGAAGGCACTTATGGAGTTGCCACATTAGCTGCACCCTATTCCCAGTACTTCCAGGACATAATGTAAGACTGGGATGAGTTAATGTCACAGAGGTGGGAAAGGCAGGAATTGGGAGAGACAGAATTACTTCAGGACCAGTTGATTGTTGGGAGGGGAATCTGGATTAAACCTAGCTAACCAAGAAATATAGCAACCTAGAGTGGAGGGAAAGTACTTTTGGCATCCAAGCATAAGACAAAATGTGGCAAGCCGCTGATCTCTCCTAGGCGTGCATCTCACTTGTCCTTACCAATAATACACATGACACTTGGGGCATTTTTTGAGGTTTTGGGCTTTTGCAAAGCTCACCAACAGCCCACAGTGAAGTTGTTCCCATAGGCCCTTCTCCCTTGCTGCCTGGGCTTTGACTTGTTCATAAATTGTGACGTTGATGCTCCACTCCTTGACTTACTCCAAGGGCATACACTCACTGAGTATCTCCCCTATTTCTTTTCTTTTTGGTGCACTGATATTTTACATTTATCTAGGCTTAAATGCCAATTTATACACAAATCTAAGAACATTCTCCTGCTCAACTTAAGTTTTATCTCACTGTAGAAGACTTGAGGTAGTACAGCAATTTCCTGAGACTTTCAGCCAGCACCTTGAGATCTTCCACCTCTCTTATTGAATGAAATGTAGCTTACATAGTTCTAGAATACAGTTTAAATAAATATAGTCTGATTTTGCAAAAAGGGGCATATTGAATCTGAAAAAGGAAACCAGGAACTTGAGAATTTAAAAAAATAAAATAAATTAAATCATGCTTATACCAGTGTATGACATAAACCTAAAACATTGGTGAGGTAACTTTAGTCTGCACAGATTTGTCTGCCTGTCACTTTTATACTCCTCCTTTCTCCCAAAACTATGACTCAACGTGACTTACAAGAGTTGCAAAAGCACATGAAAGACTCAGATACTCCTTGATTTTATGTAAAAAATGAAGTTCTAGACACGTAGCCTTACCTCTGAGTAAACATGCAAACCTTGGCTTTTTATAACAAAAAGATACATACATTTCCTGTTTCCATGTACTATCAAGTTTTATTTTAAAATTCAGGTTGCTTGTCCTCTTTGTGGAAGACACAGAAGCTGCATAAATCAGACTGTCCTAATGAAGCAGATAATGGACTATTAATACAGATCCTTTCTCTTGCAGGCTAATATTGTTTGTCCCATTTGCCAGCTTATTCCCAGTCTTCTTGAATTTCCACAGTCCTTGGGAAAAGGCATTTTAAGTTGTTTCACAAAAGTGGATCTTAATAATTTATGAAAAATCAGATATATGAACAATCATTTATTATATCTTCTGTCATTTCATGCTGATATAGAATCCAGAGTAAGATTGCTCTTTCCCAGTTCTTACCTTCACCCACATCCCTTTATTTTTAGATTTTGAGTCTTCTAAGTTTTGAGCCCTCTAAGACCTCAGAGTCCAGGGTAGGTGCTTTGTAAACAATAATAAATTCTGGGAAGGCAGCTGTTTCCAGTACTAGTATTTAAACAAATATTTTATTTGTTGATAAAGAAGAGTCTTGTGCCTCCATGATGGACCTCTCCCAAAGGAATGTGGACCTTAATAATAATAATAATAATAATAATAATAATAATAATATTTATTTATTTATACCCCGCCTTTAGCCTTAGCCATCAAGGCAGCTTACATCTAAAATCAAAATCAGATACATAAAATAACCCTTCCAACAATATAAACTCACACAATTTAACCCCCCCCCCATTAAAAATGCATTAAATTCAATCTGTTAAAAATTAAAAATTAACAATACACAAAGTTAAAAACAATAGGTACTCTGGGGTAAGGCAAAAATAAGAAATGTCTGACAAGGGGAGATCAAATGAATAGTTTATTCTGGATAAGCCTGCCGGAAGAGATCCGTCTTGATGGCTTTTTTAAAGCCATCTAAGTTGGTTATCTGACGGATCTCCTCCAGCGAGGCGTTCCAGAGTCTGGGAGCGGTAGCAGCAAATGTCCTCTGGGAAGTTGCTGCCAACTTAGTTCTCATCGGTTGAAGCAGCTTCCTCCCAGAGGACCTATGGGCGCAGGGCGGATTATATGGAAGAAGGCGATCCCCTAGGTAGGGTGGACCCAGGCCATGTAAAGCTTTAAAGGTCATCACCAACACCTTATACTATGCTCAGAAACCAATAGGCAGCCAGTGAAGAGATTTTAGAATAGGTGTAGTGTGATCACTCCTCGATGTTCTGGTGATCAACTTGGCTGCCATATTTTGTACTAGTTGAAGTTTCTGAGTTAGGTATAAGGGTAGCCCCATGTAGAGTGCATTGCAGAAGTCGAGTCGTGAGGTTACCAGTGCATGTACTACAGTTTCTAGGTCCCTTGCTTCCAGGAATGGCCGCAGCTGGCGTATCAGCCGCAGCTGATAACTGGCGCTCCTGATTGTCGCATTCACCTGATCTGTCATGTGATGCGACGAGTCCACGAGCACCCCCAGACTGCGAACACAGTCCTTAACAGAGAGCGTGACCCCATCCAGGACTGGAGGTTGCAACCCAATACCTGGTTTGGGGGCCCCTACCGTAAGTACCTTCGTTTTATCCAGATTCAGCCTGAGTCAGTTTTTCCTCATCCAGTCCATTACCGCTTCAATACATTGATTGAGGGGAGAACTGCCATCTGCCATCATAGCAGCTGACCGAGACACGGAGAAGTATATTTGGGTGTCATCAGCATATTGATAACATCCCGCCCCATGTCTCCTGATGATCTCTCCCAGCAGCTTCATATAGATATTAAACAACATCGGGGACAGGAAGGCGCCCTGTGGAATGCCACATTTTAGCTCCACTTTTGAGGAGCAGCTGTCCTCGAGTGACATGCTTTGGAACCTGCCTGAGAGGAAGGAACAGAACCACTGGAGTACAGATTCCTAACTCTCTCAGGTTTTCCAAGAGGATGTCATGGTCTATCATGTCAAAAGCTGCTAAGAGGTCCAGAAGCACCAATTGGGTCACGCTCCCCTTGTCAGTGCTCAGACAGAGGTCATCTACCAGAGCGACCATGGCAGACTCCACCCCATATCCAGGTCTGAAGCCAGTTTGAAATGGATCCAGAAAATCAGTTTCATCCAAGATCACTTGGAGTTGGAGGGCGACAGCTTGCTCGATCACCTTACTCAAAAATGGTAAATGAGAGACTGGTCTATAATTTTTCAAGTCCAGGGGATCCAGGGAAGGTTTCTTCAGGAGTGGCCTAACGACCGCCTCCTTTAAACTTGATGGAACAATTCCTTCCCTAAGGGATGCATTAATGACCATCTTAAGAAAAGCCATCAATGCATCACCCCCCTGGATGACCAGCCAAGATGGGCAGGGATCGAGGGAGCACGTCGCCCTCTTCACTTTTCCAAGGATCTTGTCCAGTCATCAGTACTCACCAACTCAAACTGATCCAGTCTAATCTCAAAAACGGGCTTGCTGGATTCCTCATCAGTCACTTCTGCTATAATTCCGTCATCTAAATCGGCTCTTATCTGAGAGATTTTATCAGCTCCCTTGCCACCCTAAACAGTTCTGCTGAATGAGATTCCGCAGACGCAATATGTGCAGAGGAGAAAGATTTCTGCGCTGCACGTATTGCCTCTCGATAGAAATGAAGAAAGCTACTATGACGAGTCTTGTCAGATAAGAGTTTAGTTTTCTGCCAGATGCGCTCTAGTTATTGGAAAATAGGTTGTGTATTTCTGCTTTAAGAAATGTTTAGAGCAGGGGTCGGCAACCTACAGCCCCCAGGCCGGTTCCGGCCCAGGACGCCGGACTTACCGGCCCAGGCGGACCCCTGCCGCCGCCACCACCACGGCACCTCCACCGCCTGTATTTGTTGGCGCGCAACTGCGCGTGCCGCGGCTGGTATTTTTTCTCCAAAATGGTGGCCACGACGCGTTTGCGCATGCGCAGGATTTGCGCATGCGCAAACGTGTTGTGGCCGGCATTTTGGAGAACAAAATGCCGACCGCGTCGCGCGCTGTCACGCGTCGACAAAAGCGGGCATTGGTCAAGGCAGTGGTGGAGGAAGCGGCGGCAGAGGCGCCGCCTCCGCTGCCGCCTCTGGCTCCACCACCTCCTCCGCTGCCGCCTCTGGCTCCGCCGCCGCCTCCGCCTCCACCGCTGCGCCTGCTTTCGTCAGTGCAGGACGCGGACGGCATTTTGGTCTCCAAAATGCTGGCCACGTCGCGTTTGCGCATGCGCAAATCCTGCGCATGCGCAAACGCGACACGGCCTGCATTTTGGTCCCCAAAATGCTGGCCGCGTCCCGCGCTGACGAAAGTGGGCGCAGCGGCGGAGCCGGAGCCAGAGGCGGCAGCAGCGGCGGCGGCGGTAGGGGTCCGCCTGGGTCGGTAAGGGGACTCGTGGGGGGCTGCGCGCGTCAGTGGAGGGTGTGTGTGTGCGCGCGTGCGCCGCCATTCCCCCCCCCCCTTGGCCCAGCCGAGACCTGGGCTAGTGGAGACCGGCCCAGGTCTCAAAAAAGTTGCCAGTCCCTGGTTTAGAGTATTCTTTCTTGTTTGTAATTTAACATGTTACAGTTTTCATTAGGGGTATGACAACAGGTCTTTTGTGCCTTTCCTAAGGCAAAAAGAGGAGAAAAATAACGATGAGACTGCTTGCACCCAAGCATCTAAGGACACCCAAGCATCTAAGGGCAACCAAAGCCTGAAGATTGGGATTATCGGTGGAGGCCATATTGGGAAACAGCTTGCCAGGATATTGTTACAATTGAGTGGCATTTCAGAAAAGAACATCCAGATCTCTACAAGGCGTCCAGAAACTCTATGTAAGAGTCAGACACTTAACAAACATAGGTATATCCACACTTAAAATACAAAACCATCCCTGATTCAGGTCACATCCCTGTTGTTGTTGTTGTTGTTGTTGTTGTTGTTGTTGTTGTGTATCTTCAAGTTTTGGTGACCCTCTTATGGGGTTTTCTTGGCAAGTTTCATCAGAGGAGGGTTGCCATTGTCATCCTCTGAGACTGAGAAACTTGCCAGTGGGTTTACATGGCTGAGTCAGAATTCGAACCCTGGACCAATGCTCAGACCACTACACTATGCTGGCTCTCATCACATCCTTTATGGTAAAAGTCCATTCCTGTCAATGCTTTCTGTGACAATCCTCTTCAGAGGGTTTTGGTAAAAGTCCATTCCTGTCAATGCTTTCTGTGACAATCCTCTTCAGAGGGTTTTGGCTTTAAGTATGAGAGTATTATTACTCTTCCTTCTTTCATTTTTTTTTCATCTAGAAAGTTTCCAGCACCAAAAAGCTAAAGCAAACCATAGTGGTTAAAAATAAAGTACTGGCTCGAATGTTGGAATATATGGATCAGAAAAATGAGTTCCAGTCTCAAACTGACAAAATTCCATCCTGAAAATGCAATGTGAGACTACCGGTAATAGAAACATACCTCAGGATTGTTCTTGGGTGGAGTACTGTGTGTGTTGTGTGTAGTTTACAGTGTACTATAGCAACATTAAGCTTGGATTCAAAGGGCAGAAGCAAAAGTACAAAGGCAGCAACAACTCTGGGTATGACTGAAGTGATGGAGAACAGAAAAAGAACAGGTTTAGTCCTATAACAACCAGGACCTTTCTGGAAACTCCTGTCTGCTTCTGCTTCTTTGGTTTTAGAGTATTTAGGCATTAGAAACCCATGCTAAAGGACAACCTGGACATGATCAGAGCATGAGACCAGCCACCCTAATAGTCTCTCTGGACATGAAATGCTTCAGGACTGGAGAATATTTCCCACTGGTACATTAGATCGACTAACTCAAGATACCTTGGTGGGGTGTCTGACAAAACAGATGGCTTGAAGGTCAGCACAGCAGTTTCTTTCTGCTTTCCACACCCACGTTTCTCCCTGTTTGGATATTTACATGAGGGAAATGCCTATTAACTCAGCTGAGGTAGAGCACACACAGGGTGTGCAGGCGCCTAGCATGCTACCATGCTTTAAGTCAGGCTGATGCTGTCAGCTTGCACCTATCACAGGGTTCTTTTGCTCTCAACTGTCCTGTGAAGCTTTCTGAAACTATACAAAACAAAACAAGGACAAATCATGAAAAAAAAAAATCCCACTAATAAGAAGGTTGCTTCTATCTGTGGGAGGCTTTTGGTCGAATTGACATTTCCCCTTGTTATTGATATTGATCTGAGAAGTCACTGAGCTCATCCAGATGGGCCAATCATTCTGGTAAAAGTTGGGTTATTCTGTTTCTGATTTTACACGTTGTAATGCCTTTTAGCAGTTGTTCCTGCTCCCTCATCTAGTCATGCCCTAAATATTCTGGATTTTGGCCATTTTTCTCTCCCTTGAGATGTGGTTAACTGAAGAGTGGATGAGATTTCCTTCCCTGTCATCCCCTCTCCAACTTAATATCTCCTCCCCAAAGTTCCTCCCTCAGCATCCCTATTTCCAGTCTGGCACATTTTTTTAGTTGTTCATAGTTGCTGTGCAAAAATGTCATAGAGTTAAAGCACTATACCACTTTAGCACTATTTGTAGAAAGTTGGGGGAGAAAAGAAAAGATTGTACTGTGAATGCAGAGGAAGTGTTTAAATTGGTAACCAGAAATTTAATGAGGGGCTGAAGGTTGGAAGGAAATTGCTGTGACAAAGATCGCACCCACATTCAATATCTCATCAGTGGGATTGCCTAGAAGTATAGAAAGAATTAAAACTATAGATATACAAATGAGAATTTACCCCCGGCTGCACCAGAAACTCCTGGGACAGGTGAAAACCTACCCCTACCTTGAGTTTTAAAAGTAACAGTCAGTCCTGGAAATTCATGAGAAATAGACTGGAGCAGGAAGTGTATATAAAATATAATTTTACAAAAAATCCTGATGCATATAGGCACAATTCCCACCAAATCCTGAGGTTTTTGGCTAGTCTGAATGAGCCCACTGTTCAATTTATCATGTATAGGTTCACCTTCCAAGCTGTTCTTTAAAATGATCAGAAGTGGGAGCTAAAGACTATCAAACAGCTGGAGATAAGGACGTTATACCAAATGAAGTATACACACAGAGGGAGTGATTGAACAGTAAATGGATGCTTAGAACAATTAATTTCTTTTTACTAATCATCCCTAATGAGAGAGAGAGGGGCAGGATTATCAAAAGGCTATTAATAGTTTTGAATGCCAGTCAGTTTCTGCAGCTTGGATTCTTTTGAGTGATGGACTTTAAATCAGAGTTTCTGAAATCATGCCAGGTGATTATTTTCCTGCCTGCCTGCCTGCCTGCCTATCTATTTACTTATCTGCTGCATTTATTCATAATCCAGATGACCTGTGTTTTGATTCAACTCTCACTATCTATTCCAGATCCTCACCAGTCATTGGATAAGAGGGACCGTCTGTAATGAGGCTATCTAATTAATGCTGTGGCCCATTTTCTTTCATACCAACACATTTAAGATGAAAGCACACACACATATACACATGAACAGACAAATGGTATCTGGACACCCACCCACTACTGAGATTAAAGAAGGTTTTGAAAGCATCCTGTTACTGCTTAAGAGAGAAACATCCTCTTAAATAAACTATCCTCCAGGTCAGGACTACAAGGATGTATTTAAAGATGTTCTCAGTGACTCCTTGGTATCTCTGGAATTCTCTTTTCCTACTGGGTGACCTTGGGCAAGCCATATCCTTTCAGCCTCATGGGAAGGCAATGGCAAATCTCCTCTGAACAAATCTTGCCATGAAAACCCCATGATAGGTTCACCTTTGGGCCGTCATGAGTTGGAAACAACTTGAAGGCACACAACAACAACAACAAATGTACTGTTTGCTTCTCCCTTTTAGAGAAGAGACATGGGGGAGAGATAATTACCATGTGAAATGGGTTTTAACTGGTCTATCTGGAAATCAGAGAGAAGCAACAACAAGATGCTTTCAAAACCTTTATTTTATTTTATTTTATTATATATAAAAATGAACAAACAAAAGAAACATGTATATTCATTTGTACATCGCTGATCACATTTATATCACTAATGTAAAACATAAGATATTCAGTCTAACAAAAAGAAAGACTTCCCAAGCTGTGCATGCGAAGAATAATATTATTTCAACAATATATCTGTTGAAAACCACCTTTGATATACAGTCGCCCCTCCGTTCTCACGGACGTGAAGTCCACAGTTTTGCATATTCATGGAGAGGTGATTTCTGTTAAAATCAATGGGGTGCACCCCATTCAAGCCTATAGGGCTTGAATATTGCTGAACCTCTGTTTTCACGGGGTGTGTGTGTGTGTTCCAGAACCAATCCCCCGTGAAAACAGAGGACTGACTGTATAACAAAGCTGACATTTAACAAGAGCATAAGAGATTGGACATGCTGTACAAACAAACTTCACTCCTCACAACCACTTCAGGCTGGATCACAGTGTGGGACAAGGCCACTGACAAGGAAAGGAAGCTGGTTATTACAATCTAAAACCACTCCTACTCCTGCATGCGACACCTGAACCTTTGGTCCTCCAGTTGGTTTGAACTGGCAGCTCCCACAAACCCTTACTACTGGCCACAGATCTGCTTAGTGAGTTGTAGACCAAAACATCAGGAGCACCAACAATTCTCTACTCCTGATTTTGAAGCTTGCCTATATGCAGTGCTTGGAGAAGTTTTCTTTTTGGGAGGGTGGACTGCAACTTTCAGAATTAGGGGAGTAATTTCCTCAGGGTATGCATTACAGCTTCAAGAAATGTTTGATAGATGCTTTTAATGAAATTGGCTTTTGACAGCAGGGATATGGAGAAACAGAGAAGGGTGGGATAGAATAATCAGCACATTTTTATCAATTCTATGCATACTGCTGGGGCTAGATTAAATGATGATGATAATGATGTAGTGTGCTTGAGATCACAATCCACAATATGTTTCTTGAAAGGAAGTCCCTCTATGCTTAAACAAGGTTTATTGCCAAATAAATCTGCATAGGATCAGAACCTCAAAATATTAAGTAATTAGGTGTTGTTAAGTGGAAGCAGGGTTTAGCTTTACTTTTTCTTTTATCTTTTCTAGCAGAATTCCAAGGGCTACGAGTTAGCTGCTTTTATGACAACAGGAAACTCGTTGGGTGGGCAGATGTTGTATTCCTCTGCTGTCTTCCATCTCACCTTCCACACATTTGCTCAGAAGTTCAGGATACACTCCAAAAACCTTGTATTATATACAGCCTTGTTACAGGGGTCCCTCTGACCAGGTATTGTACACCATGGTGTAGAGCTAATTTCATTTGAGGGGTGGGAGTGGGAATGCTTGCTACTCTCCACATGGTTTCTGCCAGGAAATCACAACATGAAAACAGCTAATTTTAAAATGTGGTTACTGGTCAGGTTTAGCATATCATCCAACAGTTCCAAATTGTAAGGGCATCTATAAAGTTTTCAGGACTTTGAAAATGAACCTCAGGCTTTTTTCACATGTACTTTGAAACTCAGAGAGTGGCATAGTACTACTAGGTCTTTAGCTGCAATTCTCTCTAGACTTAGCTCCTCTGGTTTTAAGGGGAGTAAACAACTGCTTGGTGGATTGGGAAGAACACAACTATGATGGGAGATTGTTCTTGTTGTTGTGTGCCTTCAAATAGTTTCTTATGGAGACCCTAAGGCAAACTATCATTGGGCTTTCTTGGCAAGATTTGTTCAGAGGGATTTTGCTATGCATAGTGATAAATCCTCCTAGTGTACACAGTGCTCTTAATTGTATGTGAGGCTGACAAAAATATCATTTATGCCTTCCATGTCACTCAGTTGGTGACTCCACTTCAGGTTTTAGTTGAAATTTTGCATTATCTATCCAAAGAGCCAAATCTATTTTGGAGATTAGGTTCAGCATTTTGAAGAAACCTTTTAAAGTTTAAATTAAAATCTGAAATGGATCCACTTACTCACTGATATGGAAATTACCAGCTGCCATTAATTTGTGCACAGATGCAAAAAACATACTTTGTGGATTTTAAGTAAAGGCATTTTAATTAAAAGATAGTGTTGATCTAATGCCAAAGTAAACTAATTTATAAAGTTGACTCCTGGTTCCTTATTTGCACAAAACTTTAAAACAGTACTCAATTACAATTTACTAAAAAGATAACATGCATATGTCCTGCATCACAAACTAAGCTTAGAATACGCATATCACTCACATCCATGATTGCAAAACTGTCCCTTCAATATGATTTTTTAAAAGTTCTAATCAATAAAGCCATTTTTCACACATTGCAGAATGACCTGAGATAAAATTACACATAAGTAACTGGGCCTCTTCACACTAGAATAAGGTTTGTCCACTCCAAATGATACATATGCACAAGTGTGTGTCTTACATGGCATTCAATATCATCTGGTCTAAACTTTTGTATTCTCCAGGTATTGTCAAACAAAGTTAGTACAGTACCACACATCAGGAAAGTTGCATTTGCTGGTTTGCTATGCCATGTATTCTTTACTAGGTGTGAAATATTGTTGTCTGCATATTTATCAAACAAGTCTGATATATGCAGTAACTCCTTGGTCCAAAAGAAAACTGCAATGCAAAAGGACTTAAGCTATTTGGGGACAATTTTCTCCTTGTGGTAGAATTAGTGTTATTCTACAGATGTATTTCATTTCCCTTCTGTAAGCTTGCCTGTCAGTAATGAACTATCTGAATTACTTAGCTCTTATTTACTTTCAGGCTGAAGCAACTCCTTTCTTCTAACTCCATTCTGAGGCCGCAGTACAAGTTCATAGACAGTGATCCTACTCATATGTGGATAGAGAACCAGACTGTTGCAGAAGCCCTCAAAGACCCAGCTGTTATCCAGGCTACATGTCCCTGTAAGCCAAAAGGTAGGTGAACTATTTTCTTAACTTTGCAGCTTACTGTATATATTCATGTATACGTCTAGAAATTTTAGTTTAATAATTGATCCAGAAAAACTGAGCCAACTTATCTACGGGTCAATCTAAGTATTGTACTTTAATTCTTATAAATAAAAAAGGAACCAGCCTCTGATGAAAGGCAAGAGTGTAAATCTGTCCTGGAAGCACTGACTCTCCTCTACTCTGTCATCCATCCAGCCTTTAGTGTAATTACAAACAGTTGTAAAATTCCTATTGGAATTTTGTAAGTTCTTTGGCACCATGTTCCTTTGTTTCATCCTTTAGCTCCTTTGTTACATGCCCCTAAGTTTTATCCTCAATTTATCCACGGATCATATCAAAATCCATAATTTTGGCCTCAAAACTTGCCCTTGACTTATACATGAGTTCAACTTATAGTCGAGTATATACGGTATGTACAAAACAACACCAACAATAATATGTACTGCCAAGGTACTTACAACTTCTGGAAAACAACTGTGGTTCTAGTGGTAAATGGATTGCCAAAACATCTGAATGAAATCACCACAGGTTGGATCACAATAGCACAAGAATAAAAAGTTCTGCTACTTGGAACATGCCACATTATCTGATGATTCCTCATTGATTACCAGACAGAATCTGAATTGTTGATGGACAAAACACCAATTAGTACCGTATACTGTTAAATTGAGAATAATAATAGGTTTCACAGTGCATCAGATGTTATTGACTGGAAATTTGAGCCATTGGTTATTTGGATTCTTGGATAGAATTTAGCAATCTAGATTCATCATTCTGTACTTCATTGGATAATGTTCCAAGTAGTATCACTTTTTGTAATTGTGCTGTTGTGAGCCCAACTACAGTATAGCAATTCATTCAGATTTTTATTGATTTGTTTATAACTCCTCCTGAGCATCTGTCAATAATAATAATAATAATAATAATAAATTTTATTTTTAACCTGCCCCTCTGCTCAGCAATCAGGGCAACGTACAACCTTATAAAAACAGTAAGCAATTAAAACATTCCCAGATCCCACACCCTAACCCTCCCACCCCTTAAAACTAGATTAAACCAAGAAAGAATTAAAATGAATTTAAAACATAAATACAAATGAAACGATTTTTTGGGCAGTATACAAACAGTGGCAGATTAAGGGGCGGGTAGACAGGTCGATATTCAGACACCCACCTGCTGCTGCTCCATCATGCTGTGGAGTCACTACCACCCTTGCCTCACTCACATGGCTTGTAAGGGTCGAAATGGGGCACCTGGCTTCACCCACACAGCCAGGCATCCCCTTCCAACATCACAGGCTGTGGCTGGGGCCCAAAAGTAGAACGGTGGAGGCAGCAGGTAAGGGGGCACGCAGCCATTGGGTCTGCCTAAAGACGGTAGTGCCTACAGATGATAAAGACTACCTAAAGATGGTAGTGCCTAGAAATGATAAAGTAACTTCAAGGCTGGACTTTTGCAATGTGCTGTTCATCGGGCTACCTCTGTACCAAGTTTGGGAACTTTGGTTAATTCAAAACACGACAGCCAGATTGATTACTGGGACATTCAGGAGTGAGCATATTACACCAATATTAAAATCACTCCACTGGCTGCCAATTAGTTTCCCGGCAAGATACAAAGTGTTGGTTATTACTATTAAAGCCCTATATGCTTTAAGTCCAGGTTACCTACAGGATCGCCTCCTCCTATATAATCTGCCCTGTACAGTAAGGTCCTCTGGGGGACATTTACTCTAGTCAGCCAGGACTAGGTTATCCAAGAGGACTTTTTCTTCAGCTGTCCCTAAACTGGAATTACTTGCCAGAAAAAAATTCAACAGCTGAACACGCTGTCTGAATTTAAAAATAGCATTAAAGACCAGTCTTTTCCAACAGGCTTATCCAAATGGTTTTTAAATTGTGAATTTTAAATGTTGAATTTTAAAGTGAATTGTTTTAATGTGTGTACTTTTTATTTGTCCTTTTAAATTGATGTGTGCTTTAACTTATGTTGTTTGTCTGTTTGTTGTTGTTCCCTGCCTCAATCCATGGGGAGAGGTGGGTAATTAATAATAATAATAATAATAATAATAATAATAGGTTCTCACAGCAGGGTTTCTGGGAAACTCCACTACAAATTGCCCGTTTTTTAAGACCGCACTATGAGCCGGTTGGGCCAGGGTCAGGCTGGATCTGCTGGAATGGTGTTTGGTCTGCCCGTCTGTGGTCCAGGACTGTTGGCCTCATTGTCTAAACAGAATAACACTGGGCCAGGGGGGATAAGGGCCTTTTGGCTCGTGCGTACAGCCCTTGTCTCGCTAAATCCCACTTTTTAAAAAAATCTTAATTTTTCTCTACTCTAATCATTCTTTCTTCCCAGCCTATCACCACAGATCTGTACCCCCATCCTAATTAGTCTGTTATCTCCTCTCATCTTCCTCATTTATTTTGCCCAGGTTCCTTTGTAGACCAGAAAAGTGGGAGTCTCAAGTTCAGGTACACAATGCAATATAGTAGGCTGAACCTGTTTCTGTTTCTAACAGGACATGCCCCTGGAGCCTTACCACATATCCAGAACAATGAGATGGTAGAGATGGTGAAAGAAGCCATATTTTCTCATGCTGCTTCTTTCCTTTGCAAAAATAGTATCTGCAAGTAAAAAAACAACAAAAAAAAACCCTAGCATATTAGCTGTGCCAACTTTCTGTAAGCAGAGAACAGGTTACACAGAGGAACATTAAAAACGTGATTCCTCTATCTGTAGTCCTAAAATGGTAACTGCTTCAGAACTCAGCCACATCATTTTTGCTTCATTTTGCACATATAAATGGAACATTAATCCAGGGAGAGGGCAAATACTACCAATGTTCTTGTAATACTACCAGTTTTGATGGGCTTAGGCAGTAATGGGTATTTGCCATTCTCCAAAGGGAAATTCACAAATTAACGGGGGGTGGGGAGAGTTTATTTGGCCGATCCACGTTTGAGCATAGATAGAGAATGAGTGGCCCTCCAAATATTATTGGACTGCAATTTCCATGAGCTCTACCCAACACAGCAGAAAGGTAGGTAAGATGGCTGTTGTAGTTCAAAAACAGACAAAGGGCCATATATTTGCTACTCCTTTCCTACAGATATGGCAAACTATAAACATGTTGTAAATCTCATATAAAATTTCCTTTATTTTACAGGGGAAATTGTTGTCAATAGAGAGTGGCTGGCAGCAGTTTTCTATGCAGCTCTGAACAGTTACACATGGCAACGTTTGTCCTATGCAAAGGCCCTGATTTTACTCAGTCAGGTGTGCTTTCCTGATAATGAATATGGAGAAGATAAATCACCACCACTTCTGATGTGTGAAAATTTTATCAACCTAACCTTTGCTTCCTCCCTGGAACCTGATGAGTAAGTTGAGACAAGTTGAAAATTATAGTATTTAATCTTGCCTACTGAACTTTTTGGGGTTTTTTTTTTATAAGCTAGTGGAGCTTTTGTTTATAGTAGAGCTGCATAATACTTAATGGTCAAGATTCTGTGCATTCTTAGCACAGCACAAATATACACCAGTGTAGTCACACAGAATTTGAGAGATGCACAAACAGTGGCATTGAGCTCACCCAAAACCAATGTCTGAAAGAAAGCTCCCTCTGTGTGTGTATGTGTGTGTGCTTCCAGACAAATTGGCTGCAATAGGACAGCACTTATGCAGTCTGTGAGAAGATGTGCAATTACTTGCACAGCTATTTTTACACTAGCATAATGTCCCAACAGGATTCCAACAAATAATTATTTAGAAGCAGTCTAAGTAAAATAATTCTTGTTGTGTTCCCAAAAGGATAACAATAGCTTTGATCCTCTAGGTTTTTTTTCCTCCTTCAATCCCTGGCTCACTTTAAACTTCATGAACAGAGATGAGGAGAATGCATCCAATTGGATGTAACTGAAATTAGATGCATATAGCCCCAAGCCCCATGTTTATGCCCTTAAAGCAGGGACAGGCAACCTTTTTGAGACCTGGGTCGATCTCCCGTAGCCCAGGTCTCGGCTGGGCCAAGGTGGGGGGGGGGAAAGGTGGCACGCGCGTATGCGTGCGCGCGCACCCTCCACCGCCATGCGCGACCCCCCCACGCACGCTGCCACCATAGCCTTTGTTGCTGGGGGGCCGGGGGAGGGGGGGGAATGGTGCGGGGGCCGGTTGTACCGGGGGTGGGGGTGTGTGCGCGCGCCCGCCCGCCCACCCCTCACAGCCGCCATGGGGCCGTTCCAAGCCCCCCCCCTCGCCCTGATCCTTTGGCGAATTCGCCTCAGGATCAAGCGAAGGCACCTTGGAGGACCGTTGCCAAGGTGCCTCTCCTTGATCCTGGGGTAAATTCACCCAAGGATCAAGAGGAGGAACCTTGGAAAGGTCCCCCCAAGGCCCCCCCGCCCCGATCCTTGGGTGAATTCGCCTCAGGATCAAGCGGGGAGGCCTTGGAAAGGTCCCTCCAAGCCCCCCCCGATCCTTGGGCGAATTCACCCTGGAAGTCCGTCATCACCGAGGGTCCCCCTGAGGAGGATTCCCTTGGCGGCGACGGGCTTCCAGGAGGCCCGTCCCCGCCGAGGGAATCCTCCCAGGGGGGAACCTCGGTGGCGACGGGCTTCCAGGTAGGAGGCCCGTCCCCGCCGAGGGAATCCTCCCCGGGGGGAACCTCGGTGGCGATGGGCTTCCAGGAGGCCCGTCGCCTCCGAGGCTCCCCCCAAGGAGGCTTCCCTCGGTGGCAAAGGGCCTCCTGGAAGTCCGTCACCACCGAGGGTCCCCCCGGGGAGGCTTCCCTCGGTGGCGAAGGGCCTCCTGGAAGCCCGTCTCCACCGAGGGTCCCCCCGGGGAGGCCTCCCTCGTTGGCGACGGGCCTCCTGGAAGCCCGTCTCCACCGAGGGTCCCCCCGGGGAGGCTTCCCTCGGTGGCGAAGGGCCTCCTCCCGGGTGCAGCACGCGCTCCCGGCCCCACGGCCGCCATTTTGGTCTCCAAAATGGCGGCCGCGACGCATTTGCGCATGCGCAGTAATCCTGCGCATGTGCAAACACGTTGTGGCCGCCATTTTGGAGACCAAAATGGCGGTCACGGTGCGCACGGCCGGGCGGCTGCCGAACCGAGCGGTGGCGATGGCGACGATGACGGCGGCAGGGGTCTGCCTGGGCCCGTAAGTCCAGCGACCTGGGCCGGAACCGGCCCGCGGGCCGTAGGTTGCCGATCCCTGCCTTAAAGACTCCTGGCAGTCCTCAAAGTCTGCCAAATTCTGATACAATTTCCAGGTGATTTTCTGTCCAAAACCTGTGCCAAAGCACATGCAAACAGAGCAATTTGCCTTTCTCCATATCCATCCCCCCAAGATAATTTTTTTTCTGACCAAAAATGGTAACTGGACATTCCCTGACATTACTTAGACCAGGCATACTGTTGCAGCTCATGGAGGAAGGGGATGATAACTGGGTTCTACCATCATGCAGTTGCCTACCCTTCTTCTAAAAGATTCAGAAAGTATGTACCGTAATTAATTATTTATTGTGTCTGGGGTTAGTTTCCACTTGATCAGTTGGTGAGTTTTAAAGTTAGGCTCTATCTTGGATTAGTCCCTGTTTGGTTAAATCTAAAGTCAGGCTTTTATGTGAGGCTATTGGAAATAGGCTATTGAGGTAATTCCATGATGCTCTGAAATCCCATTCTAGATGTGGCTTTCCTCATCATTGTCATAGCTAGTAAATATCGGCAGCAGTAACATGGAAACTCTATGCAATTGGAACTATTTATTAAATGACCAGTGTTCAAACATTACACCCCTTCACAGAGCTTTGCTTGGCATTTCCAACAAAAGTAATGTTTGAAATGGCACTAATGAATGTCCTTGTGATGTTCTCCTATTTGTTCATTTTCTGGCACTACATACGTGAATGTATCCTGTCTACCTGTAATTTCCTTTAGCAATAGGTGCCATGGGAGAAGAGAACAAATAAGATACACAGGAATATGTGCTTAGTGGTACAATTCTGCTGAACACCTTTGCTGCTGTTAGCCCAGGAATAGAAGTTTCTATTTGCTGTTATTTCTAAAGTAGAGGATATTGTTAACTGGACATTATGAAAAATAAATTTTGAAAAATCAAAAATCAAAAATCAAGAGCACATGCTGTCATATCTATTTAATCCTTTTTGAGACAGTTTTCATCAGTGGCACTTAAATGGAAAAAGAAAAGAATTAGTTAGATGCCATTTACTCCTATTTCTACATGTAATACCTCTGTAATGGCAAAATTCCAGGTACAGAACTGAGGGGTTACAGCTTCAGAAATCCAATAATACCAGCTTTTGTCTATTCCTAGTCCCTTACCCTGGTTTGACTTGACAACTGTTCAACTAAGAGATTCACCTTTTGGCCAGCTTCTTGCAACTGACACATCCTTCCAGGACAACATTGCTTCATTCTACTGTAACATGATTGCAGCCAGATTTCCCACAAACAATGAAGACTCCAAGGCAGTTTCCTTAAAAAAGACTTCTCTTTCAGCTGTGCTACTGAACCCCACCAAAAGTCTGCATTGGACTGTGACTTCTACAAGCAAAGCAGAAGAGGCATCAAGCACTGATTCTGAAGAGATTTAAATAAAACCTTTTTTAATTCCAAATCTTCAGAAGTAGGAAGAGCTGTACTTTTTAGTACTGCAATATATTTTATTAAAATAATACAGTTGACACTGGGAATAATCATAAGTTTCCTCTTTTAACCATGTGCATTGTAGGAATCTAATAGTCATTTGCAATGAAAATCGGTGTAGGGGGTGTACTTTGCAATAGAAAACCAGTAACAACAGATACAGTACAGAAAGAAACTCTTACAAAATGAACTGGTACTTTTATTTTACTTTAGGTGGCAATGATATTGATCTGTAAGTTATGGGAAAATAAAATTAATAGCTGTAACACAATTGTTTGAGCTTTGATTCTTTGAACTTCTCTTATTAGACCGGTGTTCCACTATTTGCCTTTGCTCACATTTAAAACTCCTAACTGAATAGAAGTAGTAATTTAAATAAACAGTATTTGTACTTCTACAGTATGATGCTAATGACTAGTTGCATCTGGTTCTGGTTAAGGTTAAAATAAGAAAAGCATTTCTTGATTTTAAAGCTGTGAGCTATAGGATGCTATATTAAAATTGGTAGAATACACTTTTTTTAAAAAATGCATGCGATTTATCTTTTAAACAATGTTGGTAATGATTCAGAAACTTTTAGTACTGGCAAAACTTGTTTTCTCCTATATAAGCAAAGGAACATAATGTATAAAGAAGCCAGGGATAAAAATATCCAGATCTCCCTCTGCCAGCTAGGTTTCACACGAAGCAATGGAAAGCCTGTTCACTTAAATGTCAATTGTTTTCTTGAGGGTACAATTTCCCCCATAAGGATAGTTTTACATGATGCCAAGTCAATATTTGGATCAATCCAATGCCATATTGGCACTGATCTAAAGCAGTACTTGGAATCAAAGGGACATGGTATCACCACTTCAGGTCAGCTGAGTCACACATTATAAAAATGGTGGCTTTACTGAGCTGCTACTATGAAGTTGAAATCCATTATTTACTCGATGAAATTAACAATTGTGTTAAATTTCAAACAAATTTAGATACAGCAGCAGAAAAAGTGTTGAAAAATGAGTTGTTATTGTTGTTAACTGCCTTCGCGTAGATCTCAACCCATGGCGACCCTATGGATGAGACTATTTCCTCATTGTCTAGTTTGAATGTACATAAGTTCTATGTGGTCATTATTTTTGTTTTCTTTATGTTCAACAGTAAGCCTGCCTTTGCACTTTCTTCTTTGATCTTCCTTAGTAGTTGTTCCAGGTCTGTGAGGTTCTCTGCCAATATTATGGTGTCATCAGCATATCTCAGATTGTTGATATTTCTTCCTCCTATTTTCACTCTTCCCTCTTCCATGTCCAAGCCTGCTTTCCTTACAATATGTTCTGCATATAAGTTGAATAGGTGGGTGATAGGATGCAGCCTTGTCTGTCTCCTTTGCCAATTGGGAACCATTGTGTTTCTCCATGTTCTGTCCTGACAGTCAACTCTTGTGGTGAGTAGATTCCTCATTAGGACTATCAGATGGGTTGGCACTCCCATGTCTTTAAGGGTGTTCCATAGCCTTTCATGATCTATGCAGTCAAAAGCTTTGCTGTGGTCTATAAAGCACATGCTGATTTTCTTTTGGAATTCCCTGCTACGTTCCATTAGCCATCGTATATTTGCAATGTGATCCCTGGTGCCTCTTCCTTTCCTGAGTCCTGCTTGGACCTCTGGGATTTCTCTCTCCATGTATGGTTGGAGACCATTAAGCTTATCGCACAGCACTTAAGGAACGGGAACGGAATGGGACAAAAACACATTTTACTGCATGGGAGAATGCCACTGATGCCACCAAGAGTCCCCAAGGCGTTCCCCAGCCATTCCTGGCAGCTGATTTTGAAGAACGATTTTGAACCATCCTTCAAAAATTGGCTGAAAGGAACGGCTGGGGAATGCCTTGGGGACTCCCAGTGGCATCGGTGACATTCTCTTGTGCAGTAAAATGCGTTTTTGCTCCGTTCCGTTCCCGTTCTTTAAGTGCCATGTGATAAGCTTACATGTTGCAGGATTTTGAGCATGATTTTACCCCTTTTTATTCCAATTTTCAGACAGGCATATAATACATTTCTATTAAATTTTTGTGAAAACTACTGATGTAATTTATTCAGGCTTTTTGTGAAGTATTTCATTGTCATCCAAAATGCCAGGATCCCAGAGGGCACCCACAACAAATATTTAATAGGAGGAATTTTATTAGCTCAAGTGAAGGTGCTGAGAGGGCTTTGGGCAACTAGAAGCAGGGGTGAAGCCTGTGTATATTGGTTCCAAGAAAGAGAACTCCAGAATACAAGGTCCAAATATAGTTTTATTTATTTATTTAAAGGAAATCAACTTTCACAGAAACATACACATACAAGAACTATTGATATAAAAGGTGGTAGCAGATAGTGATTTGTAGGGCTGCAAAAGGTGATACTGTACCTGATTCCAGAAGCAGAGGTGTTATGTGTTTGGGGTGTTATGTGAAGTGAAATGGCTCAGTAGCTGCCAGCAAATGTTCAGGAATTGGGAGAGATGGGTCCAAGCTATATCAGGGACCGTCTCCTTCCATACAATCTTCCCCGCACTCTCCAGTCCTCTGGGAGGAATTTGCTGCAGCCTCAAAAATCAAGGCTTGTGGCGACCTCCCAGAGGGCTTTTTCAGTTGTCACCCCGAAACTCTGGAACGACCTGTCGGACGAGATCCGTCAGTTGACATCACTAGACAGCTTTAAAACAGCTGTCAAGACGGATCTCTTCCGGCAGGCCTTTCCAGATTAATTATCCCAGCCAGGGCTCTTTACTCCTGCGTTCCTTTCGTGGCCCCATCCTCTGTTGATGGATAAGGAATGCAGTAGAGGTTGTTTAGGGCTCTGTAATCTGTTCTTGATATGGTTTATTTTAATATGTTTATATTGTTTACATTTTAACTATCTGTTATTTAATACTGTTTTAAGGGTGGATGGGTTGGTCCGGGGATATGTTGTATGGATTTTATTGTGAGCCGCTTAGATTGCTGTCAAGAAGCGGGATATAAATAATAATAATAATTATTATTATTATTATTATTATCTGTCTGATCTCAAAACAAGACCAAATTGGTAGTGCCTGAGCAGGTATACCTGCAGGCCAAAACATATCCTGGGACAGCTTGGGGATTAAAGTGAAGTTCCCAGGAGGGAAGAATAGAACTGGAAGTCTATAAATGGCAGTGATGTAGACTCAAGCCAACTGACTTGGACTTAAATCAGACTCAAGTCACTTCAGTGATTTGTCTTGACTTGGTAAAAATGACACACGGACTCGACTTGACTTGAGACTTGTACATTTTTAGCAGCAGGCAAGGTCCATCTCCAAAGTACAGGGTACATTTCTCAGTGGGGAACAGCTTTAGAAACATCCTCTGATGTGTAGTGGGGACAGGCTGCCAAGCAGATGTCAACTCTCAACTCAAGCCCATTGCCTAATACATTTGCTGTTCCCTATGAGAAATGCACCCTGCCTCCTTTGTTCTGGTTAAGGTTGGCTCCCAGACTTGAGACTCAACTTGAAAGTATCTTGCAAAGGCTTGAGGCTTGAAGATAGAGACAAGACTTAACTTGATACTTGGGCTAAAAGACCTGAATACATCACTGGCTGGACAATCACCATGAATGTCCCCTGACAAAGGAGTCTCACTTCCAGAGGGAGGTAGTCCTGAACTTCTATTTATGTGAAAAAAAAGGTACATTGCCCACCATCACTCCTGTTAGTGAAGGGATTATGCAGATAATGATCTTAATTCATCCATCCTGGCTAAGTGCCCTAGCTTCCCCCATGCTGAGCCAGCAGGATCTCCATATGTGGTCCTTATATGGCATGGCTGGTTTTCTGCATGGGACTGCCCTATGAGTTACCTACCTAAAACATTCCTTTAATATCAAACTGCTATCAAAAAGAGGGTGTGTGGAGGGAGGCTAGATCTTGGGGTAACAGCATAGTGATCCAAACATTATTAAAGTTTTCTGCTCCACAACAGGAACTACTATCAAGGTTATTTTGTGCATAGTCCATGCCATTGTGAAACAAGGATGCTGCCAATATTTCAAAAGGGCCTCTACAAGCAGCAAGTACTTAGTAGATTCTGCATGCAATGCCTATTCTTTTAATTATAAAATGTGGCTTCTAAATATTCACAAAGAATCATTTAACACTACAGTAGGGTTTCATTTGATAATGCAAGACCAGAATACAGGTATCCATGCTCTCCATCTGGATTTGGTCTGAGAGGAGGTGCACTTAATATCTTTCTGGATTAGGTACTTGGTCTTCAAGATGACCCCTTTTATGTGGATCTGTGACTGTGTTGTTGTGGTGGCTTCGCTAAAGTAGGTGTGACCAGTGCTCCACCAAACTCAATATGAACAGACAGAGACAATGGTCAAACAAAGTGGGCATTTATTAAGACACATGTAATTAATATATTAACTCTTGAACTCTCAGTCACGGTTCCCCAACACCATTGTCAATTTTCCCCCTAGCTGACTATACTGTCTCCATACTATGAGGAACTTCACTCTCTCAAATCCAAACCCTATTTCTGCCTGCATCGACAATGCAGAAATAATCCAGTTTGACACCATTTTAACTACCATGGCTTAATGCTATGGAATTCTGGGATTTGTATTTTTGTGAGATATTTGGCCTTCTTTGTCAGAGAGCTTTGGTGCCACAACAAACTACAAAACCCAGGATTCCACACCATTGAGCCATGGCAGTTAAAAGCAGTGTCAAGCTGTATTATTTCTACAGTGAAGATGCAGCCTGTGTCATTTTTCTCTCTCTGCCTTCTAACAGAGACACAGTCCTCCACCCACCCACAGGCCCCCTTTCACAGCATTACCTAAGCCCCCTTTCACAGCATTACTTTCAGCCAGGCTTCTCCAGCTCCCCCTTCACAGCAGGGATCTTGAGAAGTAAGAATGAATGCAAATAGGGGCACAATGATGGTCGATTCCCCTGCCCCCAATTAATTATATTCCTTAATTGTCAATCCAGTATTTGGTGCACTTCCCATAGATTGCAGTAAATATGTTTCTTGATAGTCTTTTCAGCTGATTTTGTGCAAAGTATTTTTGTTCTACTTTATGCAGAAAATATCACCCTAAGAGCAGGCTTAGATTCAGAAGAAGGAGGAGTGAAGATAAGAAGAAGGAACATCAACAATCTAAGATATGTGGATGACATCATACTACTAGCAGAAAACATCAAAGTCTTGGAATAATTACTAAGGAAAGTCAAAGAAGAAACTGCAAAGGCAGGCTTGCTGCCGACCATAAAGAAAGCAATAATAACAACCATGGAGGATCTACATAAATTCAACCTAGATAATGAGGAAATTTAAATAGTTAAGGATTTCCCGTACCTTGGTTCAAACATTGATCAGAATGGAGATCGCAATCAAGAAATAAGATAAAGACTAGGAATGGGAAGGGCAGCTATGAATCAACTAGACAAGATCCTAAAAAGTAAAAATATACAACTGAGCACTAAAGTCAGAATTGTCCAATCCATTGCATTCCCCATCACCATGTGTGGATGTGAGAGCTAGACAGTGAAGAAAGCAGGTATGAAGAAAATCGATTCATTTGAAATGTGGTGCTGAAGAAGAGTGCTGAGGATACTGTGGACAGCCAAAAAGACAAACAAATGGGTCCTTGAACTCTCCCTGGAAGCCACAATGATTAAACTGAGACTATTGTATTTTGGCCACATCATGAGAAGACACGATTCATTAGAAAAGACAATAATAGGAAAGGTAAAGGGTAGTAGAAAGAGATGAAGGTTTCACACCAGAGAACTAGATTCAATCAGGTCACAGGCCTGAATCTACAGGACCTAACCAGAACAGTAGAGGATGAGGGCTTGGAGATATCTCATCCACAGGTTCACCATGAGTCGGGGTCAACTTGAGGGCAGTTAACAAGAACTTTTAGTATGCTTGCTTGGGATCAAGAGGCTGGATTTGATGGCAGGCTGAAATGGCAATTAGACTTCAGAATGTTTGCTGCTAAAAGGTGTATCAGGCAATTCTAATGGACATCTGAGATAATTTCTAGTTGGAAGGTGTCATTGTACACTACATTGTAATCTACCCCAGTGAACTCAACTATATGTGTGCTAGAACATCTGCAATCATGGGTCCTATTTTTAACTAATCCTGAAGACTGTGCACCTGAGCTCAAACTTTGTGATATATTCAGTATGTATTTAGAAGCAGTGCTCTCTTAAGTGGTCAATAACATCTTAACTTGTACTTTGTCTCACCTCCATATATTCCATTCCAGAAAGCCTTGTTTTGTAATTGGTCACCAAAATGTGAACATGGACATAATTTGCAAATCTAATTCAGGAGGCTTACATCTCTACCAAAATCTTCTTGGAAATGAGGCAGGGAAGCTAACAGCTGAGAGTAAGCAATCCACTGAAATCTAACTCAGGTCATGCACTTGAATCATACAATCAATGATATCTCAGGTCACATGTATAATTGTTCCAGAAGACTAAATATTCCAGTACTTGATTGTAGAAGAACCTGTTTGTTTGTATTCTGTTGCATGTAGCATCTGTTTATCCAGAAATGTCTATTATGAAACATTTTATAGTCTAGCACAAAATAGCTGCTATCTTCCTTGTTGAATACTTACAAGTTTTTGATATAATATTTGGCATGGATCAAAACACTTCACATATGTAACCTAAATAATCCTTACAATATCCCTGTTTTATTTTGAAGATGCTATAGATAAGGAGGCTTGCCTAACGCTACTCAGAGAATTCATGAATGATGTGAAATTCAAATTTGAGTTTTCATGGTATACTGTCTTAGACATCAGCATATTTTCTTAGCCACTCTATGAGCCTTTATAAGGGGGTAACAAAGAGATGTTAGAATGAACTCCAATAAGGAGGATCTCTTCTGCAGATATCTTATTCTGCACTGACAGAGTAGATATATGATTGTTTTGTCTGTTGTTCTGGGATTGTAATAGTCATTTAACAACAGCAAAAACATGTCTCTGTTTCATCTATTTTCATTGCAATTGCCTCTTAAGGAGATTATGTCTAAAAGTAAGCCAGCAGAAATGCGTTGGTGTCTGAGTAGCTACACAACCACAAAAAGAATGAATAACATCTACCTCAAGCAGAGAAAATCTCCAACCGCCAGACCAATTCTGGCCTGCAGTGGCTGCAGCTCCAGCCTGCTTTCTCTCCTAGCCCCACCTCCAATCTACCAGGGACAGGAATATTGGGTGTTAGTTTTAATCATTTGTTGATGATAACAGTGAATATTCCATTAATGTGCCCTCCCAATCACAATAATGAATAATGCACAAATCCTGATGTGTACTCAATCAGCAGATGCATCATCCAGGTGTAGCTGCTTTGATCCTCTCGGACGGGGAAGAGTCAAGAGGAGCAAAGCCAAATCCCTGGCCAAAGTGCCAACTACGGTAGTATTTTGGCCATTGGGCCAATGGTCTGGGATGCAACCATACATCTAACACCATCAACCCATTTCCAGATGGTCCTCCATCACTGATCTAACTTATAAACCATAATGACTCATAAAATGTCTTGCAAAAATAGAACCAAATTAAGGTTCAGTCTTGGGAGAAGGAGTAGATATAAATAAAGATAGCAACAACTACTACTACTACTGATAAAAACAAAGATAAAAACAAACTTCCACAAGTGGTAGAACATCTTCTCTAAGACATCACTAGATAATAATGACTGTTGTTCCATTGACTATGCAGTGAGAGGGAACCATATGAAATCTAAGTCAAGAGCTGGCACACTTGTGAAAACATTGTAAATCTTTTTATTTTAAGAGAAAAGAACTAGATGGCCAGGGACTCTCACGGTCTGAACCTTCATACTGTGATACTGAAGGGTGTGGAGTTGGAAGCTTTGGCTCATAATCCCGTAATCCTGCATCCTGAATAAACTGAGGATAGGTAAGGGCGTCACTTCGTGGTCCAGTTCGAGATTTTTGCTCTAGAAACAAACCCATATTATCTCTTGGTGGAAGAGCAATGCTTCTGACAAAAAGGGGCTCCTCTATTTTCAGCAATTCTCGCACATGCCTTGAAACCTCCTGAAAACCAAAAGGAAGTTTAACACAATCTCTTTGAAAGCTTGCATCATGCATTTTGTGCATTTTACTTATCCAAATAAAGGTATCACTATTTTGCGGATTTTTGATGTTACTGTACACTCGTCCCTCCACACTTGCAGCTTTGATTTTTGCAGATTTGGTTATTCACAGATTTTATTAATATGTTATCTCTAGGAATATCTAGGTTCTCCAGCACAACTCTATGGTCAACTTTAACCAAAAGTCGCACTGAAGGACCTAGAGATTCCTAAAGAGAACACTCCATTAGGCATTTGTATCTCCTCCAGCACAATTCTATGGTCAATCTCCAACAGATGTTGACCACAGAGTTGCACTGGAGGACCTAGAGATCCCTAGAGAGGTGTTCTCTCAGGTAAAAACATACTGTTTTTGTTATTTGTGGTTTTTCCACATTCACAGGGGTCCTGTGCCCCTAACCCCAGCAATGTGGAGGGATGAGTGTACAGCCAACACAGCTACTCCTGAATACAATCTCAATTAGAAATGTTAAGTAGGACAGACATCAGACCCAGGACTGGAAATCTCTTCTTCAGAGGAAGAAACTGAGGAAATGCTAGACTAGATCTCAGCAACAGTTATCCTCAGATGGGGGCCCTGTGGAACCTGCCTTTCCCTTGGAGATTATAAGAACCATTCAGTTTAAGTGGGCACTGGCACCAGATGATATAGGAAGAGGCAGTCTCCCATCATCAAAGCACCAAGGCATCATATTTGTCAGGAGTAAAGGGGCTCTTTTAGAGTAGAAATCTGCTTGTTTGGGGAGGGAATCTGGGGGACCAGGTTAATTAAACCGTCAGCTCTGGCATCTCCACTGCTTGAAATACACAGGTCTTCCCTTTGCAGAACTCAGCTGCTGGTGAACTTGCCTGTTTCTTACTCCTAGCTTCTAGATCTCAATTCCTGAACTGGCTCCTATTCCATGTTTACCTTCATCATCTCAGCTACTCTCTTGATTCTGCCTCTGGATTACACATGCAACTGAATTGCTATTCCAGGTAAGACTTTGACTGTATCCTGGTTTACCCAACCAGGGAAGTCTGCAACCTTTAGGATACAGAACACTACAAGTGAAGCCTCCTTCAGTTTCTGACTGCACACAATTTTCATCCTTTTATTGAGGAATGGCAGATTGTGGCCCTCCAGATGTGTCTGTTCTGTATGCCATAACCATTAGCTAATTGTGAGGGATTATGGAAGCACAAAGACATTGTCAGACCACAGCTGCATATCTTCTTATCCCATGATGAAATAGCAGAGGTGTTCCCAGGTTGATGCTGCTGCATAAATCTGATACTGTTGCATCTAGTCAGGCCCTTCTTCTTTTAAGTCACAAGAGTGCTGTTTTCCCCACAACAGCTCAACACAGCTACTCTTAAAGAATTTATTCTGAAAGGTAGTAACTAGGAAGGATTTCTGTATCATCATAGGTCAGGTGTCCATAATGGCATATGGACTATCTAAATTTTAAAAAATGCATAAATAATTATGATTTGAACCCCCTTTATGTTATTATTAACTGGCCTCTTTTTAAAAAAATACTTCCCTATTGCTTCACTTCTCTACTTATATAGTTACAAAAAAACTGCCATTCCCTTTTCTTTTACAGGTTGAGTCTCCCTTATCCAGAAATCCAAAATACTCCAAAATCCAAAATTGTCCACTTGCGTGGCTAAGATAGTGACGGCTTTGATTTCTGATGGTTTGGTGTGCACAATTTTTTTCATGTACGAAATTATTAAAATATTATGTATAAAATTACCTTCAGGATATATATACAAGGGATATGTGAAACATAAATGAATTTCATGTTTAGACTTGGATCCCATCTCTAAGATATCTCATATGCAAATATCCCCCAAATCTAAAATAAATAAATAAATAAATAAATCCAAAACTGAAAAAATGTTTGGTCCCAAGTATTTTGGATAAGGGAGACACAACCTGTAATTCATTACTGTTCCTAGTATCCACTTTTAGTCATTTGTGTTTTAAAGAGAAACATGAATGCACCCTTAATATGCCATATCTTAGAAATAAGTGAAAACTTTTAATTACTTAAATTAATTTAAGTACTTAATTTAGTTCTTAATTGTAATTAAATTCTCAAGTTTAAGAACTTAATTACAAATTTCTTCAAAAATGCAATGGAAAGAACTTGAGGGGGAATAAAACAGAGCTCCAGGCAGAGACCTTCATGTGCTTTGCAACATTTTGACTCTTGTGTTCAACCATGCTTGTGGCACTGAATCAGAGCTGTCACTTCTACTTTCTTCAGGCTCTTCTGTCATTTATTGGTTTAATAAGAACTTCAAGCTAATATTTAAGAAGTTTTGTTTAAACTTTTATTTAAAAACTTACCCAAATTTACAAACATTTTAATAAACATGATGGGAAAAATTGACTAGAGCATTCCAAGCCATATGTACCAGTGCTGGTTTGCTCTTCCCCATGACATCTAACTGCCCCAAACCTATATTTATGGCTGAACCCTGACCCAAAATGGGACTGGAGGTGAGGTGGCATCATTTCCATTTCACTGGGAAGCAGGAGTAGTGCCCATGGAAAGGGTAATGGAGCAAAAATTGCCTCCTGTGTAATTGCCCATCCCTTCATTAAAGAGTCACCTATATTCTGGAAGCAGAAATGTAACTCTAGTTCTATACCTCAAGTTATGTTGTCTGTTACCATCCTGCAATCATCACCCACAATACAACCGAAAAAGTGAATGACAGTGGTATGTATAGCTCATATAGTACTAATAGCCAGAAGCATTACAATGTATATGCCAGCAGATACTATTTCATGAAACCAGAATGGTGTGGGAAGATACATTGGCTGATATGCTATTAAGTATTTAAAAAGGTAAAGGTAAAAGTATTCCCCATTGACAAGGTTGTCAAGTCATATCTGACCATAAGGGAGGTCTCATCTCCATTACTAAGCCAAAGAGCCAGTGTTGTCAGAGACTACTCTATGATCATGTGGCCAGCATGATTGCACAGAACGCTCTATTTACATCATTGTAAATTGACTTATGATCACATAGAGGTGAATTGTGATGTTGTCCAACAACTGTATTTCCAGGAGGGGAGCAAAGATGTAGCTATGTCTCTGGGACAATTGCACAAATAGAGCCAACAGCAGGGCTGTTGAGCAATAATCCCAATGCACAACATTTCCCAATACACAACAGGACACATTAGGCACCAGGAACTCCTGTTGTGCAACAGGATATCTTCTGTGGTGCTCCTTGTGCATTGTTGCAATTCACTACCATGACTAAGTATTATCATGTCAGTAACATAGCTTTGTCATTGTAAAGTTATGCATCATAGCCTCTGATGCAGGACCTTAGCTGTGCCAGGACATGCATGCAGGGATTGTGCTACAACCTCATTGAAACTGAAAAATATACATTTGAAAACAATTAATTCTCTAGAAAAAGTGACTGACTGAATGGTATAACACCTGGAGAACACTGCCCAAGGTCTCCTTACTACAACAAACGTGCAATTAAAACATGTGCTCTCACCTTCATATGTTCAAAATCTGTTATCCCAATCTGTGGCAGATTTGAACAATTCACATGGATGAGTTTGCGTCCAGAAATGAAATTTGCAGTAAAGCACTCCTGCTTAAAACAAAATAGAAATATTGCATAGTAACAAGCAGCCATACACTATGTTTCTCTTTTACCTAACTTAAGCGAATGGCATGAAAAAAGGATTTTAAAATTCATAGTGGTAGAGCTGAGCTCCAGCATTTGATTGTCTTGTCACCGAACCCATCTGAACCCATCTTGCTTAATACTATGTATGAAGAAAAATACACATTTAGTGAACCTGAACCCATCCTGTTTAATGCTATGTGTGAAGGAGATGCATTTTGTGAATCTGAACCCATAATTCTTAATGCTATGTATTAGCATTAATACCGGGACCCTTGGTGGTGAAGTAATAAAACGCCAGTGCTGCAGCCAAAATGTTGTGAGTTCGATCCTGCAGGGCTCCAGGCTGACTTATCCTTTTGTAGTTGGTAAAATGAGTACCCAGCTTGTTGGGGGCAATTGGTTAATACATTATAAACTACTTAGAGAGTGCCTAGCATTATAAAATGGTATAGAAATTAAGTGCTATTACTATTGCTCTTGCTATGTATGAAGACTAGTCTTGGCTCCTTTGTGGGACTGAACTGCATTCTGCACATCTCAGAATCACTTTGTTGTTGTTTGTTGTTGCATGCCTTCAAGTCATTTCTGACTTATAGCAACCCTAAGGTGAACTTATCATAGGGTTTTCTTGGCAAGATTTCTTCAGAGATAGGGTGACCAGGCGTCATAACAGCAAAGGAGGACAAAGTACCTCAAAATGTAGGGCAGTCCACACATGCGCCTGCCCTTTGCCTCAGTGGCATTACTGGGGGGTGCGGACCGCACCAGGTGACACCCTAAGGGCAGCTGATGCCACTTCTCCTCAAACACCTATCTTTTGACAGAAATGGGCTGTGGAATTCACCTGCTTTCCTTTAAAATGCCTTAAGAGAATGGTGGGAGTGGGGCAAAGCTCAGTGGGAGGAAAAAGGAGAGGTCCCAGAATTTTTTAAAATTAAAATTTCAAATTTCATTTTTTTTAAAAAAACATTGTATTAATTTTCAAAGAAATAAACATTCAGACATAATTATTTGAAACACCCACAAAATCCCAATCATACAAAAGTAACAATTTCATTCTACCAACTTTTTACACACCAATCTCTAATCATTTACCTATCTCAACCTCTTAAATCTTTATATCTTTTTCCTTTCCTTTCCTTTCCATCATTCTTACATTCCCTTCCTCTCTCCTTCCTTTTTTAAATTTAAGTTTTTATTTTAAAAAATAAAAAAAATTATTTAAAATATATTTTAAAACATCATCTTTTAACCAAATCTTCACTATGTAAATGTAAATATATTTAGGTTGTGCATATGATGTAATTTGAAGGTACAATTTTAATTTTGCTGTTTGTTTATGTCACAACTATCAGCATGACATTCAGTGCATCAATAGAAGTATAGTGTCTAGATCAAGGGAAGTAATAGTGCCACTCTATTCTGCTTTGGTCAGGCTTCACTTGGAATACTGTGTCTAATTCTGGTCACTACAATTCAAAGAGGACATTGAGAAGCTGGAGTGTGTAGAAACCTTAATAGATTAGAAAGCTGGGCCAAAACTAACAAAATGAACTTCAGCAGGGAGAAATGAAAAGTACTGCTCTTAGGCATAAAAAATGAAATGCACAGATATAGGATGGGGGGCATCTGGCTTAATGAGAGTACATGTAAATGGGATCTAGGAGTCTGTGGGCTGAACCCGGCCTGTCGAGGCCTTTGAACCGGCCCACGGCCGATTCTGTCGCCGCCGCCGCCGCCGCCGCCACCGTGCACGCGCGATGCGGGGTGCCATTTTGGAATACAAAATGGCGCCCTGCATCGCATGCACATGTGCACTACTCAGGCGCCATTTTGTGTTCCAAAATGGCGGCCGGAGTTGTGCACATGCATGCGCAACGCTGGGCGCATGCGCACGACTCCGGGCGTCATTTTGGAACACAAAATGGCACCTGAGTAGTGCGCATGCACGCGTGTGCTTCTGCCCCCCCCCAATGATCTGGGGGCCAGCGAACCGACCCCCGGATCAAAAAGTGTGGGGACCCCTGGTCTAAATCAAGGGAAGTAATAGTGCCACTCTATTCTGCTTTGGTCAGCCCACCTGTAATATTGCATCCAGTTCTGGGCACCACAATTCAAAAAGGATGTTGACAAGCTGGAGGGTGTTCAAAGGAGGGTGACTAAAATGGCAAAAGGTCTGGAAACCATACCCTACAAGGAGAGACTTAGGGAGCTGGGTATGTTTAGCCTGGAGAAGAAAAAGTTAAGAGGTGATATGATAGCCCTGTTTAATTATTTGAAGGGATGTCATATTGAGGATGGAACAAGCTTGTTTTCTGCTGCTCCAGAGAAGAGGATGTGGAGCAATAGATTCAAACTACAGGAAAAGAGATTCCGCCTCAACATTAGGAAGAACTTCCTGACAGTAAGAGCTGTTCAACACACTCCCTTGGAGAGTGATGGAGTCTTCTTCTTTGTAAATTCACACAAATCCTGCCCATCCTCCCCTCATTTGTGTCCTGCTCCAACTACAAAATTCCTTCTGTTGCTGCTTAGCGGCATACGTTTTGGTACTGGAGAAAGAGCGGGAACACCAGGGGCTTTATTGAGGAGGGCGAAGCTACCGCCAAAAAGTTGCAATCCAAGATTTGCCCAGTGATCCCAGAACTTTCCGAGCTAGCTGCACAGGCGCAGACATAACCCATTTGTGTGAATTCGCAGATGACCACTCAAAGAAATACTGTTACAGGTAAGCAACCTGTCCATAAGGACTGCATGGCCTTCCTTGGAGTCTCTTCCAACTCTATGGTTCTATAATTCTGTGATTCCAGTGGCATACGGGAAATAACGTTAGTGCAAACAAGCAGGGCTAAGGATTGTGTGCGGTGTGAAATGAGAGGTGAATGGAGGGCCGTGTATGAAGAAGCCATGAGTGACCCCACCTGGAGGGCCCTGCAGGTTCTCCTCCTTACCTTGTACTGAGGGAAGCCCAGCGCCTCGATCCAGGCGGCCACGTCCTGCGGGGTCCAGGCCAAGTGGGGCGGCCCAGTGAGGGCTGGGGGCTCCACGGAGACCCTGAGTTTCAGCTCCGACGCTCCGGCTCCGGCTCTCGCTTCGAATTCGGAGGAGACTCCGCGGTCCAGCCTGGCAACGCTTCGGGTGGCGGAGCGCCGTTGCCGCCGGAGTCGCCGAGGCTCCCCTCCCTCCTCTTCTTCTTCTTCTCCCTCCTCCTCCTCTTCTTCCTCTTCCTCCTCCTCGTCGTCTTCGTCCTCGTCGTCTTCGTCATCCTCGTCGTCGTCCTCTTCATCGTCTTCCTTCTCCTCGTCGTCTTCAGTCTCCGTCTCCAACGTGCTATCCTCCATTTTGAGCGCCGGTCTTTGTGTTGCTGTGGCAACGCGTCCTTCCTGGGGCGGTCTCCATGGAAACCGGCACTTCCGGGAAGTGTCTCCATCTTTCCTTCCCAGCCTGGACAAGTCGGTGGTCGGAGGAAGGGGGGGACACAGCGGCTGCGTCGACAGGCTCGGCTCGGCTCTTTCCGGGTATTTCCGCCTCGGCTCGGCTCTCTCCGCCTCTTTTCGTTGGGCTCGGGTTCGGCCGCCTTCAGATGTCGGACGTGCTGGCCGCGGCCGAGGGCGCCCGGTCCCAAGCCTCCGCGGCCGGGGGGCTCTGCGACGGCGGCCGCGGAGGGTCTGAAGGCGACGGGGAGCGCCTTTCGCCTTCCTCGGGTAAGGTCTGTGGGGCCCTTCATTAACCCTGGGAACAGGAGGGGGGTGGTTGTCTCTCACACTGGAGAAATAATCCAGTTTGAAACCGCTTTAACTGCCCTGAGTCAATGCTAGGGAATTCTGGGTACTGTACTTCTGCGGGACATTGAGCCTTCTCTGTCAGAGAGCGCGCGCTGGTGCCATAAATAACTACAATTCCCAGGATTCCCTAATAGCACTGAGCCAGGGCAGTTAAAGCGGCCTCAAACTGGATTATTTCTGCAGTGTGTGTTTGGACCCAGGTGTAATTTGGACATTTGGACCCTCGAAATGTAGGACATAGAAGAAAAATGAGGGCCATGACCAACTAAAAGCTGAAAACAATAAATATAAATTAATTTAACATGCTTTAGCTGTTGTTCCCAATTTACGCTGGCTTAATAGAATAAGATGATAATACAAAAATACAGTTATTTGAAATTTAATAATAATAATAATAATAATAATAATAATAATAAATGCATCTGAGGAAGTAGACTTAACTCTGCAAACGCTCATGTTGCCAACTTCTTTCTTCGTTAGTCTCAAAGGGCCTACAAGATCTCTTTGCACATTGCAATTAATAGTTTTAGAAAAATTGAATAAAAAAGTATATTCTTTCCTCTTGGGAATACGTGTGTGTGTGTGTGTGTGTGTGTGTGTGTATATATATATATATATATATATATATGACATTCAGGGGTATCTATGTAGGCCATTTAGCAAATTCAAACAAAAATCCACCATATAGTGATACCTTTATTGGCCAACCAAAATGCACAATATAATAATAATAATAATAATAATAATAACAACAACAACAACAATATTTATTTATTTATACCCGCCCCTCTGTTAAAACAATCGGGGCGGCTTACAACAATTAAAAATCATCAGTACAATCTAAAAACCCCAACCCCCCCACCCTCCCCCATAAAAGTGTATTAAACTAATATCCATTAAACCCAAGTAAATCAAACTAATATACAATAAAAAGTAAAAATAAATAGACAAAAAAAACCACCAAAAAACACCAGACTGGCAATCAGAGACATAAAGGGCAAGGGTATAACTCCTAAGGTCGGGATCAATCAGGAAAGGCCTGCCGAAAGAGATCCGTCTTTACCACCTTTTAAACACTTGTAATCTGACAGATCTCATCCGGCAGGCCATTCCATAATCTGGGGGCGATTACCGAAAATGCCCTCTGAGAGGTTGCAGACAGCCTAGATTTTTGTGGCTGAAGCAAATTCCTCCCAGAGGACCGGAGTGAGCGGGGAGGATTATATGGGAGGAGGCGGTTCTGAAGATAAATTGGACCCAAGCCATATACTTGTTGCAAGCTTTCGAAGCACCATAGGGTTCTTCATCAGGCAAGATGTTACAAACCAAACAGGAGAAAAACATCCAAACAATGATACCTTTATTGGGCCAACCAAAATGCACAATTACTTGTTGCAAGCTTTCAAAGTCACACTGGCTTCTTCATCAGGCAAACAGGAGAAAAGCAATTGGAGATGTTAGTCAGCGCCTACATGTTGTTTCAGTGTTTAATTAAGATCGTATATGGTGGGAAGGATATCTTTTGCAGGCAGGATCCTCCTCCTTCTAGCCCTGTGGCTATAGGGAGATTCTCAAAGTCCAGGATATTTATACTCTGTTTGCATCTCAACAGGGACCCCTCTTTTGCAATCCAATATGTCTCCAGTCCAGTGAGGCCACAGGCCTCTTTGTGGCAGAGAACAATGGATTCCTCAAGAAGTCTCCATGTTTTTGAATCAGGAATATTTGGGTGGATGTAGAGGTAAAACAAGCGAATTCAGTCCAAATTTAAGGAGAAAAAAAATGTTTTACCTTGGTTGATTTCCCAAACCAAAAAGAAATAAAACAATTGGAGATGTTAGTCAGATGCCTACATCTGCCTTTTGTAAAAATGTAAATATATAAGAATATCAGAGTTAGGAAGAAGAAAATGTTATTAAATGAAATACTGACAACAGGGGAAAGAAATAATAATAATATTTATTTCTAGCCCACCTATTTCCAAAGGGAATCAAAGTGGGTTACAAGCATAAAAATGAAAGAATACAATAAGAAAACAATAATATCTTAAAAAACCAAAATGATATAATATAGTAATAATATATACTACTTATATATGGAAAGAATAAGAAAGTCAGATGAAAAGCAAAAAGTATTCAAGAGTTAGGGGAAAGGAAGTCATTTTAATTTTGCATAGTGTTTTGTTTATTTGTGATGTATTTAATGTTTGGTATGTGATGTTTAATGTGTTTGTAATGATTATATCTGTTTTTATTTATAATAAAACACTTTTTAAAAAAGTCACAAAGGGGTGAAACATGTGAGGGAGAAATCAAAGGGAATGGCAGATGAGCATTGTAAATAGTAACTGGGACATTGAGACAGGTTTATGACTAGGATGAGAGTTTGCCTTCCGATCCCAGGAGATGAAAGGAGATGGACCTGCAAGAACTACAAAGATCCTTTGATATGGACAACCAGACTATTGGAGAAGGGGAAAAGGGATTTGCTTAGCAGGCTTTATAGTACTGGTTTGGTGGGAGATCCTTAGAGTTGTTTCTAAAAGGATTACTGTGGTGAAGTATCTTGATTCCAGAATAAAGCTATAGTGAATTTACACTTACAGATGTTTTCCTGGTTCTTCAAATTTCTTGTTACCAAGCATGACATAGTGCTCAGTTGTATATCTTTACACTTTAGGTTCTTGTCTAGTTCTAGTCTAGGTTGTGAGTTCAACACCAGCCAGGGGCTCTGGGTTGACTCAGCCTGGCGTCTTTCTTTAGGTACTAAAATGAGTACCCAGCTTCTTGGGGGCAATTAGCTTACACTTTGTAAACCGTTTAGTACATTGGTAAGTGGTATAGAAATGTACTTGCTATTGTTATTGCTAGTTCTTTCATGGCTGCCCTTCCCATTCCTAGTCTTTTTATTTCTTGATTGCAGTCTCAGTTCTGATCAATATTTGATCCAAAGTACAGGAAATCCTGTCTGTAGCCATTTAGAAACTCTGACTGTAATCCTAAATTCTGTTGGTTCTACCTACTGTCTTCCTTTTTTGTATCAACATTGTGGAGGGATGTGGGGAGCCAAGAGAAGATCATGAAAGGCTACGGTCTCCCCATTTTCTGCTCAGCTCCCTCCCACCCTCCTGAAATTGCACTGAGGGGGAGTTGAGAAAGAATCTGGAAGGCTACAGTCTCTCCAATCCTTCTTTGGGTTCTGCTGGAAGCATCAAGGGAATAGATTAAACTATTTGTTCTCCTCTGTGGAAATGAATAATTTAACATAGAACATCCCTACTGTTATCTGTCTGTTTTTGGGATGTATATGTATGTATAACAGTGTTAATTTAGCAGGGAAAAATTACAAAGTGTAGAAAATAATAAACTGCCATCTCATACTGTGTTCTTTTAAAACTTCTATCTTTATACCCTTCTTCCCAAGCAAAATGGTTCACATTGTGCTTAAGATACAGGTAGCTATGAGTTGAAATAGTAGCACACTTTCACTAATCTATCAATCTGTAGAGGTAATTCTGTACAAAAATATGCCTTCAGTGGTTGTAGATCATGTATTTTCCTAGAAGTATTTATTACTTACATAAGTGGCCCTTTATTGCCATCACGCCTCTGGGTTGATCTGTTAAATCTGTTGTATAGGGAAACCCATAAATCTGAATTAAGCCTTAGAGCTGATCATCAGTTGTGTTTGTTGCAGGGCAGAACAGCAGCATTTAAAAATTATTAAAGAATCCCTGTGGTTTCCAGAAAAATGGTTTCCTGTATTGAGGTAGATGTTGGATCTTGTTCTGTGATGCAAGGACTGTCTCCCATCAGTTAAAATACTTTTCCTTCTAAATAGCCAGAGGTAAAACCAAAGAGCACGAAATCAGTTTCTATTATAGTGTAATCAACTTTAGGCGATAACAAGATTTAACAGAATGCTCTAACTAAGGAGATAGTAAAAAACAAGCTTAGTGATGAAAAGTAAAATATTTAAATAGGTGTGGGGACCAAATTGTAATATAAGATGTTCACAGTATCTCTTGATATTGTATTTATCATTCAAGAAATAAAGTGCCTGACATCTCTATCTGATCAGTTTTCATATGCTATAACACTGTTTGATGAAGTTGTTTATCAGGAGCTGGCCTCTAATAACATCCCTTGAGGTATTACCATTAGGTACTGCCTTGTCTTATGTTCCCCTAGCATATCAGCTGTTCTGTTGTGTAATTAGACTGTTTCACCTTGGTGTAACTGTTGCGTCATGCAACAGAGAATAGTAAGGTAGCTGTAAAATCTTTTGTTTTCTTCTTTTGTGATCAGTAGTTGTTTTATTTACAGTGCCAAGTGGAACAACATCACTTAGATTTAAGTGACTTTAACAGTTGGCTGCTTGTTACATTGCAGGTTCCAGGACATAAAGAGTTATTGTCTACTTACCTGATTTTCTAGAAAGTAGGCAGTAAAGGTTTTTTTCCTGCTTCAATTTCCTCACTTGTACTGCTGTACATATCTTTCTTTGACCCTGGTGTAGTACTGTGAATAGTCTTTGCTGGGCAGAGACATTTTGCTGCTTGGGAAAGAACAATAAATGTCTCTTTGCCTACGTGTAACACCTGAAACTGACCAAATTGTTTTGGCAACAGAGGCAAAAAATCCTTGTATCTCTTCCTGGGACGCAAAATTCAATAATAAATAACAGTTACCTGCCTTTTCCTATTACACAAGTGACTGCCTCACACACTGCTGTGAACTTACTAGGTCAGCTTCAGGAAATCATAGTCTCAGCTCCTCATCTACAGTTTGAAATTAATTACTGGTTTATCTTGCCAGATTCTTTGTAAACATTACAACATAATATACATTTTAAAACGTCAATTAATATATATATTTTTTAAAAAACTTCAGCCTCCTGAAATTCTGTATAAGTGCCCATTAGTATTTCTGAAAAAAGTGATGTTTAATATTGCTTAGCTGTCCTATTCCTCTGTCAAAATATGAAGAGTATTTAGTAAGAGCCATTAAAACAGAGAGCAACTGTTGGTAGTATTCATTGCAGCAGTGTCTTGGAGCCAACCTCGTAAGTATCCTATAAGCAGATAGAGGATTTGATCTCTTTTGCATTGTAGATTTGTAATATAATGTGCCTTTTCCCCCTTAAAAAACCCCTCACATAGTGGCCTTAGCGTCCTGAAAGTAAATAATTATTTTCATTCTGATTTCAGATGACTGGATAATTTTTGTAATTGTAGGAGGGAATCTCACATCAATGGTAGAAACATTTTTTGCTAAGAGTCTCTGTTTTAATGGCTCTTCTTCAATACTCTTTACGTTCTGACAGAGGAATAGGTGTTGAGTACAGTATATACTCATGTATAAGCCTAGAAATTTTAGTTTAAAAGTTGACCCCCAAAAACCTTGGTTGACCTATCCAAGATCAATGTAAATATTGTACCTCAACTCTTAACACAAAAAGAACCAAACTTTTGCCTTTTCTGAGTAGAGTGGGAAGGGCCTTTGCAGACTGCCAGAAAAAGTGCAAATTGAGTCCACTTTAACTGTCTTGGCTTAGTGCTAAGGAATCATGGGAACTGTAGATTATTGTGACACCAGAACTCTCTGACATAGAAGGCTCAATGTCTCAGAAAAAAAATACAATTCCCATGATTCCTAGTACTGAGCCAGGGTAGTTAAAGCGGACTCAATTTGCACTATTCTAGCAGTCTGCAAAGGCCCTTAGACCAGGGACAGGCAACCTTTTGGAGACCTGGGCCGGTCTCCTGTAGCCTAGGTCTCGGCTGGGCCAAGGGGGGGGGATGGCGGCGTGTGCGCGCGCACCCCGCCATGCGTGACCCCCTGCGCACGCTGCCGCTGCGGTTGCTGCCGCGGCCACTACTGCGCCCGCCACCATAGCTTGCGCGGCCGCCGCCACAGAACATATCGCGGCCACCATTTTGGTAGTCCAAATCACGGCCGCGACGCATTTGCGCATGCGCAAGAGTACTGCACATGCGCAAACACGCCACAGCCTCCATTTTGACTTCCAAAATGGTGGCCGCAGCGAGCGCGACGGCGGCGACAGCGGCAACCTTCTGCCTGGGCTGGTAAGTCTGGGGCCTGGGGCCTTAACCGGCCCCCGGGCCGTAGGTTGCCGGTCCCTGCCTTAGACCATCTTTGAGAAGCTAAAAAAAGCACTGATCTCCTCTACTCTTCTGCTGCAATGCCTCTTCTGGCCTTTTTGAATTCCCAGCGGGGGGGGGGTGATGCTTCCCCTTTAAAAAATGCCCTTTTTGCTGCTTCCCCTTTCCTTTATTTCTACTTCTCCTCAAAGAAGTGCCAAGAGCATAGATAGGGTCAGTTAGGTTCTCCCAGGATGGATTAAGTTCTCACCTTTTGCCAGTCAACTCAGAGAATGAGATTCCAATGGTGTTACTCCAGCTACAAGAAATCAGGTTTTGAAATATTTGAATGAGACAAGTGTGTATATTTGTCAGCTTTTCTCAGTTAAAATCAAAGTTATCATGCTAAAGTTGAAGGCTGTAATCACTGCTAATGTAGTCACCATCTTTTTGGCCTTATCTTTTCATCCTTTTTGACATGATCCAAAACACACAGCAGAAATAATCCAGTTTGAGACCGCTTTAACTGCCCTGGCTCAGTGCTAGGGAATCCTAGGAATTGTAGTTTGTTGTGGCATGAGAACTTTCTGACAGAGAAAGATAAATGCCTCACAAAACTACATTTTCCAGAATTCCCTAGCATTGAGCCAGGGCAGTTAAAGCGGTCTCAAACTGGATTATTTTTACAGTGTGCTTTGGATCTTGAACACATGTGTAACCTTTTGACATGTGTAACTTTTGACAGCCTGCGTCTGGTTGCTTCCCCACATATCACACAGCCACGATTTACTGTAGTTCCCCCATCTATCCTGCCTTTATGATGAGCCCATACAGTTATGCCTGCTGAAATGTTCTTTGGCATCATTTTTGTTTGCCTCATCCTTTATATTATTTGTTACATGCCCCTAAGTCTTACCCTCGACTTTCTACGGGTCATATCAAAATCAATAATTTTGGCCCCAAACCTTCCTTTGACTTATACATGAGTTTGACTTATACATGTTGGATGGCCCTTGTGGTCTCTTCCAACTCTATGATTCTATGTGTACATATGGTAGTTCTGCCTTTTCTTTGTTCCCCCTCATCCTCACACAGCAGCTCTGTCATTTCCTTATTTTTCCTTTTGCTGTGGACATAACCAAAAAAGCCCTGAGCTCATTCTGCAGTTTAGCTTTTCTGACTTTCTATTTATTTGTATTGGCTATTTGTTTGAATTCTCTCTGCTGATATCCTCCTTTTCCCCATTTCTTCTACATGTCCCTATGTGTACATATGGTAGTTCTGCCTTTTCTTTGCTTAGCTGAAAGTTCTTTAGAAATCCATCCTGGTTTCTTTAGACACCTCCCGTTTTCCTCCTCACAGGAACTCTTTGAAATTGTACCTTCAATTTTTTACTTTTAAGAAGTGGTCAAATACCAGAGAACTTTCTGCTACCAAATTTATTCATGTGATTGATTTCCCCCACAATGAGGCAACTATGGGACATTTTTAAAATATAGGGGTGAAAGCAGCATTAATTTTCCATTTTTCAGAAATGCATTGTTTCATAGAATGAGTTTGAAGTATGATGTATAGATATAATGTAAGCCAATTTGTGCAACAAAAAAGTGTACAATACCAATCATATCTAAATTTTAGTGACTACCGTTCCCCCCCATAGGTATGTATTCAGATATATGCATACTGTATATGCATTCGCCCCTCCGTTTTTGCATACTTGAAGTCTGCAGTTTTGCATATTCACAGAGGGGCGACCTCCATTTAAATCAATGGGGTACACCCCTGTGGGTGTGTTCCCATGGCTGCCATGGGAGTGCGCCCCATCCAAGTCTATGGGGCTTGAATATTTGCGAAGCACCATTTTTGCAGGTGTGTGTGTGTCCCAGAACGGATCCCCCATGAAAATGGAGGGCTGACTGTACTTGACTATAAGTTGGCCTCGTGTATAAGAGGATTTTGGATTTTGCCATGACCCATGGATAGGTCGAGGGTAATACTCTGAGAACCTTCTTCAGTGTGTGTATGTGTGCGTATAACAAGAGAGACTCTAATTGAGGCTTTTTATTTCAACGTTGGTTTCAGCCTTCACCCAGACAGCCCCTGCCAACGCCAGCGGGAAAGAGTCTCTGTTTGTTTAAAAGCAATTAATCGCTCAGGACTCTTTCTGCTTGGCTCAAGAGAAGAAGAAACTACATTCGCAGGGCATGGGGAAATCTGAAAGAGATGCTATCACATTACCATAAATAAGTTGACCTGGGATTTTGGGGTCATTTTTTGGGCATAAATGTATTCAGATATATGCATACTGTATATGCATTCGCCCCTCCGTTTTTGCATACTTGAAGTCTGCAGTTTTGCATATTCACAGAGGGGCGACCTCCATTTAAATCAATGGGGTACACCCCTGTGGGTGTGTTCCCATGGCTGCCATGGGAGTGCGCCCCATCCAAGTCTATGGGGCTTGAATATTTGCGAAGCACCATTTTTGCAGGTGTGTGTGTGTCCCGAGGCCAACTTATAGTCAAGTACAGTCAGCCCTCCATTTTCATGGGGGATCCGTTCTGGGACACACACACAATGTTTAGATGTGTGGACGTGTATATACGGTACTTGTGTACACAGTTGTTGAGGCATGCTGAAATTAATATTCTGAGCCCTTGGCTTCCAACCCACCTTAAATTCAGAATGATGTAATGGAAGTATATGCCACTGAGTTATCATATGTTAAAATATTTGCAAGAATTCCAATCAGATTAGTTTCAGGTAAAGCCTTGAATGTCATTGAACAACACTTTAACCAAAATGTGGATTTTATTTGTTTTTCCTAATCAAATATTTCATATCAGCTACTTTTGGCTATTGAACAATATGTTTTGTTTGTTGAATATGAGCCTGATGTGCTTAATAAGATTGTTTTTAGGGCAGCAAAAATTTGAAATAGGAAGTTTTTCATTGTCTTAAAATCAATCTAATTTAGCTTATACAGCTTCTATTTTGTAAACAAAACTCCAAAGTTTTTTTGTATGTTTTCTGGAAAAAAACCATTGGTGGGTACAGGTAACAAGATACATAGCACTGGGTTCTTCTGTGATCTGATACAGACAGTCATCTCCACTGCTGCTGTGGGATTCCCACCAAGCTCCTCCTTTTTGAGTTATATTGCCCGCACTACAGCCCGCATGCGCACGACGCCGGCGCCGTTGGCCGTTCCAAAATAGCGCCCGCCACCGTGCGCATGCTTATGTTTATCCCTTATACATGATGCTTGGGACTCGAAATGTTTTGGGTTTCAGTTTGCTTGTTTGTTTGCTTGTTTGTTTGGATTATAGTATACACATAATCAAATAGCCTGGAGATTGGACCCAAGTGTAAACAACAAGTTTGTTTATATACATCTTACACACATAGTGTAAAGGTAATTTTACACAATATTTTTAGTAATTTTGTGCATGAAACAAAGTTTGTATACAATGCTCCCTTTGGTATCTGCTGGGGTTTTGTTCCAGAATTCCCTGTGGATACCAAAATCTATGGATGCTCAAGTCCCATTATATACAATGGCATAGTAAAATGGTGTAAGTAAAATTTATAGTAAAATTTATTTTAAAAATGGTAAAATCAAGGTTTGCTATTTGGAATGGGGGGGTATTTTCAAGCTGTTGATGGTGGAATCTGTGGATGCAGAATCCATGGATAAGGAGACTGTCACTGAACCATCAAAAAGCAAAGGTGTCACTATATCAAGATACTAATGGAAAAAAGCCTTGGATTTTAGAGCATTTGGGATGTCAGATGTGGGATACTCAACCTGTAGTATCTCTGAATTGTATAACATAGAAAAACAGCTAGACTGCAGGACTAAATGGTAGATACAAGTACTGTAAAATGAAAGATTATTTCTATTTTTATTCTTTTATAGAGAATGAAGATATAACTCAACAGCCAGAACCTACATCCCAGACAGCAACCACTTCAGGAAATGATGCCTTGCCATGCAGGTAGGAATTAAGCATTTATGATGGAGATCTGTGTTACATGGTGTTTAAGGGGAAGAAAAGGAGAGGAAATATGCTCTTTCTCTCCAATACTTTTCTATGATGGAGAGATGTAGAAAGCAGATTTCACCTCTCAAGATAAAATAGAAAATTGAACTTCTGTGAAATGCTTCATTTTGGAGTTTTGTTGGATATTCTGGTAAAATTGTGAAATAGCTGAATGTAACTTGTTTGGATTCAAAAGCAAACTTACATTATTGACACACTAGTTTTTAAATTTAAATTAAAAGGGGAGAAGAATTAAATAGATCAGTCCTTGTTAATTTCATTGTGGGAACACAATGTTATTATTTTTTAAAAGCAATCTGAGATAATCCTGGCATATGAAACAGTAGCACAAAGGAGACTAAAATCCCTGTGACCTCTGTAATTACATCTTCATCTAGGGATGCTGTGCAGTGATCCAACTGATGCCAAATAGCCTTCTGTTTTAATCTCTTGGTCAGCATGAACTCAAGGAAATACAGCCATGGTTACTCACTGTTACAGGTCTAAATATTAAATGTCTGTGATTCTTCACAGTTTTGCTTTAATTTTGTCTTTGACTTCATCATTTGTTTTTACCTTCAGAGCAAGAAATGTTCTGGGTACGTGATTCCACAGACAGGAAGAGTACAATGGTGAAGGCATCTTCAATAGGGTCCTGATATAAAGCAGCTAGTGTAAGAAGTGATGAAATAGTAGTAGTAAGGAAGCACTGAGACATCATTTGATGCATGTGAAATATTCTTGCTCTGAATTCTCAAAGACTTTACATTGAACCAATGCTGCATAAACACTGCAGAAATAATCCAGTTTGATACCACCTTAACTGCCATGGCTCAATGTTATAGAATGCTGGAAATTATAGTTTGTTGTGGCAACAGAGCTGTCTTGACAGAGAAGGCTAAAAGTATCACAAACTACAGTTCCCAAAATTTAACTTACTTCCTAGGGAGGGTTGTTAGACTTGCTTACTGTTAACTCGGGTTGAGATTTGCACTGGCAGTGTTTCCATCTTTTCATGTCTTTCAGTGATGACTGTCTTGATTTTTGTGTGTTTTGCTTCAATTTTTAAATTTTTTTAACCCTTGAGATTTTTTATATTTTATATTTTAACCCTTGAGAGTTACTTTATATATAAGACAAAATGATCTCTCTTGAACTAAAGAAAAAGGTTATGCAATTCCACAGAAGCCTCTTTTCTCTCTCTCTTTAAAATGGCAAGAAATGTTAGTATCAGTGCTCCTGGGAATTCTGCAATCCAGCCTGGAATATAAGTCTTGGTACATGTGGGGAAAAATTAAATCGTGAAGATTGGAATTATGACATATCCTAAAGAAGCCAGTAAAAGCTGGGTACGTGATTCCACAGACAGGAAGAGTACAATGGTGAAGGCATCTTCAATAGGGTCCTGATATAAAGCAGCTAGTGTAAGAAGTGATGAAATAGTAGTAGTAAGGAAGCACTGAGACATCATTTGATGCATGTGAGCACCTAGAATGTTGCTGATTTAGGGCCTTCTACTAACCTAATTAATTTCACTTTGCTTTTTTTTTTTTTTAAACTGTTGGTCCCGGATTAGTTTAAAACAGCCACATTTTCTCTGCAGAAACAAGCCAACAGTTTTGGCACCTATGGTCCAAAACACTGCAAAAATAATCCTGTTTGAGATCACTTTAACTACCCTGGCCTAATGCTAGGGAATTCTGGGAATTGTAGTTTTGTGAGACATTTAGCCTTCTCTGTCAAAGAACTCTGGTGTGATAATAAACTACAGTTTCCAGGATTTCTGAACAGTGAACCAGGGCAGTTAAAGCGGTCTCAAACTAGATTATTTCTGCAGTGTGTTTTGGACCTAAATGGAAGTAATATTCACATGTCAGTTTAAAACTTGTCATAATAATGGTTTTGAGTTGCCCTTGTATCCACACATCTTCTACTTTTCCGCATTCTATTAAATATAACAAGTCCTGTAATTGCATAGTACTTTCTCATCTAGTGCTAAAAAATGTGTTCCTGGTGTTTGAAAAGTGCTCTGTGATGGTGGGATTCTTACATTCCTGTCTTGTAGGTTATAATTAGATTGGCCTTTATTTTTTTAGAATTCGTTCAGGGAATTGCTCAAGACTGACAGGCTTTGCAGAAAAATGTACCCACTTGCCTGTCATTTTTTAAAGCTAGGTGGTTTTCAGAATTGTGAAGGAAAATATAGTACAGTAAACTTACTTGGCCATCCTAAGATAATCATGAAGACTGGATGTATTTTCCCATTGATTTCAATGTATGCATTTTAATTTGCTGGTAGAATAGCAACAGCAATGACAAATACATTTCTATACTGTTTATCAGTGAACTAACACTCCCTAGAACTTGTTTCCCCTTTCCAAGTAGGTTTACCTTGAATCACATGATGGCAACACTTCTGGCTTGCAGATGCTTTCTGTATGGGCACAACTATTTTTATTATTTGTTAACTAAATATTTCTAACCCATCTGATCAGTGCATCTCAGGATAGGCTGCAACCACTAAAAGCAATACAACATAAAAATGCAAAACAATAAGCCACAGCACAGTATAAAAATATCAGTAAATCAGCACCAGGCTGTGCTTAGTAAGACCCAAACACTTGGTTAAATAGTCACACTTCAATGTAGTGCTAAAATCTGAACACATTGATATCAACTGGACCTGTAAGGAAAGAGCATTGCATAAGGCAGGAGTAGGCAACCTTTTTGAGCCGGGGGCCGGGTTGCTGTCCCTCAGACAATTGGGGGGGGGGGCGAAGCTACATAAATAAATAAATAAATATTTAAAAATAAAAAATAAAAAAAATGCATGCACACTCTCTCAGCCCCAGAAAAGCCATGGCAAAACCCCTGTGGAGATTTTGCCAAGAAAACCGCAAGAACAAGTAATAACAACAATAATCAATATCATCATGGTGGGCGGCAGCGCCGGCAGGACCGGCCTGGGGCCGGTCCAAAGGCGTCGAGGGGCCGCATCCGGTCCCTGGGCCTTAGGTTGCCTACCCCTGGCATAAGGGAAAGACACAGCTGAGCAAGCTCTTGTTAGTATCTTGTTACTAGTCCAGTCTGGTAAGGGGATATAGAACAGGAGGGACAAACATGGGATATGAACATTTCCTCTGATGCTGTTACACCCTCCACAGTCCCCCGGTCTATGAAAATGTTGTATGACACCTCCAAAATGCATGGAACAGCCCTTTCCCTGGTACAGTCTTCCATCCTGTAGGAGAGGGTAGAGAAGACAGCTGTCACTGTTGTGCCTCTTGCTATTTGGTTATCTCTTTTTATGTACAATAAACTCACACCTTTCAAAAACTTTGTAAACTATTTTGTCAAACCATGAAGAAGACCCATAGCTCAGTACTGAATGCAAGTTTGCCATAGCTCCATTCTCTGGTAGAGCAAGAAAAAACATTTGCCTGCAGCCTTGGAGAATTGCTGCCAGTTAAATTAGAGTAGACAGCTCTGAACCAGATGGTTCAATGATCCATCAAGAGAAAACAGCTTCAGAGATTTTTAAGAAGCTGATAGCATTAGGCAGTATTGAGGAGGGGTAGATGGCAGGTACAGTAAGCTCTTAAAAAGATTCTTACGCCATCCATTTGCTATTTCTTATAAGATCTGTTTCCATACATATTTTGTTTGACTAGTTCTATTTATTTTTTATTTTATTCTGTTAGACTGTTGGGTATTTTGTTAAAGCTAATGTTTACAAGGTAACCCAACTGTGAAGAGATGATTGTATGGGCTCAGCTGGGATGAATTTCTGCTACCTGGGGGAATACAGTGCAGAACAATGATTAATTCTAGTTAAAGCTTCACTTACATGTGACAGAATTCACTTAGATATGTCAGATAAATATATGATAAAGCCTCCCTATTTCTTCCATATCCTAAGTCTTCTTGCAAGCCCTCTCTTCCTTCTTTTCCTTCAACTTACTGGAAACTTGGAAATTGTTTGCTTTATCTCATTGTTACACAATACTCTTAAAACATTGAATTGATATACTCTCATTCTCTGAGAGACTGCAGAATGGGCCTTCTATAAATGAAGATACTACAAAGGATTCTGAATGTGGTGATGGAAATCATGAAGAGCAAGATGTAGCAGGAAAGGAGATCCTAACAGATCAACTCCAGCAACAAAAAGAGGTAGGAGTTTGCCTCCTAGGCAGTGTGTTACATACTGCATCATTGCTGCAATCATTTGTTTCCAAATGCAGTATTCACCTTTGTGGCACCAAGACAATATGCTTTGTGAGATTTGGTTGGGATGCTCTTTGTAATAGACATCACTGGATTCTCTGTTTCTTCGATAGGCTGGGGTTTGTAAACTGCATCTAATATATGTATCATTAGACTCAAACTATTTATGGACAATGTTGACTTCTGTTGTATGCGATATCTTTAAAACTTAAAAAATGTGGATTGTAGCCTTCTAACATATTAATGTAAGAACAAAGTTAGGCAATGTGACAGAGTTGGAACAAGGTGTCTAATGAACTGAGATACAAATATGTATACAGTCAGATTTTTTAATTTTTTAAAAGAAGACCATGATAGGAGCAAGGGGCAAGTTGGGACAATAACCATAGTTGAAAGGGGTTGCAAAATCAGACAGCTACCATTATTAAGAGGCATCTTGTTAAAACAATATTGTAGGAGTCACAATTTAGTCATAAAATACCAGGAAACATACAAATCAGGACAGTTTGTGATATGAAGTGCAAGTGAGGTTGTTAACAATCTTTATTAGAACAAATTATGTTAAATTGCAATTAAAGTATATATTGACATATGTATGTGTGGGTGTGTACATGTACACAAACACATCCCTGTCCATGCTGGCTAGAGAATTCTGGAAACTATCCAAAAAAGTAATGTTTTCAAACTCTGACAATATGTCAAATAATATATAATGTGACTAGGGACCTTTCTGTCTAGTAGCTGAATCCACCCGTGGTGTTGAAAGCAATACTTGGAATAATTTGGTAAGGCAAAATTTACAGTAATTTGGTTTGCCTTTGAGTATCCTTAAAGAAAAATTTGGAGTAAAAAAATAAGCTTTTTGAAAACAAATTTCTAGTCCTGGCTGTTGCTATTGATTCACTCTGTCATGGTTCTGTTATAAGAGAATGGTTATATGTATAACCTGCCTCTTATAGGTTGGGGCAATTTTGATGGTCTTGACTAAGGTTCAGATTTTCATCCAGGTATTGGATCTATGTAGTAAAAATAAGTGGTGAGACAAATGGCTAGAAAGAAGCGGTCGGAGGCCACTTCAGCCATGATTGAGCTGGAACCATTAAGACCACATGGCTTCCTCTGAAAGCGGGCCGCCACCTGTGGTCCTGACCTGTGCTGCCCAGGAGCTGGATTAAAATGGCTCCTTTTTGATCTAGCCCTTTAGACTGGAGGGTGGTGTAGGGAGTGGCTTCTGGCTGCTTTGGGGGCATATGTCATCTAAATGGCATGCCCCCAAAGCGGCTGGAAGCTGCTTCTTTTGGCCAGTGTGTTCCAGACCTAAGACAATTTTATCTGCTGCCTCATTTCACCACTGAGCCCTTTCTCCCTTATGGGCACTGGCCAGCAAGAATCTTCTTTCCCTCAACAGGCAGGAGAAGAGGTGAAGGTGAAAGAGAGGAGTAGTGGAGGTCTGAAGAGGGAGGCGTAGTACTTGCCTCTTGTCTTTGTGACTTGTCTTTGTGACTTGAAGATTTTAAATATATGCATGCAATATCCTGGGGATCTGACCCCTATCTTCTGAGAATTGTCATATTTGCTAGCTTAAAAACTGTGCATGAACAGGTTAAAAAAGATATAATAAAATATGGTAAAATTTAATGCTTAATAAAAGAACTGAATGTTGCTAGAGGGTAATACTGAGGAAACTTGTTTCTGCATAGGAGTCTGTAGTGCCGATGACAAAATATTCTGCCCCACAAGGACCAGGGGATATAGTCATGATACAGTCAGAATACACTGGTGTGGTGGATGTCCTCTCAGCAGAGCTAGAAACTACAGACCTGTTGGGTGAGCAGAAAAAAGGTAAGGATAGTATCTTAGTTTTCAAAGAAGTAGCTATGTAGCAACATAAAAAAGTAACAACATAAAAAGGAAATGTGGCAGCACCTTTAAGACTAATTAGTTTTTATTTTCACATGAACTTTTGTAAGCACTTACATTTCTTTAACACTTCATAGTGCTAAGTGGTCTCTAAGCGGTTTACAATGTGTTATCCAACTGCCCCTAACAAACTGGGTACTCGACCTACGAAAGAATGGAAGGTTGAGTCAACCTGGAGACCTGCAGGATCAAACTCATATTTTGGCTGCAGTACCGTCATTTAACCGCTGTGCCACCAGGGCTCCCTGGGAATATAAATCACTTCTCGGATACAGTATCAAATGGAGTTCATTACTCTTTCTTACTGCGACTCAGGGACAGAACAGATGAGAAGGAAAAAGCTTCTCAATCTTGCTTTTTCCAAAAGCGGGAGGAAACTCTACTGCCTGCATGGCCTGCTCCCAAGGCGGGCTGAATAAGCATGGGCTGACTGTACAGCGTGACATCAAGCGTGCCGCTGGCTATTTTTATTTTGTTGCCTTCCCACTATAAATGTGCACCATCGCACAAACACACTGCCTGCAGCCTCCAATTACCTCCCACCCAGATGCCATCCCACTTCATGGCTGCCCCTTTGATTGGCCACAAATTAGCATGTGTGATCCTCTGCTAGTTCAGGGCATCAGTGCCTTGGTGTGTGAGTGATACCTTGGCAAAGTACAATCATGGAGCCCCCCCCCCCCCATATGTCCCCTTCACCCCATGTCCCCCTGTTGGGCTGCCTGGTTTGTGTATATTGTAATTACATCCATTGGTGGTGTTGCACTTTCATTTCTTTGCTTTGCCACAGCCTCACACTCACATCGGGATGTTTATATGCAGGTGTGAAGATGCACATTTTCCACCTTGAGTTGGACTATCCCGGCTTCTTTTTGCTCAGGTTCTTAGAGCATGGCTTCAGTCTGGCTTCCAACCATTTTCGAGGTGTGAATCATCTAAGCCTTTAAAGCGGCTGGAAACCACTTTATTTTGCCCATATGTTTCATCCCTCAGAAGCAGAGTTCTGTGCAACTTGTAATATTAGTGTTCTTCTGTCATAAGGCATGATAAGTGAAGCTGATCTACAAGTAGAATAGGACACCTGAAGATCTCTCTCTCTCTGTTCACTCGCATGTGAATTCTGATACAGTTTATTTCTTATTCTCAATTGGGTGACTCCTGATTCTTCTTTTCCTTTTATATTACTTTAAGCTGTGCTATCATATTGTGGTTCTTGTAGGGTACATAACAAAAATAGAATTGGAAACCTACAGGGAAGCAGTGGACCTCAAAGGTTGACATCAGAGTTATTTACTTTATAATCCCTGGGGTGAGGTTCTCAAAGCTATAGTTCTCTGTAGATGGTTTATTTTCTTTCCTCATAACACATAAAACAATTTGTTCAGCTTAGTAAAGCAACTCACTGCACATTATGGTGGTCATTTTTTGTAACATGATCAGGCAACTTTCAACAGCTATATGTGTAATAAGTTATTGTTTGGTATGTAGTTAATCAGCTCGACTGTTTAACTGTGAGATGGGCTGTATTGTTGATTGAGTTAACTACATTAAAAGAGTAGTGTCAATCAACCCAAAGTAAAGTTGGAGTAGGGTGAAGATGCAAAGAAAGGAAAAACAGTCATGGTTAATTTTGAGAACATTAGAGAGAGAGGGATTATTATTCTTTCTGAAATATGGCAGCATTATTCAAACGTCTAGTATTAAAGAAAGGTTTCTCTGCTGATCACTAACCAGTAATGCCATGCTTGTTTCTTTCAGCTCGACCACCTCTCCTGATTCCACCAACTACTTGGACAAGCTCCAAGATAAGGGAGTTCAAAGTAAAGATGGCAAAGGAGAAGAATGCCCGAATGGTGGTAAAACGGGGTGAGGTGTTAACTGTCCGGGTTCCAACCCATCCTGATGGAAAGCGTGTCTGCTGGGAATTTGCCACAGAAGATTATGACATTGGCTTTGGGGTCTATTTTGATTGGACCCCCATTACTAGCACTGCCATTACTGTCCAGGTCAGTGAATCAAGTGATGAAGAAGATGAAGAAGAAGAGTTTGAAGGTCAGTTCACAACTGGATAAGTGGAACAACAGTTGCTGTATCAAAGTGCCTCTCTGTTTTAGTGTACCTCTTATCAATGCATACTATTCATACTTAAGTATCTACAATTATTGAGTCCCAAATTAAGTCACCCTATCCTTCTGTTTTGCATTTCCCTTGCCTTGTACATGTTTTAACATTTTACCTGTTGCCCATTGAGAGCCAGAGTTGTATAGTCATTTAAGTGTTGGACTAGGACTCCCCACTCATTCATGGAATCCTGCTAGGTGACCTTGGGCAAGTAACACACTCTCTGTTTTCAACGAAGGCAATGGCAAGGCTCTGAATAAATCTTGTCAAGATGACCCTATGACAGAGTGACTGTTAGTGGGAGTTGACTTGCAGGTACATGACAACAAAATAACCCATGCGGCAGCTAAAACAGCCATTGCGATTCTAGGCTGCATCAATAGAAGTATAGTGTCTAGATCAAAGGAAGTAACCTCACAACTTGACTTCTGCAGTGCTCTCTACATGGGGCTACCCTTATATCTAGTTCGGAAACTACAACTGGTACAAAATATGGCAGCTAGGTTGATCACCGGTAAATCTAGGAGGGATCATATTACACTTATTTTGAAATCCCTCCACTGGCTGCCTATTGGTTTCCAAGCACAGTATAAGGTGTTGGTGATCACCTTTAAAGCCCTACATGGCCTAGGTCCAACCTATCTAAGGGATCGCCTCCTTCCATACAATCTGCCCCGCACCCTCAGATCCTCTGGGAGGAACCTACTGCAACTGAGGAAAACTAGATTAGCAGTAACCTCCCAGAGGTCCTTCTCTGCTGCTGGTCCCAGATTATGGAACACCTTGCCGGATAACCATCAGATAACCAGCTTGGACAATTTTAAGAAAGCTATCAAGACGGATCTCTTCTGACAGGCCTTCCCTGAATAGTCTATTCCAATTCAATCTGTGCCTCTTCCTCTTTTACATATCCACTGGTGCCCAGAACACCAGTCACTTTTAATTTTATATTTTTACTATTGTATTTAACTCTTTTAAAGGGGGGGGATTTGTTTTTAATAATAATAATAATAATAATAATAATTTGTATACCGCCCAATGGTTTCCCAATCCGGTAGCTGTTCAGAACCTTCAAATTCTCATCACTTACAACCATTATTGTTATCATTGTTTAATGCAGGGTTTGTTTTATTTAAAATCCATTTTAATTATGTGAGCTGCCTTGGTTGCCTTGGCAAAAGGCTGGATATAAAAATAAAGTTATTATTATGAAGTTGTTATAGTACCATTCTATTCTGCTTTGTTCAAGCTTCACCTGGAATACTGTGTCCAGTTCTGGGCATCACAGTTCAAAAAGGATGTTGACAAGCTGGAGCATGTCCAGAGGAGGGTGACCAAGGTGGTGAAGGGACTGGAAACCATGCCTTATGAGGAGAGACTTAGGGAGCTGGATATGTTTAGCCTGGAGAAGAGAAGGTTAAGAGATGATATGATAGTCCTATTTAAATATTTGAAGGAGTGTCATATTGAGGATGGAGCAAGCTTGTTTTCTGCTCCTCCAGAGAATAGGACCCAGAATAATGGATGCAAGCTACAAGAAAAGAGATCCCACCTCAACATTAGGAAGTTGAAAGTAAGAGTTATTCGACAGTGGAACACACTGCCTTGGAGAGTGGTGGAGTCTTCTTTGGAGGTTTTTAAACAGAGGCTGAATGGCGATCTTTCAGGAGATTGTGTGTTCTGGAAGGGTTGGACTGGATGGCCCTTGTGGTCTCTTCCAACTCTGTGATTCTATGATTCTATGCTTATGCCTGAGGTGGTTCACTGAGTTAAAACACAAACACAGCATTAATATTATAATTACCAAAAATTAGCAACAACTTGGTTGTCTCAGTGACAGTGTTACTTAAATCAAATATCTGCCAACTTTCTAAAGAGTTTTTTTAAAAAAAATCTGCTCCTCCCCCTGCAGTTTAGAGTGACTTACATATGGTTCCCAGGTGGTGTTAATTCTAATGAGACAGTTGTATTATACACTTTCAGATTATTCCCAGTACTGTAGAAAGGAGAATTAAGACAAATAAAAAAAGTTAATAAGAAAACAAAACTAGTAATAAAATATCAGCAGTCTAATTAGAAACACTTGATAAGCCTTCTCAAAGTGTGCTGTTAAGATCCAGGTTACACATTCTTTTATTGATTTCCCCCCCACACACACTTTTCTGGCAATAAAATTACTAAGCTATGTGGTTGTTGTGTGCCTTCAAGTTGTTTCCTACTTACGATGGTTAAGGTGAATCTGCCATAGACATTTCTTAGCAAGATGTATTCAGAGAGGGATTTGTCTTTGCCTCCCTCTGAGGCTGAGAGAGTATGACTTGCCTAAAGTCATCCAACGGGATTCCATGGCCAAGTGAGGATTCAAACTCTGATCTCCAGAGTTGTACTCCCAATACTCAAACCACTACACCACACTGGCTCTTAGTCTAAGCAGACACCATGCTGGAATTTTAGCTGCAGCTATATGTACTCTGTTTAATATGTCCAAAAATACTGAATTTAACAACCTTTATGAATTATAAACATTTGCTTAATTATTCTCTCTAGTCAAGGAAAGTAATAAGTAGCTGTTCAGAACCTTCAAATTCTCATCACTGACAACCATATGCAATATGCAAATCTGTGGGTATTTACTGAGAATTGACTCCTACTGGAATCAGTGGGATTAGCTATCCTTTCATCATGCACAGGATCACATGTTATTTTTCTTGTTTTAGAGACAATTACTGTCATATAAGAAGGACTGGGGTGTTGAATTTCAACAAGATACTTTTTGAGAGATGTAGAACTTCAATTGCATTGTTAACAGGAGATGTCTTGAATGCCATTGTCCAGTATTTGGCCTTATGTCTTCTTCATGTACTTTTTCATGGTCAGTCATTCTCACCCTGATTTCAAGTCTATGTATTTCTTCTCTTGGCTGCTTTACCTGATAACCACATTGTGCATTTTTCTTCTCAGGACCTATTCCTGTTGGTGATGTAGAAAGGGGCTCCAAAAGCTATTTGAGAAGCCGCTATGGGGAGATCATGCCAGTCTACCGAAGAGACAGCCACCAGGAAGTGCAAGTAGGCAGCCATGATTATCCAGGCGAAGGCATCTACTTGCTCAAATTTGATAATTCGTACTCCCTCCTACGCAACAAGATTCTCTTCTTCCATGTCTATTACACCAGCTAAATGAGGTTGGAGTGGGTGGGACATGAGGCACTGAAGCAAGGTCTGTGATGAGAGGTACCACTCTACAGCTAAATCTTATATGCATTTCTATGTATGTGGAGATGACTTCTTTCTACTATGCTTCACTATTAACATAGTGGAAGCAATTTCTGGCAGCTCCACTTTGTTTTATGCAGACACCACGCTGGAATTTTAGCTGCAGCAGAGCAAGTCACTGGACATGAGGTTCAAGTGTCTGCTTTTCCTTTCTATTGCACTTGTATGAACTGAGGTTGAGATATGCCTTTTACTTTTTAAGTAACTATATTACCAGCCTCTAATATGCTGGCTGCAAAAATTCACTTTGCTCAACTGCCAAAGCAGCCTGTAGAACAGAGTCTAGAACTGTGCTGTTACTGTGATGTGATGCACTGTCATTTGCTTGGTCCCTACAAATCTTGTGAAATAGAATGTAAATAGGCCTTCCACACCACTGGAAGTGTGCCTTTTTTCTTCTGTCTCCAGCAACACTGACATGTTCAGTGCAAGGCACAGCTGGTGTTCAATTTTTGAAATGTTTAGATTTCACAGCTTGACATAGATCAGTTCCCAGAGATCCAAGAGTCCAGACATCATGTATTCTCTCTAAATAAGGGAGTAAAAGAACTATGGGAGAAGGAAAGATAAACCGGAGTGTTCTTTTTTTGGAGAATAATTGAAAAACCTGTCACCAACCTTGCTCTTCTGCTCCTGCACACCTTTTAAGGCACAATGAGCTACTCTGTTGATTGGCTTTTTGCATGAATTCAGTGCAGCTTTAAATAAGGTTGTCAAGCTCAGATTTACTAGAAGAGTACAAAATTCTTCAATAAGTGGATGCCCATGAGTGACAAGATTTTATTTCCACTGAATGTGGTATTTTTGGTAATTTTTTTTTTTTAAAATTGCATCACCTCATCTGATCACTAAAGTTAAAGCAATCTGTTCTCTGCTGCTCTTCTCTTCTAATAAACCTGTAGTCTGGATATGATTATATAGTTGCAGTGCTTCCTCATGTTTACCATGCTGCACCTTGGCCTCTCAGTAGTATGAATTCCCAAACAGAAAAAGACTGTAATATGCAGGGGTATATGTTCCTTGCCCCCACCCCACCCCAGGCACAAATAAGATAGTACAGAACAGGAAGTGATAGTGAGGCATACAGTTGCAATCATTGACTAACACATTAGCCCCCTTTCTGCTCTATTTTGGGCATTGAATTCTTAGTCCTGATGATGATTCTGTAATTTGTGCAGATTTTGACATCCATAGTTGAAGATCTCAGGTCTATTAGTAGTCAGCAAAAGAGCCTCTTTCCACATATGCCTGTGGAGTTATTCAAAGTTCAGATGCTATTGCCAATATTTAATACAGTGTAAGTAGCACAATTACCTGGTACATATCAGAGTTTGGCAATTACATCATCTATCATTCACAGCTCAGGTCTTATAGAGTGTATATATATATATATATATATATATATATATATATATATGTAGCTTTTGTTGTCTCTGCAGCAGAGGACTTATAAATGTATACAAAGATTTCAGATGCAAATTTGAGTATGCTTTTCAAATTGCTGCTGTTTGTGATGTTTTGTCTGGTTGTTTGCATTATTCTTTGCTTGATTCCAGCAGACATTCATAATTTATCATGGATTTTTGGAAACCTTTCTAAGGAAAGTGATACAGATTTAGTGAAGCACAATGTAAAGCCAAAGAATTCACCTTTTAGTAAGGCTTAATGATTTTTTTAACTTTGACATATGTGCTTTCCCAAGTGAAGCAAATTACAGTATATACTCGACTATAAGTCAAGAAAATTATGCCTCAGATGGCTTCCAAAATCCTGGGTCAACTTATATTCGGGGCAATATGGTAATACTGCTTGTAAACCTCTTAACACAAGTGCCCACCCTTCTTCGTAACCAGTGATCTTTAAACAGCTTTCTTCAGCGTGTGATTGGGGAATAAATAAATTATCAGCTTGTTGCAGGCTAGTGACATGGAAAAAAGGAATAACTTTAATTGGTTTGGGATGAGAATTAGCAGCATTCTAATACCAATATAACTGAAAACTCTTTGGCTTAAAGCATAGCACATGTATTTCTTCATAAATGAGTTGGATAGGAGCTGATTCTTGAAAGCTGTCTCAAAAAGCCACTCCTCCCAGTCCCTCTGTCTCCTTTTTGAATAGTCCTCAGACAGCTTTTTAATAACTTTTATTCCCTGAATATGTATTTAAACCATAGTTATTTGTTATTTTTTCAGGTATTTTCCATTGAAAGCTTAATCTATTGATTTTGTACACTATACAGTATGTACATCGCATACTGTCTATGTGTCCACAGGGGCATTGCTTTATTTAAGAGGGGACATATTAGGCATGCATGTTTTAGCTACGTTTGTGTGTGCTTAATTACAGGGCTTGCTTAAGGACTTTTTTCTTTCCTTTCCTTTCCTTCCTTTCTTTTTTTGCTAAGTAATGTGGAACTGTATTACATGTGCTGTCCCAAAATATAGAAAACAGGATGGCTGGCAGCAGTTGATTTTGAAACAAAGGATAGTATTTGAAAATGGTTGTTTTTTACTGTATAATGCTAGTCTTGCTGCTAAGGGCTGCTTGAGAGTAAACTCCATAAAGTCTGCCTGGCCACATCCTTGCCCTTCTCAAAGTTTTTCGAACTTGTGAGTAACATTAAAGTATAAATCCTATCCAAAATATCCTATCCAAATACTGATTGGATTGAAACTTGTTCAGCCATAGAGATGGCACCAGATTTGTCCCAAAGGTTAGCCTCTCTTCACACTTTAAATGATTGCAAGCAATATAAATCTTTGTGAGTTTCTTTGATCACAGACTGAATATCCTTGGAGGCCTCTGCTACTCATTCTGCGGACATCTAAGACAAGGATACATCATAGTTTGGAAGTGGTCAGATATATTTTTCATCATTTTAATGTGCATTGTTGTATATGGAGGAGAAATGCAATTTCAGAGAGATCAGTTGTGGTTTCAAAATGGTTGACATGTAGGATAGATATTTTCTAAAATAAAAATAATAATTGTATGAGTACTTTTATATTTTATGCACTTTGCACTTGTTTCTCTTGTTCTCTGTGATTGATACAGATTGGCTAATTCATTAACTTTCATAGTGCAGTGTACAGAATAAGCACAAATAAGTTAGAATAAAACTATATAGCAATTAAAGATGGGGAGGAGCTATTCATGTCCAGCATTCAATCTAGTTAGCTCTTCAGAAAGGTTTTCTTATTTTGTGGCTCTTTATAATATAGTTTTGCCCTCTTTTGCTTCTTCCTCTTACAAAAACCTCATGAATTAATGTTAATATATTTATTTCTTCTATTTATTGTTGTAATCAAATTCCATCTAGTCAAGTTTCTGTACTTTCCCTTTTGTACTACAAAGAAGGATACTAGATAGATATAACCTGGAGGTGATCTGTTCTAAGGATCCCTTAATGTTACTTGGAGAAAATTAATACTGCCTTGATCATCTACTTAACTGCTTAAGTGTGCAGGAAACTGATAAATCAAGAACTATGTGATATAAACAAAAGTCTTCAATCCTTTGCTAATGTGCCTGGGAGTAAGTACCATTAAGCTCAGTGGCTTTTACTTCTAAGTAGAAATGAATGTATTGTAGGTCTCCTAGCATTCCAAGGACTTGTGCCTTCAAAGCATATTCCTGTTACCCCTTTACTGCAGAGCCATTTTAGGGCAGTTCCTTGGAATGATATGAACAGAAGCCTTCTGACTATTTTGTTTGGACCAGGAGACAATGTCCGCTTTTAGTTGTTCATTCTCTACCACTCAAGACCATGACTCCAAAATAGAAATCCATGGAGCAGAAGAGCCTGTGCATTCTTTCTCTTGTGGGTAGAATTCAAAGACATAGCCGTGTTAGTCTGGAATATCAGAATGTAAAGGGATCTTGTAGCATCTTTGAGATTAACTGAGCAAAAGACATTGTAGCATAAGCTTTCATAGACTTAGGCAGACAGAACAAAAGGAGCAGCTTCTAGCTGCTTCGGTGGCGTGGTATGCAGATGATACATGCTTCTAGAGTGGCTGGAAGTTGCTCTGAGGCCACCTAAGATGGCTCAAAGCTGCCAGCAAAAGGAGTGGTAAAAAACACTCCTGCCAGCAGCTTGTTTGAGACCATGGCGGTGGCCAGCTTCAGGAGCAGGCCGTTTGGTTGCCGCTGTCCCAGGCCAATTGGGGCCTGATTGTGGCTGGAGCGGCCAGAGGCTGCTCCTAGCTACTCATCTGTTTCACCCCTTTCTCTTCTTCAGATGCACTAGTTCACTCCATGCATCTATGGAAGTAAACTAACTCTGCAAAAACTTATGCTTTGACTTTTGGTGATGGCTGTCTTGGGGAAATCAGTTGGACAAGCCTTCTGTCTGGTCTTAAAGCATGCTGTGACTCTAATTGGCTATTTTCTTTGCACTCATTTATTTTTCACTGGCCAGTCAACAACAGTAAATCCTAGAAAGCAAGATGAATGTATTTTGAGAGGGGGTGGAGGCATTGGCAAAGGATGTACAGCTTCAAAATAGTCTGCTTCCATAAGAAAGTAAGACAAAAGTTTGAAAATTCCTGATCTTGAAGAGAGATTAATTACACCCTTGCCTAGTTCTTTCACCCAACTAATGTGATGATGTAAGAGAAGCCCCTGAAAAATTTTAAACTGACACTGTTCAAAGAAACAGCTCAGGAGAATAATCCACATCCTTGGCTCAGCTTATGTTGATGTGTTGAAGTTCATGGATGCATATCTTTGGGACTATACAGACTGGCCACAAGGGCTGGCCTGGGGGCAGAGCAGGGGTGTGGTGACCACACGCGGCCTCCCCAATTCTGCCCCCACGTCGTCCTCATGCCGTTCGCCCGACCACACGGCGGGAGGCGTCAGGGTGCTCCCTTGGTGCAATGTTCACACACGCTGCACCAACAGAGCAACGAAAAGCTGCTACCACAGCTGTGCTATCTAAGAATAATGGCACACAACATACTGGCTGTGATCTGACGAGCTTGATGGGAAATACTATTGCCCAGTGCCATGTGAAAACAATTTTTAAATCAATTTTAGATGCAGCTACCTTATTTAGAGTTGATCTGTGTAGCCCAATATAGTCTCATTGAACATTGGCTTCCTGAGGTATCAAGCAAAGGTTATTCCCAACATTGCAACTAACATCCTTTAATTAGATGATAGGGTTTCATTATCTTTACCACTGAACTGTGGCCCCTTCAGATTGTTTTGGAACTCTTCCAAATTTTAATATCAATTTGGCATTCAGAATGGGGGACTTCTATTCACAAAACACAAATGTAGTAGAAAATTTACATAGCTATGTACAGACGATTTTGGCTGATATAACAGTTGTAAACTGCTTAGAGACTGCTTTGAGTGGTATGAAGCAGTATATAAATGAAGCTGCTATTGATATTGATATGCCATCCATGGAGTAATCTTTCCCTAGGACACCACTAGAATGTACTGACAGATATTTTTAGTTACTATTCTTTTTACTTTGAACATTCAAACCTGAATAATTCTGCATAATTCAAAGCTCATGTCCAGCATTTTAAACATGTAGTTTGCAGCACCAGCTAGGTGTTCCTCATGTGATGCTTTATCATTAAATATTTATGGGTATAGTAATGAACAAGAAATCAAAGGCATTATTCTTTGACTGCAACTCCAACAATCTCTGATTGCAAGCATCCAGTGGACATGTTGGCTGGGATATTCTGCGAGTTGTAATCCAAAAAAGCTTTTCCAGGTTCTAGAGGATAATGGTTAAACCTAGCCTGAGGGATGCAACATTTTTGTAGAATGTGATGCATAGGATTAGACTGCATACAGTTTAAGTAGTGTTATTAAAAGTCTAATATTCTGGCAGAAACATATGGATATAGTGTTCTGTATTCTGAAATGATCAGACTCTAGTTGCAACATGTCCACCAGTCAGAATGCCAATTTGGTGCTCTTTTTCTGCAGCCTATGAGGCTTTGGTCTGTGGTGGTCTATATGGTATGATTCCTCCTCCTCTTAATCTGTAATTTTATACACAAATATGCTGGTTGTATATTCCCATGCATTTTTCCCCTTTTAAACTGAAATGGTATTTGTATGTTTTGGTACTGGCTAGATACATTCTTTCTACTGTGTATATTGTTGAAACAGAATGTAATGTCTGTTACACTGTGTCAAGTATCTGTTTTGTGACTGTGTGTTTGATTTTTTTTAAAAAAAAAACACCATTAAACATTTTCACCATATAGCTGAAGTCTTTTGTTTTTGCTTTCTTTTGGTAAAAAAGTCCTTGTTCCTTGGCAATTTCCTGGGGACTTCCATAGCTTTTAAGTACAGCATCTGCATATTGTGTATCTCAGAGCATCTCCTAGGGAAGGGTCGTAATGCATAACCTGTTCATCTCTTTCATCCCACTCCAGGACATGACACAGTAGAACAGAATTACAGTTCAAATGAATTGCTGTCAAGGAGCTATATATAGCATACAACGAAACTTGAGAGAGTGGGGCAAGAGCATGCTGTGGGGCCTTTTCCTTCCCGTTTTTACTGTAGTAGCTGTGTGCCACACACAGTGAGGCAAGATGCCTTGAAGAGGAACAGAAGTTTGTTTCTTCAGCTATAAGGGTGTCTAGGATAAAAATGCAGAACATTTCCCAGCTGTGGTTCCCGTTTGTAGCTCCATTGAAACTTGAGGGCTATGTCATGTTATGTCTCATACTTGAAATGACAACCCTAATTATGAAGCAAAAGTGCCTGATAAAACTCTTCAAAAATAAAAGCTGGTGTTGGAGATACTTCACACTTGTTCCAACTTCACCCATACATTCAAGTGTATAAATGGCATAATTGAAAATGGAACAGAGTGGTGTTTAATGTCAACTGCAATGTTTGGGTAAAAAACTCAATAAGAGCCTACTGATATGACATGTTTTCATGGGCTACAGTCCTGCACATTAGAGTCCTTTACATCTCACAAAGAGGGCCACAGTCCATGAAATATTATGTGAAATGAAACTTGTTTTTAAGGCACAGATGGGTAAAGGCTCCCTAAGGCTGTTTTATGGCTGTTGACTCTTTCAGACTCTTTCAGACCACCCTTCCCCAGAAATTGGCAGTCAGATTGGCTTTTAAATAAGTTGCACTTCTCTCTCTTACATTGTTCAACAATTTCTCAAAATCAAAATAGACTGAGCATTGTTGGCTGGGTTTTTTTTTAGCATTTTGGCCATTTGTGTGACTTCGGAGAGTCCTGGGGTAGAAAATTGGCCCTCAGACTCACTGCAGTTGCCCATTCTTGCTTTAAGGTGTTACTGGACTCTACTATTTTTTTTTGCAGCATCAGCAGTAAGAGGAAGGTGAAGGGAAGCTGGAGGAGCACAGACCTTAAGTGTTGGGTTGCAGCAGTATGTCTGTATTAAACAAGAAAGAATTACTCTAGCCACCCTTACTGTAGCATCACTGTCTCTACAGCAACTGCCTCTAGAATCCATTACTGAACATGTGGGAACAGCAAAACAGAAAGAAAAGGAGAGGCCAGATAAGCCTGCCTAAGCAGCTGCCTGCAGCTGCCCTCTGCCTGTTAGAAGAGCATAAGATATATAAGCTTGGCCACCAAAATGTAAATCATAAGGAAAGTGGAGGTTGTTGAATGAAAAGACTTCCCTTGATGCATTTTGGAAGGAGCCTTCAAGTTTCTCTAGAAGATCCAAAATATTTTTGTTTGCAAGTTTTACTGGACTTGGTTGTTTTATTTCACATGTGAATATTGTTAATTTTGAATAAAAAGTTTGCTGAAACATGTTGAAGTACTCTTTTTTGTGGAGTAGGAAACTATTTCTATTCTTTCCATGTTATTTCTACCCCTGGTACCAAATTTTCTGTGAAAAATAATGCCCAGAAACAGATCTACTTCATTAACGGAGTTATACCTGTATTGGTAGGGGAACTTTTCCTACAATTCCCATAATGCTTTTTAATTGGTCATGTGAGTTTGTCTAGTTCTGCCTGCTATCTCATGACTCATTAATTTCAGCTGTCTTATTTTTACTCAAGGAATCCTAAATTATGTACTTCTTCTTATGATAATATGCTCATAACTTTACTCTTGTAAGTTGGTTGATTCATTTTTAGAGTTCACCACACAGTTTGTTCTGGATTGGTTTGTGAGAATTAGTGATCAGACCAGAAGCAGGTAATATTTGGAGGGTAGGAGTTAAGAGCTGCATTTCTTTGCATGTTGGCAAGGATTCAATCATCCTCTTCCTCTCAGTCCAGTTGGGTGCTAGAGAAGGACAGGTCGCTGCATCCATCACTCTAAACTTGCAGGGGGCTTTTCGAATTAGGCTGAGGGGACACAGTTTGCCTACCTTTGCATTAAAGGTTCCTGGACAGTGAAGAAAGCAGACAAGAAAATTAAATAATTTGAGATGTGGTGCTGGAGAAGAGTGCTGAGGATGCCGTGGGCAGCCAAAAAGACAAATAAATAGATCCTTGAACAGATCAAGCCCAATCTATATCTGGAAGGCACAATGATTAAATTGAGGCTGTCATACTTTGACCACATCATGAGAAGGCATGACTCATAGACAATAATGCTAGGAAAAGTAGAAGGTAGTAGAAAGAGAGGAAGGCCACATACCAGATGTCTAGATTCAATCAGGGAGGTCACAGGCCTGAATTTACAGGACCTAAGCAGAGCAGGAGGAATAGGAGGAAGAAATATCAACAATCTGAGATATGCTGACGACACCATAATACTAGAAAAGCAAAGCAGCTTCATTTATATAGCGCTTCATATTGCACTATGGGATGTCTAAGCAGTTTACAACTGTAAGCTCATTGCCCCCCAACAGTTGGGTACTCATTTTAGCGACCTCGGAAAGATGCAAGCCTGAGTCTAGCCTGAGCCCTGGCTTGTATTGAACTCGCAACCTTGTGGTCTAGGAGTGAGTGGCTGCAGTACGGGCATTTAACCGCAGAAAACCTCACAGACCTGGAACAACTACTAAGGAAGATTAAAGAAGAAAGTGCAAAGGCAGGCTTACTGTTGAACATACAGAAAACAAAAATAATGACCACTGAGAACTACCTACATTCAAACTAGATAATATCTGGGATCAAACATTGATGAGAACGGGGATTGCAGCTGGGAAATCAGGAGAAGATTAAAAATGGGGAGAGCGGCTATGAAAGAACTAGAAAAGATCCTAAAATACAAAGACAACTCAGCACAAAAGTCAGAATCATACAAGCCATTGTATTTCCTATTACCATGTATGGATGTGAGAGCTGGACAGTCAAGAAAGAAGAAAGGAGGAAAATCAACTCCTTCGAGATGTGGTTCTGGAGAAGAGTGTGGAGGATCCCATGGACAGCCAAAAAGACAAACAGATGGGTCCTAGAACAGATCAAGCCAGAGATATCCCTAGACTGTCATACTTTGGACACATCATGAGAAGGCATGAATCATTGGAAAAGACAATAATGTTAGGAAAGGTGGAGGGAAGTAGAAAGAGAGGAAGGCCACATGCTAGATGGATGGACTTTATTACAGAGACCACAAATATGAGTTTGCAGGAGCTGGGCAGAGCAGTAGAGGACGGGGGCCCTGGAGATGTCTCATCCATAGGGTCGCCATGGGTCGAGACCGACACGAAGGCAGTTAACAACAAAGCAGAGCATTGGAGGATAGAGAGTCTTGTAGAGGTCTCATCCACAGTTGCCACAAGTTGGGGGTCAGTTCAAGGGCAGTTAACAACAAGAAACCTTAAGAAGGTAGTTGACCTACGAATCTAAAATTTCTAAGCTTACTTAGCAGCATGAGGTGTGGCAATCACAATTGTGCATTTAGTATCACATTTCATACATCTACTGGGAAGGACTGTTATCCTTTGATATCATGGAGGATTCTTTATAAGTTTTTTTTATTGCAAATATTAATTTGCTGCAGCCATATGGGGGCTACCTGTAGGAGATGTCTGCCTACTGTTTTTCCATATGTCAGTGAATGAACCATAAGCTGTTAGTCTTAAAGTATATAATGGCATCAAGTGTGAAGTCTATAGCAAGTGTTAGTAATGGGGCTATTTAAAAAGGAGTATGAAAGCACTTCTCATATGGCCTACTTGTAATTTCTCTTTCCATTGTACCAGAGGTCTTTGGGACTATCCTGCTAATCACAGCTCCCTAATACTTTGCTTGGCATATTAAAAGCTACTAGCCATATCTGATTAAAGAAGATGCAAATGGACACCACATAGAATCATAGAATCATAGAGTTGGAAGAGACCCCAAGGGCCATCCAGTACAACCCCCCCTGCCATGCAGGAACTCCCAATCAAAGCATCCCTGACAGATGGCCATCCAGTCTCTCTTTAAAGACCTCAAAAAAAGGAGACTCCACCACATTCTGAGAGAGTGTGTTCCATTGTTGAACAGCTCTCACTGTCAGGAAGTTCCTCCTAATGTTGAGGTGGAATCTCTTTTCCTGTAGCTTGCATCTGTTGTTCCGTGTCTTATTCTCTGCAGCAGCAGAAAACAAGCTTGCTCCCTCCTCAAAAGGACACCCCTTCAAATACTTAAACAGGGCTATCATATCACCTCTTAACCATCTCTTCTCTAGGCTAAACATACCCAGTTCCCTAAGTCGTTCCTCAAAGGGCATGGTTTCCAGACCCTTCACCATTTTAGTTGCCCTCCTCTGGACACTTTCCAGTTTTTCAACATCCTGCTGTCAAGTTTTATTGAAAGTCATTTTCAAGATTCCATACAGTGCCTTGTGGAAGTGTTCACTCTCCTTTGGCTTTGCACACTGTTATGTTACACCATGGAACTGAAATGGGTTCAATCAATGTTGTTACTATTTGATGTACACAAGACACTCAGCACTGAAGATGAAGAACAGTGTTATCGTGGCATAAAAGTTAAATAAACACAAACGTACTTGGAATCATTTTCCTGGGAGTCTTATATTAATCAAAAATGAGAATATTTTTAAAGCCAGTAGTGTACTTCTTGTCACTTTCAATATTAGTGGAAGAGATGAGTCAGTTCTCTCCTGAAGCTGGTGAAGGTGCCCGCCACTCTTAGGTCTCTAATAATGAAAATATGCCTATTAAACCTGAACAGGCAAGTGGATATTTAAACTCAAATCTAGTTTGGCTGTCAGAAGTATGTCCTCCTTAGTCCAATGGTGGACTTCCTTTCCAGTAAGTAAACAGATTAGATTTTTCTCTGCTGGGAAAAGTTATATTTTACATTTAGGAATAGCTACTGAGATAAGATTTTAAAATACAAGTGCCATAAAGGTATTTATGGGTATTCAATAAATCTGAGAAGTCCCCTTCCCTCCTGTTTCCATTCCATCTAACCAACACATACCTTTGAAATCAATAGAGACTGAAGCTGGGGGAAGTAGTCTGAGGCAAAAGGGGGCTGTCAAGAGTTTACCATGGTGGCAGGCATGCCTACGGCAATAGCTTCATTCCGACAGAGTGAGCACAATATATTTATAGAATCACAGAGTTGAAAGAGACCCCAAGGGCCATCCAGCCCAACCCTCTGCCATACAGGAATACACAAAACACTCCTGACAGATGGCCATCCAGCTTCTGTTTAAAAACCTTCAAAGAAGGAGACCACCACACTCAGAGGCAGCGTATTCCACTGTTAAACAGCTCTTACTGTCAGGAAGGTCTTCAATCCATGTAAAGTCGGGATACCTTTGATAGCTGAAAATAGCTCAAATACTTTCCTAAAGTCTGAGAAACTACCTGGCCCTTCTATAAGGGTTTAGCATGGCACTGAAATGATAACCTACTTTTAAAATTAATATTAAATTAATTTACTGGAAATTGATCTTGCGCCTATTTTTGAGAAGACATGACTCCTTAGAAAGGCAATGATGCTTGGCAAGGTAGAAGGCAGTCGGAAAAGAGGAAGATCGCATTATAGGTGGATAGACTCTATCAAGGAAACCATGGCCCTGAGTTTGCAAGACCTGAGCAGAGCAGATAACAAGGTGAGTTTAGAGGTCTTTCATTCATAGGTCACCATAAGTCTAACTGACAGCAGTTGACAACAACAAACATTTAAAATAGTTTATTGGAATATTAGCATCTTTTTATAGCATAAATCATTCACCCTTCTTTCCTTAGTGTCCAAAAATTCATACACTATTCCCCAACTTCTCTAAAATTATTGAAAGAAACCCATTAAATAGATTTGAAACATTTGACTCTGAAAGCACTAGTGTTTGATATACAGTTATATCAGCTATAGGGTTTCTTCTACTTGAGTCAGAGTTTTTTAAAAAATAACTTCTCTGAGATATATTTTTAGAAAATGAATAATTTCCAAATTATTCAAACAACACATGTAATTGGTAATAATTGCTTTAAAAACCATTTTCATTTATTCTCATTAAAGAAGAGTTTGTCAAGTAGCTGGCTGATTATTAAATGCAGATAGAAATTGCGGTGACATATCTCCCACAAGAACTGCAGTGACTTGTCTTCTACATCCGCAATGTAATCCTATCCATGGATTCAGTGGAGCTTAGAGGAAGGAGTATGCAGGACTGCAGCCTAAAAAACTGGTCTCATAATTTCTGTTGTTTAATGAGAATTGGTTCATGATGTACAGACACTAATAGTCTTTGCAGACTGCCAGAAAAAGTGCAAACTGAGTCCACTTTAAGGGTTAGGGTTAGTGCTAGGGAATCATGGGAATTGTTTTTTTTTTCTGAGACATTGAGCCTTCTCTGTCAGAGAGCTCTGGTGCCACAATAAAATACAGTTCCCAAAACCCTAACCCTTAAAGTGGATTCAAGTTAGATCTAGAGCAGGGATTAAAACATTCCCTTCTGGATACTTAAGCAAGGATGCCTTTTCTTTATTTCATTTACTGTTCTATACACAATTAGGTATAAATCCCATTGAATTCAACAGGGCTGGCTTCTGAATAGACAGAATTGCTCAGTGGGCCTATACAGACTGCCAGAAATAATCCAGTTTGAGACCACTTTAACTGTCCTGGCTCAGTGCTAAGGAATCATGGGAACTGTAGTTTATAGTGGCACCAGAGCTCTATGATAGAGAAGGCTCAATGTCTCAGAAAAAACTACAATTCCCATGATTCCCTAGTACTGAGCCAGGACAGTTAAAGTGGTCTCAAGCTGGATTATTTATGGCTGGCTGTAGTCAAACCTTAAGCAACATATTTCACACAGCAGCACAATCCCATTCATGTCTTGTTACTCAAAAGTAAAACCCATTGAGTTCACTCCTGGGTAAATGCATGTAGGACTACTACAGCCTTTGAATGGTGTACCATTTCCAAGACAAATGTATTTATTTTTACAAAGTATTTTGATGGCAAAAATTTCTCATCCCACCACTAATCAAGATTTTGGAATTCCTTTGGCTTACTCCAGATTTCATACTTGTTCTATAAGCATCATTTGGAGAAAGAAAGAAAGAAAATACAAAAGGCAGGTGAGGTTTCCTCTAGTTTCTAGTTTCTAGTTTGGCTTAGTGCTAAACCACCCATCTGGAGTAAATGATTTTTCCAGCTTGGCCACACCTGAGGCTGCTTCAAATAGGGATGAGGAGCCTGTGAGGCTATAAAGAATGTTTTTGAGCAGCTATAGGATGCCTGTCCCTCATTTACAGCTAAAGCCTGCTTTCATGCAGATGAATGTAAGGGAGAGGGTGTAAAATTGTCAAATATGCTCAAGCTGTGACACACTTCCATTGGAAAATAATTCATCTGGCCTGGGGACCAAGAAAACTCCGGTTATCTGCTACGTCCCCAAATACTGAGAGACTCTGGAGCTTAAAAGGGCTGCCTCTTCTGTCCTCTCAGCTTTCCTGCCTCTTCTGTCCTCTCAGCCATGCTCTCTGCTTCTAGTTTCTTGACTACAGGTGAACAGAGATCTCTCCGCCGGAGATGGAGCTGGGCTCCTGGAGGTCTATGGCAGCGAGAAGCTGATGCAGCCCAACACAGCCGAGGTACTGGTTTTGTCCCTGAAGGAGGCAAACTTGAATTCTACGTTCTCTGGTCATTGAATGACCCACCTCGGCAACTCAGTAGGTAAGGCCTCTCGGGGAGGCAGCCCTCTTTGCTGGGCACTGAGGAGGAAAACAGGCAGGGAAATAAATTGAGATGGGAAACATGGTTGAATCGATGAGGATGAGGAGCCTGTGAGGCTAACAAGGCAACTGGCAGTTTTCTATGCCATCCTCGTGTGGACAATTCTTTTTTCAATGTGAAGTCGTAGGCTTTCATGGCCAGTATCCATAGCTTTTTGTGGGTTTTTTTTGGGCTGTGTGGCCATGTTCTAGAAGAGTTTCTTTCTGACGTTTCGCCAGCATCTGTGGCTGGCATGCCAGCCACAGATGCTGGCGAAACGTCAGAAAGAAACTCTTCTAGAACATGGCCACACAGCCCAAAAAACTCACTAAAAACTATAATTCTTTTTTCATTTTTAATTGATTATACACACACACACACACACAAAGAATAAGCTCTGAAACATAATGGTTAAAACATATTATACCAAATCTTCAACTCAATGCTAACCACCAAGGCTTATATATGTAAATCTGCATATTTCCTTCTATGTTTATACATAAGAATACCAATAAGTTTTTAACAGCATGTCACAAAACTTATAACAATTATAACTTCCCTTCATTTCTCATTCGCCATGAGAGAAAATTTTCTTCCTTTGAGTACTTCTCTTAAACTAACCATTTACAGTTACTAACGCCTATGCCATCCTCGTATGGACAATTCTGTGAAAGTATTTTTAGACAGTGTTGTCCATCCTCAAGTGGGCAGTTCTGTGAGACTAAATACAACTGTTATTTTCTCACACTTTGTGATGTGTACACAATTTAGGACTGACAACTATTTAACCCTCCACTATAGTTCAGCTTTACAGCAGCTGCTGTATAGATTACTCAGGGGTAGGCAAACTTTCCCCTTTAAGGGCCGAGGGACTTCAGCTCCCAGAAGCATCAGCCATGTTGGCCAATAGTCTGGAATTCTGGGAGCTGAAGTCCCTCGGCCCTTAAAGGGGACAGTTTGCCTTTACCGTATATAACCGACTACAAGTTGAACTCATGTATAAATCGAAGGCAGGTTTTGGGGCCAAAATTATGGATTTCGATACAACCCATGAATAAGTCAAGGGTAAAATTTAGGGGCATATAACAAAGGATCTAAAGGATGAAGCAAAACAAAACAATGTCAAATAAGTTACAAAATTTCAGCAGACATAACTCACTCTTAAGGCTGGATGAATGAGAGAGTAGAAGGGGTTGATGCTTCCAAGACAGATTATATTCTTGCCTTTCAGCATGGTTCCTTCTTTCAAATAAGAGTTAAGATACAGTACTGTATTAAATTGACCTGTGGATAAGTCGGCTCAGGGTTTTTGGGTCAATTCTGTGACCTAAGTTTCTAGACTTATACATGAGTATATACAGTATAATGTTTTTGAGCATGCCCTGAAAATTGTTGCTGTATTTCAAGCTGTTGTTAAAGTTGCAAAAGCAGAACAGACTGTTTCCCCACCAGTCATCTGATAGCCTAGAACAGGGGTAGGCAACCTTTCCCCTTTAAGGGCCGAGGGACTTCAGCTCCCAGAATCCCTGGAGCTATTGGCCAACATGGGACTATTGGCCAACATGGCTGAGGCTTCTGGGAGCTGAAGTCCCTCGGCCCTTAAAGGGGATAGGTTGCCTACCCTTGGCCTAGAATAATGGAATCATAGAGTTGGAAGCGACCACAAGGGCCATCCAGTCCAACCCCCCTGCCATGCAGGAATTCACAATCAAAGCATCCCTGACAGATAGCCATCCAGCCTCTGTTTAAAGACCTCCAAAGAAGGAGACTCCACCATTAGTTCTTCCTAATGTTTAGGTGGAATCTCTTTTTTGCTGTAGCTGGCATTCACTGTTACATGTTACATCACCTCTGTGTGTGCATAATGTTTATTTATTTATTTATTTGATTTATATCCTGCCTTTCTCCCAAAATGGGATATAGTACATCCTCCACTATTTTAGTTGAATATAAGGATGTATATGTGCTTGGCTTACCACAAATCCTCCTCCAAGAAATAGCCTCAGCACAAGCCACCATAATTCTGCATTGCTGAATGCTCTTCCTCTATTCCAGGGGTCGGCAACCTACGGCCCGCGGGCCGTTTCCGGCCCAGGTCGGCGGACTTACCGGCCCAGGCGGAACCCTGCCGGCGTCGCCGCCGCCGCCGCCCGGTTCGGCCGCCGCCCGGCCGCGCGCAACGCGACTGCCATTTTGGACCCCAAAATGGCGGTCGCGGCACCGGGAGCACGCGCGGTGCCCTGAGGAGGCCTGTCCCTGCTGAGGGAATACTCCCAAGGGGGGCCCTCAGTGGCGACGGGCTTCCAGGAGGCCCGTAGCCACTGAGGATCACCCTTGGGAGGCCTCCCTCGGTGGCTACGGGCTTCCAGGAGGCCCGTAGCCACCGAGGGAAGCCTCCTCGGGGCGACCCTCGGTGGCGACGGGCTTCCAGGAGGCCCGTAGCCACCGAGGGAAGCCTTCTCGGGGCGACCCTTGGTGGCGACGGGCTTCCAGGAGGCCCGTAGCCACCGAGGGAAGCCTCCTCGCGGCGACCCTTGGTGGCGACGGGCTTCCAGGAGGCCCGTCGCCACCGAGGATCCCCCTTGGGAGGCCTCCCTCGGTGGCTACGGGCTTCCAGGAGGCCCGTCGCCACCGAGGATCCCCCTTGGGAGGCCCCCCTCGGTGGCTACGGGCTTCCAGGAGGCCCGTCGCCACCGAGGATCCCCCTTGGGAGGCCTCCCTCGGTGGCGACGGGCTTCCAGGAGGCCCGTAGCCACCGAGGGAAGCCTCCTCGCGGCGACCCTTGGTGGCGACGGGCTTCCAGGAGGCCCGTCGCCACCGAGGATCCCCCTTGGGAGGCCCCCCTCGGTGGCTACGGGCTTCCAGGAGGCCCGTCGCCACCGAGGATCCCCCTTGGGAGGCCCCCCTCGGTGGCTACGGGCTTCCAGGAGGCCCGTCGCCACCGAGGATCCCCCTTGGGAGGCCCCCCTCGGTGGCTACGGGCTTCCAGGAGGCCCGTCGCCACCGAGGATCCCCCTTGGGAGGCCTCCCTCGGTGGCGACGGGCTTCCAGGAGGCCCGTAGCCACCGAGGGAAGCCTCCTCGGGGCGACCCTCGGTGGCGACGGGCTTCCAGGAGGCCCGTCGCCACCGAGGATCCCCCTTGGGAGGCCTCCCTCGGTGGCTACGGGCTTCCAGGAGGCCCGTCGCCACCGAGGATCCCCCTTGGGAGGCCCCCCTCGGTGGCGACGGGCTTCCAGGAGGCCCGTAGCCACCGAGGGAAGCCTCCTCGCGGCGACCCTTGGTGGCGACGGGCTTCCAGGAGGCCCGTCGCCACCGAGGATCCCCCTTGGGAGGCCCCCCTCGGTGGCTACGGGCTTCCAGGAGGCCCGTCGCCACCGAGGATCCCCCTTGGGAGGCCCCCCTCGGTGGCTACGGGCTTCCAGGAGGCCCGTCGCCACCGAGGATCCCCCTTGGGAGGCCTCCCTCGGTGGCTACGGGCTTCCAGGAGGCCCGTCGCCACCGAGGATCCCCCTTGGGAGGCCCCCCTCGGTGGCTACGGGCTTCCAGGAGGCCCGTCGCCACCGAGGATCCCCCTTGGGAGGCCTCCCTCGGTGGCGACGGGCTTCCAGGAGGCCCGTAGCCACCGAGGGAAGCCTCCTCGGGGCGACCCTCGGTGGCGACGGGCTTCCAGGAGGCCCGTCGCCACCGAGGATCCCCCTTGGGAGGCCCCCCTCGGTGGCTACGGGCCTCCTGGAAGCCCGTCGCCACCGAGGATCCCCCTTGGGAGGCCTCCCTCGGTGGCTGCGGGCTTCCAGGAGGCCCGTCGCCACCGAGGATCCCCCTTGGGAGGCCCCCCTCGGTGGCTACGGGCTTCCAGGAGGCCCGTCGCCACCGAGGATCCCCCTTGGGAGGCCCCCCTCGGTGGCGACAGGCTTCCAGGAGGCCCGTCGCCACCGAGGATCCCCCTTGGGAGGCCTCCCTCGGTGGCTACGGGCTTCCAGGAGGCCCGTAGCCACCGAGGGAAGCCTCCTCGGGGCGACCCTCGGTGGCGACAGGCTTCCAGGAGGCCCGTCGCCACCGAGGATCCCCCTTGGGAGGCCCCCCTCGGTGGCTATGGGCTTCCAGGAGGCCCGTCGCCACCGAGGATCCCCCTTGGGAGGCCCCCCTCGGTGGCGACAGGCTTCCAGGAGGCCCGTCGCCACCGAGGATCCCCCTTGGGAGGCCTCCCTCGGTGGCTACGGGCTTCCAGGAGGCCCGTAGCCATCGAGGGAATCCGGCCCCCACACCTTTTTCCCCCCCCTCCCCCGGCCCCCCAGCAACAAAGGCCGCGGGGGGGGGTCGCGCACAGCTGTGGAGGGTGCGCGCGCGCGCGTGCGCGCGCCGCCATCCCCCCCACCTTGGCCCAGCTGAGACCTGGGCTACGGGAGACCGGCCCAGGTCTCAAAAAGGTTGCCTGCCCCTGCTCTATTCTGTCATAGCTTTTCTTGAACTAGTTTACAAATCAATGTGTTGAAAACAGACCTTTCTACTAAAGTTTCTCTGGGTTTTACCCTTTCCTGATAACTCAGTGGAGTATCTTAACTATTCCTCTTATAGCAGGCACAGGCAACCTTTTTGAGACCTGGGCCGAGGGGGGGGGATGGCGGCACGTGTGCTCACGCGCACACACCCTCCGCCGCTGCGCGCGACCCCCCGCGCACGCGCGGCCGCCATTTTGGTAGTCCAAATTGCAGCCATGACGCGTTTTGCGTCACGGCCGCGATTTGGACTACCAAAATGGCGGCCGTGCGTGTGCCGTGGCGGCTGCGGCTGCGAGCGCTACGGCGTCGCATGTGTGTAAGGGGGTTGTGCGCGGAGGAGGAGGGTATCCTCCTCCTCCGCGTGCGACCCCCCCGCACGTGCGGCGGCTGCCGCCGTAGCCCTTGCGGCCGCAGCCACCACAGCGCATGTCGCGGTCGCCATTTTGGTAGTCCAAATCGCAGCCGCGACACGTTTGCGCATGCGCAAGAGTATTGCACATGTGCAAACGCATCACGGCCGCCATTTTGACATCCAAAATGGCGGCCGCAGCAAGCGTGGGCAAAAAAGCGCTGTGGCGGCTGCGGCTGCGAGCGCTACGGCGTCGCATGTGTGTAAGGGGGTTGTGCGCGGAGGAGGAGGGTATCCTCCTCCTCCACGTGCGACCCCCCCGCACGTGCGGCGGCTGCCGCCGTAGCCCTTGTGGCCGCAGCCACCACAGCGCATGTCGCGGTCGCCATTTTGGTAGTCCAAATCGCAGCTGCGACACATTTGCGCATGCGCAAGAGTATTGCACATGCGCAAACGCATCACGGCCGCCATTTTGACATCCAAAATGGCGGCCGCAGCAAGCGCGGGCAAAAAACGCGTCCGGACGGCGCGCGGCGGCAGTGACGGCGGCAACCGACGGCCTGGGCCGGTAAGTCCGGGGAACGGGGCCTTTTCCGGCCCGCGGGCCGTAGGTTGCCGGTCTTATAGGATAAAGCAATGTTAAACTCATTAAATGGCACTTACTATATTGATAGGCAGTCATGGAGACAAGGATAGAAGCATAAACGATTGCATTTTAATGCAGATGTGTGCATGCTAAGATTAACAGTCATCTACAAAATAATGTAAAAGGCAAAACAGGGACATGTACCAGAAAATAAAAAGTCTATGTATTTTTAATGCAGAAAAAATGTTTTAATACCAAATATACATATTGAGTAAGGCAGGGTTTCCATTCCATTTAGGCTATGCAGTATGTGAGAAAAATACTTTCAGATGGGTTCCTTCCAGGGAAGATTGCTAGTATCAAACTTTCAAATCAGATTGGGAAAAGGAGAGACAATACCCCATGGACTTTATCACATGGTGAAAAAAGACAGGAGCATAGCGCCATGCTTCCATCAATATTGGACAATAATGTGAAGATTTTCATAAGATGTCACCATTGTCACGTGATTATCCTGTGAATAAAAGCAACATGATTATGCCTCTTTATTCATGGGATAATTCCTCAATAATGGCAACATCATGTGAAAATCTTCGTATTATTGCCCAATATTGACGGGAGCATAGTGCTATGCTCCCGTCTTTTTTCGCCATATGATAAAGTCCCATGTTAAAAAACAAAACAAAACAAACACTGTCCCAAGTTGTGTGGATCACCCCTTTTATTGGGCCCAATGTTCTTTATAAACTGGTAACAAACTTTAAACTTATAAGGACTTCTGTTTTTTTAGAAACACTTAGAAAAGAGGAATCAATGAAACATTTGCTTTTCAGGTTGAAGAGAGGAAGGAATGAAAGGTTTGGTTTTTTTACAGACTTGCTTTTCATTGCAATGTACCTCTCTAATGTCCTCCATTGAGATGACTATGCTTTTTATTCTCTCAAAGCAAAAGACATCGGAAATGTTATCAAACTCGGTTGCCACTTCCATTGCCAAAACAGTTAGTGATCTTTGGTTTAGGTGACTGGAACCACTATTCTCAGAAGACAAGTATCGCTGTGGAGATTTTAGTGAATCCAGACATAAAACCACAAAGGATTGGCATACTAGGACCTGAAGCGAGGTAAACCTGATATGTAATAGAATTTGCTGCCAATGTTATGGTGCTGCTAGCATGTTAGATGTATTGTGAAGGTTTTTAAATGTCTAGTTTAAAAGCAGAGGCATGTGTTGAGGACATTATGTTTATAGCAGAGGCTGGATCTGAATTAAGATCTTCAGAGAGTAACATATCATTTGGTGTTGCCACATGGTCAGTCATGCATCCTTCCCTGAATGTCATATTTACCTTGTCAATCAGCTTTGTGTTCTGTGTTCATTTCTGTCAGGACGGGCTTTGACGTTAAGGAATATATGGTCATTATGAAGTATTGAAGGAAAAGCAACATTATTTCAAACACTCCCCATCATAGTGACTTGAGTCTATGTGTTTGCTTGAGCAGGTGTTTGGTGTGGGAAGGTGACTGGAGGGTGGATGTTCTCATGGCTGCGTTTAAACAGGCAGACAGTGGCAATCCCATTAAGCTTCTCTTGACTATCAATGAACAGGTAAGAACTCTTCCTATCCAGACATTTATTTCTGTGTTCCTGACTGGCTCTTGGCCTTCTGTAGGGTCATATCTAAACCTTATATTCTGTACTCAGATATGAAAAAGAAAAGGTTCCTATTTGGTTGTTACACTTATATCCTGCCTTTCTGCCAAATAAATAATAATAATAATAATAATAAATAAATAAATAAATAAATAAATAAAAATTATTTATATCCCGCCCCTTTGAGATCAATCGGGGCGGCTATGATACTCAAGACAGCTAACTAAAAATTAAAACAAATAAAATTTAAGCATAAGAGTAGGCTAAAACAGAATTAAAAGCTCAGTGATGAGAGGAAACAACAGTTCTCTTCAGTTATGTTCCAGTATTCATTTTTGTAATGTCACTTTCATGAATGATGGGAACAATTTTCCACTGATTGCCTTTTCTAAAATCTTAGTCTGCTGCTGTTTTCTGGTATTTAAAAACAAAACAAAACTGTCATGTGTTTTTTCAAGGCTTTCTGTTTTTTGATGGTTCTTGTTTCTGTTTGATTTAGCAATGTCTTACTATTCCAGAATCAGATAAATTCTCCCCAGCACCCTATTTTGGAGACAGTTTTCCAACTGTGGCCACTACCACCAAAACGCAGAGCCATCTACACCTGAACTGGACAGCTGTTCCACAAAAGAAAGATACCTTGGTTGATGGCGATGAAAGCCATTGAGAGGTCAAAGAGAATAACAGTTGCACCCTTTGTGTGTCTTTCCCTGCAGAGGCCATTCCACAAGGCAGCCAAAGCACCTTAACTGCAAAAATTCATTTCCAAATGAAATGGATTCAAGAAATTAATTTCATGCTGGAGTTGCCTGATAACCACTCATTTGGACACTTTGCTCAGAAAGGAGATATATCAATCTATAGTTATAGAGACTTTATTATGGAATGACCTGGTATGTTGCAGCAACAAGTGCAGACTTGGGAAAAGTTAATTAAGGATAGTCAACCACAATCACATCTTGTTCAAGGGATGACTGGAAGAGTCAACAGGAGTAGGATGTAGCATTACTCTTTCCCCGCCACTAACCTATCCAACCCTCAGAGCCATATGTTCCCATACTCATAATGATCACTATAACCTCCTTCCTCCACATTTGTGGATTAAATTTTGGGTAAGGTTGAAACAGCTATTCTCATGACTATCTCTCCTTCTCAGCTGCTCAACAGCACTCCCAGTCGCCCGTTTCAGGCAGCAGAACCCAGTCAATCACCTGTTCTTCCAGAAGATACTATTCAGGGATTAGATGGACTCTGTGAGGTAGGTTAAATGAACCAGAGTCATTTTAAGATTACAGTCGTCCCTCCCAATTCGTGGTCTTGCCGTCTGTGGTCTTGATCCTTCATGGACAGCAAACCGGGAGGGACATAATGGTATGTGTGCCCAGGAGCATACCCCCATTGTAACCAATGGGACTCCAATATTGGCAATTTTCCCAATTCGCAGGGTGATGGTGGTCTGGAACGGATTCACCACGAATCAGAAGGGACGACTGTATAGTTGTTCTTCATTTATCTGTTTGCACCGAACATATAAAACTGTAATCAACCTCTACAACAAGACTAGGACAGTGGTTAGTTTCTGAGTTATGTACGGTAGGTAGATGGTAGAATTATGGATGATGCTATTTTGGACTACAAAGATGAGATGGTGGGAAAGATGTCATACTTTTTTAACCCTCCCATGTGAAAAGTCATCTGTCATAACAAGAACAATGTGATAGCAGTAACAACAGCAATAGCACTTTACATTTCTGTACTGCTTCATAGTGAACTAAGCACACATTTTACAATGTGTTAGCAATTGCCTCAAGCTGGATACTCACCGACCTATGAAAGGGTGGAAGGCTGAGTCAACCTAGAGCCCTGCGGGTTTGAACTCACAGTTGTGGCTGCAGTACCAGCATTTAAACACTGTGCCACCAGGGCCAAATGTGATATAAAACTTTCCTGCCTGATGCACTTATTTTCTGCATATAAGGATATATGTTTATTCCATGTGAGAGAGCATCAGAAATGTGCTGCAACACCAGTAATCTGAAATTTACCTTCTAAAATTCTGTCTCTCCTGTCTGCATGTAGTTCAAATGCATAGAACCAGAATAGTTATTCAAAGGTGGTGGCTCTGATTTGAAGTTTCCACAAATGAATTTTTAAAAGATTCTTCTGAAGGCATTGTCTTTATAGGAAGATCCATTGTGGATCACAGTAAAGACCCATCTAGTCCCATCAGCTTCCTTCCTACAGTAGCAACCCAGAAGCCCATGAATAGAATAAAAGAATAAACCATCTAGGAAAACCCACCCAAGCAAAAATCATGGTGTATTCCTTAGTGAGCCTCCTTTGTTAGGGTCATTAGTTTTTCTTGTATAATTTCCAGTCTAATACTACTTTGTTTTCTATGTAACAGGTTACAAGTCAGGTTTCAGCAAAACCTCTTAAAGAAGTTGTGGTTGAAAAGAGGCTCTCTCCACCCAGAGAAAACCTAGTGATGCTATCTGCCCCAGAAATATCTGCTGTTCAACTAGAATGTGAGACTAGGAAGAAAACTTGTCTATCCAAGCCAGTTCAGCTAAATAAGACCAGGAGGGCTCTCTTTGAACTTTCTGCATCTGAAAGACAACAGGAACCTGAAGGTAAATGAGTGTAGAATAATAGGTATGAGATCCACTTCCGAAAACCAATCTAGCATATTGTATATAGTAGAAGGAATGGATTGTGCAATCTTCTGTTACCTGGTGGAGTATTTATACTCCAGTGAATGTCTGAGAATGAATTCTATGTATGCTACCGCTTTGCCCACTTTTTAAAAACTTTGCATATGGTGGGCTATATTTGGATGATTGTGCAGGTGGAAGGCAGGTGGAGGAATCAGTTTTTCTGTTCCCCTCTTTCTCCTGCACCTTCTGATGGCCTTCTCCCTCAAAGTTCACTCCAGAGGGTCAGGGGGATTTCCTGAACAGTGATTATTGTGTTGTGTAGGGTTGTACTGCACATGGTGTGTGTGTGTAAAGACAGAAACAAGTTGTGCTAGTGGCACTTCTACTGGTGAGTTCTGGAAAATGCATAGTGATTTAAAGGCAATATCTAATACATTTGATAACATCAATAGTGCTTATGTTTCATGGGGACATCCCAAATTTGTTTTGAACATCCTGGCCAGAACTGTCTACAGGGGAGAGGGGAAAAAAAAACAGGTGCCAAATTGCTGTCAATAGCATCTTCCTTGCAGTGTCAAATAACAAGTTTGCAGTATGGACATATGCACATATGCAGGTGCTTGATTCAGTGTCAAAATAATTTAATGAATTAACCATATGCATATGTGCAGTTCAGGGTACTGAGGGCTAAACTATACCCTGAACACATAGTATGACATCACATGAACGATTTCTCAGCTACAAATGGCATTTCATGATTGATTTCTGAAATGCATGGATCTGAAGTTTAGTGATACCACTTTAGTTTCGGTTTATGAGAAAGTAGTACATTTAATTTTTCTGGTATAAATACATGGCTGAGAACAGAAAACTGATATGAAGACACCATTGAACCACGACAATAATTTCTGTATGTTCTCTTTACAGACTTGGAGGTAAAAGAATTACAAGGTAAATATGAGTGCTGACCATTTCATTAATTTTCTTTGGGCTCCTAATGCTACCCAGTCTCAGTTTCGTGAAAGCTATGTGCAGAATTGCAACTCACATTCTGTGCTTATTGAGAGTATTGTGTTTTTGCTGGTGTACTTCCCAAGATACTTTATCCATGCTAGCAGGCATGACTTAACCTTGTAGGCATGGAAGATACAACACATCTGACCAGCATTTTTAGAAATAAATTATTTAATGTGAAATACAACATTGACATTAAGTTCAAATGCTTTCAGGACTTACACAATTTTTAAAAAGGTGTAAAAAACAGTACTGAAATAGTAGCCATGGAAAGGGGGTTTGTTTGAAATGACAAAAATTAAATTAGTGCTGTAACAGTATTTGATTAAAACATTCCTGGAAAGTATTGTACTTCAAAAAAAATGTAGTCGAAAAAGTATTAGTGCTAATTAAAATATAAAAATTAAAATACCAAAATAGGCAATCAAATGAAACTGACTGAAAAGGCAATAGTGAATATGTGGTGATTAACTTACCTAATGTGTTACTACACATAGTAAACTTCACCTCTAGGAAAGGTTGGGAGGTTAGTACTACGATTGCCTATTCTTGCACAGATTACGCTACTGTACCATGTATTTTTTCCTAAAAGAAATTTCTGAAATCTGATTAAAGAAATACAAAGACAAAATACAGGAACAATTGGATGATTTTATCATATAGGTGCCTCTGCAAAAGATGTGTGAACTAAGGGCCTTTGCAGACTGCTAGAAATAGTGCAAATTGAGTCCACTTTAACTGCCCTGGCTCAGTGCTAGGGAGTCATGGGAATTGTATTTTTTCCTGAGACATTGAGCCTTCTCTGTCAGAGAGCTCTGGTGCCACAATAAACTACAGTTCCCATGATTCCCTAGCACTGAGTCAGGGCAGTTAAAGTGGACTCAATATGCACTATTTCTGGCAGTCTGCAAAGGCCCTAACTGTGTCAATTTCATACTAAACTAGTGTGGAAACACCCACCATCTTTCACTTCTAAGTTTGAAGAAAGAGTTCTCCTTAATTATTGTTATTTTGCGCCTTCAAATTATTTCTGACTTAGGATGACCCTAAGGTGAACCTATTATGGGCTTTCTTGCCAAGATTTGTTTAGAGGAGGGTGGCATTTGCTTCCCTCTGAGGCTGAGAACGTGACTTGCCCAATGTCACCCAATGGGTTTCCATGGCTAAGCAGGGATTTGAACCCTGTTCTCTAGAATCAATGGTCAAGTGTTGGTTCTCTCTTGAATTACCCCTCCACAATTGGGAGGGCTGAGGTGATATGGTTCTGCTGACTAGCTCATGTCCTACTTTCCCTCTATAGTATGTCCAAGCCCTCGATGGTGTCATGCCATGTGTCTGAGTGACCCTGAAACTGCAGTTCTGATTGGCGGTGAAGGAACTAATCAACAATTTTGCAAAGACGCTCTCTGGAAACTGGAAATTGGTGAGCTGCTCCTATACTTCCAGTGATGTATTTGTGTCTGTTCATCTGCAAGTCATGGAGAGGAGGGGAAGTGAGTGGGAATCGGGGAGGTGGGAACGTACCAGCTAAGAGAGCATCTGGCATGCCTGTCCATTTGCAATTGAAACTGACTGGAACAAACTACAGTGTTGCAGAACATTTGAGTCCAGGTGGTAGGGAAGGTGGCTAATATATTTTATGTTTTATTTCTCACTTGTGTCTTCTGCTACTGATTTTGTAGATAATGACTTCTGGTTCCCCATGGATTTGCGGCAACAGGATTCAATGCCACAGTGTTCGCGGGGTCATAGTGCAACCTATGACCCAGACACAAAGCGCATCTACATCTTTGGGGGTATGAGGGAGGGGAAACGCTATAGCAGCATCTATATCTTGGACACGGTATCTTGGAAATGGCTTCATGTATCTGTGAGTTGCAAGAGAAGCAAAACACTGGGCACCAAAAAGATCAGTTGTTTGGGCTGCTGTGTGTATGTAAATCATTTTTCTTTCTGTCCTTGCATCTTGGCACTTTCTTTTTGTAAATATGTAATGGAGAGTGGTGGAAAGGGTGGGTGAGAGAGGTGGAAAGAGTGGGGATTAAATTTGGAGCAAGAATTATTTGAGATCTATCAGGAAAACGTGAGAAACTGGTGGATTCCTATATGGTGATGCCCTCAACAGTAGAAACACACATTACCCCCACTCTGTGTTTGCTAAGTCAGTGTAATATGTCAAGATTTCTTCCTCAGGCTAAGGGAAAAGTGCCGACATTGGCCTACCACAGTGCAACTGTCTATCACAAAGAGCTGTTTGTCTTTGGAGGAACTTTACCTAAAATGTCATCCTTTGAGACCGGAGCCTGCAGTAATGCTCTCTTCATTTTCAACCCAGAATATGAGATCTGGTATCAGCCCATTGTTGAGGGGGAGAAGCCTCTGCCTAGGTTTGGGTGAGGCACTTTTCCTTTCAGATCTCAGAGAGAATAATGACTGGAGGGAATGCGAGTTTAAGTGCTGTGTATTTGGCCTTTTCCCCCATCTGGAGGTCTGTCTCCATCCTTCTCCTGCTCTTTTCCTTTCTTTTTTAATTTCCTAGACAGCTGGAAGTAAATAATGAATGATCCCTTGGGCAATTGTTATTGTATCCCTTCATGGGTGGAAAAGGACACTGAGAAGACAGCCTTGTGTAAATCCTTTTCATTATTGTCTGTATTCCCTCTGCTCCTCTAGAATTTTGCATGAACATTGCATTCACTCCCAGAAATATGAAGCTTGCTAATTATTCTGCAATGCAAGGCTGCTGTATCTCTGCTCAGTAAAAGAAGGGATGACTATACTTTGTATGAGCAGCAGTCACTTCTAGATGTGTCATAAAGTTGGTCCTTTCTCTCCCAACTCCCTATTCCATACTTTTCATGTCACATCCCTCTTTATTTCCCAACTTTTAGGATCAGCTTTGGGGGCATGCAATGAGAAGTAGAAAAGACCCAGTTCATGAGTAGTATTGATTTAAGGATAAAAGCCAATATTGATAAAAAGAATATTAGGTTTGTGGGGGGGGGTGCAGAGAAAAGCAACAATAGAAATGGCCAAGGGACTTTAGCAATTCCCCTGTGAGGAATGAATAAAAATGTTTGTGACTCTTTCACATAGGAAAAAAAGTGATTACAGATTGAGTAGCCCTTATCCAAAATGTTTAGGGCCAGAAGTATTTTTCAGATTCTGGAATATTTCCATACATATAATGAAATCTTGGGAGTTTGAACCCAAATTTAAGAATGAAATTCATTTATGTTTTGTATGCACCTTATACACAGAAAGCTGAAGTTATATTTGTGTCCTGTTTCTGGGCATCTGGTTGTTGGCTATGGGAAAAGATTACTAGAGTAGGTATGCCTTACCTAGGTTAGGTATCCAGTTTTATGTTGTTGTTTTTTGTGATAAGGATGTGTAGTTGATTAACTTTTCCTAGTCTTCATCTTAAAGGGATCTGTGTTCTTGCTGAAGCCTTTCTTAACTCTTCCCTGTAATTATTTCAAAATCCTACTGTTCTAGGGAAGAAATGAAAGAAGTTGCTGTTCCATTTTAAAATTACCAGATATTGTGGTTAGTTTTAGAAGTCAGATCTGTAGCTTACTGGTCCAAATTATAAACTCCTATATACATTCCTTAAATGAGACTTGGATAATATTAAAGGTGCAAGGAAATCTATTTTCTTCTGATGACTTGTATCTTTTTGCCTTAACTGAAAATAAATCTTTGCGTATCTACGCAGGCAATTATGTGTTGATTACTTGTTGCATTTCCTCTAGCAAAAGCATCCCTGTTTCATGGTAGATATTCTGTGTTTCCAGGATTATCCTTCAGATTACAGGTTTGGGTCTTGAATGTTATCAGAACTAACAAGTTTTCCAAAAGCAAAAATTGGAGCTGTCCAGCTTTCATAATGCCTTGCTACAGTTGGCCAGACATTTGGCATCTTTCCCTCACAGATCTTGCCAGCTGGATGTATGCTCATCAAAAATTTATAAACTCATCGTGAGAGCTCTCAAATTGCCATTGAGATTGGTGAGGCCAGGAAAAATTGAAATTGTTAGACCTAAACAAGATCTTTATTTCTGACTATAATATCTCAGATCCTTGTTTCTGTCTTTTCTGTTTCTTAGCCATTCAGCTACTCTGCTGAGGAACAAGATGGTCATATTTGGGGGCCAGAGGGTTTCTACATACCTGAATGACACACACATCCTAGATCTGGGTAAGAACAGGATTTCTTTGACTTCTTCAGTCCTGACTGGATTTAGTTGGAGTTGTAATCTAGCTTGGTAGGCAATTATATTCATATGCTTGCTGGGGATATAAAGCAGCCCTGAGATAGAAGCTGCCAGAAGAAGTGGGCTATAAATAAAATGTATTATTATTATTATTATTATTATTGGAAACTGCACATCTGTGTGAGGAAAAAACTGGGTAAACTAAGTGAGCAGCGACTTTGCATCAGAACCTTTTGGATAAGGGAAGGAAAATTGAGATTACAGGCAGTATTACAGAATTTATTGCTCGATGGAATATAATACTTGGCATCTTTGAATTGTAATAAGCTGCTATAGCTCTCTTCCAGAAGGGTAGCTGTGTAAGTATCTTGTAGCAAAAACAAGAGAGTCAAATTGTAGAAGCTTAAAGAAGACACAGAAATGATCCCTCCATCTAGTATTTTGTAGAAGATTGAAAGTTCTTTGCTTTATGCTTGTCAATCTGTACAATCTTTACATATATTTGTTTTATGTCAAGATAGCCTATCACACTGTTGTCTAGTCTTAACCTGAGATCCAGCATATGTTAGAGTGGCAGAGATTGAATTTCCACTAATTGGTATTGATTACCATTCTAATGTTTCATGTGTTGTCAGTCTATTGACCATATAATCTACCCCGTACACTCAGGTTCTCTGGCAGATATTTACTTCAGTCAGCCTAGACTAGGTTGTCAACTATCAGCCAGAGGACTTTTTCTTCAGGCATCCCTAGACTGTGGAATGACTTGCCAGAAGAGATTCAACAGCTGAATACACTGTGTGAATTTAAAAGAGCATTAAAGACCAATCTCTTCCAGCAGGATTATCCAGATGGTTTTTAAATTGCGAATTTTAAATGATGATTTTTTGATGTATTGTTTTAATATGTATACATCTTGTCCTTTTAAATTGATGTGTGTTTTAACTGATGTCTTTTAATTGATGTTGTGTGTCAATTTTTGTTGTTCCCTACCTAATAATAATAATAATAATAATAATAATAATAATGATGTGCATCTTGAGGCAGCTTGCTGTCCAGCAAATTGACAATTGACTGGTGGGCTGTCCCTGCTTCTATGGGTGTCAAAGACACCTTAACATGCTTCTCACTTACAGCTGGGGAAGCCAAGAACATAACTTTTCACAAGAGCCAGTTGTGAGGAACCAGAAATGTTCAAACTGGTTTCCTGTCCAGATGATGCCCTCCTTATATAGTATTAACTCATAACACCTTGCCTATTTGTTCAGAGACTTGTAAGGATTTTATCTCAACAGCTGTGACATTTGGCTAGTTTCCCAGGCATTAATTTTCTAGCAAAACATTTTTTCTATCCAGTCTTTTTAAAAATATTATTATTTCAAAGGTACAAGTCATGAACAGCAACAGATAAAATTATTATTGGCAAAATACAGTGACAAAGGCTAACACACTGACAGAGCAATAAGCTTTTGTGGATTAGAATCTGCTTCATTAGATGCATGAGCTGACATCATCAGTTGGTGTGTGTGTATGTGTGTGCTTGTGAGCATATATTTTGTTACTTCATCCTGCTGTTTAGATCCCCCACCTGCTCAACACCCTTGTATTTCAGATGATATAAACTTTTGTGCTTGTGAAAAAATCTTGACATTTTAAATTTCTCCCATTTATTCTTAACCCCAACCTCCTCCAGGATTCATGGAGTATGCTTCAGTTCCTTTTCTGTCTGGACAACCCTCTGCTCGCAGGTAAAAGTTTCATGGGACCAATGTGCTTTCTTGCATGAACATTAAATAATACTAGTGACCACAGGGAAAAGTCATTTCTGATGCTGTCAGACATGGGGGTGACATTTGAGAGGTCAGAGCTGTTTTGGTGGTAGACCTTTAAATGAGATCTCCTGTTCTTAGGATTTTATCACACAGGGGAAATCCCATGCAGAAACGGGATTTTAAATCGGAAAAAACCCACAAAAGCAGGTAGATTTTTACACAATGTCGTTGTTAAACTGTTGTTAACCCGAATGGAAAGTAGTCAAAAGCAGCTTCTTTTTACTTTCAGAAAATCCTGAAAGTAAAAAGGAGCAGCTTTTGACCACTTTCAGTTCGGGTTAACAGTTTAACAGCGATGTGTGTGAACCCACTTTTGTGGGTTTCCCCCAGCTTTCAAATCCCGTTTCTGCATGGAATTTCCCCCGTGTGATAAAGTCCTTAGAAAGGTCTGTTAATTGCTAAGGGGAAATACAACCCTTAAGTGTTCACTGGGTGAAACTTTAGCTACAGACAGCTGGTAGATAAATAATTTTGTATTCAGGCTTTGTTGTCTTACAGTATTATTCTGCTTCCAGTTTCCATGCTGCCATCCCAGTGTCAGACCAGAAAGTGCTGATAAGTGGAGGCTGCAATGCCAAAGGTGCCTTCCAGGATGCATTCACCTTCAATCTGGGTAAGTTAGTGCAGTCCTAGCTCCAGAATGGCTCCCTCAAGATGTGGAAAAAGTTTACTGGCATCCACTAGCTGTCTCTCTCTCTCTCTCTCCCCCCCCCCCCCCCCATTGCAGATACCTTGACTTGGAGCACAATGAAGCACAGAGACCTTTGCTCCGTACCCCGGGCAGGCCATACACTTCTCAACTTGACTTATGCTCACTTGACGGATGTGGATAAGGCAAGCCAGGGGAAGCACAACCTGTGTGCAGTGTTGGTCTTTGGAGGTTCTGACTGTGCTGGGAAGTTCTACAACAGCACCAGTAAGCTCCAGCTAGACCTTGAGGAGGTGAAAGGTGTTTCCTAGGGTCCATTCTGAACCAGCGGAAATTCTACAACAGGAGGAAGAGCAGGAAGAACAGAAAGACTTTGGATTGTCAAGGCAGTATTGGCCCCTCTGCGGGCTTTGCTACTTGCATTCTTTGCTACTGAGGTCAGATGGATTGGGGTTGGCTTTTACTTTGGGGGTTTTGTTACCTTTTTTGCATTCTCATTATTGCTCCCTTCTCTCTGTGTGATAACTCCTAATCATGGGCCTAGGAGGCCATCACAGGGCTAAGATCATGGCATATTATATAAAGCACAATATCAAGCCCTAGATTGGTAACTTCTCAGTTGATCAGTTTCTAGCTTACAGCTATAAATAAGAGAAAATCCACTTGAAAATGAATGGTAAATACTCCACAAAGTATAACTTTACAAAGTTAAGGGGATCAAGGTTGGCCATGTGATATTTGACATAATAGGAAATTCGTAACTTAAGACTGACTTTCTTCAACATATGTCCTTTTTCTTCTTGTTCATCGTTTGTTTCTCCCTAGTCCATTTTCCTGACTTTCCCTCCTGTCAATTCAACCAAAGGCATTTACACTTATGCAACTTTGTCCCCTTGACACTTGCATACAGTTACAACCTAAATTGTGTAATAAAGCATGCACAGGAGTGTTGGCTTGATTACTGAATGCATGACTCTTAGTAAATGATTGTGAAGAGAAACAATTGTGCTTTGAGAAACCTCCAAAAATATGTGAACACAGAGAACCTATATACTGTGGGTCAATGATCCACCCTGATTCTGCTGCAGTATTAAAGTTACTGTGGAGGGCCAAGAAGACAAACAAATAGATCTTAGAACAGATCAAGCTTGAATGCTCCCTGGAAGCCAAGATGACGAAACTGAGGCTGTGGTATTGTGGCTACATCATGGGACTCATTAGAAAAAATAATGCTAGGGAAGTAGAGGGTAGCAGAAAAAGAGGAAGACCACAGGCCAGATGGCTAGACTCATTCAGGGAGACTATGGGCCTCAATCTGCAGGACCTAAGCAGAGCAACAGATCCTGAGGGGATTGGAGATGTCTCATTCACAATCATGAGTTGGGGCGACTGGAGGGCAGTAAACAACAACTACAACAAATTAAAGTGAAGTGCATACATAGGTTTTGTTACAGTTCTGAAGAAATGTGTGCTCGCCTCCCTGGAGAAAATAAATTATAACTCCTGTGAAGTTCAGAAGTTTAATCAGCCCTGCCATGTCATTGCATTGATTCCCATTGCTGCTACTACTACTAATTAGCTATACAGAGAGAATACAAAAGGGATGGGCAGCTCTTGGCCTGAGCGGTTAATATAGTTGGTTGAGGCTTCTTTAGCTACCACCTTCTCATGGATCCCTCTGCTATTATGCATCTTACCATTTTCCCCCATATGTGAGGTGTGATTGGTAGGCAGCAACATTTACTGTGCAAAGCAACAGTTCTTTAAGCATAAACTAAGAGGCAAATGGGAGAGTGCAAGTGGTGCAGTGGTTTGAGCATTGGACGATGACTCTAGAGACCAGGGTTTGATTCCCAGCTCAATCATGAAATCCACTGGGTGACTGTGGGCAAGCCACATGCTCTCAGCCTCAGGGCAAGGCAATGGTAAACCACCTCTGAACAAATCTTGCCAAGAAAACCCCATGATAGGGCCACTGTAAGTCGGAAATGACTTGAAGGCACACAAGAGCAAAATGTAAAATAATCCACATGCCACAGAAAATTGGTTAAGGAGTAAAAGACAAGCTGCACAGTTGGTTTTTTTTACTGGCAGCATTAAAGAACCAAAAGACTTTGTTGTCAACAACACAGTATACTCAAAACTCTTTAAATTTGTTTCATGATGGAATTTAAAATTTTCAGACATAATACGCTTTTTTCTTGCATCTCCCTCCCTCATATTCACTCTTCAGAAGTTGTTAATAAACCATTTGAAACACATTGTACAGGGTGAGTCACTTTCTGGTCAAATTTTGCTGAAACTATTCTATAAGAAAAGAGAGCAAATTTAGGCTTTTAGTTCTGGAGGGGTATCTGGCTGCCGAGATGGGTGACTTATCTGGAATGCTTCTAATTCCAGCAGAGCTTTGTTGATTCGTCTTATTGTGGGGTACGGAGTAAGATCCACTTTATATCTGTTAAAAAATTTTAAGAGTTAGACTTGGAGTCAGTGATAGTTAATGCAGCAAGTTATGAGAATGAACAACTAGTCTGCAGCCATCATCCAATAAAAATAGCATAAAAGCAGTCTCATCCAAAATCCTTTTTCCCAGATGGAAACCAGAAGATGTGGGTAAAAGGTATCCTTTGCTGTGGATTGCCAAGAACTGATATTCAGAAATATGCTACACTTGATCCTAAAGGTACCATAAAGCAATCATGACAAGTAACCATTGATAGTACAAATATATCTTTTTCCAGCTCAAAGACAGCCCTTTAAAACCAGGCACTTCAGCTACCGTCTTGGCTTGGAGGCATGTTTAGCACCAAGAGTATGCTGAATGGTATGATACAATCTTTCTAGAGAAACAAAGTTAAGAGTAAGTAAGAGAGAGGAAAAACAGACCATGGACTGAGGAGGAGCAAATGGCCATAAAGTGATAATAGTTCAAGAAAGATTTATCTGAAATCTTTGGGAAATAGCAGGAGGAGGAACCAATTGGCCCAGGAAATGATAACTTAAAACATGTACTTGGAAAAAGGAGACTCTAAAATGATCACAATATGAACCTGGTAAAATAGAAAGAACTAGAAAGAACTATGGTTATTGACTCTACAAGGACAGAAAGGCATACTAGAGAGATGGTCACTTTGTACATGAGAGGGGAGGACAGAAATGAGAAATCTCAAATTTTCAGACTCCTCCACAGAATTGCTGTGAATGGCAGTACTATGTCTGAAAAATAATATACAGTATTAGGGGCATACTATTGTCCCCTGACCAAAGTGCTCAGGTGATGTCAAGATGAAGAATGATGAGTCAAAAGTGGTAACATTACCATGCTACACACATTTTGGGCTATATTTGTTCAGGTGAGAGGAGGATGTTCATACTTACATGCACCTGTCTCCCAAGCATCAAGGAGAACATTAGCCTTTTTGTAATGGGGGAAAAGATTGTAGAAACCAAAACCAAATCCAGATTCAAGAATACAGTCTTCAAGTTGTCTGCTCCTTCACTGGACTATGACCATGTACAAGTGTATCTGACTATCTGCTGGACTTCCTTGGATCACACCAGTTGCACTGTTGGGTCAAACAGTTTGCAGAATTCAGTTGTGCTTACCTCTCAGCATTGTACACTTGGGGGACCAAGCACAAATCAGCCATAGTTACCTACAGATAAGCAGAAATAACAGTCAATACAATTTCGATTCCAAATACTTGTTTTTAAAATCAAGGGGATAATAGAACTTTGGTGTTTTAGAAATATTAAATGATAATGATGAATTTTTTAATATGGTTGAAATCTCTGCTCAGAGATCAATTAAATATTCTTGGATAGTCAGTCTACCTTTTACCATCTGTCCTATGGAAGGCAAAACACTCAGTATTTTTAATATTTCTATGTAATAGTAATGAAAGAGTAGATGAGGGGAATGTGGCAGCCCAAGGAATAAAAGCAAAATGCTGTAAAAAAAGCCAAAGATAAAAAATACAAAATGCCCCCAGATAGGCTTCAGTCCTACACAGTTAGCTGACTTCCTCAGCAAAGTCTATTTAAACATTTGTTTGAATCTTATCTCAAGGGTAGAGGATAGTTTTTATCAAGGCAGTAAGATCCAGCAGCATTCAGTACTGTCCTTTAAAGCAGTATTGTCAGCAGATGGTGCTATTGTTTAATTTTGTTGTATTTAATAGACAATAGAATTAATTGCAACTGTATTTTGAAGTTTCTGAAATGTCTGGCAAATCTGGGTGTGAGATGATGAGAAAGGAAGAAAGACTAAGGGAGAATCGTTTGAGCAATGTCACTATTAATTGTATTCATTTTTGCAAGAGGGTGACTGAACTACAGAAACATTGCTAAGATGTTAATGAGTGGAATATATACTTTGGTTATCGATACTTCAGTAGATAAGTGTAGTGTAATATTTGAGTGCTCAATTAAGACTGTAAGAAGCCAGGGTTCAAATCTCTGCTTAGCCATAGAAACCTACTGGATGATCTTGGGCAAGTCATACTCTCAGCCTTAGAGGAAGGCAATAGCAACCAGGAAACCCTAGGACAGAGTCACCATAAGTCAATGCTGAGTTGATGGCACATAACAACAAAAATATCAACAATAGGAATACCTACAGCGAACTGAAAGAAAATAACTACATCATCTTAGTAAATAAATGCTCTTTGGTTTCAAATAGGATCCAACAATGGACTTTAGTGGAAATGGGAGAGGGGGACAACCATCCCCACTCTATATAGCCCCTCAAACTAGCTCTGGAGAGCTGGGCTGTCCTCTAGAACTGATTTTAGGGTGGAGTAGAGGAGCATTAGAAAGTTCTTCAAATAAAATGTAGGATTTAGCCCATGGACTGTCATACACTAGAGCACTGTAGTGATGAAAATACACTGGTAAGAGATTCACTCCTTTGCAGACTCTTTGAAACCTGAAAAGCTCTTTGTTGGCACTCTGATTCATCAGACCTTACTGAGTTTTTCTATTTTTCTTCCTAATTGGAAGGCTTATTTACTTTACCTCATTTCCAACACAGTACTGCCCAGCTGTTTTGTGTAGAATCTGCTCCAAAGCTGCAGGAAAATAAAGTGGAAATAGTTGTAAAACATGCACTTTCTTTCAGTTGTTATATGCCATCAAGTAATTTCTGACTTATGGTGACCCTATCATGGGGTTTTCTTGGCAAGATTTGTTCAGAAGAGGTTTGCCATTGCCTTCTGCTGAGAGCATATGGTGCAAGGACTTTAATAAATATATTTTCAGATAGGTTCCTTTTTCAATATCTGTACAAAGCAAGGGTGGGCAAGGGCACAGGTGGTTCTTTTTATGCCCTACCAGGCATCCCAAACAGCCTGCACCCTTGACATCACTTCAAGTTTTGTTTTTGGTCAAATTCATCCATTTATTTAGCATTTGAAGGGGAGGAAAACCACTGGGTTTTGTAGTAAATGGGGACAAAAAAAGCTTTGGAAAGATGCAGAATACAGGAGAGAAGATCCAGGGGGTCTAAAAAAGAGGTCTGCACTTTCTCCACCCACTATAAAGGGATAAGAAAATTAACTCTTTCTTCTCACTGTTCTTCAACAATTGGCTTTCAGAGAAAGCCATTCTCCCTCACTGCAACAAACTGTTGTTTGTTCTCAGGTTTGGCATAATGTTTTGAAGGTTCACTGTGGGTTTTTTTAACCCAACAATACTCTTTTAAGACATATCAGAGATCAGTTTCCACTGGTTGTTGCTCTGGAAAAGGGCCATTAGAAATCTCCCTGTTTTAGTCTCCAGAGATTTCTTGAACTATTTCATGCAGCCTAGCAGTTTACTTAACTCCCAGTACAATATAAGATAGAAAAGGAGACAGAAAAAGTTTCTGCTCACTTAGCTGATGACTTAAATCCAGCTGAAAATATCATCCTAGGACTTACCTTCAAAGCCAGAAGAAATACAGCGCTGTGCCCAGTCTAGCTTCTTCTCTCCCATTTGCTGTAGGACACTCAGGTTCTGAGAAGTGTCAGAAGAGGCTACAGGTTAGACTGTTTGCCACTATGAAACACATCTGTGAGACTAGCTCCATTGGATTACATCTCTTCCTGAACCTCTTCCCCTGCAGTTGGACATTATAAGAACTACTATGTAACTTTGAAGACCTGGTACCTGAATGTGATTGTTTTCCTCTTTCCTTTTCATTCACACGCTGTTTTGTGCATTTTAAAACCTGTACCATTCTGGACTGTATAAGGGTTTCTAAACCTGTGGAAAAGAGCTATCTTGTTTGTACTGATCTTACAAAACATGCTTTGGGAGCATTTTTGGGTAAAGAATACGGTTAAATGTTTGCAATAAATAAATTACACTCTGTTTTTAATGGTTTGTTTTTAAACTGAGAGACTATTTAACATATTTTAATATTTTTAAACATTTGTAATTATTTATTGTTTTAACTTGATTTTATTTTAAGCTGCCCTGAGATCTTCAGATAAAAGATGGGATATAAATATTTTAATGAATAAATAAATTTAGAAAATTTTTTTCTCTGAAGATGCTAGCCACAGATGCTGGCGAAACGTGAGAAAGAAACTCTTCTAGAACATGGCCACACAGCCCGAACCCCCCCCCCCACAAAAAAAAACAAACTATGGATGCCGGCCATGAAAGCCTACGACTTCACAAATTTAGAAAATACTGTATGATCACAACATGGGAGGGGGCTTGGGGACAGAAAGTAATGTTTTTGTGAACTGGGCTTGGCCCTTGAATATCCTCTTTTGTATCCCTCCATTGCTGTCTTTGTTCAAATGGAATTTAGAAGTGCTACAAAACCTTTGATGAGATGATAATACAATGACTAAATATGCTATGAGTACTAGTAGCAGCATCGCATCATTGATAATGCCCCCCTGGATATGAACAGCTATAGGCCAGTCTCCCTGTTACCATTTTTGAGCAACGTAATCGAGAGGGTGGTTGTTCTTCAACTCCAAGCTGTCTTGGATGAAACCAATTATCTAGACCCATTTCAAACTGGCTTTAGGACAGGATTTGGAGTTGAGACTGCCATGGTTGCCTTGACCAATGACCTGCATCTGAGTATGGACAGGGCTAGTGTGACCCTGTTGGTGCTTTTAGACCTCTCAGTGGCTTTCAATATGATAGATCATGGCATCCTCTTGGATCGCCTGAGTGGGTTAGGAATCGGAGGTACTGCGCTCCAGTGGTTCCGTTCCTTCCTCTCCGGCAGGTCCCAGAGGGTGCTGCTTGGGGACAGTCGCTCTGGTAAAAAGGAACTCACCTGCGGCGTCCCTCAAGGCGCCATTCTGTCCCCGATGCTGTTCAATATCTATATGAAGCCACTGGGTGAGATAATCCGGAGTCATGGAGCTGGGTGTTATCAGTACGCTGATGACACCCAGATCTATTTCTCCATGTTTTGATCGTCAGCCTCAAATTCCGATGGCGTCTCCTCTCTCAATGAATGTCTTAAGGTAGTAATGGGCTGGATGAGGAAAAACAGATTGAGAGTGAATCCAGACAAAATGGAGGTGCTCATAGTAGCGGCCCCGAAACCAAGAATCGGGTTGCAACCTCCGGTCCTGGATGGGGTCACACTCTCCATGAAGGACTGCGTTGCTCCTGATGACTAATCAGGTAAACATGACGGTCAGGAGTGCCTGTTATCAGTTTCGGCTGATACGCCAGCTGCACCTTTTTCTGGAAGTAAGGGATCTTGAGACTGTTGTGCATGCACTGGTAACCTCCCGTCTTGATTTCTGTAATGCGCTCTACATGGGGCTATCCTTGTGCTTGGTCCAGAAACTTCAGTTAGTACAAAACATGGCAGCCAGAGTGGTTTTGGGAACATCTAGGAGGGACCACATAACTCCGGTGTTAAAGTCCCTCCACTGGCTGCCTATTAATTTCCGGGCCCAGTATAAGGTGTTGGTTATTACTTTTAAAGCCCTAAATGGTTTGGGTCCAACCTATCTTTGGGACCACCTCCTCCCATACAACCCTCTCCCACACACGCTGGTCCTCTGGGAAGAATTTACTCCAGCCATCAAAATCTAGGCTATCTGTAACCTCCCAGAGGGCATTCTTGGTATTTGCCCCCAGATTATGGAACGGCCTGCTGGATGAGATCCGTCAGATTACAACGTTAAACAGCTTCAGAAAGGCTGTTAAGATGGATCTCTTCCAGCAGGCCTTTCCAGAATAGATTTCCTGGCTTCAGGAACCTCCCTTAGTTCACCCTCTCCCATTTTTGATACCCGCCGCTACTAATATATATTATATATATATAATTGTCTATAATCTAGTTTCATTCTATATTTAATTAAGATGTTTTAATCCTTGCTGGTTTAATACTTTTTTAAGGGGTGGGTGGGTCTCGGGTTTCTTTGTATTTATATTGTACAAATTTTAATTGTTGTTAGCCGCCTCGATTGTGCTCAGAGGGGCGGGGTATAATAATAATAATAATAATAATAATAATAATAATAATAATAATAAGATACTGTTGACCCTTGGCCTGGCCTAATGCCCACCAGTTCCTCTAATGCATTATTTTGCAGAGCTTAGAAATAAAATGTTAAGAATAACATGTTATGATAACTATTTTTTAATGACAAGGAGAAAGGACTTTACGTTTTGCTTTCAATTAAAAGAGACACACTTTTTTTTGTTTTGTTTTTTTGGCATAACAAATAGTTAACTTGTTAACTTCATTATTTTTCTGCCCTTATCACTGACCAGATAAAGAGCAATTTAAAGCATAGAAAAGATTTGTAAGGAACAAGAGCTCTACTGTGCAACTACCTATGTTTTTTTTTAAGTAATATGAATGGAATAAACAGTGTAACATACTAAATATTTTCACTACTAATGCTAACAAGTTAATTTTGGGAGCTCAGTAAGATTAACAAAACATTTTTAATATCCCAAGCTCTTCTTTTGTTCATAATTTCTCTATGATTAGCTCTCACTGGCAGCAAGTGACAATTGCCCTTGGGCAGCTGGGCCAATGTACCAAAAGTGAAGAATAGAGAATGGGTTTGATTAGAATGAATCAACAAAACCTTCTTTCTTGCATTTTGCAGTTTGCCTAATGCTGTATATTACTTGTTCCCAAAGCTTCAGGCCTCTGGAAGCAGGGGTACTGAGCAGCAATAGGAGGAAAACGGGAATCACTACCAGCATGACCTGCTCTGTTCAAGAATTACCTCCATCTTCCTGGAATCATTTGCAATCATTGTTACTGGACTCTGATCCAACAGTGTTAAATGAAAGACAGATAGCGCTGGCGACAGGACAATTACCTGCAAGGGCTGAATTCCAGTGACAATGTGATCTGAGATCATTCGGACCTGAGCTCTCTTCTTTGGATCTTGAGGTAGAATCCTTGGATTTGGCCTTGTCTCCTCCAGATACTCTATTATGGCCAGCTGAAAAAGAAGAAACTCTTAAAATAGAATGGTCCTTGGAAGCAGATAAAGGAGGAAGGCAGTCCTCTGATGCAGGTCAAGGAAACTAGATCTGTTTGTCTTGAGCAAAACTAGAACAAATGTCATTATTGATGGTTCTATGGACTGTGTAAACAATGAATCCCATGCCCACCAATTCGTTCAGCAAGCAACCCCTTTAAATTGCATTAGATTTTTCAAACAATGTACTGTTCCTTCCATTCCACTTTGGATGGTTTTCCTACCAAAAGATCTGAAGTCTGGTATTCAAATGAGCTACTTAATACTGAGTGCGAAGTCCTTAGTCTGAATAGTGGAACTAAGTAAATATTTAATAGACATTGTTTACTCACCGACTGTGATAGGGTGATGCCATCAATTCTGAGAGCAGGGACTTGCTTCATTGGATTCACTGCTTGGAATTCTGGAGACAGCTATGGAGACAAGACAGTTCCTAAGACACTTTGGCTCTTGTACTGCCAATTAGAAAAGTAAAGTTTTCCCTTTGAAGTAAAAGCCTTTAAAGCTAGGAGCTCAAGGGTATACAGGCTGATACTCATATTATCCCACCAATGTAGATGGCTACCACCTCCCATACCATCATGCTCACAAACTGCAACCTTCCTTCCTGTCTTAAGTTCCACTAAAAGACATTTATTCTTCTTTCTCCACAGCACATGGCATACATTTCTAGAACATTGTTCTCTGTGAGGCACAGCTCACAAATGGATACTACATCCTTTTGTTCTCTGCTCAGTATGCAATTCCATGGTTCCTTTTGCTCAAGAGATGAGTGCTCTACAGTAAAATTACATCAGTACAGAACAGTCACAATACACGATACATTTCCAGTCTCTCTGGATCAGTGGGCAACTATTTGATTTGGCATTTAGGACTTACACCTCTGCATTGTTCTCAGGTATTTGGTTAAACTATTTGTCCTTTCGCTTCAGCAGTTTGCTCTCTTAGGTGCATGGATGAAGGGTTGCAGATAATTGTTCTTTTTTATTTTTAAAGAAGGCAAAGAACTATGCAGATTGTCTGCATGCTTTAAGGTCTGAGCCAGAGAAGATTTATTCACCAGCTGTTAAGAAAGAGTGTGGAAGCATTGGTTTTGCCTCCTGATCCAATGAAAGCATACTGACAGAGAATAGAGCATGAGGGGATATTGTGAGGCATTGTAAATGGTGGACCCTAGTGTCTCTCAACCTAGTTGGCTTAGCCAATAATGGGAAATGCTGAGAACTGTAATCCAACAAGATCAAGAGGGCCCCATTATTCCCACCTTAGCAACAGAAAGAAGCAGTATCTCTACATAAACCTGATTAGTACTCATAGGTAAAGGTCTGTTAGATCACACCAAAGGCCCTCTGTTCCAGCATCCTATTTCCCACCATGGTCAACCAGATATCCATGGAAAGCCTGAAACAGAGTATGGCCCTCACCCTGTTAGATTTCTGCAACTAGTATTCAGAGGCATTCTATGGAAAGTTCTATCTATTCATTTTAATATAAAAAGGGAGATGATTGGAGAAATGTGTGTAGCAACACCTTTAAAACTATTTTGTTTATTTTAGTATTGGGTAAGGCACCAAATTCCATCTGATCTTGGAAGCTAAGCAAGGTCAGGCCTGGTTAGTACTCTGATAGGAAACCAGCAAGGAATACCTGGTGCCAAAGGCTATCTTTCAGAAGATGCCAATGGCAAACCACAGCTGAATATTCCTTGCCTAAGAAAACCCTACAATTCATGCAGTCGCCATAAATTGACAGGCAACTTGAAGGCACATATATACAGAGCAGTCGAGTAATATCTTTAGGACTAGATGATTTGTTTATCTTCAGATATAAATGCAGTTACATCATAGGGAGGCAGATCAGTGTGACATATGATACAGAAGAGTCCAACCATCACATCAAAGCATACTCATTTTAGCATCTAGCATCTATTATGTGTTGTAGAGGCTTCCCACATGTTTATGCTGTTACCTTGTCTCTAAAGTGTGAGAGCAATTCTGTTTGAGTTCTTAAAGAGGCTGCTAGATTCTTATACCCAGTACTTCCTTCATATTTATACAAAAATAAACACAACTACATCTTTGACAATTTTCATATCCTTTTAAGAACCCAAGACCTTACAGGACACAGGATCCTTTCAGTCAAGGTTGAGGGCAGTTAACAACAAACAGAGATGCTATTTCAAAAGCCATCACCCTTATATAGAATATAAATCCTGTTCTCCATGAATCCTGTTCTCCATGAAGGTGTCTACAGAGAGAGCTGCAAAATCCTTGCGGTGGCTTCTAATTCACATAAGCCCAAGTTTCACATGACTTCCAACTTTCACCCTGTACAGACTGTCTGTAGTTCTCTCCTTACCTGCTGCCCTCCATCCTTCACCAGATTTACAGGAGCTGAATCATAGGCAAGACCCTTCAGAGCCAGTGCTATCAACATAAAAAGGACACAGTTACCTATTTAAATATTTACCCATTTATAACTTTTTTCTTTAAAAAAACAAAACACTCTTTTGCAATGAACATCCAGTAAAGAAATAAGTTATAACAGCACAACAGAACAACAGACACCTGAAAGATAACATTGTGAGAAATGTTTAAAAACATTGATTTAAGAATTATGCAAAATCAAGTAGAAATGAAAACCTCTGTTTGACAGGAGCTTCTGCTTGGTTACTGACTGAGGACTTGAGGTAAAGGATAAGACATTTTTCTTAATGGATCTGCCCTGTTCATGTATACAGTGTTCAAAGGTTGGTGGGATGAGATTCTAACTCTTACAACAATCTTCTCCAACCTGCTACCCTCCAGATATAGATTAAAATTTCTACCATCCCCAGCCAACGTGGCTAAATCTGTTTTATAACAAAAGGAAGGTACAGGTAAGGTGAGCTGGCCTCCCTTCCTTTACATTCCTACATCTAAGGCACTTTTCTCCCAGTTTGTCACCAGTGCCAGAGGTGACTGGGTCAGTGCTAGTTACAGGTCTAACAGGTTGAGCGTGGCAAGACAATCATTTTTTTCTTGCTCTGTATTGTCTACATTGCCTGATAGTGGCTTTTCAAGGCTTCAGCTGTAACTGGTGGTACCACTGACTGAATTTAAGACCTTCTGCATACAAACATGTCCTCTGTAACTGAGCCTTGACTTCCCCAAAAATGCAGCCTTTTTTCTCTCCACTGCAAGGCTTTTTTCTGAAAACTGAATCACTAGAATAGTGGTCCCCAAACTTTTTTGGCCCACTGCCTCCTTTCCTCTTGAGAGAAAACCTTAGCCCCCCCCACCATGTCAATTTCCTGATATTAGGTCTACTGTTCTACTGCAAACTTAAAACAACAATTTTTGTCACTGCTCTCTTTGCACTCAGTCACTTTGGGAGCAGCAACTGACCAGTTGGCTGAGCAGAACCCAGAAGCCTCTCATCTGTGCCAGACTTGCAATAAAATCACTGCTCCACTGGCTGCTTGGTCACTGCTCCTTTTGCACCTAGTCATCCTCAAAGCAGCAACTGAGCAGCTGGCTGAGCAGTGATCGAGAAGCCTCTCACCCATTCCAGCCTTGTAGGAAAGGTCAGTGCAGGCAAGAAGCTTCTTGGCACTGCTCAGCTAGCTGCTCAGTGGCTGCTCCCAAGGTGACCAGGTGCAAAGAGACAGGCTTCTCCCCAGTGAGGAAGGACTCACAATCCTTCTTCGCTGGGGCGGAAAGAAGCACAACTGTGTGTGTGTATTGGGTTTACAGAGGACACATGCTCTGGATTGAAGACTGGCATGGACAGGGAAAGAGAGATATTTTAACTACAAGAACTGCTCCAAGGCGAAGGACTCTTTTCAAGAATCAACCTCAGATATTCCCCCCCCCTTCCTCAGAGACATGTCTTTTGCACACGCAAACACTGCTTCTTCCTTTACCTCTTCTCTCAGCCTGTACTATGAAAGAAAGTGCAGTTCCAACTTACCAACCAAGTCTCAGGAAAGCTTGCAAATCTGAAAGCTCCTTTTTTGCTGCTGCTTTCCCCTCACCACTATGTGCTCTAATTCCTTGCTCCAGTCAGTCAGTCAGTCTGTCCCAAAAATGGTGCCACGCCAAGCCACAGAAATAATGCCCTGTGCTCAAAATGCCCTGCCACTACTAGTGAAAGGCACCTAAGAGAGAGAACTTGCATGGGCGGGAGAAGAGCAGGAGACACCTCCACATGAGGTGAGGCTTCGTGATGGTGTTAAGGGACCCTGAAAAGAAGTTTCATGCAACCCTCCGCCCCACCATGGTTCTAAAGGTCGTTGGTTTCCCTTTCTTTCTTGCCCACTAATACTTTAACTGAAGGCCCTCAACTGCCCCCCTTTTCCCTCCCTGCCCCCCTGCTGCCCCCTTTTGCCTTGACCCCCTCAGATCATTCCACCATGTTGGGAATCACTGCACTAGACCAACAAGCCACACCAGTTTTTCATGCCCTGTAATCTGAAGGGATCAACTCATCCAGTGCTAGCAATATTCCATTTGGGGGAGTTCTGCTGCTAGCCAAGGCTACCATTGTTTGTTTTACTAGATTAAAGCAGGCTAAAGCTTCAGCTGACAGCACTCTTAAACCAAAGAGGTCCAGGATCCCTTGAATATCATGTCTTCAAGTGTGAATATTTTAAAAAGTGCAATAACTGCAGACAGCAAGATTAAACTTTTCTTGTATCTGGAAAGTATGTTTCCAATTAATCTCAGTGCTGCGATATAAAGAGAATCAGCCAAATAAAGAAGCAGCCACACAAAAAATCTTCAGACTACAGAAAGTTTTCAGAATTACTAGACTATATACTGCAATACAAAAGTAACTATGGGCTGTATCCCAAACATTTTTGCCATCTGTTTACAATCATTTTACACAGAAAAAAAATCCTACATGGACTATACCTCTGCCAAAAGAATTAATTTGTACTTTGTGTATAAATTAGTGACAGGTAATCTGTGGTCCTCCAGATGTTGTACTCAACTTCCACCAACCCTAACTAATGTGGCCAACAGTAATGGATGATGGAAGTTGCAGTTCAACATCTGGAAAGCCATTCTCCATCCTGGCATAAATAATTGAGTATGATAGTTATATACACTGCATATATCATTGGAACCAACTGCAGCCTCCCAATGGTTTGCTTGCATTGAAAAAAGTGGTACAAGTTGTTTTCAAATGGACATACTTTTAAATCTATTGATAGTTTGATTACATGTTAAGGCCCTTCTGTATGTTTTAATTTTTGTAAGGCACCTAGAGATCCAGGACTAGGAAAAAGGCATAATATACCATAAATAAATGAAGGGTAGCCAACACACATAATAATCTGCAGGCAGGTTGCATATTTCCATTGTTAATATATGGATTGATCCTAGCTATCTTCTGTCTATTCAAAAGCTTTCTTCATCAAATGACAAACTATGCTATTTTCTCCTGTTCACCAAGATAAAGAAGAGGACATTTTGTGTTGCATTCCTATACAATATATACACTTGCTTGGGAGAAAGCCCCCATTGGGTAGGCATATACTGTATATAAGACTGCAGTGTCAGTTCCCAGAAATGGTTGATGTTGCTGCTCTGTGATTTAACCAGTCATTGCACTTTGGTAAATAAATCTAAACAACACTGAACTGGACAGCATCAGAAAAAGATTTGGCAATTATCCTTACCAATTCGTACCCTCCAGGAGCAAGAGCTTCTAAAATAAGTATAAAGAACTGGCTGCAAAGATGGGCAAAAAAAGAAAAATATCAAAGTTAGAATTACATTAGAGTCATATAATCCAAGTACAATGCTGTATAAAATGCAAATAACTTTTTTAAAAAAGTAAAAATGGCAGCTTTGCATGCTATTATGCTGGAAATGGAATTAATTCACCGAGGGCACCATTTGGCCTCAAATATTCCTTTTATCAGCTTTCCTCAACCTGGTGCTCTGGAGATACACTACAACTCCCATCCAGCAATGGCCAAGCTGCCTAAGAATGGTGGGAGCTATAGTCCAATAATTCAAATGACACTGGTTTCAGGAAGGGTGCTATTTACAATTTGAAACACTGTAATTTTCCACTATTGCTTTTTTTCACTTATACCAACCGCAGATATCAGTGCTTTCAAAACTTTCAGGGATAGAAAGTGGCCGAAAGAGAAGCCTGTTCTAAGTACGTATTGTAGCTACTGCTCCAAAGGAGTGTCATGTAAACACAGTGGGAAGGACAATCAGTAATGCAGTGATATTAAGCAAGCTTGCAGGTCACTATATACCCGTTTTTCTCTTACCTTTGTAGAAGTCTCCATGCTTTCTATGTGTAGTTATTTTCAGAATGAACGCCAACTCAGAGTGTACTGCAAAAGTGTGGGTGGCAGAGTGGGAGGGGAGGGAAGAATTTCTCTTGCAGCCAATCCAAGGAGTTTCATAATTCCACCCTTTAGCTTTCAGATTGCAAAAGACAGAAAGAGAACTATCCAAATCTCTCACTGCTTAATACAGGGGTAGGCAACCTAAGGCCTGGGGGCCGGATGCGGCCCCCTGAGCCCTTTGAACCGGCCCCAGGCCGGTCCTGCCGCTGCCACCGCCACCCCCCACTGCCACCCGCCATGATGATATTGATTATTGTTGTTATTTTTTTTTAAATATTTATTTATAGACTTCAAAACAAACACAAAAATTAACTTTACAAACACTTGACATCTATATCATCATTCATTCCTATAAACATATTTTCTAAAAACATACATCCTAATTGCATACAAACCTATATACATAAATAGACAACAAAGATAGTTCAATTACTATCTGTAATGTTTTCCCTGTTATGCTTTCCTTTTACTTCCCAATCCGAGCACTCTTCTTTATCTAAATTTTCCTCATCCATCTCTATAAATCTTATTCTATAATTGCATACTGTCACATCAATAGTCTTTTAGCACGCTTTCTGCGATAATAGTTTGTTCTTATATTTATTTATATATTTTCCGAATTCCGTTTTTTATTAAATTTTCAATTTTGTTGAATTTGTTGTTATATAATATTCAAATATTAACTGATTATTATTTCCGCCTTACATCTTGTTTTTGATCTCTTCGAAACCTCTATTGCACTTCTCTCTTTGAACTATATAGTAATATAACATTAATTTCCTTATTTCTTTAATCTTTTCTCCATATATTTATTTACAGATTCCCACTGTGACATAGTTTTTTCCATAGATTTATCCCTTAATAGATGAGTCAGGATATCCATCCTCATAGCTTCTTTCAATTTGATTAGCCATTCTTCCATTTGGGGGATTCTGTCATTCTTCCAATACCTCGCGAAGACTATTCTGGCTATTGAGATCATGTATAGAAGAGTGCATTCATAATTTCTTTTTATTACCACATCTAGATCCTTTGTCATATTTAATAAAAAGAGTTTTGGGCAGAAAGGTATTTTTATGTTAAGAATTTCATTTATTATTTGTCTTATTTTATACCAATATTTTCTTGTTTTCGGACATCCCCACCACATATGATATAATGTTCCTTTTCTCTTCTTACACTTCCAACATTCTCGCTTCCCAGTTTTGTAAATTGCATCAATCTGGATTGGAGTGAGATACCATCTATGCATCATTTTAAAATAATTTTCCTTTAGATCTTGACAGGCTGTAAATTTATTGGTACGATTCCAAGCTATTTCCCAATTTTCTAGATCTATATTTTCTTTTAAATCTTTCGACCAATCTAACTTTACTTGTTTTATTATCTCACCTTCGAGTTTTCTTTCTATGAAGAGCTTATAATATTTCTTAATGTGATGGCCTTCTTTGTCCATAATTATCCTGTCCAGATCATTATTTTGTATCTCAAATCCATCTGTTTTTAAGTCTTGCTTAAATTTTGCTTTCAATTGTAAATATAAGTACCAATCTTCTACAATTCCTTCATTTTTTAAATAATCTTTGGATTTCATTTCTTTAATTTCATTGCCTGAGATCTCTATTATATCCTTATATTTTATCCATTTTTTATTATCTTTCTTACTTCTTGCTAACATCGCCTCTTGGGGTGATATCCAAAGCGGTAATTTCCTATATTTCTTTTTCTTCATCAAATGACAAGGCCGGTCCTCCCGCCACCGCCCGCCGCCGCCGCCCGCCATGGTAATATTGATTATTGTTGTTATTACTTGTTCTTGGGGTTTTCTTGGCAAAATCTCCACAGGGGTTTTGCCATGGCTTTTCTGGGGCTGAGAGAGTGTGCATGCATATTTTTTTTATTTTTTTTTAATGAAAAAATATTTATATTTATATTTATTTATTTATTTGTTTATTTTTGGTGCTTCGGCCCCCCCAATTGTCTGAGGGACAGCAACCCGGCCCCCGGCTCAAAAAGGTTGCCTACCCCTGTCTTAGTATTTTAAGTCTCAGATATTAGACAAAAAAGACTACAGCTGTCACTGTGTTTATTGTGCACAAACACACATTTTTAAATTGATCAATAGGCAAATAGAATCTCTATATACCTAAAAACATTACATTACACAATTGGTTCCAGCTGTAATATTCAAGTTTCTATAGAATTCAGAATATTTCCTGCAAAGTATGAAGCACAGAGACCAAGCACTATAAAATGAATGTGTTAGATCAGACTAAAGACCTTTTTCATCCAGCATTCTGTGTCCCACAGTGGACAACAGATGCTTATGGGAAGCACATACACAGGCCACAAGGAGACAGCTTTGTTGTTCACTAGTAACTCTTCAGAAGCATGCTGAATAACTAGTGGTTACTGATTGCCTTTCAACTCCAGATATATGTTTAAATCTCACTGCTTTCAGTGGGTCTTGCTTCCAGATACGTATGCACGGGATTTCAGCATTATGCAAAATACACACACCTAACTTTCTTTTAAAGTCATTTAAGTTGGTGACCACATCTACATCCTGAAGTAGTCAATTCCATAATTTATATGCAATTTTTAAAAATTTTGTCTCAAAAGGAAAGAAAAACTTTTAGTTCATAGTGAGTTCATTTTCAAGATTGTGTGGGCAGAGCTTACAAAATTACTTTTTTTGGACTACCCATAATTGTAAGTGACTGGTGTTTCTGAGAGTTGTAACTCCCGAAAGTAACTTTTTGGAACCTCTGGCAAGAGTTTGGTAAAAATGACTGGGCTAGAGAAGGAGTTCCGTATGGAACAGAAGAAGCCCTGCTCTGCATTTTTTAAAAAAGTATGTTTCACTTCATCTGTAATACTTGAGGACAGAAAGCAACACGTAGGCCTTTGCAGACTGCCAGAAATAGTGCAAATTGAGTCCACTTTAAGGGTTAGGGTTAGTGCTAGGGAATCATGGGAATTGTTCCCCCCCCCCCCCCGAGACATTGAGCCTTCTCTGTCAGAGAGCTCTGGTGCCACAATAAAATACAGTTCCCATGATTCCCTAACCCTTTTTTCAATGCTATGATGAAGTCAATGGGGCAATGTGCAATGTGATTGCGACCTAAAGCTCTGATTTCCACAGGGAACAAAGAGCATTAGAGACTGCAGATTCTATGCATTGTGGCATGGCCTACACATAGGACCTTATCACACGGGGCCAAAAGCAGCAAGAATCCACTAAGAATCAGGCGCTATAGCGCTATACATTCCTGTGTGATTACACGACGTCGCTCAGAATCTGCTAAGAATCAGGCGCTATAGCGCTATAGTTTTCCGTGTGATTACACGACGTCACTCAGAATCCAGCAAGAAACCGCTCGGAATGCAACATCATTCGCATTCTTTTGAATGTCGGTTTCAGCGGGCATTGCAATAGCGCGAGCTTATCCATAGCGCTATTATAGCGCTAGCGCCATATTTATACTAGCGCTATAGTACTGCAATGATGCTCATATCGCTTTCTTGCCACTTTTGAGAGCAGCGTGGGATAAGGTCCATAGTGCTTTAAGACTCTCAGTTGTTCTAATTAAGAGACAAATTCAACCCACTACTTTGCATTTTTCTATTTAGTTGCTGCTTTAATGATACTATCATTAAGAAATACTGCCTGTGGTTAGGAATGTTTATATGATACTTATTCTTATTCATAATGAATGAAACATTTATATCATTTAATTACTAGGAAATGTTATGGATATAAAACCAGTTGACTTGGGAAACGGTGAATGTGTCTTTCAGTGATCTCCTCAGGAAATTTCTGAAAATGACATCAAGAGGCTCTGGCATGAATTATATCCGGCCTTTTTCAGATAATAGAAAAGATCAGCTGCAGAAATTATTAACCACCTATTTCAAAGGAGACTCCAGTCATATTTATTTGTTGTTAACCGCCTTTGAGTCAATCTCAATCCATGGCAACCCTGTGGATGAGACATCTCCAAGACCCCCTGTCCTCCACTACTCTGCTTAGTTCCTGCAGTCATACTTGTGACCTCCCTAACAGACTGCCAGAAATAGTGCAAATTGAGTCCACTTTTAGGGTTAGGGTTAGTGCTAGAGAATCATGGGAATTGTTTTTTTCTGAGACATTGAGCCTTCTCTGTCAGAGAGCTCTGGTGCCACAATAAAATACAGTTCCCATGATACCCTAACCCTAACCCTAAAAGTAGACTCAATTTGCACTATTTCTGGCAGTCTGCAACCCCACAGAGTCCATCCATCTACATATGGTCTTCCTTTCATTCTACTTCCCTCTACCTTTCCTAGCATTACTGCTTTTTTCCAATGAGTCGTGCCTTCTCATTACATGCCCAAAGTATGACAGCCTCAGTTTTGTCATCTTGGCTTCCAGGGAAATTTCTGGCTTCATCTGCTCTAGGACCCATTTGTTTGTCTTTTGATAACCATTGCTTATTGGCAGTAAGAAAACACGGGTGTGGAACTGGTATTTATAGTCATCAATCCAATTCCTGGGCCTAGAGGCACCAGATCCCATCTGATCAGCTCAGTTCTGCTTAGTACTTGAATGGAAGGCTGCAAACATATAATAATAATAATAATAATAATAATAATAATTTATTTATACCCCGCCCCTCTGTTAAAACAATCGGGGCGGCTTACAACAGTTAAAATTACAGCAAATACAGACCAAACCCCAGGACCCTATCCTCCCCCCATTAAGAAGGTATAATAAAAGTGCCGTAGGCTATATTTCAGAGGGAGGAACTTGCAAAACCACCTCTGAGTATTCCTTGCCTAAGAAAACCCTATGAAATTCATGGGGTTGCATAAGTCGACAGGCAACTTAAAGGCACGTACACACAGCACGATGTCTAAGACTCCAGTATCTACTCATAACTTTTAAGAAGAGAGGTGGTGGGACAGGGATACAGCACTCCTGGAAATCCATACTTTCCAAGCCCTCTCTTTAAAATTTGCATATATGAGGCTGCATTATTCAGGGATGTGGCAAAGACACAAGCTGACCTATGGTGACCCTAAGATGAACCTATCATAGGGTTTTCTTGGCAAGATTTGTTCAGAGGGGTTTTTCCATAGCCATCCCCTGAGGCTGAGAGAGTGTGACTTGCCCAAGGTCACCCAGTGGGTCTCCATGGCCGAGCCAGAATTTGAATCCTGGTCTCCCAGAGTCCTAGTCCAAAACTCTCAAACTACTACTACACCATGCTGGCTCACTATAAAGTATTATTAAGTATCGTTTAAGTAGCAATCTGGCATCTGCCCAGGATGACTAGGTATCCTTACCACAAAGGAGGATAAGGCACCACAAAATGTAGGACATTGAAGAAAAATATGGCATATAAAATACATTACGAATAGAAAATATTATCCAATACAAATACAAAATACATTACAAAACCAAAGCTAAAAACACTCCTAAGTATAAATCTTCGTCCTGCTCAAAAGAGAGGACCTTTTGGCATTCCTCTTGGACAGAAGACTGAAATGTAGGACTAGTCCTAGAAAAGGAGGACCTCTGGCCACCCTGCATCCGCCTGGATGTACCTATTGGGGGTCAGGGTGTGTAGTGGTTTGAACATTGGACTCTGGAGACCAGGGTTCGAATCCTAACTGGGCCATGGAATCCCACTAGGCAAGTCACATTCTCTCGGCCTCAGAGGATGGCAATGGCAAAGGCAACCCCCTTCTGAGACAACATTCACAGGCAAAAGAAAAAGAAGTCATTCTTCTTTCCTCTGTACGGCCAACAGAGAAAGCTTCCCCCCCCCCCGCATCTTTTGTAATGGTAAATACCTTGGCTAAGGCGGCACACATCTTCCGCACTCTCCTTTTGTTGCGCTTCCGTCCCTCTGAAGGATAAAGTTCAGTCCCTTTTACACAACTTAATCTGAGAGGTCGTTTTAAAGCGGGCCATTCATGATTGGATACTTTCTTGGGAGGTTATTGCTAAGGAATTCTGGGACCTGTAGTTTTGTGAGACATTTAGCCTTTTGTCAGAGGTCTGGTGCCGCAATGAACTACAATTCCCAGAAATCCCTAGCCTTGAGTCCGGGCAGTTTTAAAGCAGTCTCAAACAGGATTATTTATGCAGTGTGTTTTGGACCTAAGCCAGCATTTAAATTTAAAACTACTAGCATACTGAGCACTGGAAAAGGAGCTCTTTCATTCCACCTTTTCCCCACTTTAGAAGTCAGTAACTGGTATGAAGATGTTTGACATGGGTCCAAAACACACTGCAGAAATAATCCAGTTTGAGACCGCTTTAATTGCCCTGGCTCAGTGCTACTAGGGAATCCTGGGAACTGTAGTTTATTGTTGCACCAGAGCTCTCTCTGACAGAGAAGGCTCAATGTCTCACAAAACTACAGTTCCCAGAATTCCCTAGCTTTGAGCCAGGGCAGTTAAAGCAGTCTCAAACTGGATTATTTCTGCAGTGTGTTTTGGGTCAACCGTCCCTCTTAAATAAAAATAAATTCTCCAAATGTTTTGATCTCCAACAATCCTGTTTCTGGGAGGTGAGAGATTTCCATTTGATCCTTAAACAACTTTCTAAACTGTTCTCTATTTATTTATTTATAAGTCTTGTCTTCTAGTTTGGCTACTTTTGGTCCTATAGGGGAGAAAAGTGGTATACAGTTGGCCCTCCACATTTGCGGCTTTGACTTTTGTGGCTTTATTTGTGGTTTTGATTAATATTCTCTCCTAAGTCCTCCAACGCAATTCTGTCAGATGTTGACCATAGGTGCTGGAGAACCTAGAAGTCCATAGAGAAAATACTTCTCTAGGCATTTTGTAGGTCATCCAGCATGATTGTATGATCAACTTCTGGCAGATGCTGGCCATAGAGTTGCCCAGGAGGACCTGGAGTGCACCAGGGAATTCCAAAAGAAAATCAGCATGTGCTTTATAGACTATAGCAAAGCCTTTGACTGCATAGATCATGAAAGGCTATGGAATGCCCTTAAAGACATGGGAGTTCCAACGCATCTGATAGTCCTGATGAGGAATCTGTACACAAGAGGCTACTGTCAGAACAGAACACGGAGAAACAGAATGGTTCCCAATTGGCAAAGGGATCAGACAAGGCTACATCCTATCACTCCACCTATTCAACATATGCAGAACATATTGTAAGGAAAGCAGGCTTGGATATGGAAGGGTGTGTGTGTGAAAATAGGAGGAAGGAATATCAACAATCTGTGATATGCTGACGACACCATAATATTAGCAGAAAATCTCACATACCTGGAACACCTATTAAGGAAGATCTAAGGAGAAAGTGCTAAGGCAGGCTTACTGTTGAACATAAAGAAAACAAAAATAATGACCACCGAGGACCTTCACAAGTTCAGTCTATAGAATGAATAAATAGAAATAGTATGGGATCAAACATTGATAGAAATGGGGAGTGCAGTAAGGTAATCAGAAGACAAAGAATAGCTAAGGGTGGCTATGAAAGAACTAGAAAAGATTCTAAAATGCAAAAAATATACAACTCAACACAGAAGTTAGACTCATACAAGCCATCATATTCCCTATTCCCATGTATGGATGTAAGCTGGACAACTAAGAAAGATGATAGGAAGAAAATCAATTCCTTTGAGATGTGGTGGTGAAGAGTGCTGAGGATCCCACAGACAGCCAAAAGGACAGCCAAATGGATCCTAGAGCAGATCAAACCAAAAACCTCCCTGGAAGCCAAGACGACCAAACTGACTCTGTCGTACCTTCATGAGAAGGGAGGACTCTGGGAAAAACAATAATGCTTGGGAAGGTGGAAGGAAGTAGGAAGAGAGGAAGGCCACATGCCAAATTGATGGACTCTATTAAGGAGGTCATGGGTTTTATGGGGTTGCAGGAATTAGGCAGAGCAGTGGAGGGCAGAAGGTCTTGGAGATGTCTCATCCATAGGGTCGCCATGGGTCAAGATCGACTCGAAGGCGGTTAACAACAAAGACATTTTGTAGGTCTTCCATCAGGACTCTATGATCAACCTCTGGCAGATGTTGGCCATAGAGTTGTCCTGGAGGACCTGGAGATTCCTAGAGAGGCGTTCTCTTAAAGTTTTTTTTTATTTGTGTTTTTTCCACCTTCATGGGAGGGGGGTTCCGCCACCCCTAACTCCAGCGAACGTGGAGAGACCACTGTATAAATAAAATGGAGGGAGAAATGAGGGGAGGGGAAATCCCCTCAGTTTCTTCCGCACAAAGTTTGGGTCACGTGAGTGAGCTCTTGGGCGCATCCTGTCTTCCCAAAAAGGACTTCACTTCCCGTGGTGCACTGCGGCACAGACTAAAGCGAGGAATGGCGGGGCGGGGCTGCCGTGGTGAGGCACCTCCCGTCTGGGCGCAGATGCCTCTAGCGGAGGTGAACAAGGCCGGCCAGGCCGTGCTGGGCCTGCGGCAACGGAGGACGCTCAGGCTGGCGAGCGGGCCCGCGCCAGCGGCAACGGCAGCGGCTCCCCCCTCCGCCCCGCGGCGCCCGGGCTGGTTCTGGAGCCCGCTTGGCCTGGTCACTTTCCTCAGCTTCGCCACTCGCTTCTATCGCCTACGGGAGCCTCCCCACATCTGGTAGGGGGGGTCGTGGTTGCCATGGAGACGGGGGCGGGGCGATCTGTAGGGCACTGCGGCTGCGTGGAAGGAGGCAAGGAACCGTTACCTCAGGCGCGAGGGAGGGATGCCTCTCAAGTGAGACAAACTCCTCACCTCAGTTCTTCAGTTGGTCCTGAAGGGGGATTCTTTTTATTCATGAATAAAGACAGAAGAAAATGCATGTTTTTTTATTTTATTCATAAATAAAAATAGTCCTATGAATGAATGATAATAATAATAAATATGAATAAAATCACAGACTTATCCACAATATAGATAAAGAGCAAAATGAGGACCAACATGTATACATTTAAAGAGTTTTAAGTCCATAACTGAAGAGGCACTGCCATGCTTATTTCTTAAATTGGTCCTGAGGGGGTGGTTTTTATTCATGAATAAAAGTAGTCCTGTGAATGAATATAATAATAATAATAATAATAATAATATGATTAAAAACAGAGGCTTATCCACAATATAGATAAAGAGCAAAATGAGGACCAACACATATACATTTAAAGAGTTTTAAGTCCATAGCTGAGAGGCACTCCCATGCTTCTTTCTTAAATTGGTCCTGAGGGGGTGGTTTTTATTCATGAATAAAAATAGTCCTGTGGATTAATAATAATAATAATAAATATTATTAAAAACAGAGACTCATCCACAGTATAGATAAAGAGCAAAACGAGTAACACATATACAGGTAAAAATTAATGTATCATGGAATCCCTGTGGATTTCCTGCAGTGCACTAGGTCACTGCAACACTTAGGGGGGTTGCAGACTGCCAGAAATAGTGCAAATTGAGTCCACTTTTAGGGTTAGGGTTAGGGAATCATGGGAACTGTATTTTATTGTACCACCAGAGCTCTCTGACAGAGAAGGCTTAATGTCTCAGAAAAAAACCAATTCCCATGGTTCCCTAGCACTAACCCTAACCCTAAAAGTGGACTCAATTTGCACTATTTCTGGCAGTCTGCAACCCCCTTTAGTTTAGGAAGGCTGGTCTAAACTTTTAGGCAGTCTTAATCTAGTAGGTATGGTGTTATGTTTAAATAAAGAATGCTTCTACTTTGCAGATTTAAACTTTGTGTAGAAGTGGTAAACACAGGGGTAGGCAACCTTTCCCCTTTAAGGGCCGAGGAACTTCAGCTCCCAGAAGCTCAGCCATGTTGGCCAATAGTCCCATGTTGGCCAATAGCTCCTGGCATTCTGGGAGCTGAAGTCCCTCTGCCCTTAAAGGGGACAGGTTGCCTACCCCTGGGTAAACATTACCAGTGAACCTGAAGCAAAAGGATACATTACCTTATTTTATTCCCTTTCTTTTTTAGTTGGGATGAAACACATTTTGGAAAGATGGGAAGCTACTACATTAACCGGACATTTTTCTTTGATGTACATCCACCTCTTGGGAAGGTAAACTGCTATCATCAATTTTTGAACATTGCAGGAACCAATCAATTTGCTTCACTACAAATCACTCACATCCTGATACAATTCCACCTACACTAGGTAACATGAACATTTCCATGTCATTCCATTGCAATGACTGGTGATTTTAAAGATCTTCCTGGATGCTAACTCAAGTTAACTCATGTTATCTCAACACAGATAACTTGGGTTGGTAAATCAGCTGTTGCTTTCAGCTTTTGCTTTAACATAACCACTCTACTGGAGCAGAGGAAAGATCGTCTGACTTACTACTTTTCTTATGCTAGCTGGTCAGACACCTATTGTTCAGGGTCCTATTCTCTGGAGCAGAGAAGTTATAAGGAGGATATGATAGTGCTGATAGCTGTCTCCCATTTTTGGCTGCTATCTGATAACCAAAGTTATATTGGTTATATTTAAAAATAGAAGTTTCAGTTGTGGCAGCTGTAGCCAAAAGCAAATGTTGGAAATGTCCTCTGTGAACGTATCAAATTACCTACCCAAATTACAACATCCTCAGTTTAATCATCTTGGCTTTTGTCTATTCTAAGATTATTCTGTATATGCCCCAGTTGCACCCCCTGTGGGACAGTGATAGTCTAGTTACATTTCCTACTGCTTTGTGGCAGCTTGCTTAGATTTCTGCAATGTGTTGTACTTGGCACTGTCTTTGAAACTGCAGTTGGTGTAAATGATCCAATGGCTTTGCTGATTTTTGTGAGGTAGTGTGATTGTCCTGGATATCAAAAGAATCATTTTTTTTCCATGGAAGAAGTTTCCAGGATTTTAAACAATCTAGAAACCCTTCTCAGAGATCCCCTTTCATCAGAGATAAGATTGGGATCACTGGAAATGGTTCCCTTGCTTCGCTCAGACCAGGCAGGAAGTGAAAAGTCTTTGTAGAAGTTACCACTAGAGGTGGAAGTTTGTAGAAGTTACCCCCTCATGTGCTTCACTTTAGTTCCTGCCTCTGCTCTGATGAGACCTACCTCATGCTGCTCTGCCTTTTAATTTTCTCTCTCTTATTTCTGCAGCATTCCTTCCATCTAAAAATAAATAAATGTCTTATCCTTCTACCTTTACCTGTCTCCCCCTCCACTGCCCTATTGAGTGGGTCTGTAGCAGCACCAGGAGATTAACAATGATGTTGGAGGCGGTGGACTTAGATGACAGCCCTGGCATGTCTGGGGAGTTCATCAGCCTGGCAAAAGATCAGACCATCCATTCCCCTAATTATGAGGAGTCAAAGGCTTCCAGGCCCAGGGACAGACTGGTGCAATCGAAGGAGAGAGATCCCTAGTCTCCGCACTGTTTTGCACCCTGCTGCAACCTCCTTTCCTGGGATCGGGCAGTAGATGCTGGCATGGAACACCGAGGTGTAAGTACCACCCCTGCTCTGCCAAGTCCCCTCTTCCAGCTGCTCCTCCTGGAGCTTTTTACTTTAATCTCATCCCTGATATCCCTACAAGCGGCCACCATCTCGAGCTGGCAATTGTCCTCTCCCAGTCACTTTTCCTCCTGTGGGCACGTGGATGCCATTTTCGGCGCCCAAACAGAGGCTTCCTTCTTAAACCCTTATCCCCTCCAACCTCCTGTGGTTCACGGCGGCACTACAACCAAGGATGGAGACATTCCCACCAAACCAAGGGATCATGAGTCCTCCTCTCCCCCCACATTCCTCTCTTCCATTGATTTGATTCCTCCTTCTGAGTGTGGTAATTAAACACCACAGCAAAAAAGGCGGGAGCTCCATTTTGCAGCAGAAGAAGGGAAAGGGCAAGAGACTTGCACCCTCTTCTGGACATAATGTAAAATCAAAAAGGGCTTTTTTTAAAAACGCAGGGCCAGGTGTTCAGCCCTCCTCCAGGTGGAAGACACTGATCTGACTCAGGGAAAAGGGTGGAAGACACTGATCTGACCCAGGGAAAAGGGGAATCCTTCCCCAAACTTAGCTCATCATCCATCGATATGCCCTTTCCTGCTGACTTCATGAAAGTAATAATAATATTAAATAAAAAACCAGCTACCAATGGGCCTAATCCACAAGCTATTAAAAAGTTTTATTCTCTTCCTCAGCCAGTTATGTCTAAACTGCAGGTCCCCTGGTGGACACACCAGTCTCTGCCCTGGTCACCTCTGCTGTATATTCCAAAGATGGTGAAGATTCTCTAAAATATCCAGAAGATAAGAGGGCTGACTCAGCCTTGAAAAGGTCCTTTGAAGCTTCATCAACATCCATCAGAGCTCTACGGTGTCCACCCTATCTAGAGCTGCCTTTATCTGGGCCAAGGAGCTTCCCAGAGGCAACACCAATTTACGGCAGGGCATCAATAAACTGCTAAAGGTCCTTCTCCTCTGACGCTTCCTTGGATATTATCCAAATGAATGCTAGGGCTCAGGCAGCTTCGATCCCTTTACCACAAGAAACACCAGTTGCTTAAAGAATTGGCAAGTTGACGTTATGTCTAAACAAAACCTTACCATGGCCCCATTCGTTGGGGTGAAGCTTTTCGATGAAGCTCTGGAGCCAGTTCTCATAGAAACCTAAGGACAAGAAAAAGCATTACCTTCTCTACCCAGGGAAATGGAATGCCCAGGAGCAAACCCACAGTATCAACTTCCTGAAACTCAGAGCAGTTCGATTAGTTCTCCAAGCATTCTCTCACCTCATCCAAAACCACTGTATTGATCAGGACCAATAACATGACTGCAAAAGTACATATAAACAGAGAAGGAGGGACAAAGTCCAGGTCTCTGATGAGGGAATCAGAGCTTCTGTTCAGCTAGACAGAAAGACACCTGCAATCACTAAAATCAGAACACATCAAAGGGACTCTAAACTCAAGGGCCAATTGGCTCAGCAGACAGGACGTAGACCAGACGGAACGGCACCTTCACCCAGAAGTTTTCCGCATGGTAACACACAGATTTGGAACTCCTCAGGTGGACCTGCTTGCCTAACCGATAAAGAACCAGGTCCCGTGCTTCTCGCACTTCCTCACCTGGGGAGCAGAGAAAATAGATGCCCTACACTTGCCATGGCTGCAAGGGATTCATTACGCCTTCTCTCTGACATCCTTGATTACCAGATGCCTAAAAAAGGTAAGAAGAGAAAGAGTGACCATCATACTGATAGCTCCACATTGGCCCTAGAAGGCCATGGTTCTCCGAGATCCTAGCCATGTGCCAAGAACACTTCAAGCTACCAATGCATCTATCCCTCCTGATACAAGGCCAGATGTTCCACTCAAATCCTCAATGGCTCAACCTTCACATGTGGAAGTTAAGTGCCAAATTATGCTGAGTGAAGGCCTTCCAGCTCAGGTCACTGAAACTATTATTCATGCGAGAAGACAATCTGCCAGGAGCATATATGAATACCCCTACCATTCATTTTTGATGAGGTGCAAGACCAAGAAACCTCCCCAAAAGATATCATTGAGCTGTTTTCTCTACTACCTTCAGGAGGGGCTAGATAAAGGTCTCAGGCCCAACATGCTCAGCCATCACATCTGTTCTTCCTCAAAAACAAGCTAACAAGGTATCCAACAACTAGTATGTCAGGAGGTTCTTGTGAGCCCTTGATAAAAAGCCCTTGTGTGTCCGATAGACTCTTTGTGTCCTTCCACCACAATGCTGGGCAAAAAGGTGTCATTTTCTAGATGGATAAAATCTTGTATCACTACATGTTATGGCACATCAGGCTCTCCCCTTATTGGCTCAGTCTATGCTCATTCCACACGTAGTGCATCAACATCAGTGGCACTCTCCACTAATGCTCCTATTGCATAAATATGTAGGGAAGCCACCTGGTCTTCCACATCCATGTTTGTTCACCACTACCATCTGGATGTGCTCCAGTCTTCTGAGGCATCGTTTGGCAGACGCATATTACAATCTGTGGTCCCACACTAATCAAGTTCTCAGTTTACTCACCCATTATAGAGGAGCTATGTCATATCCTACTACAGGATGCTTCCCTTCCATCGCTGGAAAAAAGAACATTGGCTTACCTTGTGAGATGTTTGTTTTCAGCGATGGAGGCGGAATCATCCTCCCCACCCTCTACTGAGTAATTGATCTCTCACTTCATGGGGTGGACTCTTTCCCTTATCATACTCTCAGTTTGGGTTAACCTGGTTATTTATAGACAGTTGGGGTCTGGTTGACCTAAGCCAGGGACCGGCAACCTACGGCCCAGGGGCTGGTTAAGGCCCAGGTCCCTGGACTTACCGGCCCAGGCGGCGGAAGGTTGCCGCTGCGGCCGCGCGTGCCACGACCGCCATTTTGGAAATCAAAATGGCGGTCGTGACGCGTTTGCACATGCGCAGTACTGCACATGCGCAATGGTTAGCTCCCTCCAGTGGTGGCTTTTACAAAGACTTTTTACTTCCTGCCTGGTCAGAGTAAAGTGAGGGAACCAACCGCTACACTCGCAGTGGTCCTCAAACTGTGCCCTTTAAGAGATTTTGGACTTCAGCTCCCAGAAGCCTCAGCCATGTTAGCCTATAGTCTGGAATTCTGGGAGCTGAAGTCCAAAATCCCTTAAAGAGCACAGTTTGGGGATCACTGCGCTACAGGATGCTTCCCCCTCCATTGCTGGAAACAAACATCTCACAAGCTAAGACAATGTTCATTTTTGTGCCATACGGCAAGAATGTATCTGTTCAGTTTGTTGCTTTTATTGTATAATCACAGCTTCTAAAAAATTTTCATGCAAGGTACTTTGGGAAATGCTCAAGAGTAGGGCAACGAGTCCATTAAATACAATAATTAATAAAATTCATTGATGATTGTGTTTTATGAATGTATTGAAACAGCAAATTTCAGTCCGAAATCTAAATGATATATCTTTACAATTTGTTAGTGCATTGTTTGGACCTGATAACTTTCTGGCTTTCTCGTTCATTAAAGTTGAATTTCTTCTCTAGATGTTGATAGGACTTGCTGGCTACCTTAGTGGCTATGATGGAACATTTCCTTTCCAGAAGCCAGGGGACAAATATGAACAACATAACTACATAGGAATGAGAGGGGTAAGATAAATTGCATTCTGTAAAGAGCCAGGATTCATGTCTGGAGAAGAACTTTGGGCTAGGTTTGGAATTTGTAAAAAACTCTCTCTTATGCCCTGTGCTATCTGACAGTGGGAGTGTTGTGAGCAGAACTATGCTTTGGAACTGTGTTGTTAAGGGATGGAAATGCTAAATCCAACTGGCAAGGTTTTAAGTGCATGTTTTGATGTATGAATGCATGAATGATTAAATTAGTCTGCAGACCACAAATGATGAAAGTGCAAATAAAAGTACTATGATACAATTACCTTTAAAAACCATTAAAACAATACCTTATTTTGAGGTAACAGTGAACCAGAGTAAAACTGCAATTTAAACACACTTACACCACATTTTCTTTAAATTTGCAACTTTGAATGCAAAGAGACACAGAATGATTAGAGCTGCTCAGAAAGAAAAAGATTTTTCGACACAGGCCAGTTGCTCATGCTGGTCAGAAAGGAGCCCAAGTAATGCTCCCTATAGCTTGAATAAGTATGGCACTTGAGTAGATAATGTGCTAGATTACTTGGGCACCACATAAACACAGTCTGTCTATAAGTGGAACACCTTTAAATAGTTCCTGGAGGAGCATTGATAGGATATACTTACAGGATATACCGTAAGCCTACACCCTTCTACATGTGTATCTTAACATCGTTTGCAGGATATTAAAACAAATACTTCTAATCAAAATCTTAAAGATGGTAGGGGTTGAAAAACTATTAGAACTATTGCTTTTGCAGTTTTTCTGTGATTGATTAAACTGCCAACTATAATCAGCCCTGCAGTGAAACTTGTTTCCCTATGGGACCTACCTCTACTAGCAAGTAGTGTCTCTTCCCACTGCCCTTAAAGGCATAACTCTACAGTTTTGACCTGGAAACGGATGGATTACCTTGGTATACTAGTACATCAGCAGGCTATGTTGGGAAGAAGAAGAAAAAGATGAAAGAAGTTCAATGTCAGAAGGGCCAGGAAAGACAAGGGAAGGAAGGAAAAATGACTTGACAGAGAGGTGTGAATGACTTTGGGAACAAATGTTCCCAAGTCACTATGGCCTGAAACAGACCAACTTAAAAAGTTGGTATCTGCATGGCTTGTGTGCATGGTGATTACATGAAGCACAACCCGAATCCACCCTGAAGCTGTACTAAGGTGGCCCCAAAAGGAATAGATCTTTTCCGCTTCTTGCCATGGTACATTTGGGATCATGGCAGCAGGCGCCCTGGGGGCTGTGGTGTGTGGTTGCAACCCCAGGGTGATTGGGCTGGGAGTGGCTTTAGGCCACCCTTCCTGCCCGTCTGTTTCACCACTCTGTAAAGGTCTTGAGACCATGGTGAAAGAATATAATTGGAACTGAATTTTGTCAGTTGGGTTGTGGAACAACTACATCTGCATACTTGAGATTCTCTCTGTTAAGTTAGCAAAAAATGCTTTCTTTAGAGATTAAGATGGGCGAGGGTGAGAAGAATCAAATTGTGACTTCTGTCAGTTTTATTTGACTTCTGAAAGTACCAACTTTTTTGCCCTTCATGTGGAAATACTGAGTGGATTGGTTTGAGTATTTTTTACTAATGTAATGTACTGTTGTGACTGTGAAACAGTACAGCTTAAGAAGATTACAGTTGGCCCTCCGTTTTCGTGGGGGATCCATCCCAGACCCCCCCTAAAAAAAAACAGAGACTCACCAATATTCAAGCCCCATAGGCTTGAATGGGGCATGCCCCATTGATTTTAACTGAGGTTGCCCCTCCGTGAATATTCAAAACCGTGGATCTCAAGTCTGCGAGAATGGAGGGGTGACTATGTATAGGGGTTGTACATTGTCATTGCCTTGCAAAAACTATTTCTTTTTTCTTCATCAGTTCTGTGCATTCCTTGGTTCGTGCCTGATTCCCTTCTGTTACCTCACTGTTTGGGAGCTGTCTAAATCATTGCAGGCAGCAATGCTTACAGCTGCCTTTCTCATCTTTGGTAAGCAACTTTTTCATGTGGCAACTCTCTTTATTTCAGAGAAAAATAAAGATCTTTGAAGGAACTGGGCTTGAAGGGAAGTTAGTTGCTCATAGTCTTTTCAGTCATGTAAGATCCTTATATGTTTTATTTAATATATGACTACATATCTTAACATGGGTTCAGATCCTTGGCCAGACCTGGATTCACTTAGATTACTTAAACAAAGCTGTTGCCGTTACAGTTTTATTTTTCAAACTTTTCAGTGATATCAACTCACTTCAGGAATATCTTTCTCAGTTCCTACATTGTTTTCTTTTTGATAGCAGATTTCTATTTTTCCAAGTGGTTCAGCTTAAGAAACACATTTTAGTGCTTTTTAGACTTTGAGCTGTTATTATTTTGATGTCTTATTTTAATTTTATGCTTGTTTTGTATTTTTGTAACTTGAATACCTTGAAGGTCTGTGATTTCATCAGTATAGATCGTCCCTTCAATGATGCACATCACAACTCTTCTGTACTGTTGCTGTATTCATAGCTGCTGGCTAAGTCATCACCTGGTAGCCAATTTGTAGTTTAATTTTGGTTCAGAACACACTGCAGAAATAATCCAGTTTGAGACTGCTTTAACTGTCCTGGCTCAATACTAGGGAATTCTGGGAACTGTAGTTTCATGAGACATTTAGCCGCCTCTGTTAGGGAGCTCCGGGGCTACAATAAACTACAATTCCCAGGATTCGCTAGCACTGAAACAGGGCAATTAAAATGGTCTCAAATTAGATTATTTCTGCAGTGTGTTTTGGACCAAAATTAAACCACAAATTGGCTACTACGTGATGACTGTCAAGGAACAGAAGAACACACATTCTTTTGTCAAGGGTCTGTTTAAAATCTAACCCATTTGGTAGAACTTTGCAGAACTTATGTTTTGCTGGTGTAGAGTTTGAGAGGCAAGGGTCACCTCCAAATGACAATGAAGTGACAGAGTAAAATTTTGTGAAGCTTGTATTTCTATATTTTAAAAATTTTGTACGCATTGCTCAGATAACATATTGTTAATGGTTATTATAAAAGTTGTGCTAAATAAATAATAAGCTATAAATAACATTGAGAGTGTGCAGACATGAGAAGAGTAAGGGAAGTATAGTGTGAGTTTTCTCTTTCCAATTCATAGGCAACCTAGCTGGAATCAAAGGCCATGTTCTTTTTTTTTTTGTCATGTCTACATGTCCTTACATTGTAGTGGTAAGGAAGCAAAGTATTTTTTAAGAAATTTTTCTTTTTAAGCAGAAGCAGTCTAAATTATTTGGAGAGATGGCAACAGAAAAGATGATGGAATCATTTTTTCAGCAATGAGGGCTTTAATATAGAAAGGAAGGAGCAGGTCTTAAGTTGAAGCAGTGATAGGAAGTGGCAAAATGACCAAGATTTTACAGAGGACAACAGGGAGAAACTGAACATATCAAATTATATACCTAAGAAACAGTCTCTCTGATTGGTGAATAGTATATCTGGCAATGAAAATAAAATGTGTGTAAGTATGAGGGAGTTTAGGTGAGCACTGTAGGTGCTGTTAAGTTTAAATTTCAGAATGGAACCCATATGCTTACCTTTGTAGAAGGGCACTGTATATAATCCCTGAAACTGCATATATTTTTTTACCTAGGAGTTCAGTTAGTAAGAAAATGCATTCACTTCTGGCATTTAGGCAGCCTCCTAAGAAATCATTGACATAAGCAGGGGCTTATTTTGGGAATAATTGATGCTTCAATGTGAGAATTTACTTTGGTTAAGTGGGGTGTGACATGCACCTTGCTCTTTAGATTCACAGTAGACTCTTAACATTCAGCTTGAGTTCCTGCTTGGCAGGGGGTTGGACTGGATGGCCCTTGTGGTCTCTTCCAACTCTATGATTCTAGTTCTGATGCCATTTTATTCCCACATATTCAAAAAGTTTTAGTTATTAAGAATTGCCTTTAGGAAGCACTGTAGTATTTAACCTTGTGAACTGAGTTATTTTGAAGTATTCTTATTTCCACTCTTCAATAGGATTCTGCTTGGTAAGTGCTGAAAGTCAGAGTTGGAAGTTTCTAGAACAGCAGTTCATGTGGTCTTGTCTTATTTTTCAGACACAGGGTTCATCACGCTTTCTCAATACATTCTTCTTGACCCCATTCTGATGTTCTTCCTCATGGGAGCTGTACTCAGTATGGTCAAATATAATTCCTGTGCAAACAGGTAAGGTAGCAGCAGTTGACTCTCATGGTATGAATATCTGGCCCTGACTCCTGTGAAAGAAGAATAATTTCATATTTTTTTGTTTGCCAGTAAGAACCTTCAAGGCAGCTTGTATAATAAAACAGCTAGGAAAGCATTAAAATCTGTCATTAAAACCAACTGAATACATATAATTGTGAAACGGATGCCAAAAGGGCAGGTATAACAGGCAATAGAGCACATGAACTCTTTGAACAAGCATTATTTGGAGCCATGGTGGCACAGTGGTTAAATGCCTGTACTGCAGCCACTCACTCATAGACCATTGCGAGTTCAATACTAGCCAGGGCTCAGGCTGGACTCAGGCCTGCATCCTTCCGAGGTCGCTAAAATGAGTATCCGACTGTTGGGGGGCAGTGAGCTTACAGTTGTAAACCGCTTAGACATCCCATAGCACGATATGAAGCGCTATATAAATGAAGCTGCTTTGCTTTGCTTTCCTTTGCTTATTTAAATATTATTTAAATATATGAAGGCCAATCCTAGGTGAAGTAGACATTAATGTATGGTGAAGCAGCTGCCTCTGGCCAAAATACCAAGATCGGTGACTTGTGCCACTACCCCTATGAAAAGGGCCACCATTGCAGAGTCCTCATACTTCACCTTGTCACTGGATTGCCCCCACTTATTTTCATGGGTCTTCCTTTTCCTTGCTATAACTGCTGTCCTTCCACCCTCTATTTAAAGAAGCAGTGGCCACTAGAAGCAGTTGGTACTTCTTTACACAGAGCTGACACAACTCAGTCAGAGATTTTACAGGACAAGGGTCAGGGACAGCTGTAAATATGGAGACCACAACAACGCTTCCATTCTTGCTTCAGTCATCTAAAGAGTTTTGGCCACTACTCTTTCAGGTGTTAAGTCATCTTTAGTGCAGTTGAAGTCTTGGTGTTGTACAGCTGCTTATCCTACTCCAGTGTTGCCATTAAAGTGCATGTATGAGACTACTGAAGGCTACAAAAGGCTGTGATCGTCTCTTCTCTCTGACATAACATAATATATGGGCCTTTTGGACAAGTGTAAAAAGTCCCTCACTAGATTTTCCACCCAAATATCTGGAGGACAACCTTGTGGAAGGCTCATCTAGACATCATTTTTCTTTCTTTTAAGCCACTGATAATCATCCTTTTCTTTAAGGCTTACACATGTTCTTGAGTATGTCCTAACAGGATTGTTAATAACTTGGTCTTTAAGTGAATTGTGGTCTATTACCCAGAGTGTTCTATATCTTTTTCAGTGATATTTTAGGTATAGAATGCATCATGTCTTACATGTCTTTGTTTGATGCAGCTCTGTTTAAAAGCTGATGATTTCACTAGGGCACTTGTTTATGTTTTACAGGCCCTTTTCTGCCCCCTGGTGGTTTTGGCTGTGTTTGACTGGAATAAGCCTTGCTGGAGCAATGGGGGTAAAATTTGTTGGCCTTTTTGTAGTCCTCTTTGTTGGACTGAACACTGTCTGTGATCTTTGGCAGTTGCTGGGAGACCTCAATCTGTCATTGGTGAGTGTCTAGCACTCTTGTTTTTAAGTGTTTCTGGAAAGAAAAGATAACAAAAACATTCCATCTGCTTCAGCTAGTGGTTACTGCATTAAAACCCAATGGTGACTCTGGCAGTGAACAATTTTAATGTGTGTATCAGAATTGTTTCTCTGACTGTATACAGTTTCCATCTGCAACACATATTAAAAGATGTTGGGGTTCACTGAAGGAGACTGATGTTCCAGGTCAATTTTATTTTCATTTTATTTTGGTCTGCATAGCCATATCTTTTATTTCTTTATATTTTAAGCATTTCTTGCTGCTTAAACTTTAAGGCAGAAGGGTTTTTGAATGTGGTGTGCTGTACTTCTATCTAATTTTATCTACTCTAATTTTATTTAATGATGTTTTAAACAAGTTTTAAACTGTTTCACGATTGTCCTTTTTAAAGAGAATTGCCTGTTCAGTTGTTTTTCAAAAACATTTGTAAATTATTTTAGTTGAACTTTGTTTTATATTTTTTGTAAGATGCTTTGAGTCCTTTGCTGGGAGGAGGAAGGGAATAAAATAAATAAATAAATATCTAGCACTCCCTGCATGAATTCCCTGAAATTAAGCAGGTACTATGGAATTTTGTGAATAGTTTCTGTATGACTGAACGCTACTAGTTAAAGACGTTTGATTTATTATAGCTAACGTCACATAACCTGCAGTTGTGTGAAGTATTTTGTAACCTCTGCAGGTGGAACTGTTTTTTTGAAATGAGGGAAACTGTAATTTATTTTGTCACAAAGGAGATTTTTCCCCATACATTAAATAACTTGTCTAAGTGGCTGTTGACTTTAAGAAGGAGCTTGTTTTTCCCCCCTGTCCAGTATTTAGGAGACACCAATACAATGTATGCTGCCCTTGGCAATAAATGTTCTTAAATCTGTATCTCATTAACAAGGAAAAGGGATTTGTAGCCTGCCATAATGCTGTTTCTTCAAGCTAGTCTTAGGGGGGAAGCAGCCTGGCGGCACGGGGCCGCCCTGGGAAGGTGCGCCGCGGGACCGAGGCATCCCCATGCCTCGATCCTGCAGCGCACCTTCCCCGTCCCTGAAAGGAGCGCTAAAATAGCGCTCCTTTCACAAGTCAGTGAAAGTGCGCCGTAAAAGCTTGCGGCGCACTTTCACTGACTTTTCCGCCGCAGCGTGTCTGGATGCTGTGGCGGGAGGTTGCCCTTGGAGCACCGGCCGTGCGGAGGGCCGGCGGCTCCGAGGGCAACCTCGGGAGGAGGAAGGGGCGCCGATCGTGCGGCTGCCCCTCCTCTTCCCTGCCTCCAGGACGGCTTTTTAAGCCGTCTGCCGAGGCCCTTAGTCGTCCTATTATTCTTCAGTGGCTGACTTCTCAGCCTTCAAAATCCAATTTCTTCCACTTACTGTTTCTATTTCTTTTATATTTGATAAACATGGCTTTGTTCCTTCTGTGATGTACCTTATTTTCCTGCGTATAAGACTACTTTTTTACCTGCAAAATCTGTGGCTAAAGTGGGGGGGGGTCGTCTTATATGGCGGATATAAGGATAATGAGGATAGAGGTGCTAAAACTCTATATTTTGACTGGAAAAATTGGGGGGGGGTTGTCTTATACGCGGGTCGTCTTATACGCCGGAAAATACGGCAATTTGTTTTTCTTGATTAAAGTAAGTATAGTGCAAATGTGTAGAGTTCCATCTTGTAGAAAGGGGTGCTTCTAATATCAAGCCAGTAAATTGTATTTGAAATACAGACAATCCATCTTCCTTAAGCCTCTTGGCTACTGATGACTACAAAATAATTTCTTTTGCACTATTGCCAGCAGAACTGTTTAAATCCTAGAATATGAAAAGAAATGCACTACATATGACTCCAGAAGAGTCATTGGTGGAATAACTCATTGGTTGCCAACCTTTCATCAATTTCATTAAAAAAAAACCCCAAAATACCAAGGAGATTTTATTTTCCATATTATCTCCTTTATGTAAGATAGGGCCTGAACAGACTGCCAGAAATAATCCAGCTTGAGACCACTTTAACTGTCCTGGCTCAGTGTTAAGGAATTATGGGAACTGTAGTTATTGTGGCACCAGAGCTCTCTGATAGAGAAGGCTCAATGTCTCAGAAAAAACTACAATTCCCATGATTCCCTAGCACTAAGCCAGGACAGTTAAAATGATCTCAAGCTGCATTATTTCTGGCAATCTGTTCAGGCCCATAGTCTCTGTTTTGGTTGTTTCTTCAAGCTGTCTTCTTGAAGCCTTCTTCATTTGCTTTTGGATTTGCAATAAAAACAGTTTTGAAGATTTGAAAGATGAACAGAAGACAGGACTGGGACTGCACATTTGGCATAGTTTCTTGAGAGTAAGCCGTACTGTACACAGTGGAAGGATGTCAGACCCTTTGCACAGTGGTCCATTACATGAGCTGTTTAACAGTTTCACTGCTCACTTAGAGAGATGTCCAAGACTGTGAAAGCAGAAGAGTGGTCACAGTGGGCAACAGCAGCATACAATCCCAGAACCCACTCCATTCACAAGCCAGCACCAAGGAGGAGGCCACTTGGCAAACACTAACTGCCAAAGGCCAGGTCTTTTAAAGTCTACTTCTTTATTCAGTGCCTGCCTCAGCAGGGTACTTAGATCCCATGTACTACAGGAGGTACTGTGGAAAACTCCCTGTTAAAAAGACTCAGATGATTTTCTAAGCCATCCCTTCAAGAGCTCCTTAGTGCCATGTCTCCATGGGTCCCTCTGAGCTGACATGGAAGAAACAGGGAGCTCTAGAAAGAGCCTGCTTCTAGTGAGAGATATGTGCCAGGCAATCCAGTAAAGCAGCATTGGCAGGGCATTGCCTTTTCTGGAACTGAGTAAGATCTCAACCAGTGGGACTTACTTCCAAGTCAACAAACATAAGACTGAACTCCATGTGTCTCCACCATGTGATATATAGTAGAATATACTATATACTTATGGCCAGTCTTCAGAACATGAGTGAGCAACTGTTACTCTTCAGCTCTGGTTGGACTGCACCTACCACAATTTCTCATTGGCTATGCTGACTAGGATTAATGGCAGTTGTAGGCCAAGCACATCAGGATGAGCGCAGGTTCTTACCACTCTTTAGACTGCTGAGGAAATTTAGAGGGCCACATTTATTCTTAATTTATTCTTATTCTTAAAACTGAGCCATTGTCTGATTTGCATAATTTGGGTTTCCTCCTCAACTTGTCTTATACTTGTCCTACATAGAATTACTTGGAAACTGGTCTGTTGGTTCTAGTAGAACAAGTGTGGGCAATGCTCTTGGGAACCAATAAAAACCAAACCAAACCAAAACAAAACATTTTTGCCGCCTGATGTCCTACGGGCATGGAGGATTTTTGATACATTATTTTGCCCCCATGGGCAACAAGGACCCAGGAGAGGCCTTTATAAGAAGGGGGAAATGAACAGGAAAAAGTAACTTCCTGATATCAAAAATAGGCCTAAAATGGCTGTAGGGAACCCACAATCATGGCAAAAACATCCCACATTACTTCTAGAGACTGTTCAAGGAATTTTGGAGCAATTTTTTAAAAATTTTTTTGTACAGGAGAATGAGGTATAGGAGGGGGAGGTTTGGCTCTCCAAGATCTCCTGGGTGGATTGATAAAAGCCCCCCAGTTTCCCACAATTGCCCACTCCTGAAACAACCCAGTTCATGTGTGTATGCTGTAAGATCTTAGCCTCATGAATAAATTCAGTGTGTTCCCTGGAACTTAGGGCCTTTGCAGACTGCCAGAAATAGTGCACATTAAATTGAGGCACTGCCCTGGCTCAGTGCTAGGGAGTCATGGGAATTGCATTTTTTTCCCGAGACATTGAGCCTTCTCTATCAGAGAGCTCTGGTGCCACAATAAATTACAGTTCCCATGATTCCCTAGCACTGAGCCAGGGCAGTGCCTCAATTTAATGTGCACTATTTCTGGCAGTCTGCAAAGGCCTTTTCTCTAAGGAAAGTGCACATGAGATTGCAGCCTGACACCATGATTTTTCACTTAGCAGTAACAGTGTGATATATGCATGTCTGCTTAGAAATGCTTCATACTGAATTCACTAGGACTTACCCCATGGAAATGTGCATAGAATTCCAGTCTTATTTCTTCTGTCTTCAGTGATGCTTGCTTCCTAGTTGGGTGTATTTTAGGACTGCAGCCTGAATGAGTTAAAATCTTTGACAATGGTTTGATAAGCACTGCATTACACCTTAGGTTTTCAATATCATGAACATGACATTAGGGAGGTGAGAGCCTAAATCCATTTGTTAGTCCCAATTGGATTTAGATCCATTAAAATGATGAGAACTCAGTAAATCAGGATTTGTGTAATTTCCATTGATTCACTTGATCCTCTGCCTGGGATTAACAGCTGTATTTAGGCCATTGTCACTGAATCCAACCTGAAAATTTTTGTGGTTATCTTCTGATCAAATTGTTTTTGATACATTATTTGTCTTTTCATACTGTTATATTTTGTTGTGACATTGTAGTGAGCCACTTGGACATGATTTACCATGGAAAGACAGCATATAAAAAAGTGAATGATTATGAACCAGAAGAACTTTAGTTTTTGTTTGGTCTGATTGTTGTCTAATCTTGCTTAAAAATGCAAGCAATGCATACATATTCTTTATGCTTACTTGGTAGAGTGGGTGCACTGGGGGTGTTTATCTTGGTGAAAAGGATCCAACTTAGAAGTTGCTGCAACTGTTCTGAATTGTTTGCTGCAGGTCACTCTGGGGAAGCACTTTCTGGCTCGTGTACTCTGCCTCATTTTGCTGCCACTTGTCCTCTACACTGCTCTGTTTGCTGTTCATTTTGCAGTCTTAAATAAAAGGTATTTCTCTCCACTTCCCTCTGAGAAAAGGATATGCATTTGGACAATTCTTGTACATTAGTTGTTAAAAGACTATAAAGCTGGCTTAATTCAGGTGTCATACAAAACATATTTAGGATAACTAATAATAGTTTAGGGTTATGTTTGGGTTGCCTATGATGGTCAGCTTAATTTTGAAGTTGTTGCAATTCATGCTTATTCCTAACTATGGCAGAGCAGAATATCTTGATTAAGATATTATGGTTATAGGTCATAGAATCATAGAGTTGGAAGAAACCTCAAAGGCCATCCAGTCCAACCCCCTGCCATCTTGAGTTACTTCTGGAAGATTAAAGCAAACCAGCATTTATAAACCATGGCATGGTTAAATTGAACCCTACCTGTGGCTAAATTGAGTCATAGATATCAAAATTAGTCTATTTAGCAAGTCATGGCAATAGCTAGTTTAAGGGACACTATTTCTAGCAGCTGTTCGCAGCTATGTATAAGCCGTCCCCATTATAAGAATTGAGGAATGTCCCCAACAATTTTTCTAGACTTAGAGCCTTAGGTAGGAGCCAGCAGTAGCAAAACAGCTGAAGCCAGTGCATTATTAGAGGGCAATCCCCCCACCCCATGAGTTACTAAAACTAGCTTGGATTGGCTGAGGAACCCTCAGTAGCTGGTCTTCAAATGGCTCGAGGGTTGTAGTGGTTGGGGAGAGAAAGAAAGTTCCATTGCAACCTCCAGTGTGACATGGGACTTAATCAGTTGTGTTCATATATATTTTTCCCATCAGTAATGAAAAAAAAGTACATTGGCCTTGAAAGTTTACAGTAGATTCTGGGTGTGATTGTGTAAAAATTTCATTTTGTGCCTTTGTCATGTTATTTGTTTTATTATATTTTGTTCATAACCTCTCAGTTTTGGGTATTGTATCACGTTATCTACTACAGGATTTTTATTTTTGTTTTAAAATAGAAGGCCATTGACCTCCTAAAAGTTGATACTTGCAAATTTTAATATTTGCTTCTGATTTATACAGTATTCTTAGTTATTGGCTAGAGCTGTCTGTTATGTTAAAGTTGAGCGATCTAGTCCAGTAGTGTGTGTGTGTGTGGGGGGAGACTCTTTCCCAATTAGATTCTAATCCTGCAGGAATCAGCAGCCAAACTTGTAGTGCATATATCTGCATAAGGGATTTCTTAGGAAATTTCAAAAGAAAGGGTGAAGGGTGGCTCAGTGCAGTCAAAGCTTTTGCCTGGACTGTTTATTTGTCTTCTGCTTGGATAGAAATGATTACTTAGTAGCTGATATAAAAACTCCAAGGGTTGCCAAAGATTGCTTGTGTGCGTCAAACAGCCCAGATCCTTGTAGGCAACCGAGGAAATTGAGAGCATCCTTCCTGTGTGTGAACAGGCCGGTGCTATTATATTTCCCTTTATTAAATTAAAACTTTAAACCCCTGCCTATTTGTCTCTATATACAAATAATTTGCATATACTTTCTTTTTTTTCAGTGGGCCTGGTGATGGCTTTTTCAGCTCTGGATTTCAGTCTCGGCTGATTGGAAACAATCTTCATAATGTATCTGTTCCGGAATGTGAGTATCTAGATCTTTGTGGGAACAAAAGCAGTAGTGTGGAGTATCAGCACATCACTGTTTCTAGATTAAAAGAAAAACTCCACACCTCTTCCTTGTATTTAAGCACATCTAAGAAAGTGGAAGGTTAAAAAAAATGCAAACCTTTAGTTATGTATGTTGTTTGGTTTTTTGGGATGGAGGTATTTTTGGTTGTCCAGTATGTTTGAAATATTGACAGGAGTTGCCTCAGATTTATTTTTGAAAATGTTGAGCTTTTTCACTTGTGGATTGAGAGTGTGCAGTGCAAAACTGTGATGGAACCATATACCTCACACCCACACCTACACACACATTAAAAAAGGGTAGGGACAGAGGAGGGGACCAAAACTGGTACGTTCAAATAACATTCTTCTGTACTATCTTGGAGAAAATCCTTAACCATGGTTTTTGAAAAATGGGCAGGAAACCATTCATTGTGCAAATATGTATGATCACAATTTTGCAGCAGCAACCTAGCAATTTCCCACTTTCTACTACTGTGTAGGAGATGGAGACACTGAGAAAGAGTCTGTTCTCACAAAGCTTTTGCAGTGACACTTGGTTATTTAATGCTTGGTTATTTAACTGAAGACAGCTTGGAACTTTTATCTAGCAACACACTTAACAGAGTGCTGGGGGAAACGGTGATACATACTGGACCTAGGGAGTAGATATAGGAGTACAGAGGCACAGTACTTATGCTTGGAGGGAATAACATGTTGTTACTGCATCTCCTACGCTTCAGTCTTCAAGCTGAAGATGTGCAGTCAGAGTGTTTCTTCTGTAGTTATCTGATTCTTTCTCACAGCAGGAAGGAAAAGGAAAACATCTAAAATGAATATGAAATATGTGATTTGAAATCTGTAGCAATCAACAGGAATATTCAAGGGCAGGTGCACTGTGTGGGTTTTTGATGTTTTTCCCAAGAAGATTTGGCCACATATATTAAAACACATGCTGGTGTTATTTCACCTAGTAAATGCAGAGGCTTATATTTTTACCAATCTAAACTTAAATAGTTAGCTATTACAAAATAACTTGTCAGTGTATTTTTTCTGTCTTCTCCTTTGAATCTCTACCACACTTGTAAAATTCTGATTTTTAGAACTACATCATGATGATTTGGTAAAACCATCCAGCAGTAATTTCAGACCATGATGGAATCTTAGTTATGATAAGGACTGACCATCCCATGCACAGAGGTTGTCTTTGTGGCTGGGTTTATGTGCAAGTATAGGTTTGTGTTTAGTTTGCAGTGCTGTTAGACTATGGTGTGGCCTAGCAAAGTAAGCTTTTTCAGGCTACTGTTCTCTTCCTTCAGACTTGGCATATGGCTCTGTAGTTACAGTAAAGAACCTTCGTATGGCAGGTGGTTATCTTCACTCACATTGGCATTTGTATCCTGAGGGAGTAGGAGCACAGCAGCAGCAGGTCAGTAAACTGAAGTGCCATGTCTTGATGAGGTTTTCATAACTAATGTGAGTGTCAAATGGGAATGCTTTGTATGCACTTTTTTGTGGTATAAGTTGTCAGGTATATAAAATCTTCTGTGTTACATTTTTGAACATAGGAGTGACTCACAGAATCACTCTTAGGAAATTTAGAAGACAAAACCTGTTGAGGCTTAGTCAATTTTAATTTCCTAGATATTATCATCCCTTAGTTTCTTCCTGCTGTAGATATTTTCTGAGTCTTTGCAGCCTGAAAGTTGGGGTGATAGTTTAAGACAGGGGTCGGCAACTTTTTTTTGCCGACGGGCCGGGGGGGGGAATGGTGCTGGGGGCCGGTGTGTGTGCGCGCGCTTGCCCCTTGCGCATGCGCGTGCCACCATTTTGAAAAACAAAATGGCAGTCGCCCGCCCCCCGTGTCACATGCGCATGCGCACGACAACTACGGCCCCCCAGGAGGCCTCCCTCGGCCGCGCCGGGCCTCTGAGAGGCCCAGTGCCACCGCGGGGGCCCCCCAGGAGGCTTCCCTCGGCAGCGCCGGGCCTCCGACAGGGCCCGCCGCTGCCACACTTGCCTCCAGGAGGCTTCCTTCGGCAGCGCTGGGCCTCCGTGAGGCCCTGCGCCACCACAGGTGCCCCCCAGGAGGCTTCCTTCCTGCCGCCGTAGGTTGCCAACCCCTGGTTTAAGACGTGTAACATTGCTGTAAATGTTAATTAATTATAATGGCTATATACTGCCTTCAGAATCAGAGGAAGCATGCCTCTGAATATCAGTGGCTGGGGAACAGCAGTGGGAAAGGGTTATTACACAAATACCCTGCTCCCATAGTTCCCATAGGCTTCTGATTGGCGCTTATGGAGAATAGGTACTGGACTGAACAGGCCTTTGGTTAGTAACACTTGCTTATACGTACTGATTAAATTCATGCATTCATAGTGCTATAAGTCTACTGGAGAAATATAGGCATCCCTCCCTGTTCGCGGACTTGGAGTCCACGGGTCTCGCTCGTTCGTGGACAGCAAGTGGGAAGGGACAAAATGGTACGTACACCCGAGGTGCGCACGCAGCGCCGCGTGCAGGAGCGCACCCCCATTATAACCAATGGGGACTTCAATATTTGCTTTTCTCCGGATTCATGAGGGGTGGGTGGGTCCAGAACAGATCTCCTGTGAATTAAGAGGGGTGCCTGTAGTTCCTTCGCATTGCAGTAGTCTCAAGTCTAAGAGATTCTAAGTTTCAGGATGAAAACTTGTAAAGACATAATTGAAAAATCATTGTAGTACTTCATTAACATCACAGTATAAGGTGAGAACAGGCAGTGAGCATGACTCTGTAATTAAAACTTCATTGTGTAGGTAGCTGGTTCCGTATTTTGCTTAATTCAAATATATGAGACTGTAGAAATATTATAAATACTGCTTGTAGCATGTTTGTATGTGCAGCATACTAACCCAGAATAACTGCTATCTAATAGAAGCTCAGCTGCTTTACCACATATCTATGTTCTGCTACTGTTTAATTCTTGCTATAATATCGAATTTATTTTATATTGAAAATGAATGCAAAGTGTGTATTTTGTGTCCATTAGTGGGCTTTGCGTTTTGTTTTTGTACATCCTGCCCTCCCCAAGCACAGGCTTGCCATCCACGGATTTAAGCATCCACAGACAGCAAGCCCCATTGCCTCTAATAGCTGTGCGTGAACATGGCAGAGCAGCCGCGCGCACACACACACTGCCATTGAAACCACAGGACTTGAGGTCCTGCTGTTTTTTTTCATCCCTGGGGGGTCCAGAATGGAACCCCCCACAGATACTAAGGGCTGACTATAGTAGAAAGATACAAAGGATTAAGAGAAGCTAAAACCTTGTTCAAAAACAATTGATTCTTCTTGAACTCTGCTGCCTGACCTTATAAGAAATATTATTGAAATGTCATGTATTGGTGAAACTACATCTACCAGGTCAATGGAACATGATTAAGACATCGATTATTTCTGTATGGCTGATTTCTTTGGAAAACACCAATATACATTTTCTTGAAATTTATGAAAAGCATTTAAAAATAAATCATTAGATGAGCAACTGTGCATTAGTTCATCACAATAAACTGAAGTTTAATATTTTTGGTATGTAGTGATTGCAAAACTGCTTCCTTCAGCAGTGTATAGCCTTATATTTGTTTGTTCTATTGTTGATTGTATTGGTACGAATAATGTGTGGCTTGCTAATAAGTAGACACAAAGGGATGAACTGCAGTAATTCTTATCTGTTCCTAGGTCACTGCATATTTACATAAGGACTTGAATAATTTATGGATTATAAAGAAACACAATGTGAACAAAGGTAAAGTGGAAACCATCCATGTGAATTACGTAGCTCATTTTTTCTTTCTTCAAGGACATTTTTTCTCTTTCCCAAGGATATTTAGTTTGCTTTCTACGTACCGTATATAATGATGTTCTGGTTATTTATTTATCTGTTACATTATATCAAACCTCTCCTCCAAGGAACCAAGGCAGTACACGTGGTTTTCTTTTTCCTGTTTTATAAAATGAGCTATGCTTGTTTTGATAGGGTGCCTTATTTTACTGGGTGCCATATTTTAAGGGGGACATTGACAAGCTGGAATGGGTCAGAAGGAAGGCAATTATCATAGTGGGGGTTCTAAATATCACATTCTGTGAGAAACTGAAAGAGCTGGATGTGTTTAACCTGGGAAAGAGAAGGCTTGAGGGAAGAGATAGATGATAACAAGTTTACAATATCTTAGAGGTTGTTAACTACTTATTTGTTGGTCCAATGAATAGAACTAAAACCTCTGGATGAAAATTATGAATTATGTAACAATTTTGTCTCTCTTTCCTTGATATATATATATATATATATAGAAGAAAAAAGATTTTAAGTGTTGGGGAAATGCAGGAGAGTTACAAATGGAAGGCAATTATATCCCCCCCCTTCCAGCCACCTCCATCAAATTCCATGAAATGAAGTAGTGCAGTTCTACAAGAAAAGCCTGGAATGAACAACTGATTGAATTCTTCTTCATTTTACTTTTAAATGATTCATGTTTGAGTTGACAATTAAGGTATCTTTTGAAATTGATGTTAGTTTTAAAAATATAGTACTTCCCTCAAACTTGCATTCTGTAGCACTCTTCCTGCTATCCCAGTGGCAATAAAATTTGTTCACTTATAGAGCAGCTTTTCATCACAGCGATGAAATTATGAGGTAGTGTTTCTATAGTTAAACCAAATACTTTAATAGATCTAGGGAAATATTCCATGTATATGTGAGTATGTGTATGTATTAATGAAACATCTCTAGTTTATTTGGTATTTGCTTTCTTAAATCTTCTGCATCTTCCTCAGATCCCATACTGTGACCTTTTTTGTTTCACCAGATCATTCAATCTCATCTTTCCCTGTGGAGTTTGTGAGGCATGGAGATGTCATTCGCCTAGAACATAAAGAGTAAGTTGTTTAGGAAATGGAAGGGATGCTGAAGACTTTCTAAATTTGACCAGAGTTTGGAAAGATTACTTTTTTGGAGTTTTACTCTTATAATCCCCCAGTTGTAGTCCTCCCCCAGAAAAAAACTTTCAAGTCTTGGATTTGTCTTGAATTGTACAGCTGCCTTGAATCCCATTTTGAGAGAAAGGCAGGATATAAATCCAATAAATAAACAGATAAATAAATAAATAAATAAAACTGTATAGAAGTCCTGGTTTGATTATAACCAGCAGTGTAACTGTGGGGAGGGAGCAGAGGGCAGTTCCCCCAAATCAGATTTCTGTTTCACCAAATGAAATTTTCTTTCAGTCCCCCCAAATTTCTAGCATTGCACAAGGTGACATATTGAAAATTTGTTCACGTTTAGAATAATATTGATTGATTGATTGCCCACCTCTCCCCATGGATCAAAGCTGGGAACAATAATAATTAACAGACACAGCACATCAGTTAAAATACATCAATTAAAATAAACATCAGTTCAAAAGGACATACAATTTAAAAGGCAAGATATATACATATTAAAATAATCCACATTTAAAATTCATCATTTAAAATTCAAAATTGAAAAATCATCCGGGAAGCCTGCTGGAAGAGACTGGTCTTTAATGCTTTTTTGAATTCAGACAGCATATTCAGCTGTCAAATTTCTTCCAGCAGGTAATTCCACAGTCTAGAGGCAGCTGAAGATAAAGTCCTCTGGCTGACAGTTGCCAACCTAGTCCAGGCTGACAAATGAATATCCGCCAGAGGATCTGAGCGTATGGGGTGGATTATATGGGAGGAGGTGATCCTGTAGATAACCTGGACCCAAACTGTGTAGGGCTTTAAAAGTAATAGCCAACACTTTGTACCTTGCCCAGAAATTAATTGGCAGCCAGTGGAGTGATTTTAATATTGGTGTAATGCAGGGGTAGGCAACCTTTCCCCTTTAAGGGCCGAGGGACTTCAGCTCCCAGAATCCCAGGAGCTATTGGCCAACATGGGACTATTGGCCAACATGGCTGAGGCTTCTGGGAGCTGAAGTCCCTCGGCCCTTAAAGGGGAAAGGTTGCCTACCCCTGGTGTAATGTGTCCTCACTGATGTCCCAGTAATCAAAATGGCCCTTGTGGTCTCCTCCAACTCTATGATGCTATGATTATATTTCTTCAGATCTACTCTATAAAAATGTTTAGTTCACAGGTAGCTGGATGGGATGGCAGTACATGTCCCTGTTGCCCTTCAGACATGCAATTTATGCTTGAAGGAGTGCTAAATTTCATGATTGAATCTCCCATTAGTGCCACAGTGTGTTTGGTGAAAAAAGACTAATATGGGTACTTGTCTGCAAGTGTTTAACCATGGAAGAAAAGAAAACATGCACCTCACTGTAAATGGTAATCATAACATTTTGCATCTTGGATAATATTCATAGCATCACTATATTGCCAGCAGTTTAATTGAGTTAAAGATAATTCTTAGAATAGTCAAAATTACAAAATCAAACAGCTAGATTTTATTTTAATTTCAGGACTTCTAGAAACTTGCACAGTCATCAACATGAAGCCCCCTTGACAAGAAAGCATCTTCAGGTCACTGGGTATGGCATAGTAAGTGAATAATGATGAGGCTTGATTCTGTATGTCAACTGGAATATAGACCAAAAGCAAAAGTCTATTTTTCTTTTATCTTCCTTCTAAATCTGTGATTCTATGAGAACAAGAAGGCTATAGCAGAGTGACAGGTTTCTTGTTTTTATTTGCTATCAAGTTGGCTGTAACATGCCAATCTTATGAATGAGAGACCTCTGAAAGATCCTACTCAGGTCTTACAAAGAGTAATGTGGTCCTCCTCTTTTCCTACTGCCCTCATTATCATCTTTTCAGTCAGTCATGTTATCCAGTCAGTCATGGCATGTCCAAAATATGATACCCTAATTTTACTCATTTTTGCTTCTAGTTAGAGGCCATTTTTTATATTTTTAGGTAATTAGAAAAATAATGCTCTGTGACATTCTCTTGTAATGAAAAGAAAATCAGATGGCAGCATATCTGATAAACTACAACGAGAAATCATAGGCACAAAGCAGAATTTACAGTAGCCTCTCCCAATTTGTGAGGGATCCATTCTGGAACCCTCCCCCCCCCTTGCAAAAATGGTGACTTGCATATATTCAAGCCCCATTGAAAATAATGGCGTGTGCCCCGTTTTGTCCCCCTCCGTTTGCTGCCCGCAAACGGACGAGGGATGCAGACTTCAAGTCTGTGACAACGGAGGGACGACTCTAGTTTCAATCCTACCTATAGCAGCCCTGGCTCTCAAAGTCTTAAGACTTTCTAAACCATTTTAGTGATTTTTACATTCCTCAGAACTTAAGCAGAGCAGTGGAGGATAGGGTTGTTGTTGTTAACTGCCCTCTAGTCACCCGAACCTGTGGGTAAGACATCTCCAAGCCACCCTATCCTCCACTGCTCTGCTTAAGTCTTGTAGATTCATGGTCCTGACCTCCCTAATTGAGTCTAGCCATCTGGTATGTGGTCTCCCTCTCTTTCTGCTGTCTTCCACCTTTTCTAGCTTTGTTGTCTTTTTGAGTGATTCATGCCTTCTGTTATTACATGGCAATTTGACTTCTTCAGATCTAAGCTGGAAGATGTGAAGTGATTGTGAAATCGGTTTTCCTTTCATGCTAATGAGGTGAAAATATGTTGGCAACTGGGGATGTACAACTGTGCTCTATTTAATAATTAGTTAATTAAATTTAATTTATATCCTTGCCTTTCTCCTTGTAGCGGTGTAAATTTATGAGCTGTAGAGAGGGGGGATGAGAACAAGAATACCATTTGTTTAGTTGTTGTTGTTTTTCTTTACTGTAGATAAATATAGGCTGTGTATTATGAAATTATATTCTGGCAATAGCTGGATGTTGCTCAGGGTGAATATTATGCATATTGAGTGCTCAGTCTGGATGGGTTTTCAGTGCCACACATTTATACCAACTTCTATTCTTTTTCACAACCAGTGGAAAAAATAAATATATTCTCCTTTTTTTTGCTCTTTTTCACTACACTACACCACACTCTACCCCTGCAAATCCTAAACACAAGCACACTATGTAATGCTGGTATCCAGATGCTATTTTTTAAGGGTAATGCTGAGGACTCATTAATTACTTTCTTGTACTAGTAATGGCATGAAGCTTCAGAAGGCATCTTTTTCCAGTACTTAAACAAGTACTTTGTGGTTTCCCTCAATTCCCTCTGGAATGTTTATTTGATAGAATGGAACTGGGGACTCCAATGATTTCTGGCGAATTGAGGTTGTAGGAAGAAAAACTGGGAAACGTATCAAAGTCCTACGTAGTCAAATCCGATTGATTCACCTCGCTACTGGCTGTATCTTGGGTTCAACTGGCAAGACACTACCGAAATGGTAAGTGTGAAAAAACATATGTGGAAGTACTTCCTCATGGATTTCTCATTATTAATTTATGAGTAACATAAAAGAGAGCCAGTGTGGTGTAATGGCTTGAGTGTTGGACTAGGACTCTGGGAGACCAGGGTTTGAATCCTGCTTGGTCACAGAAACTTGCTGCATGACCTTAGTCAAGTCACACTCTCTCAGCCTCAGAGGAAAGCAATAGCAAACCCTTTCTGAACAAATTTTGCCATGAAAACCTCATAATAAGTTTGTTGTAGGGTTGCCATAACTCAGAAATGGTTTGAAGGCACACATTTATATCCTGGCTTTCCTCAATGGGATTCAAGACAGCATACATGTTTTTTCTCCTCTCCACTTTATGCTCACAGCAACCGTGTGAGGTTACCAAGTGTGATTAGGTCAGTGAATTCCCTGGTTCATTGTGTGTGTGTGTGTGTGTGTGTGTGTGTCAGAATGTGGATCTTTTCAAGTTTCAGTTCAGCATGCTAACCATTACACCACACTGGTTCTAGATCTTAAAGGGATAGGAGTGACATCTAAATCCAGCCTGAGGGAATACACCTTTTGCTTCTTGGCAACACAAGAACACATATATGTGTACACTTGCCTTGGGGGTTGCAGTGTGTCAGAGAGCAGATATACTGCTGGAAGGTTCTTACTTCTGTAAGACTTGTTTACTTCAAGTAAAATTAAAAGCAAAGGCATGTGTTCCAGGGAAAGGGAAAATAACACTACCACTACACTCTCAGATCGCTGCTACTCCAGCATGGTGGCAGATTTTTTCTAGCATCAAATGCAGTTATGTGTCAGGCTTGAATATGAGCCAAAACAATCCAATTTTTCCCCTAGCTTTTCTATTGGCACATTTTCTGCCACTCATTTCAAGAGGAAATGCGAGAAAAAGGGTAAGATGACAGAAAATATGAACACAGTGGTTGCTGTCTCTAGTCATCTCTATGAGTTTGCTTCTGTTCTGTCTCCTTTCTGTATTAATTATTTTATTAAAAAATTGTATGCCACATGTATTTAATTTTCCTACATGTTGCAATTTCATTCTCATTCCTTTTGGGTACATTAATAGGCATGGGGCCGTTCTCTATTTCATCTATATTATTTTTCATTGCCACATATCAGTCCTTCTGTTCCTTCTTCAGTGTACACTTGTCCCTCCACATTTGCTGGGGTTAGGGGCACAGGAACCCCGTGAATGTGAAAAAAACGCAAATAAAAAAACACTATGTTTTTATCTGAGTGTCAGGGACAGCCAGGTGGAGGAATTGGAGGACTCTGAGGGGGAGGATGTGGGGCCAGATCCTAACTGGGTGCTACCAGCCCCCATAGACCTAGCTGAACCTGGACCTAGCTATGTGGAACCCATTGAGCAACAGTCCCTGCCTCAGCAGCCTAGCCTCTCTCCTCAGCAGCCTAGCCTTCCTCCAGCAGAAAGCCTTTCCCCAGCAGAGGTTTCAGGCCAGGAAGAAGCAGAGGAGCAAGAGATTGAAATCCCTACCTTTACTCAGAGGAGAACAGATAGGGCGGGGCTGCAGCGTTCTCGAAGGCTAGCTGAGAAACGCGCAGCTAAAGAGAAACACCTGGGAGAGAGGAGCTGAGGCTAGATAAGCAGCTGGGAAAAGCCAAGCTCTCCGTCAAGGCTTATCTTGGGTTCCCCAGTGAAAGCTCTTGGCTCTCGGCTTGACTCTAGACTGTTGAATCTTGTGACCTTTGGAACGGCTCTGGACTACCTGCTCGTGTTAACCTTGGACCTTGGATTGCCCTCTGGACCTGCCTTTCGGAACTCTGAACTTGTTGGTTGCCTGCTGCAAGCAAACAGTGGGACGTTACTTGCAACTGTGTTGTCTTGGAAGAGGCTCCTGTCCTTATCAGCCACATGTTGGCAGCTTTCCCGGACACTGAGAAAACACCTTTCTAGGAATCTCGGTCCTCCAGTGCAGCTTTTTGGTCAAAATCTGCCAGACATTGACCATAGAATTGTGCTGGTGAACTACAGATGTCTAGTGGAGTGCTCTCTCTAGGAATCTCTAGGTCCTTCAGTGCAACTTTTGGTTAAAGCTGACCATAGAATTTTGCTGGAGGACCTAGAGATTCCTAGAGAGAACATATTAATAAAATCTGTGAATAATCAGATCCGCAAAAGTCAGAGCCGCAAATGTGGAGGAATGAGTGCAGTTTTGCCTCAGTATAAATCTCTTTTCTTTTCTTTTCAAAAAGCACTATGGCAAAATAGTCATTTCGTCCAGAGGCCATGTATGTTTTAATCTCTATCTTTATTTGATTTTGTATATTTATTTATTATAGAGTTCCTTGCCACTTCTTTTAATTCTAAGGTAAGTTAACTTAGGTTTGAAACACACTGCAGAAATAATCCAGTTTGAGACTGAATTAACTGCTTGGCTCAATGCTAGGGAATTCTGGGAACTGTAGTTCTGGGAGAGATCTAGCCCTCTGTCAGAAAATTTTAGTGCCACAGTAAATTACAATTCCCAAGATTCCCTAGCACTGGGCCAGGGCAATTAAAGTGGTCTCAAACTGGATTATTTCTGCAGTGTGTTTTGGACCTTAGGGAAATTCACAGATAAAAGTTAGTCCTCCCAGTCCTCCCCTGAAGCCACCTGAATTTCCTATACCTTTTTTCTGAGGGTTGGGAGGGTCCTCCTGAAGAATATAAGATGGTTTGTGTGCATTGCCAGAGGCAGGAGTAGATCTGAACTTTTCCTCCATGATCTTCCTTAACTTTTAACTTATTTTTGGATCCAGCCTATTACCGTTTATACTCTTCACCAAAAAGACTGTGAAATTGTCTTTTGGCCTTTTTTTAAATCTTACCTAGCGTTGTTTGAAATTTTTTATGGATTTTTTTTTAAAGCCACACAACAGTCTCTACTAAAAGCCTTCTAATGGGAGAAAATTCTCCTGAGCTGAAATGATTGACTTTATATTTTGGAATAAAACATTACCCCTTTTTCTAATAAAAGGGAACTCTTTTATGCAAGCCGCTTGTGAAGAGCACGTGTGGGAAACAAAATCCCTTTCAACCGCTCTGTCTGCCCACTAAGAGTATCCCTCAATCACTATATAAGAGAATCTGTCCAAGGATTAATTCATAATTTAATCCCAGATACCTTTCAGCCACTAAGGCATTTAATTTGAAACTGCTAGCATACTTAACAATGGAAAAGGAACACTGTCATCCCAGCTTGTTTCCACTTCAGATGTCACTACCTGATATGAGGATGTTTGACATAGGTCCAAAACACATTGCAGAAATAATTCAGTTTGAGACTGCTTTAACTGCCCTGGCTCAGTGCTAAGGAATCTTTGGAATTATAGTTTATTGTGGCCTCAGAGCTGTCTGACAAAGGAGGCTAAATGTCTCACAAAACTACAGTTCCCAGAATTCCCTAGCATTGAGCCAGGGTAGTCAAAGAGATCTCAGACAGGATTATTTCTTCTTCGTGGTCTCTGCGAATCACACAAATGGGTTTTATCTGCGCATGTGCAGCAACTTCGGAAACTTCTGGAATCGCTAGGCAGAACTTTAGTTGCAACTTTTTGGCGGTAGCTCCACCCATCCCTATAAAGTCCCCTAGCAGTCCCGCTCTTTCCCCATTCCTTTCGTCCGCCATGCTAGCAGCTTCAAAGGAGCTTCTTACTATTAGCAAACACTCTCTTTCTGATAATCGCTTCGTCCTTGACCTCGGCTTGTTAATCGACTACTCTTTGGCTAATCCCTTACTGGCTATCTGTTGCTGTTCATCTGACCCGGTTTGTTTGACTTTGATTTTGGCTTCCGATTTGGATTCTGTCATGTCTTCCCGATCCTTTAAACAGTGTGGGAATTGTAATAATAAGATCCCTGGATCGGATCCCCATTCCCTGTGTCTTCTTTGTTTGGGCGAGGCCCACAACACTCAGATCTGCTCCAAATGCAAGTCAATGACTTCCCAGGCCTTGAAGAACAGGGACAAAAGGTTGACGGCGGCCTTTTATGAACAGGTCTTGCGCCCTTCCTCCACTCCTACTCCTAAGACATCTGGGGAAAATGGGGCTTCTGTGGCCTCCAAGACCAGCCCCAGGAAAAAATCCTTTAAGTCTGATGGAGATGTGGACAAGAGCCATAAAAAATCTAAAAAGGCTCGCTCTGAGGATGGCTGTTCCCTTGATGAACATAGGGGCAAGAAGGCCTCTAAGAGACATCACTCCGTTGAAAGGGAAAGATCTGCAGATACATCTTCTAAAAAGGCCCATCTCCCTACGTCTGAAGGCCATAGGACCAATGAAGTGCGTCCTTCCGTCTCCATCCGTCTCGAGGCCACCCTCACCTCCAACCGCTGGAACATCCTCTTCGGTACCGAGGTTCCCAGCTCGAGAGGTCTCACTCGAGAGATCCATCCTGCCCCTTCAGGAGCAACAAATCAAGACCAATTTAGGATCCAAAGGGGAGATCAGGGAAGAGATCTCTGTTTTGCTCCCGTAGGATCGAGGTGTTCTCAGCACCAAGGCTGATGACTCTGAACAAAAGGCTGAAACGGATCGGGTCCTACAGGCCCACCCGGACCTGGTATATGACATGGTTATGCGTTGATGTCTGATGCCTGTCGACCCCGATGCCTTACCACCGCATGGGTTAACCACTCATCGGGTTCGAGCACAGGCGCACAGGGCTGCTTCGTCGCTACCCCCTACTCCACCGCGTTACCAATCTCTTCAGGACAAGAGCCTCTACCTCAGTCTCCAAGAAGGTCTCCAGCTCATTCAAGGACTTCTAGGTCTCAATCTTTGACCCCACGATCTCGAAGATCCAGGCATTACTCCTCCTCCCGCTCTGTTTCACCTGCCTCGGTACACAGCTCGGCCACTCTCACTTGAACATCTTCCTGCATCGCCGACAGACGATGTCAAGTCTTTTTCTGAACAGATTCTATGCATGGGCAATGCCCTAGAGCAGGGGTTGTCAACTTTTGTTGCCGGGGGGCCGGGACGGGGGGAGAATGGTGCGGGGGCCAGATGGGCGCGCTTGTGCTTGTCCCCGTGCGCGCACATGTGCATGACACCCGCTGTTGTACGCATGTGCGCCCACGTGGGGGGTGTCATTTTGGAAGGCCCAATGGTAACCAACCATTTTGGAAGGCCCTTTGGTAACATATGGTCTCAAATAACTTCGGACTCATTGGTGCTTTTCATCATCTCCAATAGACATGCCCTTGAGTTTTCTGAGCTCCCTGCCACCGGAGCTTTCATCTCCACCCCACCCTCACACACCCTACTCAACAAAGTGCTCACCTTATTAGCTAAGGGCGCTATAGAGCCCGTAAACCCCACCAATTATGGAGTCTTGTTTCTTTTCCCATTACTTTACTGTCCCGAAGAAGGACTCTGGGCTGCGACCTATCCTGGACCTTCGGGAATTAAACAAGTGTATGACTTATAGACGCTTTCGGATGGTAACTCCTGCATCTATCCTACCGTTGCTGCAGGAGGACCATTGGATGGCGACCCTCATTCTCAAGGATGCTTATTTCCACATTGGGATTCAAGAGGTCCACATGAGATTCCTAGCCTTCGCAGTGGACAATCAAGCATTCTAGTACAGAGTGTTGCTCTTCGGTCTTTCCACCACACTGAGAGTCTTCACAAAGTGCATGGCTCCGATCGTCGCCTACCTTCACCAACGGGTATATCGGTTTTCCCTATTTTGACGACTGGCTCCTGGTGGCCCCATCTCTGGTGCCTATCCAGAGGCATCGAATTTACCATAGATCTTCTGCAATCTCTGGGTCTCATGATAAACTTCGAGAAATCCAATCTGATGCCTTTGAAGAGATTCAGGTTCATCGGGGCCATCCTGGATTCAGAAGCTTCCATGGCCTATCTGCCCAGAGATCGCTTCTTGGTCCTGGAGCAGGCAATAAGGGAATGTCTGGCTCAGAGACGTGTTATGGCTCACTCCGTCCAAGTGGCCCTGGGCTACATGGCATCCATGACGTATGTAACACCTCAGGCCCGGCTGCACCTCAGACCTCTATTGGCTCACGGTACCAAGAGCAGTGTCTCGATCCCTATGCTGGTGGCTCAACCCGGGCAACGTATGTTCAGGCATGCCATTCTTACCACCTGAGCCCCAGATACCTCTAACACCAGATGCATCGATGGATGGCTGGGGAGCACATGTCCTCAACCTCACCATCAAGGACCGTTGGCTCCCGGAGGAGTGTCGACTACATATCAACGAGCTGGAGATGCTGGCAGTAGAGAATGCGAGCATTCGAGCCCCTGCTTTTGACCAAGGTGGTGCTTCTGTCAACAGACAACACCACAGTCATGTATTACATCAACAAGCAGGGAGGGACAAGATCTCCATCGCTTCTCGAGATCACGCTGAGGATCTGGAACTGGTGCATCCCGAGAGGCATCATCCTACAGGCAATTCATCTGTAGAGAAGAGAACGAGCTAGCGGATCAACTCAGCAGGTCCGCGAGCTCGTGCCATGAATGGCAGCTCCATTCTGAAGCTGTCTCCAACCTATTCGGGATGTGGGGAGAGCCCGAGATCGATCTCTTCGCCTCTCATCAGAATGCTCAGTGCTGCCAATTTTGCTCCAGATTCAGAGCCCCAGGATCTCGAGGAGACGCGTTCCTGTTCTGGTGGTCCGGAAAGCTCCTGTACATGTTCCTGCCCTTTCCTCTCATGAGAGTACTAGCCAAGATCAGAACGGACAGCTCCGACGCCATCTTACTGACTCGTGGTGGCTGAGACAGCCTTGGTTCACACCACTCTTGAGCCCATCCTAGAGGAACTTTCTCCACCTCAAACCCCGTCTCGATTTCCTGTTGATCCACGACGGCCAGGTACGCCACCCGGATATAGACAGTTTACCTTTGGTGGTGTGGAGAATTCAGCTTTAGACAGCCTTCCACCTGCAATAAGGACCGTAATCCATGCGTCCTTGAAGCCTTCTGCCCAAGGTAGTTTCATCTTTTCATTTGAACCAGGACATTGTACGTCCCACCCGAGCCCGACACTGACGATGAGCGTCATCTATACCTACTAGATCAGGGGTAGGCAACCTTTCCCCTTTAAGGGCCAAGGGACTTCAGCTCCCAGAATCCCAGGAGCTATTGGCCAACATGGCTGAGGCTTCTGGGAGCTGAAGTCCCTCGGCCCTTAAAGGGGAAAGGTTGCCTACCCCTGTACTAGATGTTCGTCGAGCCCTGGCTTGCTACGTGAACAGAACCTCGAGCTCAAGGCATTCTGAGCGCTTGTTGGTCTGCTATTCAGAAGCCAAGAAGGACCTACCGATTTCTCCGCAAAGACTCTCAAAATGGGTGACCAGTACCATCCATCTTTGTTATGAGCTTATGGGGAAGGACCTGCCTTCCGGGGTGCGGGCCCACTCAACAGGGGCGGTAGCTGCATCCTCCGCTTTCCTGTCCGGCATCATTCTGGAGGATGTTTGCAAGGCTGCTGTCTGGTCCCAGCCCTTGACATTTATTAAACACTGTAGACTATGTTTAAAATGGGAAAGGAAGTGATATGTGGTTTATTTTTTATAAAACAGATTGTATGGAGCAGGGGTAGGCAACCTTTCCCCTTTAAGGGCCGAGGGACTTCAGATCCTAGAAGCCTCAGCCATGTTGGCCAATAGTCCCATGTTGGCCAATAGCTCCTGGGATTCTGGGAGCTGAAGACACTCGGCCCTTAAAGGGGAAAGGTTGCCTACCCCTGGTATGGAATATGAGCTATTTAGCTGTGGCAGTTGCTGGGTATTGAAATAACCATTTTCCTACCAGGAGCATTCTTCGTTTTAGTGGGGTCACATGGATGTGGCTTATCCTATCCTAAGGCTGCTTGTCTTGCTTACAGTGCTTTTGAAAAAATATGTGATTCACCCTTTGGACTGGATAAAACATATTTATGGCTCTCTGTCAGATATATAAAGAACCCAGCTCCAGTTCATAGAGTTTTTGATGTTCAGGTGACACACCTCTTCCTTTCCCCATCCCAGCCGCTATTATGCTCATTGCTGTTGTAGTTATAGTAATTTGTCAGCACTTGCCTTATTTTTAAAACTGTTTAAATTTGATGTTTGGTTTAACTTTTTAAGGGGTTGGGAGGGTTGGGGTTTGGGATTGATCTTATTGTGTTGTATTTTTATGTTGGAAGCCGCTCCGATTGCTATGCAGAGGGGCGGGGTACAAATACATTTTATTATTATTATTATTATTATTATTATTATTATGTGCATTGTCTCTTCCAGTGAGACTATTGCTGTTGCTTTTTGAGAGGCATTCTAGTAGTGAGACCACTATTTGTGTATGGATGCAGAGGAACCTTTCACATATTGGTTCTCTTCAGACATGGTGGACTACAACTCCCATCATTCCCAACTATGCCATCCTTTGCAGCTATATGTTGCCCATGGTGGCTGGGAATAATGAGAGTAATGGTCAAGCAGACCTGGAGAGTGCCAGGTTAGGAAGAGATAAGTTAGATGTTTACATTAAACAACGAGAAAGCAGGTATATCTGTACTTATTTAACTTAGACATGCATCTTATGATTTTCTTTTAATTATGGCTTTTTGTGAATTTTGAAAGGCCAGTGTTTTCTGGAAGTGTATTTGTCAGACAAGTATGTTCCATAAAGTCATAGAATATGATTGTCCACTGGGATGAAGTTTTGTTGATGACTGACTGATGGTAGTGTTCTCTTTTGCAGGGGTTGGGAGCAAGTGGAAGTCACTTGCACTCCATATCAGAAGGAGAGTCCCAATACTCTCTGGAATGTTGAAGATCACATCAATCCCAGGTGTAAGTGGCTGAATGTATTCTTTTATTGTGAAAGGATTTAGATTTTTCTCTTTTGAATGCATGAGCATTGATTTTAAATTCACAGCTATTATAAAGCAGTCAAGGCAGTCAGTTGGAATCCCATAAGGCTTAAGTTCAGACTGTCTGAAAGACTGTATGATTCTATTCAAGTCTTAAGTTGAAAAATGAAAAACCATTTTTAACTTGTTAATGGTTTAATTTTGTTTTAAGGGGTGGGTGGGTGGGCAGGAATTGTTTTACCTATTGTATTTTTAAATTGATGTACGCCGCCCCGATTGCCGAGCAGAGGGGCGGGTTATAAATAAAACTTATTATTATTATTATTATTATTATTAAGAACTATGAAAGAGAGCTGTATCTTTATCCCAGCACACTCAAAGGTCTGTGTGTTGAAGACACACAAGAGGACCTTCTCAGGGACTGCTTCTAGGCCAGGGGTAGGCAACCTAAGGCCCTGGAGCCGGATGCGGCCCCCTGAGGCCTTTGGACCGGCCCTAGGCTGGTCCTCCCGCCGCCGCTGCCCTCCATGATGATATTGATTATTGTTGTTATTACTTGTTCTTGGGGTTTTCTTGGCAAAATCTCCACAGGGGGTTTGCCATGGCTTTTCTGGGGCTGAGAGAGTGTGCATGCATATTTTTAAATTTTTTTTAATTTGTTTTATTTATTTATTTATTTATTTATTTATTTATTGTGCTTTGGCCCTCCAATTGTATGAGGGACAGCAACCCGGCCCTCGGCTCAAAAAGTTTGCCTACCCCTGTTCTAGGTTATGGAGTTCACTTCTGTGGGAAGTCAGGTTGGTCCCCTCTCTGCTGCCTGGTAGAAAAGATGGTTTTATTTGTGGTTTGGGTGTCGGGACTACGACTCTGGAGACCAGGATTTGATTCCCAGCTTGGCCATGAAACTCACTGGGTGACCTTGGGCAAGTTACATGCTCTCAGCCTCAAAGGAAGGCAGTGGCAAACCTCCTCTGAATAATAGACAAGGACTTCCCTCTATCTGTGTCCTTCTATCTAAACATGTGACTTTAGTCACTCTTAGAGACTGTTTAACAGACTCTCTCTCTCTCTCTCTCTCTCTCTCTCGATTCTAGACAGTCTCCTCTCAGTACAGTAACTGCCTCCTTTCAGTCTAAGATGGAGAAACAGTCTCCTCTGAGTGAGGTTAACAGTCTCTTCCTGCTATACCCAAACCATCACCAGTTACGATAGGATTTAGTTTGTTATGTATTTATTTATTAAAGTCATTATTACTTATTTTTAAACTACAAATTGTATTTTTGTAATTTTTTGGATTAAGGAGATTATTGCACCTCCTCCCGGACCTGGCTTACTTCTTGTGAATTAGAGCTGAATTCGGGCTGGAGCTGGGTCTTATCGCATGGCTTTTACCCCTAAAAGAGCCATCCCTTCTCAGGTGCAAATTGGGAAACGTGCTCCAGCGGCCATTTTTCCAAGTTGTGTATTTTTGTTTCCTTTAAAAGGGTTAACACCCTGGGAAACTAAAATTGCATCCCACAAAATCTTGCCAAGAAAACTCGATAATAGGTTTATAATAATAATAATAATAAATTTTATTTATAGCCCGCCCCTCTGCGGAGCAATCGGGGCGGGTTACAGCAATTTAAAATACATAAATTAAAACATTCATTTGCCCATCCCACCCTCCCACCCCTTAAAACAGTATTAAACTAATTATAAATTAAAACAACATGCTCCAAAAAAGACAAATAAACAAACATAAACAATAATACAATATGAGCAGCAGAAAAAGGGGCAGTACAGTGTCTCCTCAAGCCGGAGAGTTATTCCGGGAAGGCCTGCCGGAAGAGATCCGTCTTTACTGCTTTCTTAAAAGCAGCAAGAGAGGTAATATGACGGATCTCCTCCGGCAGGCCATTCCAGAGTCTGGGAGCGGTCGCGGAGAAAGCCCTCTGGGAGGTCTGAGACAGCCTAGTTTTTATTGGCTGTAACAGGTTCCTCCCAGAGGACCGAAGGGCACGGGGAGGATCATACGGGCAGAGGCGGTCCCTGAGATAAGATGGACCCAAGCCATGTAGGGCTTTAAAGGTTAAAACCAACACCTTGTACTGTGCCCGGAAACTGATTGGCAGCCAGTGGAGGGATTTGAGCACTGGTGTTATGTGCTCCCTCCTGGATGTTCCAGTAATTAACCTGGCTGCCGTGTTTTGCACTAATTGTAGTTTCCGAGTTAGGCACAAGGGTAGCCCCATGTAGAGTGCATTGCAGTAATCTAGTCGCGAGGTCACCAGGATGTGTACTACAGTTTCCAGATCCCTCATATCCAGATAAGGGCGCAGTTGGCGTATCAGCCGAAGCTGATAACAGGCACTCCTGACCACCGCATTCACCTGACTAGTCATGTGAAGCGACGAATCAAGGAGCACCCCCAGACTGCGAACACAGTCCTTTACGGAGAGTGTGACCCCGTCCAGGACTGGAGACTGTATTCCCAGACCTGGTTTTGGGCCTGTAACCATAAGTACCTCCGTTTTGTCTGGATTTAACTGCAATCTGTTTTTCCTCATCCAATCCATTACCGCTCTGAGACAGTCATTGAGAGGAGAGACGCCATCTGAGGTCTGAGTCAATGATCTGGTCATGGAGAGGTATATCTGGGTGTCATCAGCGTACTGAAGACACTGAGCTCCATGCCTCCGAATGATCTCTCCCAGCTGTTTCTTTTTTTTTTTTTTTTTTTTTTATTATTTTTTATTTTTAAAAAACATAAAAAATCCACTTAAAATATATTCTTAGTCATCTTTACAGTACATTTACCCATAGTTCAGACTTCTCAATAGTTCTTTGAAAGTAAGTACATTTTTTTCACATTTTGCATACATCATTTCTGTATCTATTACTTCTATCATCATCTCAGATCCAGTTCATTTACACAATCTTAATAACTACTTTGCTGCTTTATTCCCATTTTCTATTTATATATTCTTCCACTGGAGCCCACTCTTCCTCAACCAATTCCACATTCTCATTATTCAATAACCTTGTCAATTTGTCCATTTCCTTCATCTCTAACAATTTCAATAGCCATTCATCTACCGTTGGAGTTGTCTCCTGTTTCCATTTGGAGGCTATTAGTATTCTTGCTGCCGAGACCATGTAAAGTATTAGTCTCCAATATTTTCTAGTTATATCTGCTTCTAGTTTGTATGTCATATTTAATAAATATAATTCTGGATATAATTCAAGACCGTTTTTAAGTATGTCTTCCATCGTCATGTGTATTTTTTTCCAGTACCTTTTCATTTTGGGACATCTCCACCAAACATGATACCAAGATCCAACATTGCTTTTACATTTCCAACATTCGTTCTTTTGTAGTTTATAAATTTTTGCCATTCTAGCAGGGGTGAGATACCATCTTTGTTCCATTTTCCATTGATTTTCTCTTATGTCTTGAGAGCGAGTAAATTTTCTTGTCATTTTCCTTGCTTTCTCCCAATGATCTACCATTATTGTCCTACCAATGTCTGTTGCCCACTTGATCATATTGTCTGATATTATTTCTTTTTCCTGTCTCTGACACATTAATATTTTATATAATTTACTTATTCTCTTCTCTCTTGTCCCCAGCCAAATTTTATCTATGTCTTTCAATTCTTCTTCCACCCCTTGCAGCTTAATATCCATTTTAAATCTTTCCTTTATTTGGGTATATAATAACCAGTGCATTTTATCATCTAAGTGTTGAATCTCAGACATAGCTTTAAGTTCCAATTGGTTTCCAATCTTCTCCAGTATCTCTTTATATTTTAACCAAATTCGAAGGGCTGTCCATCTTCCAAAAAAAGCTTCATGTGGTGAAGTCCATAAAGGTATTTTAGTGTATATTATTTTTTTCAGTTCTTTCCAAGTTTTAAGTAAGCTTCTTCTTATTACGTGGTGTTGGAATTCTTTGTGAACTCTATCCTTATCATAACATAAGTATCCATGCCATCCGAATCTGTTGTTGAATCCCTCCAAATTCAATATATCCTGGTCTTCTAATGTTATCCATTCGGATAGCCAATCTAAAACATTCGCTTTGTGGTAGAGTTCTAAATCTGGTACATTCCTCCCTCCATCTTTACTTTGTCTTGTCATTGTTAGCCAATTGATTCTCGCTTTTTTACTTTTCCAAATAAATTCCTTCAAATCTTTTTGCCACTCTTGAAATATTTGCCTGTTATGTATTATCGGGATATTCTGAAATAAAAAATTTAATTTGGGTAAAATCATCATTTTTATCGTCTCTATTCTTCCTGATAATGATAGCTGAATTTTACTCCAATTTGTCATATCTTTCTTGATTTCTCTCCATTTTGGTTTATAATTGTTTTCGAATAAATCTACATTCCTTTTGGATATCCATATCCCCAAATATTTAGTTTTATTTACAACCTTACAATGCGTTTCTTCAGCTAATTCTGTTTCTTCTTTTTTTGTCATGTTTTTTGTAATTATTACTGTTTTGTCATAATTTATTTTAAATCCGGCCCTATTCCCAAAATCTTCTATCATTCTAAACGTTTCTTTTATATTTTCTATTGGGTCCTCCAATATCAATACCACATCATCGGCAAAGGCACGTAACTTATATTCTTTTCCTTTAATCTTCATTCCTCTAATGTTTGGGTTTCCCCTTATCTGATTTAGTAATGTCTCCAACACCATTATAAAAAGAAGAGGTGATAACGGGCATCCCTGACGCGTCCCTTTGCCGATATTAATTTTTTGTGATTTGTTTCCATTTATCACCAGGCTTGCTGATTGCTCACTATATATTTCTTTAATCCAATTACAGAATTTTTCTCCCAACTTCATTTTTTCACATATTTTTATCATAAAAGTCCAATTTACGTTATCAAAAGCTTTCTCTGCATCCAAAAATATAAGTCCCAATTTTTTGTCATTATTCTTTTCATAGTATTCAATCACATCTACTATTGTTCTTATATTGTCCTTTAAATATCTTTGAGGTAAAAATCCCGACTGTTCTTTTTTAATTATTTGTGAGAATATTTTTTTAAGTCGTTCTGCCATTATTAATGCAAATATTTTGTAGTCTGTATTTAACAAAGATATCGGTCTGTAATTCTTAGCTCGCAATTCATCTCTTCCCTCTTTATGAATCAGTATTATGTTTGCATTCTTCCAGGTATCAGGAATTCCATCTTTTATTATCCAATTAAATGTATCACACAATGGTTTTTTCAATTCCTCTATAAATGTCTTGTAATAAACAGCCGTATATCCATCTGGTCCTGGAGCTTTGTCCAATTTCAGCTTTTTTATTGCTTGTTCCACCTCTTTTTCAGTAAAGTCCTTATTTAATCTTTCCCTTTGATCCTCTGTTATCTCTGGTACGTCTTGTTTATTTATATACTTTTGAGTTTCCAAAGGTTCTATATCATCTTTCCCATATAGCTCTGTAAAGTATTTATAAAAAATATCTTGAATTTCTTGCTGAGTATGGACTACTTTGTTATCATCCTGTATCTTTGTTATTAATCTCTTTTCCTTTTCTTTTTTTAATCTATAAGCTAACCATTTGCCCGATTTATTTGCAAATTCAAAATATTTTTGTCGTACAAATTTCATCTTTTTTGCAATTTCTTCTGATAATCTTTTATCCAATTGATTCCTTAAATATTTCAATTGTTTATCTTTCTTATCATTTGTAGGATCTGCTATTAATTGTTCCTCAAGACGCTTAATTTTATCTTCCATAGATTTAAATTCTTGTTCTCTTTGTCTTTTTATCTCAGCAGCTCTTGAAATTAGTATCCCACGTATTACTGCTTTGCTGGCATCCCAAATCGTTTTTGCTTTGATCAATGTTTTATTATTGATTTCAAAGTATTCTCTAATACTTAAACTCAATTTTGTCACAAATTTTTTATCTTTTAAAAGATAATCATTTAACTTCCATTCAGTTTTTTTCAATGATTTGTTTAAAGTTAATACAATTGCGTTATGATCCGATATTGTTCTTGGTAGAATTTCCATCTCTTTTATTTTAGTCTTCATGTTGGCTGAAGTAAAAAACATATCAATTCGTGAGTGTGATTTGTAAGATTCTGAAAAAAAAGTATATCCTTTACTTTTGGAATATAAATCAGTCCATACGTCTGTTAAGTTTAGTTGTTCCACTAAATCAAAAAAAGATGTTGGGAGTTTCCCTTGGTTCTGCTTGATTTTCTTTTTTGATGTCCTGTCCATTTTAGGGTTTATTACCCCATTCCAGTCTCCCAGTAAAATTAAATTGTGTTCGTCCTGGTGTACTCTTAAAATTTCTTCCTTCAAATTTGCATAGAAAGAGGCTTGCCTTTCTTTAGGACTATATATACATACTAAGAGGTATTTCCCTTCCTCTGTTTGTACTTCCACGCCCAAGTAATGTCCTTTTTGGTCCTTAAATAATTCAATCGCTTTATAGCTTTTTTGAATATATAATACAATTCCAGCTTTCCTTTTCTCATTTGTAGATGTAAACATCTGTCCTAGTTTCTTATTTACTAAGTATTTTGTCTCATTTCTTCTAATTTTAGTTTCCTGTAAACAAATAATTTGCGGCCTCTGTTTTTGTAATAAATGAAATGTTTTACTCCTTTTGTGTTTTGAGTTCAGTCCTTTTATATTCCATGAAATAATTTTCATAGCCATTTCCATTTTGTGTTATAAATTTAAATAATGCTAATTTAAGTTCCTGCTGAATCCTAAAGTTGGCCTTCTTCCTCATCCTCATCTACTTGACCTCTATCCTGCATTTCCTCTTCATCACTTGTATCACTATCCAGTTTCCCTTGTAGATCCTCTTCAGTATATAACGCACATGCTCCTTGTTCCTGCAATTTTTCCGCCAATTCCTGTTGGCTTTCTAATTTGGTTCTATACCTGGTCTTCATCTTTCCTTCCTGCGATGGTTCATTCGAATCTCCAGCTTGTTCTTGTTTCCTTGATTTCAATTTCTTCAAAAATTCTCTAGCTTTTTCTACTGAGTTGATTCTATAGCGCCTTTGTCTATATGTCAGGGACAAGCCTTCCATTCTATCCCACGCAAATCGTATTCCTTTTCTCACCAGCTCCTGCGTTAAAAATTTGTATTCTTGACGTCTTCGAAGTATTGCCATTGGTACATCCTTGTAAATTTTAACCAATTTCCCTTCTATCCAAAATTCTTTATTATAGCTGGCTTGTAATATTAACTCTTTTGTTCTTATTCTGGTGAATGTTATAATTAAGTCCCTAGGCATGTTTTTTTCTTTTGCTGTTTTGGAATTCACACGAAATATCGTGTCTGTTTCTCTCCTTATTTCCTCTTGAGTTATTTCAGTAAGCTCTGCCAGTGCTGCTGTTATTATTCCAAATAAATCTTTATTTATAGATTCTGGTGCCCCTCTAAGCTTAAGGCTCTTTTCTCTATGACGGACCTCTTGTAACAAGTTTATATTACTTTCTTTCTTTTGTTGTTCCATCAATTCTGCTGTTGTATTCTTTAGTTCTTTGGACGTTTCTTTTAATTCTTCCACTTCTCCTCTTATTCCCTCTATTTCATCTGTTATTTTACTTAGTTTGGTTCCAAATTCCGATAATTCCTTATGCAATTCCTCTCTGGTTTCTTTTCTTGATTGTTCCAATTCCACCTTTATTTCCACTCTAACTTCCTCTCTCATTTTCTGGAAAGCCTCCAGCAGTGACTGCATTGGATCCTGTTTTCCAGTTGTGTCTGTAGATGCTCTCCTTTGAGTGTTACTCATTGGGGGGGTGGGTGGTTTCTTTGCTCCTGAAGCCATGTTGTTAAGGACACAGCAATATATCACAGTATACTTAATACAGTCAATTAATAAGACAAATTGCTTATCTGAAAACAAATTGCTTATCTAGGTGTAAATCACTATAATTCACTATAACTTACTTTTAGCCTATGCTTAAAATAGAAGGTAAAAAAAAAGAAAAGAAAAACAAAACAAAACAGGAAAGCACAAAATTAATATGTATATTAAAATTTACACTTCTTTCTTCTGTTTCTTCTTAAAAAAAAATATAAATTTTTAAAATTTAGATATAATATGCCTTCTATATAATTAATATTAAAGGAAGATAACTGAAACAAAGTCAATCTATTAAAACATTTAGTTTTAGTAACTTGATCTCCGGCACCAGCCCCCCAATAGGTTCTTATCTCTAAGTTATTTGTATTCTTTCTAAATTAAGTATTTAATTCTTCTACTTTGTGAGACTGTATTCTTCTGTTTCTTGTTCCCTTTCTTATCTTCCTTTTAACAATATCTCCTTGTGAAGTGTTTCAGATCCTCTGTCGACCCCTCCACCGTCCTCCTTCCGTCGCAATCTTTCTCTTGAAATTTCTCGCTACTGGGGTCTTCCCTCTGTTGTCCCCTCCCCCGTCCTCCTTCCGACGAAATCTTTCTTTATTATTCTTATTATTCCTTAATATTGTTGTCTGTTGCCCCCTCCTCCTGTCCTCTTTCCGGCGCAAGCTCTCTTATATTTCTCTCACTGCTGGTACTTCAAGCCGTGGCTTTCTCAGCACTTCCCACTTCAAAAAGCTTTATCTCTATAATTAGCCTCTATTCCTTGCTTTGTTTCTTCCAATTTTAACACAAGCATTAATTAAAAAGTGATGGAAATATTAACATCCCAAATTTCTTTAACCTCTCTGAAGTCCTCTTGGACCACTTCCAAAAATGACTATGTCTCGTGGTTTGTTTTGTCTCTCTTTTATAATTACTTTTCTCTAGTGCCTCCTTGGCTCTGCTTATGCTTCTTCTATCTCAAAGTAGACTTAATTATTTTTTGTTATTTTTGTATTTCTCCCCCCTTTTATTTGGGGTTTTCTTCCTTCCCTTCCTGTCCTAAAAGGCAAAAAAAGGGATTTCTTCCTGACAAAGGAGGTACTCACTTCTCTCCCCCAATATATTCAAGCATTCGCCATCTTGCCTCCTTTTAAACTCGGAGTCCTTTAATTAATTAATTAATTGTCCGTGCGGGAAGGGTGTTTTATATTTCTCTTTCCCAATCCAGATTAGTATTAATGAGTTGAGTTCTTTAAAGTTTATTTTCTACTTTGAAGCAATCTTGTTGCTTTAAGAGAAAGAGTCTCATGCCTTTAAATTAATTATATCTGCCGGCTCCGCTTTCACTTTCAGCCTCCTCTGCTGTTAATAGAGGCTAGATAACAATATATCAAAATCGTCAAACTTTCACAGTTAAAGCTGCTCCCTTCTAATTTGAGAGGTCTTTGAACAGAAAGCAATTGTATGCACTTACTTTCTCCGATGTCCTTTGAAGTTCTATTCCTCCAGAAAAAAAGTTTAAAAAGGCAGGTGGCAAGGCTAATGGCGACTGCTACCAGAGCGGGGCTGGCTGCTCATAAAAATCCAGTCTTCTGCCTCGATCCACAACGATCTTGGCTATCAGCCCGGATCTAGCGAGCCCCAAACACGATCCTTTCCCAAGGATCTTTTTGGGGATTCTTAAAATCCCCTCCTCCCCACCCAGGCGATCCGCGGAGAGCCCTCACTGCGAACCGATCGCCTTGCCGTCCCCTGCTGGAAGCTCTCCCAGCTGTTTCATGTAGATGTTAAATAACATCGGGGACAGGATGGCGCCCTGAGGGACGCCACAATTAAGCTCTATTTTGGATGAGCAACTGTCCCCGAGCCTCACCCTCTGAGATCTACCCGAGAGGAAGGAACGGAACCATTGCAAAGCAATGCCTCCAATTCCCAACTCTCTCTTTTGCCTTAGGGTCTCCATAAGTCGGGAATGATTTGAAGGCACACAAAACAAAACAGGGTTGTGCAGAGAGGTCTTTTTATGTGTATGCATGTGCACTGTTTCTAACTATTGCAATTTTTAAAAAAGATTTTATGCTTTTACATTTTTAAATACTTTTTATCATCAGGTTTAGCTCTGTTTTGTTTTAATGTTGTAAACTGCCTTGGGTCCCATATTGGAAGAAAAGCAGGATACTAAATAAATAAATACTTGAAGATCCAAATTTTGTGATTTAGAGTGTCAAAGGAAATGATGGGGTAGAGGAAAGGTTGGGAAGATGGGGATACCGTGTTCCTTAGTTCTTTGTTTCTTTACACCATTTGGACTATGGTGCCCACACTGATTTACAACTAAATTTAATTTAATGCAAATTGCAATATTCTGCTCAACTAAGCAACCGATTAAATTCTGTTTCAAATTATTTTCCTTTCTGTAGTGCCGAATATCAGTCTGGATGTTCTGAAACCTTCCTTTCCAGAGATTCTGCTGGAGTCTCACATGGTTATGATCCGAGTAGGTAGATTGGCTTGGATTCTGTATGTGCTTGCTCATTTACATTTATTTCTCTGTAGCAAAACAAAATTGAAAATAAATTCTTAAATTGTGGTAACTGGACCAGCCTGGCTCATACCTGGAATAAGAAAAGCATAATGCAATCCAAGAGGTTTATATTCTGATCTGAATTAAGTTTTAACAAACGTCTGGAGAGATCATTTGGTATATGTGAGCCCTAGTTTCTGTGTGCAAGGACTACCCTATAAGGATTTCTTTATAATTGGAGAAAGACACTTTTTATGTGGGTTCTTATGTTTAAACCAGACATAAGAGAGGCGTGGGAGGAAAAACACATTTCAACAATCACTTCCCCATGATGATGATGATGGTGATTCTTCTTCTTCTTTTGTAAGAGAATGCTTGCTGATGAATAGAGGAGCTGGAACTCTGAGGGTTTTGTGTCCATGTATTTGCTGCTCCCTAGTTAAGGTCATCATGGACATGTTTTCACTTTGTTCCATTCTTCCACTAGCTTGACTGAGAATCAGATTTTCCTGAGATTTTGAGCAATGCTATGTTTGTCAAATAAATGGGGGAATAACTAAATACAGAAGTATAAATTAGCATTAATCTTCTTTTGTGGCAAGTAGTTGTACTGTTGCTCTCATGAGGACTATCAAATATAATGGCACTCCCATATCTTAAAGAATATTTAAGATTTAAGTACTTTAGGATTGAATCTATTCACCTATAATGTACTCATCTTCTTCACTTTTTCATTTATATTGTCTTTGCTACTGATCAGAGATTTAAATCAGGATTCCATGTTGTAATGAGAAGCCAAGAATTTACTAATGTTAAATGGAATTCTGGTTTATTTTTACTCCTTATAGCATGGGAGAAGGAAAGGGGTCAGGGTGACTTCACAGGCCAGTGATTCACTTGGGCTTTCTGCATATACCATAGCTTATCATTATGCACAATTGGTTCCATGGATTTGGGAGGAAGTAATTTTTTTAAAATGTAAAGGTTTAAATTTAAAGGTTGACAAGGTTCCCCATGACATTCTGGCTAATAAGCTAGTAAAATGTGACCAAGACAAGGTAATTTACATGGATTTGTAATTGGTTGAGAAACCGAACCCAATGGATGCTCAGCAACGGCTCTTTTTCATCCTGGAGAGAAGTGACTGGTGGGGTGCCACAGGGTTCTGTCCTTGGGCCCAGTGCTTTCAACATCTTTATCAATGACTTGGATGAAAGAATAGAGGGCATACTTATTAGATTTGCAGATGACACCAAATTAGGAGGAGTAGCTAATACCCTAGAGCAGTGGTCCCCAACCTTTTTATTGCCGTGGACCGGTCAACATTTGATAATTTTTCCGCGGCCCACTGGGGGGGGGGGTTATTCACTAAAGCCGCGCACAGAAGCCCCGCCCCCACACTGATCAGCTGGGCCGGGACACGTCGGGCGGACCGATACCATTTGTTCTGCGGACCGGTACCGGGCCACGGACCAGGGGTTGGGGACCACTGCACGAGTGCATTTCGCTTTTGTGTATATATATATATATATATATATATATATATATATATATAGTGTGTGTGTGTGTGTGTGTGTGTATAAAGTCCTCGATTTGTTTCTCGAACGTCCTACATCTTTGTGGTGAGGAGGTCTGGTCACCCCCAGAGAAAGAGGCACCACAGGGGAGGGAGGGGAAAAAAGAGACCCTCAAAGGCCATCCAAACAAACCCCCTTCTGCTCCCTGTCACAGGTGCCTCTTTCTGGCCACTGGGGAGCAGCTCCTTCTTTTCTGTGTGTGTGTTTGTGTGTGTGTGTGTGCGTGTAACTTTCCCAGAAGTGGTGTCCCGGATCTCTCTTCTTCCTCGCTCTCGGCATCCTCCCTTGGAAGCCAAGCCAAGCATCCCTCCTTCTCTGCCCAGGAGGCTGGCACACACCTGCCGCCTGGGGAGGAAGCGGTGGGAAAAGGAATAAAAGGCGAGGAGGAGGAAGAAGAAGAAGGGAGCGCGGTAGCTACTTCGGAGGAGGCCAAGGAAGGAGAGAAAGAGGGGGAAAGGAGAGGAGGGGGAAGGAGGGAGAGAGGAAAGGAGAAGAGGGGGCAGAAGAGAAAGAGCGAAAAATAAGGGAGAGAGGAGGCGAAAGAGAGGGAAGGAAGGAAAGAGAGAAATAGAGAGAAAGGAGGAAGGGAAGAGGAAAGGAAGGAGAGAAAGAGAGGAAGACAAGGAGAGAAAGAGGGGGAAAGGAGGGAGAGGGGGGAAAGAGGGAAGAAAGGAGAGAAGGCAAAAGAGGGGGAAAGGAGGGAAGGAGAGGAAGGGAAGGGAAGAGAGGGGGCGAAAGAGAGGGAAGAAGGGAGTGAGCTAGAGGGGCGGGCCTAAGGGTTCTCCTCCTCCTCCTATTGGCGGGGATTGGCTGTTGGGGGCCCTGCCTCGGCCTCCCCCCTCCCTCTCCAGCTAAAGCGCCCAGGCTGGCACTTGGAGGCGGGCACAGGAAGCGGGCATGGGAGACACGCTCCCGAGGCTGCCTCTGCCTCCTCCTCCTCCTCTTCCTCTCGGCTGCCGGCCCGGTACCATTTGTTCTGCGGACCGGTACCGGGCCGCGGACCGGGGGTTGGGGACCACTGCCCTAGAGGACAGGATGAAAATTCAATAGGTTAGAAAGCTGGGCCAAAGCTAACAAAATGAAACTCAACATGGAGAAATGTAAGGTACTCCACTTAGGGTGGAAAAATGAAATATATAGATATAGGATGGGGAACACCTGGCTTAACGAGACTATGTGTGAAAGGGATCTAGGAGTACTGGTAGACCACAAGTTGAACATGAGTCAACAGTGCGATGCGGTAGCTAAAAAGGCCAATGCGATTTTAGGCTGCATCAATAGGAGTATAGTGTCTAGCTCAAGGGAAGTAATAGTGTCACTGTATTCTGCTTTGATCAGACACCAGCTGGAATACTGTGTCCAGTTCTGGGCACCACAATTCAAAAAGGATGTTGTGGAACTGGAGCGTGTCCAAAGGAGGGCGACTAAAATGGTGAAGGGTCTGAAAACCATGCCCTGTGAGGAACGACTTAGGGAACTGGGTATGTTTAGCCTGGAGAAGAGATGTTTAAGAGGTGATATGATAGCCCTGTTTAAGTATTTGAAGGGATGTCATACTGAGGAGAGAGCTAGCTTGTTTTCTGCTGCTCCAGAGAATAGGACACGGAATAATGGATGCAAGCTACAGGAAAAGAGATTCCACCTCAACATTAGGAGGAACTTCCTGACAGTGAGAGCTGTTTGACAGTGGAAGACACTCCCTCAGAGTGTGATTCTTTGGAGGTCTTTAAGCAGAGGCTGGATGGCCATCTATCGGGGATGCTTTGATTGGAAGTTCCTGCATGGCAGGGGGGGTTGGACTGGATGGCCCTTGTGGTCTCTTCCAGTTCTATGATTCTATGATTTAAAGGTATGTTCTTTCCATAGTGAAAGCAAAAGTGATGTGTGCAAAATGTACATTGTTGACAATAAAGAACTTGAAATAACTATTGGGTCAAGAAAAGCCTGAAGGCTTTTTCACTATGGGGAAGACTCAAAAGCATTTTCATGTGGATCATGGTATCCATTTTTTAAAGATGGCTCCACTAGGTGGCAAGTAAGGGCAGTATTAGTTTTGTGTGTGTGTGTGTGTGTGTACACGTACATGTTCCTCCTATATTTTGTGCTAGTTAATGATCTGAAAACTGCTTTCCTGTATCAGACTAAAGGTCCATAGACTCCAGCAATCTGTCTCCATTGGTGGTCTGACAGTGTTCCTTCCTGGGAAGCTCACAAGCAGGATTATGAGGCAGATAACCATCTTTTGCCTTGTTGTTTGTTTCCTCTAAGAACGAGAGAACATGCATTTGTAGAAAATGTTTTGGAAAAAGGAGTATTAATGAAAAAACTGTTGTTTTCTGGAGCTGTGTACTTCAGAATCCCACTGTGCCTAACAGTTTTTGCCAGTTTGAAAGGCTTTTGGTCCTGTATGTTATGTCTAGCTTTTTGGTAGTGTGGAGGGTTATGGATGTACAGTCGGCCCTCTGTTTTCGCAGGGGATCCGTTCCGGAACACACACACATGCACACACACACGAAAATGGAGATTTGGGAATATTCAAGCCCCATTGATTTTCATAAAGGTCGCCCTCCATGAATATGCAAATCTGTGGACGAGAAAGTAGGGGTGACTGTACCTGTAAATTGTCTTTAAATAAATGACACCTAGCCTGCTTTCTTAATAAACTGGTGTGGATGAGTGAGTGAATTTAAGTATTGTGGGATTCTTGTAGGATTATAGGAACTAAGCTGCTGTGTTTTGCAGTAGTTTTGATATATTTTGGTGGAAAAAGAATGGCAGTAATAAAAAAAATCAGGTAAGTGGGTCTAGTGGCTTCAGGAACTGCAAAAATAGGACCTTGCAGGTTGCATGTGTCCAACAGACTGCACTTTCTCCACCCTGGCTATAGATACCAAATAAAATAAAGTTGGGATATGATATGTTTAGCTTTAGTTGTTGTTGAATTTATACTCTTCCCCTACCATGTCCATACAAAATTTAAAGCTTGTCTGTCTCTGATTTAGCCAGAAAGCCTCAGGTCTAAACCAGCATTGTTGCTTCCACATTATGAATGTGGTGGTGGTGATGATGATGATGATGATGATGATGATAAAAAATTATTTCTATCCCGCCCCTCTGTCGAACAATCGGGGCAGCTTACAACAATTAAAATTCCATACAAAAACCCAGAATAAACATCTCAAACCCCCCCTTTAAAAAAGTATTAAACCACATATGTTCCACCTTCTTTGTTCAGCGGCTTCCTAGATGCTTGTGGCACTAAGAAGTCATTGAGCTTCTGAGGAAACTATATTGAAATGTAAGGCCCTCCAGGTTGTTGGTCTATAGCTCTAATCATCCTTTATTACTGAGCATGCTGACTGGGGCTTCTGGGAGTTGGGAACTCACCAACATTTCCAAGATCACAGCGTCTCCTCCTACTGATTTAAAAGGATATGAATCATGTTTTAAGAAAGTTAGCCTAAGAAGTGAGATAGACTTTTCCAGTAAGAGAGAGGCCTGTCATATAAGTTTGTCAAGTAAGTTTATCAGTGGCTACTGCATGGTACCTCAAGTGGCAAACCTTAGACTGAGAACCAGTTCCTCGGGGGAAACAATAGAACAAGGCTGTTGTCTTCATGTACTGGATGGTGAGTTTGCCAGAGTATCTTTGTGAGATAGGCTTCTAGTCTGATGTGGCACTGGTACTCATGTACTTAAATAGAAGTTTTTCTTCGTGGTCTCTGTGAATGCACACAAATTGGTTATTCTGCGCCTGCACAGCATATTCGGAACTTTCTATAGCTATTAGAAGCGTTTTGGCGGTAACCCCCGGCCACTCTCCAACAGCCTTACTGGTTGATCCCACCTAAGCTCTCAGTTCCTTTTATCCACTGCAGCAACAGCATCTAAGGAACTCATTTTTCTGTCAGAGTTTAAATTCTCCATTTGACAGGATCAATCTGCATTTTGGTGGTAATTTTTTTACCTAGTTTCGTGGCTGTTTCCACTACATCTCTGTATTGGATTTTTCTTCTTGACTCATGTAGAGTAGTCATATGAACGAGACTGCTCATTCTTATGTCTAGTGTCCTTTGGCTCAGGTTCACATATGGTGATTCTGTTTGGGAGCAATGTGCCTTTCTTGTGTGGCATGGCACTCCCTCCTCTTGTGACTACAGCTTGCTAGTTTAACCCATTTGTGTGCTTTCACCAGAGACCACAAAGAAGAAGGACAGATTGCTTACCTGTAACTGGTTCTTCAAGTGGTCATCTGTGAATTCACACAAACCCACCCATCCTCCCCTTGTTGTGCCCTGGCTGTCCTTCGATCCTGGGCTGCTGCTTTGGCGTCCATTGAACTGAGGGTTTAAGCAGGAAGATGGCCAATAATACAGTTGGAGAGTGAGTGGGGCTACCACCAAAATCGCTTCTAATAGCTATAGAAAGTTCTGAATATGTTCTGAGCACAATAACCCATTTGTGTGAATTTACAGATGACCACTTGAGGAATCAAAGTTGCAGGTGAGCAACCTGTCCTTATGCAAGTTTCTATATCAGTGTATCAGGGGAGATGTTTAAAGCAGGAGTAGGGAGTGCAGGAATCAGATGCAGTGGCTCAAGACGCTGGCTCTATTGATTGCAAGATTGGCAGGTTGGCAGTTCGAGGCCCGGGTGCTGCATGATGGGGTGAGCTCTTGTCACTAGTCCCAGCTTCTGCCAACCTAGCAGTTCAAAAAGCATGCAAATGAAAGTAGATAAATAGGTACCACTTTGATGGGAAGGTAAATAGCATTCTGTGCAATCATGCTGGCCACATGATCACAGAGTAGTCTCTGACAATGTTGGCTCTTCCGCTTAGTAACAGAGAGAGCACTACCCTGGACATGACTTGACAACCTTGTCAACAGGGAATACCTTTAGGGAGTGCAGGGCTTTCCAGATCTTGGACTGTAATTCCAATCAGTTCTAGTCAGCATAACCAGTGGAGCGAGATCATGGAAGCTGCAGTCCAGCAATGTCTGGAGAGACACATTTGCCAAATCTGATTTAAAGGGAGTTATGAAGATCTTACAACACAGAACTGAGTATAACTTTTCTTTGTCTTGTAGGGAAACAGTGGCCTGAAGCCAAAGGAGAATGAAGTAACATCCAAACCCTGGCATTGGCCCATCAATTATCAGGTATGTAGGCAAAAATTACTCTTTAAGTGTTGAGGGTTTTGGATTTGTCTTCTTTTTAAGACTACATGATGAAGGCCTGATTTTTTTTTTACAGTATGCATGTTTAAATATCTTCTGTACAAAGTCAGACCCCATGACTTACATTTTTATCAGTTGCTTCTGACAAAGACATTGTTATCTCCATAGGGCCTCCGTTTTTCTGGAGTTAATGAAACCGACTATAGAGTTTATTTGCTAGGAAACCCGGTAAGTACAATTTGGTTTTGTTCCTCCATTTGGGGTGGGGGAATTACTAGGCTCCTTTTAATAGGTAGCCCCCCCCCTCCTTGCTCCACAACTCTTCCTCTCATTCCCTCTTTAGTTTTCAAAGAGATATCTGCATTAGTCTGTAGGAAGAGGTAGAGGAATCCAATAGCACCTTTGAGACTAATTGGGGGGAAAGGACCCTTAAACTAGAATTTTCTTCTTTCACTTTAGTCACAAAAGTGTTACTGGATTCTTTCATGTCTTTTTATCCTGTCTTAATAGTTTCTGTGTAGTTTTATAGTACCTTCTGTGCATCTTTGTCTACCTGCAAGGCTTTCCCTCACAGGTGATCTGGTGGGTGAACTTAACCACAATTGGATTATATCTCATCATGACAATATTTGTATCTGTGGCCATGAAGAGAGGAGTCCAGCTGACAGCTGAGCACAAAGGTAATATAAATTTTCCAACATGCTATGTCTCTTGGCACATGGCAAGGGGTGAGGGAAGTGTTGAATATGATATAGAAAAGAACATAATTAAAAAGATTGGAGGCCTAAAATTAGTAAGGAGGTTTTCCTGAATGTTTTGTGGCTTCCCCAAACTGCTTCAAAATGTTGACTTTCAGTTCACTAAGAAGATACAGATTGGAAGAAAAGACCAATTTGGACATGGCAGTATTTACATATGTTCATACTTAGGGTTATTTGGATTTCAGCCTTAGGAAATAAATATTTTTAAACAAAGGGAAATTCTGTATAGTAAATGTTTGACCACATTTCCTTTGGAGAGATATTTTTGGAAAAGAAAAAAAAAGTGATTAACTCTAGTGTTACAATCCAGCAGCAAGAAACTAAACAGCTGAGAACCTGCAAGTCTTATATATACAGCAGGTTTTGCTATTGCTGCTACAATGGTGTTCCAGAACTTTCTGTGGCTTGAGAGAAAGAATGTAACCCGAGAGATTAGTTCTCAGAGCTTATATTTTTGGAATATTTTTGTCACTCCTGAGGGGTTTACTTCTTAGAAGGCTCTGTGGTCTTCCTGAGCCCTATCTAAAGGATAGTCTTCTACTAGGTTGTTAAAAGCTATTCCCTAGTTCTACTTATTGTGCACACTGTTTCCTTTACACATGCATACAGTTGTATCAAAAATGTGACAAAAATGTGGCATACAGTTGTATCAAAAATGTGTCAGAAAGATTAAGGAAAAGTCACATTTGGTGGCCACAACCTTGTTCTTTCCACATGGAATCATTAGCTGAAATTGCTCTCTTCCTTAGCTTTTCATGATGGTCTGTGGAATGCTAGTAGTTTTCTTAGCTAGGATTAGCTTGGATTTGTAGCAGTTGTTAGTATGCATACTGGAAGCAAACATGTTTACTTGGCAGAGTATTATGAATACATTCCTTCGGGGCATATATCAGCAATGCTCTTCTCTTCTAAGCCCTGAACTGGTAAAGTAGTGACATTAAAGCAGAGAACACTGTATCATATGTACTCCATGAAACGAGATCTCTGCAGGCAGCTAGAAACAAATATTTACAGTTTTGGTTTGAGAAGAATGCAACAAATGTGGTTTGTGTACAGGACCTTAGCTGTGTGCATATGTGTTGTGTTCCAGAACTCTCTCAAGTCCTGCTACATGGTGGAGGAAGAATTATGCTGGGATGGCTTCTTCATTATCTTCCTTTCTTCATGATGGGACGGGTGCTCTATTTTCATCATTATTTTCCTGCAATGCTTTTCTCCACTATGTTGACAGGTATATTTCACAAGTCTTTTACACAGCAGTAACTTAATGCCATGGTAGACTAGATCACAGAGAGCCTTTAAAAGGCTGAGTACAGCAGATAACTGTTTTTTGTTGTTGTTGTTGTTGTTGAAAAATGGTTGAATTAGAGCTAGAAAACATCCCCAGTAAATTGCATTTTTATCATCAAGAAGATCAGTATGGCTTGGACCTTGATATGGAAGACTTGGACTTAGAACACCAGCTGTTATTTGTCAGCCTTGAGCAATTTCATCCATCTTAATTTCCCCACTTGTGACATTGATAAAAGGATGAATTATCCATAAAGTTTTGGTGAAAGGGAATTCTAAAACAACTTGCCCCCAAAGTGGTGTAATGTTCATCTGTATTTTAGAATGTGTTATATTTGACTATTTATGTTAAAAATATGGTTTATTCATGTATCTGTTCTACAGCTGTATATTTCATTTTTAAAATTATCATTTTATTTTAATTTGCATTTTGCTAGGCACTGTGTAATAAAGTAAAACACTTATTTTAGTTTGAAGATTCCTTTATTTAGAGAGAGAGAATTTCGTGAGACAATGTTAGTATCAACATTGTAGTGAAAATACATGATTTTAGTATTCTTTTTGCTGGAAGTGCTTTCTGGTAAAATAAGGGATATTTACTTTGTGCCATTAGCTTTAGAAGACTCACCATGAGAGAACTCTGAGAAATGAAATAGAATTGGGGTTTTGTTCCTTTAATTGGTATTAACAGTCCCAGGCAAAAATATGATTACATGATGGCTACAGGTATTGATTGATAGGATGCAGCTTTGTCTTGACATTATTACTAAAATTTACATGGATCTTTGCAAGTTCCGTTGTGCCTGTCCAACTTTCCTTTTTCTCTTACTCCCTCAGGGATTACATGGGATGTATTCCTGAAATTCTGGGCTGGGCCCCAGTCATGTAGCATCCAAAGGAGAAAAGTTTACAAATATGGGATACTGATGTTGATCCTGCTCAGTATGTACAGGTGAGAATTGGTTCCTGAATTGTTAATCATATATAAAACCATTATTTTTAGTTGGAAGACTTGCTGTGTCATGACTTCGCCTCAACATTCATGTGGTCGAGTGGTCTTGAGAGAAGGGCCTTTGCAGAGTCACCAAACCCTAAAAAATAATTTCAAGGAATAGCAGTAAGTGATTGAGTAATGTTTTCCACAATGGATGGAAGTGATTTCATAGGAGCTGACCTGTTTTTCTGTTTCATGAATGGCCTTGGATATTGAATCCAAAGTGATATTTAATCCAAAGTGTTAATTTTCATTCAGTCTTCAGAAGTTGCCTTTTCTGAATTGCTTAGAAAGCAGCAATCCTAATTTACTAAAGTATCAGGTGTGTCTTTCTCTTCACACATCCTTGTACTTTCTCAACACAATGATATAAGAAGATTAATTTTTTTAGTTTCTCACTATCTTTGATTGAAGCATTCAGTGGACAATACATCTGAATGGACACTGATCTGCTTTCAGGGTCCGTAGTACTGCTGTGTTTGTTGTGTGCCTTCATGCTGTTTCTGACTTAAAGCAAACCTGTCATGGGGTTTTCTCTGCATGATTTGTTAGGGGGGTGTCTTTGCCTTCCTCTGAGGCTGAGAGAATATGACTTGCCCAAAGTCACCCAGTGGGTTTCCATGGCCAAGTGGGGATTTAAAGCCTATTCTCCAAATTCATAGTTCAGGATACCATGTTGGTTGTTACTATGATTATATAATTCAGTGGTCATGAATGGTGCTATGGCAGGGAGGAGGATCATGTGGCCCTCCTGATGTTGTTGGACTGTATTTTCTGTCCAACCCTGGAAGCTTAGCCAACACTGGGGTGGTAGAAGTTATAGTCCAACATGCCACGGATCTCCTTCCCAGCTGTATGGGATGGGATGCTGAGATGTTCCCTGTTTATGACATAGGATATCAAGGAATTTGGTTAATATATCATTCTTATCCCACAGCTTCTACCTCTTCCACCCTCTCTCCTATGGGATGGTAGGACCTTTGGCTTCTGATCCCAACAGCCCAATGGCAGGACTTAGGTGGCTGGAAACATGGGAGTTCTAGATCCAGCCTGAAAGAAGAAGGGATCAAAACAGAAGAACAGAAATGCTGAAACCTTCACTGTGAAGAATCTTTCCCAGCAGTGTTCCGTGCTGATACAGACAGTGGACTGTGTACTTCAGGCTCTGAGAAAAGCTGGCAGCAGTGAAGGAGATCTTTGACCATGTGGCCTAGGGTTCCAGTTACTTGATCCAGTTGCTGCTCAAGATTGAACCATCCAAGCAATATGTTTTGAGTCTGCCCTCTACAGCAGAGTTATTTGTGTGAAAGTCTGAGGATGCATGTTTGTTTGTTTGGGTAGGAGTGTAGCTTATAGCTGTCTCTGCTCATGTGTGATTTATTAGAGCACAGGAAATATCAAATATACATGGAGAGGAGACAGTCTTTGATATCAGGGTAGTTTACATCCAATAACTTTTTTTATCATGATGTTTTTAAAACTAAATGAAGGAGGTATGTGTGTGTGTGTGTGTGCGCGCACACACACACACACAGACACATGTATGTCTTCCTGTGGGAGTTCTGTGACTGCTCCCCTGGACTTCAGAAACTTGGACTTAATTGTTCCAATAGTGTGAAGCCTTTGGAGACTCTGTGCCTTGCTTATCTCTCAAACAAAAGGCAGTGAGTTGTTTCTATCTTTGCAAAACACCTTTGCTTCAGAGCACAGAGAACAACTTAAAAGTACTGTAAGGATCTCATCTGAGAATGAAATCATGGCATTCAAGTTGCTGCAATGCTCCTTTGTTTAGAAAATTCTAAATGAGATAAAACTGGTAACTTTTGTTTTAGATTTCCTGCCCAAAATTCCTCTGGTGGTGAGAAATGGTACCTTTGAGGGGAATGCAAAAGTTACACAGTAGATTAAAGATGATACTGGGACCTGTTCTTTTAGTCCATTTGTCTACTAGTGCTTCATTCTGTGAAGAGGCTTCTATCTCATACAGAATAGGCAGCTAACAGTAGTCTACTGAAACACTGCTTCTTTGTTAAATACATATAGGTTTTGAGGAGACATTAATCTCTTTGCAATGATAAACTAACTAGAAAAAGTTATATAAAAGATTAAAGGCAGAAGTAAACGTCACCTGGTTACTGAAGACAGCTTTCTTCATCATCTTCTGAGAAGGTGTAAAATAAGTCTTGAAAAGGGGTCTTCAGTGAATACTTGTGTACCAGTTTTCCAAAGCAAATTTGGCTTCAGCTATAATTACACAGCTTCCTTTAAGCCTCCTTTGCATATCTGTCAGGAAAATTGAGGCCATCCAATAATTCATTTTAGCATCTGTATTAAAGCTTGAAGCCTGCCGCTTCCTATTGCCCAGTACCATCCATCATCAAAGGGCTGTTTCTGTTGGCATGGAGACTAAATGCCAGCATCCCCAAGAGAGGTTAGATGGATATGAAGTGTGTTGATTGCTGAAGACTCAGGCTGCTAGATCCACTGAGGAGAGAAATGCAGAGCTATGCTTAGTTATGATTATCTAGTTAAATAATGCCATCATGACCAACCCTTTAGTGGCAGTAATTTTAGATTTTCATTGTACAACAATATGGGTAGTATCCAGCAGTGGAATTCTGCTGGCAGAACAATGTAATTTAGTGAGTGATCCTACCTCCCACCCACCCCACCCCCAAAATAGCTCCATAGGACTAGCAAACATCTGGAATTTTGGGTGGCCCAAAAGGTTGTGGGAAGGAATAGAACAGAAGAAAGTTGCAAAGATTCTGCCACTGAAAGTTGGCTTTAGCTATGTAGTTGCAGAAATGATTAAGGGTCCGGGCCTTTTATTTTTACTTTCTTTTTAGAAACTATGGGGAATCACTGCAATGAGTTTTGGGTTTTGATAGAGGCAGGAAACAGTCTTCTTTGACTGGACATGAGAAATCCTGCAGGGAGGTGGGGTGGGAAGGAAGAAGTCACAAAAGCCTCCCATTCTGCATCTCTGTTACTGGAAGAGACAGCAGGTTGGAGGTCCAGTAGATTCTAAGCAGTAGCAATCCAGTTGATTAACATGGGAAGGCAATTTTGTTATTCCATTAGATGCTGAAATTAACTCTTGACTAAATTATCCAGAAGAGGACCTCACCTCGTAGTCACTTCACTATTTAATTTTGTATTTATTTCTCATGAAGGCTCCCCATAACTAAAAGGTGTTGCTGTGAATCTGGATTCTGTGGGTAGCTGCTGCCTTCTGAAATGTGTCTGATGAGAATGCTTTACCACTATGGAAAGGGATCTTGAACAGTAAACATTAAATCAGGATGATAAAAAATAATCAGCAGGCTTCAGATTTGTCATTCCTAATCACTGTCATTCACAGAAGTATGTTGAGCACATTAGTCTTAGGATTGCTGGTTAGCTGCTTGTCTTTGTGATGCTGGGTTTTAATTAAATCCACTGAAAGTATCAGTTACGGAGCAAATAATTGGATTCTGTAGGAGAAAGCTTTGGGCCTGCCTTGTTTTGAGAGAATGTGTTTTAGTTGGGTAGTTTAATGTAGCTGTGGAAGAGTGGCCTTCCACTTGGCATAGGGTGTTAATTGATATTGGTATTTCTGGTTCATTAGCACCTTTCCATCTCTTCTTGGCTTACCTCAACAGCAACATTCACCAGTGTTTTGGAGCATTTGCCTTCCCTTCTTTAAAAACCCATAACTGTTTAATTCAGATGGTACAAAGTAAATTCTTTCTGAGTCTGTACATTTCATTTATTATATTTACAGAGTGCTACAAAAGTTTGTTTTATAGGATCATTTGCTTTCTTCCTAGTGACTTGTGTGGCCTAGAGTATGGATCCAAAAATCAGGATTGTATAATTAAATATATTCTGGAGTAGCCTCATTCCACTACAGTGGTCTTACTGAAACACAGAGAAGTCTGTCATGATGGAATTTGTTCCTAAATAAAAATTTTGTTTTGGGGAAATTAGAGAATTGTGCATTCTTTTCTTCCATAATAGTTTAGAACTAACAATTTTAATTCTGCAACATTTCTTCTAGGAAATAAGGAAGGTAAAGTCAGAAATTCAAAAACAAAAAACTCAACTGCTTCTTGTAAGAAGGCCTCTTGATGGCCTTTGCTTTCGATCAGGATGGGAACCTCAGCTTTTGGGGCCAAGTCTGGCCCTTGTGTTCCCCAGATTGCTGTAACCCCTTCCCACATCATCATAATTTGGCATCCCAGGCTTTATATGGATATTCTTTCCCAATATAAAAAAGTTAAGATGCCTCCCCTGCTTTATTGCAAGAGATTTACATTAAGACAGTTCCGGCATGTCTGGTTGCAGCCTTCTTTGCCTTTGGTCCTTTGATCAGCCATTCCCCCACCTGCCACCATTTCTCTGAAACTGAATTTGGGCAGGAAGGCATTCCTACTCCCTTGCTCTAGATCAGGGGTCGGCAACCGACGGCCCCTGGGCCGGTTCCAGCCCAGGTCGCTGGACTTACCGCCCCAGGCCAATCCCTGCCGCCGCCGCCACCGTGCACCGCTGCCACGGCGCGTTTTCTCAGTGGCGCGTTTTCCTGCGTATGCGCAGGAATACTGCGCATACGCAAACGATTCACGGCCGCCATTTTGGAAAACGAAGGCAGCAGCAGCAGTGGTGACAGCGCCAGCGCGCAGGGGGGGTTGCGCATGGTGGAAGGGTTCGCGCGCTCAAGCGCGTGCGCTGCCATTCCCCTCCCCCCTCGGCCCAGCGGAGACGAGGACTTCAGGGGACCGGCCCAGGACCAAAAAAAGGTTGCCTACCCCTGCTCTAGATAGTAGTATGTCTTTGGAGTTGGATTTCTCATTCTTTGTCTAGTCTAGAACTTCAAGTCCAGAAAGACACAGATGACTGTCAGAAACCCCTGTCCTTCATAATTTACCTGTATATTTATGCAGGACTTTAACTGACCCTAAGGCGACCCTATCATGGGGTTTTCTTAGCAAAGTTTGTTCAGAGGAGGTTTGCCATTGCGGTTCCCTGAGGCTGAGAGCATGTGACTTGCCCAGGGTCACCCAGCAGGTTTCAGGGCTGAGCTGGGAATTGAACCTTAATCTCCAGAGTTGTGGTCTAATGCTCAAATCACTATGCCATGCTGCAGAATTGCTCATTTAGAAACATCTGAATTGTACATTGAAAGTGGAGGATCACATTCATCTGCTTCTTCACATTAATAAGAAGTGCCCATACGCACCTAGCATATTAGTTCGGCTTAACTAAACCTTTTCTCCCTTTTCGCAGAGGGAGAGTTCGAGAAGTAGAGAAACATTTAAAGAATTTACAACTGTCCTGAAACAAGGGCTGTTCATCTGTAACTTGATTACCTTTGGGACTGATTTGTACTCTTGCCTTAGGTGATAGTGAGACAGTGGCCAGTATGGCAGTTGTCTACCAATTGTAGGCAGCCCTCTGCGTTATGAATTGCTTTTACTAACGCTGCTAAATCTGAATGTATGTATGTGTCTTTTGTTCATGACCATTGTCTGTATTTTTAAGTGAGTATATTGTTATGCAGTGTAGATACTAAATAAAAAGAAAAGTGCCTTTCAGTTGGCACATCTTTTTGTAAAGGAATTAATAAAACAAGAATTAACTGTTCATTTTTAAAAATAAACAGGCTTTCTTTAAAATGTCTTCTCAATTTCTAAATGTTTTCCACTTGCTTGTTCATAGCATCAGCTTGATGATAAAGAATGCAGGGATGCCATCCTGCTTCCCGTCCACCCCTGGTTTTCTTGATTGCCACCAGCAATAGTTTGCTTTAGATCACAGGGTGAATAAGGAAAGAAATGATAGGTTAAAACTGTATGTGCACACAAATACCCCAAAGAGGATCTCAGGGTCCACTGCTAGACTTTATACTTGACTCCACTAGCCAGAATTTGTTGGTAAAGGGTAACAGCAGCAGTTCTGAAATTTAACTTGATCATCTGATCCATTTGGAGATGGGTGCAGTCATCTCTTTATTGATCTACTCTTGCTACTAGATATTACCCATGTCATCTAATCAGATTGAATCATCAAAATCAAATAGATGTCCAAATTACAAAATGTAGTTGTATGTAGTGGATGCCATTTTTTGGAATGCAAAGTTCAGAACAAGAACAAAGTGTTATGTGTCCAGATGAGGGAGCAAGATACAAACTTAGATGTTGGCAAATTAATATTCCATACGTAAAAGGGTAGGGTTATACTGGGAGGACTAAATAGTCATCCCAAAGAAAAGCTAAATTATCATTTTTTTTAAATTACTAGGTATTACTAAATTTTTCTGTAGCATTTCTTTGTTCCATCTATGCAGACCTGGCAAAGTTGCCAAGAAAAACCTGTTTTCAGTGGGAATTAATATACATTCACTATGATGTGGGGTCAGCTACCAATTCAGAAATGGAGCAGCTTGAACTACCTTGGATGGCTGTGTGAGAAAGAGCCAGCTTCTAGAGCTGAAAATCACCTGGTTTATGTGATATAAATTAAATCTCATCTAGATTCTAAATAAACATGTCTAAATACTACAAGCAATCATTAGCAAATCAGCTGTTGAGTTTCCTCAAGAATGCCTAGAGCCTCGATTAGAAAGGGCTACAATGCTATGTGTCTCACTTCCTCCTCCTGCTTGTTGAAATGGTGAAGGAACTGAGTGAGTGAGATTAATAGAGGGAAGGCAGACAGGCAAAAATAACACAAAAAGATACTGTCATGATGAGTTGCTGGGAGGTGATGATACAAAAATGTCTAGTGCACATTAGTAGAATGTAGATTAGACCTTGGACTTTGCTGTATGTATTTACTCAAGGTTAGGAGAGACCTCAGGGTTCATCATAACAACAACATACATCCTGAGAAGTTGTTTAGTGAGAAAGCCAAGAATGGGTTAACCTTTAGGCTAGTTAGAAGAAAGAACTTGATGTCAGAAGGTGAAGTGGCGTATTTTGCCCCTAATACAAAGCATGTTAAACTTTGGAACAAAAAAAGGGTGGAGTTTATTGTCCCTTTTTCTAATGGTAGTAATAGCATGGTGGAGTTGGGAATGAGCTGCTGCTCAGCTGCATTGCATGGTTTGGGCAACTGTGGCCATTGAAATGGTAGACTGCAATTCTACAGTCCCTCCATTGGCTCTTCAGAGTTGCAATCCAGCAACATTGGAAGGGTCACACATTCCTTACTCTGGATTTAGCAGGATGCTTATTTTTTTAAAAAAGAGGTCACCTTTTCACAGATCAAGATTTCCATTTGAAAAACTGCAGAATTCCATGTTTGTGGGAGGTGGGTGATCCCTCCATAGTACAACAGCATAAGAGGCTATACTACTAAGGAAAGATGTGAGAAGCATAGTCAATCCAAAGAAAGGGTGGTTGGTTGGAGATATATTCTCTGAAATGCCATAGCTTCTTGCTATGTGATTGAGATGCACATTGATTGGTAGTATCAACCATCAGAAGGTGACCTCTGTTCTGATGTTCACATTTGAATTTTGGTTTTGCCATTGTTAACACAAGACTATTTTAAAGCAAATTAACAGTTAAGACATTTTAAAGGACAGAAGTAAAGAAATGGCTGAAAAATGCAATGTATTTGAATACCAAAGATAAGAGTGTTCTATTGATGCCTCAGTTGAAACCCATAGCTCTGCATTTGGTCTCTCGGTTTCTTCAGCTAAAACATGCCTTGTTGCCCTTTTAATTTTTTGTTTTGTACAGTAGTCCCTAGTTGCCAGTGTCTTTGCAATGCTAGGTTTTGCCTTTTGGTATTCCACTGCAAAAGAAAGTTGAACATGTTCTCCTTCCTGATGGTAATCTCCTTCCTGCACGGCTCAGATCCTTCAAGGTAATTATCACTGACTCCCCTTTTGGCCTGACAGCAAGAAGAAAATGGTCCAGCTGCTACCCTTATCATTTATGTACAAGATTGTTAACTTTAAGAAGCCTTTCTGTTACTTATTAAGCAACTGCATTTGAGTGCAGCTTTGCTGTATTGCAGCCTGCAAAGGAGAAGCAGAAGAGGTCTCACTTTTTCATTTGGAGACTGGGAGTGGGGTGAGATAGGGGGCAAGTTGCCATAATATTTAGTTCTTTTCATGCGGAGAGTTACTTGGGAACATGGAGGAGGTTTGGGGTTGGGGGGACCAAGCTATGAAAGAAGCTCACAAGTGAGCAAAGAGCCTAAGAGAGTCAATCAGGTTCTCATCATTTTTGAAATTCAGGAGTTGAATTTTTGAAATGGAAAATAGTCGAGGAGTGGGTTTGTTTTAATTACTCTGTATGCAGTTACAAATATAAGAACCAGAAATTGTCATGGTACAATAAGGTCAGGAGGAGCCACTTTCTGTAGCCAGAGCTTCGAGAAGGAAACAGGCTGCTGAGTGTAAAAGCAAAGCCCATTGAGGTAGACTTGCCCATTGTCATAGAAGCGAGAATCTATCTGATGAGAGGCTTTGTCCACTTTCCCCCATTCTGCAGTTTGCTAATAGTTTATTGTGTGGTTGTCAGGAGGAGACACTGAAGAATAATCAATGGTTCTGAGAGTATTCTGGGATTGTTGAATTGCAGGTGGCTATAGAATTCTTAAAAGCTTGGGAGTATCATCAACCAGGCAAGCACAAATATTTGAAGGTCACTCCAAGTTAAAGACAAAAACCAGTTACATTCTTAGGAGAAAGCAGCAATGAACAAAACAGGTTTTCAGGGCTAATTTATGTGATTCTTCCCTTTCATCCCAAAGAGAAAATGGGCCCACTTTGCATGTATATCTCTACAGCGAAGAGCCCTTTAGTCAGGCATTGTTGTTGCTTTTTGTTGTTGTTAACTGCCTTCAAATTGATTTCATCTTATGGTGGCCCTATAAAAGATAAGACTCCCAAGTTATCTCATCCTCAACAGCCCTGCTCAGGTCTTGTAGACTCAAAGCTTCCTTGATTGAGTCTATCCTTCTGGAATGTGGTCTTCCTCTTTTTCTACTGCCTTCTACCCTACCAAGCCTTATAGTCTTTTCAGGTGAGTCATGTCTTCTCATGATATAGCCAAAGTATAACAGTCTCGGTTTAGTCATCTTGGCTTCTAGGGAGAGTTCAGACCTGATTTACTCTAGGGCCCATTTCTTTGTCTTTTTAGCAGTCCATGGTATCCACAGAACCTTCCTCCAGCACAATGTTTCAGATGAGTTTTCTTCCTATCAGCTTTTTTCACTGTCCAGCTTTCATAGCCATACATAGTAATTAGAAACACAATGGTTGGACAGTCCTAACCTTTGTATTCAGTGATATATCTTTACACTTCAGGATCCTGTCTAGTTCCTCCATAGCTGCCCTTCCATGTCCTAGCCTTATTCTCATTTCTTGCCTGCAGTCTCCACTCTTCGTTTTTACATCCATCTGTGGTATACTTAATGCTATTGCCATTTCACAGTTAAACATATATATAAAACACACACACACATTAAAAATGTAAAATAAATTACATTACTTCCCCTATACTGATTTCCAACTTCTTCTCTTATAATCCCTTTATCATTAGTTTAGGTTGAGCACCTTTTTCCTTTCATGAGAAGACCGAGGGAAAGAAAGTGCTGAGTAGTTCTGCCTTTTCTCTATCTTCTGTTAGCATTTTGCCATCTTCTCCATGCAATGGCCCCTACCATTTCCTTTTTCTTTTTGCTATGGACTTAAACAAAAACAACAAAAAAGTCCTTTTTATTGTTCTTAACCTCTCTAACAACCCTGAGTTCATTCTGCCCTTTAGCTTTTCTGATTTCTCCCCTACATGTGCTAGCTATTTGTTTGAATTCTTCTTCGGTGATTTTCCTCCTTTTCCATTTCTGGTATATCTCCCTCTTAAAATGTAGCTCAGTTGAAAGTGCTCTAGTCATCATCCATCCTGGTTTCTTGAAACATCTCCCATTTTTTTCTCACTGGAACTGTTTGAAATTGTGCCTTCAGTATCTCCCTTTTGAGAAACTCCCATCCATCCTGAACTCGCTTCTCTTTTAGTATTCCTGACCATGGGATCACCTATTTCCTAAGTTTACTGAATTCAGCTCTCCTAAAGTCTAGAATGTGTATCTGACCATGCCTGGCTTCTCCTTTCTACTGTATAACAAACTCCAGGATAACATGATCACTCCCACCTAAGGATCCCACCACTTGCACACCATTTACTGGGTCATCCTTGTTTGTTAGGATCAGATCTAAAATAGCTGATCCCCTTGTTGCCTCTTCCACCTTTTGGACCATGAAATTGTCTGCTAGGCAGTGGCATCCCTGCACCAGGTGTCACCTGGTGTCAGGGTGTCGGGGCTTCCAGAGGCGGTGCACCACCATCTCCATGCCACTCAATCCTTTTCCTGGTGAAGAAAAAGATGGGACAGTGTAGGGGGGAGTGTGTGGGGGATGGTGTGGGGGTAGAAGTGCAGGGGGGAGTATGGGACGGCACTGGAGGGAGGTTGTGGACATCACAGCAGGGTGGGAGTGTGCATAGGGGAGCACAGGATGGCATGGGGGTGGAAGTGCATGCTGGGATGGCACAGAGAGAGTGCAGGATGAGAGCCCAACTGGATGTTAGTCCCCTTCTGGGGTGTCACCCAGTGCAGTCTGCACCACCGCCCTCCCCCACTGCTGCCAGGCAAATGAGGAATTTGCTGGACCTTTAAATTTTTAGCTGAGTTTGGCATCCAGCAAATATCAGGATAATTGAAATCACCCATCACTATTACATCTCTCTTTCTGAGTCATCTGTTCTAGAAAGGCATCATCCGATTCTTCAGTCTGACTTGGGGGTCTCTAGTAGACTCTGACAATAACATCTCAGTTATTTCCCTCCCCTTTAATTTTTATTCAGATGCTCTGTACCTGGCTTCTAGAATTTAAGTCCTTGATCTCTTCACAGGTGAAAACATCCTTGACAGAATGCTTCTTCTCCCCCCTTCCTGTTTGGCCTATTTCCCTTTAAAAGGTTGTACCCCTCTATTACTACATTCCAATCATGAGACTCATCCCACTAGGTTTCACTGATGCCTATTATATCGTATTTGCTTTGCTGTGCTAGGAGTTCAAATTACCTTGTTTATTTCCCATGCTCTGTAACCTAAGGACAATGAAAGGTTGGGACACATCCATTTTTAAGAACAATCCACCATTTTTCTTCATCTATACAAAGGCTTTTCTATAATCCATAAAGCACAGGCTGATTTTTTTTTAAATTCTTTGGTGTGCTCCATTATCCAACATATGTTTGCAATAGTATCTCTTCCTTTCTTGAACCCAGCTTGGACATCTGGCATTTCTTACTCAATATATGGTAAAGTCTGTGTTGTAGAATTTTGAGCATCACTTTGTTTGCATGGGAAATTAATGCAGTGGCCCTGTAGTTACTACAATCCCTGGTGCTCCCTTTCTTGGGGATTGGAATCATAGAATCATAGAGATGGAGAGACCACAAGGGCCATCTTGTCCAATTCCCAGTCATGCAGGAATTCACAATCAAATCATCCCTGACAGATGGCCATCAAGGCTCTGTTTAAAAACCTCCAAAGAAGGAGAAATGTATTGTTTTGTATTCCATATTTGTTTTGTTTTCCATATTTGTTGACAGATTTTAGTTAGAACTAGATTAGATTCTTTTTTTCTGCAGATAGAAGCAGCTCTCTTGGTATGCCACCTGTTTCTGGTGATTTATTTATTGCAAGTGCTAGGAGTGCAGCTTCCACTTCACCTTATAAAACTGGAAGTTCACCTTCATATGGTACTTTTTCAGATTAATCTGTCATCTTTTCATCTCTTTTACATTTTACATCTCTTTCTTCTGTGTATTTTTCCATCATTTTGTTATTTGTACACGGTCATATAATGTGTTTCCCTACTGGTTGTAGAGCATTCCTACTCTTGGTTTAAATTTCCCTATGATTTCTCAGATTTTGTAGAAGAGGTCTCTTGTTCTTCCTTTTTTGTTGTCAGCTTCTATATCTCCATTATTAGTAATTCTCATCCTTGTGCACAAGTCATTGAGCACTTTTCTGCATTCCTTCTCACAAATGTCCCTGGCTTCAATCCAGAGTTCTTCTGGTTCCTGGTCAATTAGGCCTAATATGAGCATGTAAATCTGTTTTTCCACATTGTCTTTAAATTCTCTGGGGATGTTCTTCAGGTTGTATTTTGGAATTACCTTGTATGAATTAGCTGTGATATCCCATGGAGGAGGTACTGAGGATGTGTAAGAGCTCAGAAGCACACCTGTTTCCAGCCATTTTACAGGAGCAGTAAAAAACAACACTAGAGCTATTGAACAGAAGCATCATCTTCCAACCATCTTTTGAGTTTGTAGATTTCTCTCTCCACCTACAGAATCTTAATATAAACGTTTTCTGCTTCATATATTCTGAAGTGTGTAATGGAAGCCACAAAGTTAAGGCCATAAATGTAGAATGAGCAGTTTGGAGTGAAGGTCTGATAGGCCTCAGGCAAAGGACTAGCTTAAAGGCATTTTGCTGCCTGAGGTAAAGGACAAGAAACTGCCACCCCCTTTTCATGAACAGAAAAAGCAGAGGATATTGGGGAGGGGATGGTGTTCACCAGTGGGGTCACTTAGTGAGTGTGGGGTGTGTGGACCGCACCAGGTGACACCCCATATGAGGGGTGACACCGTGGTGAGGTCTTCCTGCCTTGGCAGAGGGGTGAGCACAACCTGCGCGGCTTTGTCACTGTCTTTCTCTCTCTCCGGGGAGGGAGTCGAAGTGGCAGAGGAGGGGCAAGCATGCCCTTCATGGCTTTGTTGCCGGCCTGGCTCCCTCCTTGTGTAGGGAGTAAAGGCGGTGGCGAGGGTGATGGAGGGACGAGCATGCCCCTCATGGCTTCATTGCTGGCCCAGCTCTGCTGCTGCTCCTCCCTCTGCACCTGCTACATCGGTTGTCACCAAGCCCGGTGATACCACTGGTGTTCACTTAACTTAAAGGTAGAAGACTAGCTTAGGGGATGCAGGAAAAGCCCCTTGGTACCCTCCGGCTTACTCTTCTCAACACTCGTGCCCTTCCCTACCTGCTTCCCGAGCATCTCCTGCCTGAGGTAGTTTCTTTACCCTGCTTAACAGTAGAGCCAGTCCTGCCAAAGGAGTAGACAATTTTTGAAATGTGTAGCCTTCCTCAGCCCAGTCCACAATGTCTTCAAGTTGTATTACTTGCTGAAATCTCACTAGGAGGAGAGATAAGGAAAGGTTTGTTTTGTTTATGACAGTCCCCCTGAGGTCATCTTCATCCTGTCAGCACAATGGCAGCCATAGAAACTCCTCTGACACCAGGTTAACAGGGAGCAAAGCTGTTCAATATGCAGGAGAGAGCAACACGGGGGTTGTCAAACGCCTCAGGAACTCATGTGCCTGGCAACACACTCATCTCTTATCTCCAGGGTTATGCTGCTTGGTGCCCTGAAGATCTAATTGACTCTCAGGCTTGACTGCCCCTTTCCTCATGGGGCTCTGATTCTGTTGGTTTGTTTTGCTTCTAATCCAGAGCATGGAAGACTAATTTATAAACAAGAACAAATAAAGGTATTTCTCCATCCAGTATTTCTGTACAAAATTGAAATTACCCTTGATGTTACTGTGTGGTGCTGCTGGGTGACAGCTCTGAAATCTAGTTGGTATTGCCCCCTACATCCCTATACAAAGAAAAGTGAAACATGACAATCAAGCTGCATCTCTCACAATGCTATGGTCTTATCTGAGAGACTGGAATTCTATTAGAGGGTTTATTCAGAAGAAATAAAGGGTTTCTGGCTACATATAGCATTTCACTTTCTGTCTAATGGTGTTGTATTGTGCATCTCCCTGACTGGTGATAGGAAAATGTACAGTGCAAAATCCAAGTACTGGCCAGAATTTTTCTAACTTTATGACTTTCACCAGATATATATTTCTTTTTTTTTTTTTAAGTAATCTTGCTGTGTCTTACAGAGAAGACATGGGAATAATGAAAAAGACATGATACAATGTGGCCCCATATCTATTGAAATATCTAATTCTGTCCTAAAGTCTGTTTCTTTTACTTACTTGGGTTTTGGAGATTCTGAGTAGTGGTGGATCAATATCTGTTTTGCCTAACATTCATAATCTTTGGCACAAGGATCCATGTATAGAATCAGATTCTATGTATGAATAGGATAGAATAAAATCTTTATTATGGTCATAGACCAGCATAACTATATCTATATACCGTATATCTGATTTGCTTAAAGTATTTCTAGCTGCTGTTGGACAGCATAGATTCAGCAAGTGGTGTATCATATAATAATAAAATAGAATTTCTGTATACTTTAACTCATTGGAAAATTGGCAATGTTTTTGGTTATCATCCAAGTTGCAGTGCCCAGTTTCAAGTTAAAGTTCCAAACAAGAGGCTTGCAAGAAGCCTAAAAAAAAAAGGGGGGGGGGATAAAACTCACCAGTAAATTGTGGTAGATGGCTTAAAGTCAGAGTGTTTTTGCTTGTCACCCATGTCCCAGTGGCAAGTTTCAAGTCAAAAAGTTGAAATTCCAAAAGGAGTTTTCCTTACATAAAAGCAAAAATAGTCATAACTCATTGAGAAAGGAGAAAAAATAGTTGTAGATTTTCAGTGCAATTACATGAACCCACTTTCTCCAACAAGTGAAGGAGGAAAAATATTAAGTTCCTTGTCTATCAACTTCCTTGACTATTACCCAATACTTGTTCTAAATAGAATAAAGAAGGTCAGGTTAGGAGAGAGAAGTGGAAAAGAAGAATGGGAATGGAAATGGAGAGGGGAAATTTCTTAAGCCACATGGTTCTTGTAACCCAGGATCCAGCCCTCAGACACTCCTCTGTGATCCTTAATATCAAATTAATATAAAAATGGGGAGGTTGCCAGAAAAGGGGCTCCCCAGTGCAGGAAACCAGCCATACCATATTGGGATATTCGGGTCGCTCAGCATAGGAGAAGCCAGAGGCACTTAGCTGAGGTCGCTTAAGATCGGAATCTGCATAATCCTTTCACTAAGGAGAGTGATGGTGATGCTCTGGACTTGGAGATTGTTTGCATGCAACAGACAAAGGGATAAATAAAATTCTTATAAGGAATTTTCAGAGTGGAAGGGAAGCAGCAGATATATTAGTATAATCATTTTGACGGTTCTTCATCTTGGTCCCAATGAGAACTAAACAATTATGATTAAAATTATAGGGTTCCTCTCTCTTGCTCTAAAGAAAGGGCTGCCACTCACCTATGCAGTCCTGTTTCTGTGTTGAGCACTAGTTCATATATGACCTGTCCTTCTGAATCAATGGAAGACAACTGGATGGACTGGGCATTGGATTATAGCCTCTGCTCTGCTACTTTGTGGCCATAAACGCACTACCTCCAGCTTGGGAAGGTGTCTATTTGAAGCCCTGTTGCTTTGCATGGAATAGCTCCCAGGTCAGAAGTCATACCATCTTATTTGGCACCTGAACAGAAAGGATAAGGCACTGCTTCTGTCTTGGCATATGCAGGCACGTTACAGGGCTGAGAAAGTGTGTTAGCATCTTCAGCTGCTTCTCTTATGGAAATTTTCTCAATGGCTTGTTTCCACCTGGTTGGTCCTAATTTGCGTTATTGCTTCAATTGGAAGAAGAGTACATGATGTGTGCCCTTATACACTTTCTGTAAATCTAAGTGTTAGTTCCAGGTAGAGTAGACCTATTGAATCAATGTCATTTGGATAACAAATCTCTCTGGGTTGCCTTCCTAGAGAGGTAAGAATAACATCCTCCTTGGGCTCATTCCCACTTACATTTAACCCGTTTTGTGATTCGCTTTCGCTCTGGGTTGGTGAATCAATTCCAGTCCACGGGTTCTTCCCACTATGGAAACGGGTCTTTTCTTTATTCGCTTGTTTTTTGGCACAATTGTTGTTCCCACTAGTTTATGCCCCTTAAAAATGCCTGTCAATCATCTATGCGTCATCAGTGATGCAAACAACAACACATTCAAGAAAACACAGGAGGGAGTCATGGGTGCCATGGCCAAAATCCCATCCCTCACTAGTATCCCATCCCTCACTAGTTTTTGGGGAAATCCACCATTTCCCCCCCTCCTTTCCCAGGACTCATCCTATATTCCAACCTTCTGTCCAGGAGGAATTCCAAAATGCCCTCCATTCTGAGCTTGATGACCATGGGTGTCATATGGAGGACTCTCCGCTGGAATGCATGCAGCCATGGATATCATATGGAGGACTCTCCCCTGAGAAGATGAGAGATGTGCCAACTTTCTGCCACAGTAATCCCTCCCCTTCAGTTTGATGTGATTCAGGTCCTTCCTTCCCACTTGCTGAACACGCTTGCTAATTGCTTCTTTTCAAAAGAACCACCAAAAACTAGCATCAAGAAAGAGTGGTTCTTTTGCATTTGCCTCGCTTCATCGCAATTGAAACTGAGTGCAGTCAGTTCAGAACCGGTTTCAAGTGGGAACGACAGACATATAACCCAATCAGCAATTCATTTGAAATCATAGTGGGAACGAGGCCCTTGTTATCCTTCTGTAGGCAGGTGAAGACTTTTTTCCTTTTGGCCGGCCTCCGAGGACTGATTGTTCAGGAGGAAGTGGCCTTTAATCAGGTACTCTATTATACATGTCTGTTGTTTTTTTTCTTTCTAATGGGTACGCTTTGAATTACTTTTAATTCTATTGACAGTTAAATGACATTTTAATCTTTGTATGATATATGCTTTTAGCTGTACGATCTGTTATAACTGGTGCAAAACACCTTGAGTCTCAAGACAGACAGACAGACAGACAGACAGACAAATGTTGGCTTGATCCCCTCTAGTTTGGACTAACACACAAACACACTCTCTCCAGCTTATAAACCAGCTTCTGTTCTGCTTGCAAGTTCTGCCTTCTTAATAGCATTAAAGCTGGCAATGCCCCCCCTCCCACAAATGAACACAAAAGAGAGAGAAAATAGATGAAAGCCTTTGTATGGTTAGAAAATAAGCTTGATCAGATTTGTAAGGCTGCTGTTGTGCATGAGGAGTTTTAATTTAATGCCCCAGTAATTTGTAATTGCAAACTGTATAGTAATTGGATGGCGGATGGTTCAGGGGCTACAAGGTGTGGGCTTAGCGGTATGAAATCCACTTCATTCACGTAGAACAGGGGTGGGAATAACGTAGAAATCCGATGGTGTAGGACTGTGACTCACTTTTGGTTATGGTGTCTAGGGCTGAATTACAGTCAAACAACATTGGGAGGAGTTCCCACCTCTGAAACAGAGCAAGGGTGAGGAATTGTCTTCAGCCTTTTCCACCTCTTTTGCTCTTTGTATCATACCACTGCACCTCTCATCATCCCTTCCCTCCTTTCTCCTACCTCCCTTGCCTCAGAAAAAAGTGCATGTGTCCCTCCCTTGCTTTTTGTACTGCTCCACTGCTCACTTTCCCAATTGGAGAGAAGAGTGTCTACTTATTTTGCCCCATATGTTGGCTCTCAGAGGGGCTAGTAACTTACTTTTTTAAAAAACACAAAACCAAAAGCTTGGACTCTGGACCAGATGGGCTCTAATGGGCATATCTAGAATCTGGGTAAACCTGTCCCAACCAGGGGTATGGCCCAATCAAGTATTGGTTATTATTACCTTTAAAGCCCCACATGGCTTGGGTCCAGGTTACCTATGGGATCGCCTCTCCCTGTATAACTTGCCCCATACACTCAGCTCTTCTGATGGACACTTACTCCAGTCAGCCAGGACTAGGTTGGCAACTGTCAGCCAGCAGACTTGTTATTTAGCTGCCTGGCATAGACTGTGGAACAACCTGTCGAGAGATATTGAAGAGCTGTCCAACTTTAAAACAGAGACCAGTCTCTTCCAGTAGAACTATCCAGATGATTTTTAAAGTGTGAATTTTAAATGATGAATTTTAATGTAGATTGTAATGTATGTATCTTATTTGTTCTTTTAAACTGATGTGTGCATTTTAACTAACGTGTATTTGTTATTCTGTTGTTGTTCCTTCCTTCCACACAGAGTGTCAGGGAAGAAAAAATAGTCATAATAAATAATAACAACAAGGCAACTCTAGGCTAGGGTTCTCTGGCAGAGAAGTTTAAATAACTCATGAAACTACAAATCCCAGGATTTCATAGGATGGAACCATAAATAAATAATATTATTATTATTAAAGTACACGTGTCTCTCCACATTCACTGGGGTTAGGGGCATAGGACCCCCATGAATGTGGAAAAAACACAAATAATAAGAACACTATGTTTTTACCTGAGAGAACACCTCTCTAGGAATCTCTAGGTCCTCCAGTGCAACTCTGTGGTCAACATCTGCCAGACATTAACCATAGAATTGCACTGGAGGAGCTATAAATGCCTAGTGGAGTTTTCTCTCTAGGAATCTCTAGGTCCTTTGGTGTGACTTTTGGTTAAACTTGACCATAGAGTTGCACTGGAGGACCTAGATATTGCTAGAGAGAACATATTAATAAGATCAGTGAATAATCAAATCCGCAAAAGTCAAAGCCGCAAATGTGAAGGGATGAGTGTACTGTAAATGTGCAGTGTGAAAGAGACCTTAGTGCCAGTTCTTAGAATGGAGAAATTGAACCCTGTCCCCAGCAAAGAAGATATTATCCCTGCACTAAGTTGTAGTCTGTCAGGAATGTATAAATTCCTGCTTCATGGTGGGACCTTGCACATCATAGAACTGCAGGAGGCCTTTGTAAGTTATGTGGTCCAAATTTCTGCCCAATGCAGAAAATCTAGACCTAGAACATCTCTATTCACTACAAGTGTCATCTGACCTTTGCTTGTAAGTTTCCAGCAAGGGAGCACTCACTACCTCTCTACAAAATTGATAATAAGAACATTTCAGCAATAGAGGCTGTTTCTCCCATTGTTCACTTGAAATCTTGATACCATGTACTGCCAAAAAGACAGATAAATGGAGCAAATCAGAGAGCCAGGGTGGTGTAATGGTTACAGTGTTGGACGACAACTCTGAAGACCAGGGTTCGAATCCCCACTCAGCCTGGAAACCCACTGGGTGACCTTGAGCAAGTCACACTCCTTCACCTTCAGAGGAAGGCAAACCCCTTCTGAGGAAACCTTGCCAAGAAAGCCCCATGATGGCATCACAATAAGTAAAAAATGACTTGAAGATACACAACAAAAACAGTACAATCCTAGGCATATCTACTCAGAAGGAAGCCTGCTGATTTTAAGTAGGCTTGACATATAGGTGCCATAAGCCTTAAGGGATGATGGTCCAGGGGCAAGAAGTAAAAATGTGCCACCTAGTGCTCCCTGCTGCCCCCAGAGATGCAGGAGGGTCCACTGCTAAAGAACAGCTGTTATGGCCATTCTTCAGTGCTGATGCGCACACACTCTTCTGTCTGTATCCTCCTTGCTGGAAAGAAGACAGGGGCTATGGACAGTAATTATGGAAGAGTGGGACTGGAAAATCATCTGTGCCACACCATAGATGGTTTTTCCAGTTTCTTCTTCTAAACTGTCTCCCCACCTCTAGCATGCACTGAAGGATTAGCCAGATGGCACACGGCTCTGCATTCTTGACTGACTGGTGGTTCTGGAGCCTTGATCCTTCTCCCCATGACTGGCCTAGCTATGCACTTGCATCCTAAGTGAAAAGTGAAGTGTTTTATTTGAGAATCTCCTGAAAATATGTATGAGGACATGACACCCAACATGCCTCCCTTGAGATTTACACCAACTTTTTGTCTGATGAGCCAGTCAATTGAAATTGGACATTTTTGTTTTTGTAGAAACATTGTTTTTTTATTGCTGTCATTTACCACCTACCAGGCATTGTTAGACTCACGTTGGTTCTGCTGGTGAGGGTTGATGGGAGCTGCAGTCCAGCAACATTAGGAGGGCCACAAGCTACCCACCTCTGCTCTTAAAATGAGGGGAATCTGTTAAGCTTGAAAGAGACTAGGCAAGGAAGAACAGTCAGTTGTCAAGAGTGAATATGGTTTGACTTCAAAGTTAGGGAAAAGGAGTAAGAGGGAAAGTGTGTGTGTGTGTGTGTGTGTGAAAGAGAGAGAACTTGTGGACTGGATCTTGAAAGTCTAAGACAGGTTCTTGAGGCACTGAAGCCAGGCTTCTTGTCCATGAAATAGGTAAAAGAATTCTAATTTCCTTCCTGTTACTCATAGTTGTCTTCAGTTGCCATCCAGTTGGCTTTGATTTATGGTGATTCTATGAATTAGAGACCTCCATGAGCTGTTATCATGAACAACCCTGATCAGGTCTTGCAAACTCAAGTCCCTGGCTTCCTTTATTGACTCAATCTATCTGTAATGCAATCTTTTTTACCTATTGCCATCCTCTACATCAAACATTATCCTCTTGTCTAATGAGTCATGTTATCTTATACGTCCAAAGTACAATAGTCATAGTTTAGCCATTTTGGTTTCTCGGGAGAAGTCAGGCTTAGATACCCTATGATCACCAGATCTTGTCTGATCTTGGAAGCTAAGCAGGGTCAATCCCGGTTAGTACATGGATGGGAGGCCACCAGTGAATAAAAGATGTTGTAGGTTATATTTCAGAGGAAGGAACTGGCAAAACCATCTCTGAGTATTCCTTGCCTAAGAAAACCCTGTGAAACCTGTGGTGTTGCCATAAGTTGACAGGTGACTTGAAGGCAGGCGCATGCATGCATGCATGCACACACACGCACGCACGCACGCACCCAACATTTCACAGATGAAAACCAGGATGTGTGGCTGAAAAACATCAGAGTATTACCAAAAGGATGTGACCAGGCAACAAGAAGGCAAAAGTTATTAATGAGGAAGAACATACAAAAACATTATTTTAAGGAGAAACTCCCTGGAATTTATGTGTTGAGGTCAGGAAACCCCGGAAAAAGGGAATATTGAAATCAATAAGTATAGAACTTGGTTTATATACATGTGAGTGCACAGTCTGATTAACGATAAATGTAATGTTATATAATACATTATTCTAAAAAATTAAATGCTTTTAAAAAAAGACCTGCTCAAAATTACAGCTTTCTCTCAGATCCACTGATATCTGTGTTCATACCCACCCCTCTACTCAATGCACAGTGTAAATCAGATAAAATCCTAGTTTCCCCATAACATACCTGTGGTCACTTTGAGTCAATTGTAGTTTCTCAGCATAACCTACTTCACAGGGTTGTGTTTAAAATGAATGCGATGTGGGGTGGGGAAAACAATATGCTACACTTTTAGCTCCAGGAGGTAAATGGAATGTAAATAGTTTGTGTTGGGAAAAAATATGATTGTCATAAAGAAATGTATTCATGCCAGTGGTCTAGAGAATGTCTCAGGCTACAAACATGTACACACTTAAGTTTCACTAAGCTCACTGGGATTTACTTCTGAGTAGATATGTATATGATTGTATTGTTTCTCAGCTACCACTTCCAGACTATGGAACGGCCTGCCGGATGAGATCTGTCAGATTACAACCTTAAACAGCTAAAAAAAGCTATCAAGACGGATCTCTTCCAGCAGGCCTTTCCTGACTAGATTCCCAGCCTCAGGAGTGAGTCCATCTCCTCCTCTCCAACTCTGCTTCAGTTGCTGCTATTATTTGCTGTTATTGTTTGTCGTTATTGTCTGTTATTATTATTGTTGCTCTGGTGAGTTTTATTTTAAATATGTTTTAATGTATATTTGTTTAATACTTTTTAAAGGGGTGGGCAGGTCTTGGGATTTTGGCTATGTTTTATATTGCATTGTATTTTATCTATATGGATTTTAATGTTGTAAGCTGCCCTGATTATTATTATTATTATTATTATTATTATTATTATTATTATCATCATCATCATCATCTTAGCCACCCATTAAATAAGTTTTGGTTTTTGGAATATTTCCAGTTTCCAATTCCGGCTAAGGGAGACTCAACCTCTACATCAGATTTTATATCTAACTTTCCTTTTACCTATAAAATAACAAGTACAATGTGAAAAGCAACACTCTCCTTTGCAGGAGTCAGGAAGTCTTTCAAATAGTCCTTCCAATTATGATTCTCTTTTCCCTGGAAAGTTTTCCAGTTTTCCCTTTGGGTCAGAGATTTTCCTCTGCTTGCTGCTTCTTTCTAAAACTGTATTACTAGTGCCTGAAGCAAGAGAACATTTTAAAGTAAAAGCTTTCACTTAATTTTAATGATAGAAGCTTGAGGGCTTTGAATAGATTTGATGTAGTTTAAAAGCCATTATTAAATGCTTGCTTTGCCTTGTACAATGGGTTCTGTTTGCCTTAAATTAAATGTGTGGTAATGTTCCCACTTATATCTTCCAGGCATTTTGAGTACCCATGCAATGACTACAGTGAGATTTATTTATTAATTATATTTTATCTGAATTTTCAGACTTTTAAAGCAGATTAAACTTCATCACACTAATGAAAATATGTGACACAGCCCCCTTGCTGTCCTTTTAGGTCTCCAGATTAAAAGATAAATTAAAAGAAGGGAACAAAAAGAGGCCAGTGTGAGAAAGCCAGAATGGAGTAGTGAGTTTTGAAACATGCATTTGTCCAGTTCGGGGCAAGTTGTCTTTTCCATGATGGTCTTTATAACTGAAGAACAGCATGCTGGGTCAGACCAAAGGCCTTTCTAGTCCAGTATTATTGGCTGTCTATAGAACCCCATAAGCAAGATACAAATGTATTAGAGTCCTCTTGCTTGTGTTTTTCCATATTGCCTGTGATACTGGAGATAATATATAGGCATCAGTATAGAATCATAGAATCATAGAGTTGGAAGAGACCACAAGGGCCATCCAGTCCAACCTCCTGCCATGCAGGAACTCAAAAGCAAAGCATCCCTGACAGATGACCTCCAAAGAAGGAGACTCCACCGCCCTCTGAGGGAGTGTGTTCCATTGTCAAACAGCTCTCACTGTCAGGAAGTTCCTCCTAATGATGAGCTGGAATCTCGTTTCCTGTAGCTTGCATCCGTTGTTCCAAGTCCCATTCTCTGGAGCAGAAGAAAACAAGCTAGTTCTCTCCTCAATATGACATCCTTTCAAATAATTAAAGAGGGCTATCATAGCCCCTGTTAACCGTCTCTTCTCCAGGCTAAACATACCCAGTTCCCTAAGTCGTTCCTCATAGGGCATGGTTTCCAGACCCTTCACCATTTTAGTCGCACTCCTCTGGACACGCTCCAGTTTTTCAACATCCATTTTTAATTGTGGTGCCCAGAACTGGACACAGTATTCCAGGTGGGGCCTGACCAACGCAGAATACAGTGGCACTATTACTTCCCTTGATCTAGATACTATACTTCTATTAATGCAACCTAAAATTGCATTGGCCTTTTTAGCTGCAGCATCACACTGATGACTCATGTTCAACTTGTGGTCCACTAGGACTCCTAAATCCCTTTCACACATCACACATTCACACAGTCTCGTTAAGCCAGGTGTCCCCCATCTTATATCTATGCATTTCATTTCCCCCCCCCCACTTCCCCCCCCCTTTTCCGCCCCTAAGTGCAGTACCTTACATTTTTCTGTGTTGAAATTCATTTTGTTAGCTTTGGCCCAGCTTTCTAATCTATTAAGGTCATTTTGAATTTTCATCCTATCTTCCGGGGTATTAGCTATTCCTCCTAATTTGATGTCATCTGCAAATTTGAGAAGCATGCCCCTTATTCTTTCATTCAAATCATTGATAAAGATGTTGAATAGCACTGGGCCCAGGACAGAACCCTGTGGCACCCCACTGGTCACTTCTCTCCAGGATGAAGAGGAGCCATTGCTGAGCAGCCTTTGGGTTCAGTCAGTCAACCTGTTACTAATCCGCCTAACAGTATTGTCTAGCCCACATTTTACTATCTTGTTTGCAAGAATATTGTGCGGGATCTTGTTAAAAGCTTTACTGAAATCAAGATATTCTATGTCTACCACATTCCTTTCATCTACCAAGCTGTCATTTTATTTTAAAAAAAGAGATCAGATTAGTCTGGTATGACTTGTTTTTGAGAAATCCATGTTGACTTTTAGTGATTATGGCATTCCCTTCTAAATGTTCACAGACTCTCTGTTTAATGAACTGTTCTAGAATCTTTCCCGGTATTGATGTCAGACTAACTGGGCAATAGTTGTTGGGATCCTCTTTTCCCCCCTTTTTGAAGATGGGGACAATGTTTGCCCTCTTCCAGTCTGCTGGGACTTTTCCTGTTCTCCAGGAGTTCTCAAAGATTATTGCCAGTGGCTCTGAGATTACATTTGCCACTTTTTAAAATATCCTTGGATGTAGTTCATCTGGTCCTGGAGACTTAAATTCATTTAGGTTAACTAGGTATTCCTTTACCTCCTCTTTACTTATTCTGTGCTGCATTTCCCCTATTTTGTCCTCTGCTCCATTTTCCTCAGGTTGAATATCCTTTTCTTTTGTGCGAAGACTGAGGCAAAGAAGGTGTTGAGTAGTTCTGCCTTTACTCTGTCCCCTGTTAGAATTTCTCCATTTTCTCTGCACAGTGGCCCTACCATTTCCTTCTTCTTTTTTTTGCTATGGACATACCCCAAAAGCCCTTTTTAATGTCCTTAACCACACTAGCAAGCCTGAGCACATGCTGTGCTTTGGCCTTCCTGACTTTACCGCTACATGTGCTAGCTATTTGTTTGAATTCCTCTTTAGTGATTTCGCCCCTTTTCCATTTCTTATACATCTCCCGTTTAAAACTTAGTTCAATTGAAAGTTCTTTTGTCATCCAACCCAGTTTCTTGAGACATCTCCCATTTTTCCTTCTCACTGGAACAGTTTGAGATTATGCCTTCAGTATCTCCCTTTTGAGAAACTCCCATCCATCCTGAACTCCCTTCTCCTTTAGTATTCCTGACCAAGGGATCACTCCCAGTGTTTCCCTACATTTGTTGAAATCAGCTCTCCTAAAGTCTAGAATGAGTGTTTGACTATGCCTAGCTTCTCCTTTCCACTGTGTAACAAACTCCAGGAGAACATGATCACTCCCACCTAAGGTTCTCACCACTTGCACCCCATTGACCAGGTCATCCCTGTTGGTTAGGATCAGATCTAAAATAGCTGATCCCCTTGTAGCCTCTTCCATCTTTAGTACAAAGAAATTGTCTTTGAAGTAAGTGAGGAATTTGCTAGACCAGGGATAGGCAACCTGTCCCCTTTAAGGGCCGAGGGACTTCACCTCCCAGAATCCCAGGAGCTATTGGCCAACATGGGACTATGGGCCAACATGGCTGAGGCTTCTGGGAGCTGAAATCCCTCGGCCCTTAAAAGGGAAAGGTTGCCTACCTCTGTGCTAGACCTTGAATTACTGGCTGAGTTTGACTTCCAGCAAATATCCGGATAGTTGAAGTCACCCATCACTACTACCTCTCTCCTTTCTGAGTGTGTGGTCATCTGTTCTAGAAAGGCATCATTCCAATTCCTCAGCCTGACTTGGGGGTCTGTGGTAGACTCCCACTATAACATCCCTGTTGTTTCCTTCCCCTTTAATTTTTAGCCAGATGCTCTCCACCTGATTTCCAGGATTTAGGTCCTGGATCTCTTCACAGGTGTAAACATCCCTGACATATAATGCTATTCCTCTTCCTTTCCTGTTTAACCTATTTCTCTTAAAACGGTTATACCCCTCTAGTCCTACATTCCAATCGTGAGACTCATCCCTCCAGGTTTCAGCGATGCTTATTATATCATATTTGCTTTGTTTTGCTAGGGGTTCAAGTTCATCTTGTTTATTTCCCATGCTCTGTGCATTAGTGTAGAGACATCTAAGAGCATGGGTCCTCCTCACTTGCTGACTGTGTGGTTTTTTTTGCCTCCCACTTTTAGGCCCTTGCATTTGCCTTGTTCCCTCTATAACACTTTGACTATTATCTCCAGCCCATTGATGTACTCCTGCCTTCAAGATACCTTCCAAGATACTGTCTCCCTCTCCCACATGACTCAGTTTAAAGCCCTCCTGATCAAATGTTTGAGACTATTGGCAAAAATGTTTCTGCCAACTGGTGTGAGATGCAGCCCATCTCTTGCTAGAAGTCCACCCTCATGGAACCACAGCCCATGATCCAAGAATCCAAATCGTTCTTGTTGGCACTATCTACAGAGCCAGTTATTCATGTCTGCTATCTTCCTCTCCCTTCCTGGACCATGCCCTTCAACTGGGAGAGATGAGACAACAACCTGTGCATCCAGCTCTTTCAGCTTCCTACCCAAAGCCTCATAATCCCTTTTGATATTCTGAAGGCTATGCCTTGCAGTATCATTGGTTCCCACATGGACCAAGAGGAAGGGGTAATGGTCAGTAGGCTTGACAAGTCTTGTCAGCCTCGCTGTCACATCACAGATTTTTGCCCCAAAGAGACAACACACCTCCCAGGACATCTTGTCAGGCCCACAAACCACTACTTCTGTACCCCTCAACAAGGAGTCCACCACTACCACGTGCCTCCTCCGAGGCTTAGCAGTGGCTGTTCCCTGTGGTGGTACTCTTAGGGTTCCCTGCACTGTCCGCTCTGTCCAGGAAAACCTCTTGCTCCCTAATATGCTGAAGTGTAGCTACCCAGGCCTCCAGCTGCTGTACTTTTTCTTCCAGGAGGGCTACCAACTTGCACTTGGTGCAGGTGAAGTTCCCCACATCTCTTGGCAAGAAGACAAACATCTCACAAGTGTTGCAGGTGACTGCAGCAACCCCCTCAGTGTCCATATGGAGAAGTATTAAGTAAGCACTGAAACAGGACTGTGGGCTTCTCCCTCAAAAAGTCCCCTGGTAAAGACCCACGTAAAGGGCTCCTGTTCTCTTGGCCTTTTCAGCAGGCTCTGTCAGTGAGCTCAATCAACTGGGTTTCTAACTCTACAGAGGGTTCCTGGATGCTACCTTATTCTGCAGGCAAGTCTCTGACTCTCTTCTTCTGAGCAAAAACAAACAAACAAAAAACCCCTCAAAGCCCCACTCAAAATGGCTGCCCAGAAATGTTTTCCTTCTCCTTCCTGGCAGCTATTGAGATAATTACCTTTGGAACATAGTCCATTGAACTCATGCTTGGTTGCATAAGGGCTGGGGAACATATAACCCTTCATAGGTTGTTGAACTACAACTCCCTTTGGCTCTAATCAGTATAGCCACCAGTGATGGATATTGGAAGGTATGATTGAAGAACAGTTGGAGGACCATGTGTTCCACATCCTAGCAGCTGTTTTCTACGACAATACTTTTCCTGGTACCTAAAGATGTGCAGAATGAATCTGGGACCATCTGCATACAGAACATGTCTACTGCCACTGAACAAATTCAAACAAAAATCCACCAGTGATACCTTTATTGGCCAACCGAAATGCACAATATATTTGTTGCAAGCTTTCAAAGCTTCCACTTTGAAGTGGAGCTTTGAAAGCCTGCAAGAAGTATATTGTGCATTTTGGTTGGCCAATAAAGGTATCACTGTTTGGTGGATTTTTGTTTGAAATTGCTAAATGTCCAGCACAGCTACCCCTGCATACATGCCATTGAACAACACAACCGTTCCCAATTTTGCTTGCAATATCATTATTCTTGCTTGCTTGCATATCAGTCAGCTCTCTATATCCATGAATTCTTTATCCACAGATTCAAGTATTCACAGCTTGAAAAGATTTAAAAAAAATTATGAATTCCAAAAAGCAAATCTTGATTTTTCCATTTTATTTAAGGGACACAATTTTACTGCACTATTGTATTGACTGGGTCTTGAGCATCCACAGATTTTGTTATCCATGTGGAGTCCTAGAACCAAACTGCAGCGGATACTAAGTGCCCACTATATTATCATTGCATTACCATTATCATTAAGGACCACTGAGCCTTGGTCCTTTAGCCAGTGAATGAGTCCAGATTAACCTTCCTTTGTCCAGAGGGCAATTGACATTTGGAGCTGACTGTTCTTTCTGGGATGGGAGAAAGTGAGTCCTCTGCAGTTGCTATTTCTTTGTATGATGTAGGGTGGGTCTTTCCTTGCCATGAAGTTTTTCCTGGGCAATGAGGAGTTCACCCTCACAGTGTCCCTTGATCTCCTGCCAATGGCAAAAGCCAGATGATCTCTTTGCTGTTGAGCAGTTTAAGGTTGCAGTGTCTGATTATAATAAACCACTTCCACTTTCTTGATGATTTAGCAGGGACTTATCAAGACTGATTCTATTAGTATTATACCTTCTAGTGGAACTGTCCTGCAAACAGTTTTTAAGTAACCAGTATCAGAAATGAACACTTTTGAAAATATTTTTTCCTTACTCTGCCCTGCTCTGACTTGCACCAATGAGTTCAAACTATAGGAAAAGAGATTTACCTCAACATTAGGATGAAGTTTCTGACAGTAAGAGCTGTTCAAGAGTGGAAGACACTCCCTCAGAGAATGGTGGAGTCTCCTTCTTTGGAGGTTTTTAAACAGAGGCTGGATGGCCATCTGTTGGGGATGCTTTGATTGTGGATTCCTTCAAGGCAGTGAGTTGGACTGGATGGCCCTTGAGGTCTCTTCCAACTCTATGATTCTTGTGCAATTCATTTCTGTTACATTTAAAGAGGGTTTGTGTTGAGAGAGTGCAATCTCTCTTTGACTTGTGATCAAGTCTCCCACAGCATAGATGTTTGTGCAAGGATGTAAAAAGTGTTCTCTTGGTGCCACATGCAACCTCAAGGATATTTCTCATACCCTCAACCCCTCCAGATCCAAAGATTGCTCTTTCTCTGTCCCCTGGAAAAAGGGGCAAATTGCAGCTCCTTGGAACCTGTGTATGTTCTACTTTAATGTTGTTAATAGTTTAATTTTGCTTTACTGTTGGGCTTTGTTTGTTGTAGCTATATTTTAGTCATTGTAAATTGTAAGCTGCCTTGAGTCTCAGTTTTGGGGAAAAGCAAGAGAGAAAACAAAGTTAATAACCACCAACACTACCACTGCCATCATGAGAAGCAGTTAACCTATTAAATAGGTTTCACCGCTGCCTAACTGCTCCATATAGAGAGACCCTGAAAACCAGAAATGGACTTCCAGCCATTTTTGTTTTTATTTTATTTTCATATTTTGACATTTTTGGCAGTTTGTGAAACCCCTGGAGGATCCAAGAGACAGAAAATGGACCATCAGAACCAATGAAATTACCACTCAGGCCCTAGTGCCATCTCTCTGTCTCTGTCTCTTTTCTCTCTCTCTCTCACACACACACCACTCACTCGCTCACACTTGTATTGTTAAACACTTCTTTGGACAGGGAAGAAAGGCTTGGTCTCATGAGGGAATGCTTTCAAGCTACTTGATAGCCAAAAAATGTAGGCTGCAAATCTATTTTGCACTTACTCCCACTGTGCCCACAAGGGCTTACTCCGAAGCAGGAAAGTATAGGATTGCACTGTGGCTATTCCACATAAATAACTTCTCAGATATTTGGGAAAGCATCTATCTGCTATCCTGCTATCCCTTAAGAAGAAAAAAGAACACTTTGCCTTCTGAGGCAACCAAGAAACAATTGAAGTATTTTGTATTTAGCCTTTGTCAGCAGCCATGCTTATGTGAATATGTTGTGACTGTTGCTATGTCTTGGTCAAGGATGACCAGCCTCTGTATTCCCAGGAAACATCCTATTCTCCAGATACTGGTGCTGTGTTCAGAAATGTGTTCTGCCTGCTGGTGTGTTTATCCAGTCATGACCAATTCCCAGTCTTACTCAATGTGGAAGTGTATCCCTATGCCACTAGATCAGGATCTTCACCCATGATATTGATCTGGCTTGTTACAAAACAAGGGCTGATCTGTGTGAATCAATGCTCTTCCACAGACCAAAGATGGGGCAGATTTTAAGAAATAAGAGTCTGATCAAATGTCTTGTTGCTACTTAATCTATTGTCTGCTAGTATTACAGATTCAGTGCCTTACCTATCATTAACCTGGGAGAAGCAGCCACTCAAGCAACAGATTTAGGTAGTCATATAAGAGCAACAAACTCTAGATCATTACTGTACTTGTTGTATTGTGATTTCAAGATGTTTCTTATGGCAACCTTAAGGTGACCCTATCACATGGTTTTCTTAGGAAAATTTGTTCAGAGGGGGTTTGCCTTTTCCTCTTCTGAGGCTGAGAGAATATTACTTGCCCAAAGTCACCCAGTGAGTTTCCATGGCTAAGTGGGGATTTGAAACCTGGTCTCTAGTCATAGTCCACAATTCAAACCACTATACTACTTAGCTTTGCAGACTGGCCTAAAGGGCCGGCCTGGGGGTGAAGTTGGGGCGGGACAGCCGCATGGCTGCCGCCCCGACTCCACCTCGATGCTGTCCTGATGCCGTGCACCTGTTTGCATACTGTGTAGTGTCAGGACGCCCTCTTGGCACAGCCGCCACTGTGGCTGAAGGGGCAGCCTTTTGCTGCCCCCCAAAGGAGCGGTATTTCGCCTCTCTTTTGGAGGCTGCAAAAAGGAGGATCGGGGCCATGGCGTGCGGGTGCAGCGGCCCCGATCCACTGCTCCCAGGGGTGGCTCTGTGCCGCCCCTTTAGGCGGGTCTGCATTGATTGTTACTTGATTATTACTGCATTTTTACTGCTAGGCAACAGATTTGTTGGATTTTCTGCTTCGGCTGGCCTTATGTATGGTACATCTTGACTCCGATGGGTGGGGTACCATTTCTTGCTTCTCCTCAGACAGAAGAATATCATGGGCTGGATCTGACAGGATAATTCCTTGAACAAGAGTACCAAATTTGGCATGATTACTTCTGCTTCTCTGTTTAAAAACTGGAATACAGTGGACCTTTCCAAACCTCACACAGTATCCTTCTAAGGAATATTATATCCCATCCCTGTTAGTTAGTCCGTTCTGCTTGTGTAAGCCCCCATTGGTGATAAGGTTCACTGGCAGACCCAGGGATTTTTAATAACTCTGGCAAAATAGGCATCTCAAACAATAACTGGAGAATGTATGTAGTTGTAAAGCAAGTCAAGAGAATATAAAGTCAGACTTATAAAAAATAAAACACAAAAATGGTGTGCTGACTTAGCCACAGCTGGAAAAAACCACTGTGATAGTAAGGAAGTCATCACCATTTAAAAGATGTTACTACAGGTATTATTACCTTGGCAGTACAGGGTGTTCTTCTCAACCAGAGAATAAAGCAATTTTCTAGTAAAAAGAGGGTTTCTTTCACAATGTGGATTCTAAATCAGTACCCAGCCTATTGCTTCTAAGAGCAAGTAAAACTTCATAATCTCTTTCAGAGGAAAAGCTTCTTCTTGGTTGTCTTGAGTGACCTCATATATTATGCAGCGTTAATCTGAACCAGACCAAAAACATTTGTATTACATTTCATGTTGGACAAATGGGTAAAAGTGAGGTCAACAGGAGTTTCATTTGATGAAGTCTTACCAAGCTATTTGTGCAACATCCCTACCAAGATGTATATGTGTGTGTTTGTATGTTATTACATGACATGGAAACACTTGAGCCTATCTGTTCCAGGACAGAGGAGGGTTAGCCAGGGAAGCCTCTCTAGCCCAACCACTTAGCCAGAACCCACAGGGCAAAGAATTGGGCAATGTGTCTCCATTAACTACACTGGGGACTCCACATTTGCTGGGGTTAAGGATCCCCATGAAAGTGGGAAAACTACAAATAAAAATTAACACTATTTTTTTAAAACTTGAGAGATAATCTGTCTAGGTATTTGTAGGTCCTCCAGCACAACTCTAAGGTCAACATCTGCTTCTTTGCCTCAGTCTTCTCACAAAAGGAAAAGGGTGTTCAACCTGAGGAAAATGGAGAAGAGGACACAATAGGAGAAATGCAGCACAGAATAAGTAAACAGGAAGTTCAGGAATACCTAGTTAACCTAAATGAATTTAAGTCTCCAGGACCAGACGGACTACATCCAAGGATATTAAAAGAACTGATAAATGTAATCTCAGAACCATTGGAAATAATCTTTGAAAACTCCTGGAGAACAGGAGAAGTCCCAGCAGACTGGAGGAGGGCAAACATTGTCCCCATCTTCAAAAAGGGGGAAAAAGAGGATCCCAACAACTATCACCCAGTTAGTCTGACATCAATACCAGGAAAGATTCTAGAACAATTAATTAAACAGAGAGTCTGTGAACATTTAGAAGGGAATGCCATAATCACTAAAAGTCAATATGGGTTTCTCAAAAACAAATCATGTGACTAATCTGATCTCTCTTTTTTTAAAATAAAATTACCACCTTGGTAGATGAAGGGAATGTGGTAGACATAGCATATCTTGATTTCAGAAAGGCTTTTGACAAGATCCCGCACAATATTCTTGCAAACAAGATAGTAAAATGTGGGCTAGACAATACAACTGTTAGGCGGATTAGTAACGGGTTGACTGACTGAACCCATGCTTAGCAATGGCTCCTCTTCATCCTGGAGAGATGTGACCAGTGGGGTGCCACAGGATTCTGTCCTAGGCCCAGTGCTATTCAACATCTTGCCCCCGGGCCTTAGGTTGCCTACCCCTGATCTAGATCAAGGGAAGTAATAGTGCCACTGTATTCTGCATTGGTCAAACCCCACCTGGAATACTGTGTCCAGGTCTGGGCACCACAATTCAAAAAGGATGTTGAAAAACTGGAGCGTGTCCAGAGGAGTGTGACTAAAATGGTGAAGGGTCTGGCAACCATGCCCTATGAGGAACGACTTAGGGAACTGGTTATGTTTAGCCTGGAGAAGAGACAGTTAAGAGGGGATATGATTCCTCTTTAAATATTTGAAGGGATGTCGTATTGAGGAGGGTGCTTGCTTGTTTTCTGCTGCTCCAGAGAATAGGACTCGGAACAACGGATGCAAGCTCCAGGAAAAGAGATTTCACCTGAACATTAGGAGGCACTTCCTGACAGTGAGAGCTGTTCAACAGTGGCACACACTCCCTTTGCGACTTGTGGAGTCTCCTTCTTTGGAGGTCTTTAAACAGAGGTTGGATACCCATCTGTCGGGGATGGTTTGATTTTGAGTTCCTGCATGGCAGGGGGTTGGGCTGGATGGCCCTTGTGGTCTCTTCCAATTCTATGATTCTATGATTCTAGAAATTTGCTGGAAGATCTACACATGCCCATAGAAATATTCTCTCTAGGAATCTGTAGGTCTTCCAGCGCAACATCTGGCGAAAGCTGGCTATAGAGTTCAGCTGGAGGACCTAGAGATTCCTAGAGAGAATGTTAAACAAAGCCACAAATAATCAAAGCTGTAAAACACAAAGCCGCAAATGTGGTGGGCCGACTTTACCACCACCAGAGATGTGAGGAATACTGCTTAAATTATTGGATATGAGTAGGTGCCTTCAGTCAAACACCTTTCCTAAGCATTCTGGGTATGTTTTGGGTCCTTTCTGGGCCATTTTAGATCCAGGAGAGGGCTTTTTTTAACCACAGAAAATGAGAGGAAATAACTTCCTGTTTACTGTTCTTTTCTTTTCCGGAAAAGGTCTACATTAGTCCTGGGGGGCTCTAAGAGTATACCGGGTAGCAAATATCTATTTAAAGAGCACAGGGATGGAGAATGTGCCCCCCCCAGGATGCTTTTGGTTCTCCAATAATCTCTGACTGTTTAGTGTTAGTGGGAGTTGCAATCCAACATCTGGAGGGTCACACTTTGAGAATCTTTGAAAGAAAAGATGTGGATGAGTATAGGATCTGTGTAGTATATACAGAGGCAGCCTTTGGCAGGTCTAACATTTTACACTGTTTTTTTAAGAAACAAAATGAAGAGTACTCAAGGAGATTACTAAAAATTACTATGCAATGTAGCAAACATTGTATTTTTGCAGCACAGCCTAAATGAACATCTACATCTTTTAAACAGTTTGTAGATTATATGACCTGCCTGAGATTCTTGAGATGGTGTTAATGGTTCTACTCAAGGCTAAGAGCTTTGAAATCGAAGAAGTGCATATGTAGAGGATTTGTTATAAAATGCCTTCTGATGGTAGATAGGTGGCAAATAGACACTTCAACTTTAAGAGCAATGTTGAAAATACCAGAGGGAGTGGACAACACTGAAAAAGCATTGTTTGGTATTAAGAAAGGCAGTCTGGGTACTGGGAAAACTGGTTTCATGCATTTGTTCTGTTGCTAGGCACTTCATTTCTGTGTTGTGTGTTTACTCCAGCTAGAATTATTTGGATTTTTCTCCCTTCTTGTCAACAGCAAAGAGGCGTCTGGCCTCTACCAGCTGGGAAATGTTGTTGTTTGTTTTCTACCACTGGTTTCTGTAAGCAGGCATTTGGAAACATGAGAAACGCATTCTAGATTCTATATATGGTGGTGTGTTTCCTATTCTCGAATGTGCTACACAATTTTGGTGCTAATTTACAGGGAAAAACTATTTTGGAATAGCAAGAACACTGGATTTCAGTGATGTCTTCTAATGTCTGTGGACTTTCACATGTATAGACTGAGCAGGTAGCAAACAAGTTAGCCATCAGGCATTTTGGCAAGTAGGCACTGTTGTTCTCAAAGCAATTATTATCCTCCAAAGCCAAAGCAGTCTCCTTAAAACCCTAACAAGCTACTTCTGCCTGCTAGAAACCACAATTGCATTGCTCTGCAATCTCCAAGTAGTTCTCATTTGCTGTTTATCCAAGGTTAGGCTGTACAATCATTTTGTTTACCTCATCCAGGTAACTACCAGATATGCTTTTCATCCTACAAGACTTTTATTTACTATCAATGCCAGGTGCTACTAAAAGCTGGAGAGACACAGAGAGGGATTGAAAAATGTTATCTGAGAAATATATACTGCTATGTTGTGTCCTAATGAACAGACTGAGCCTTGGAATATTTTTTTCTCCATCAGAAGTTGATATATCTTCACTTTTTCTCCCTGACTCCTTTCACCCCATGGAACTTTCCTTTATCTCTTAACAAACTGCACCAAGAAACTAAGAACAGTGGGCTATATTATAGGGTCGTCATTGAACACTCATAACTCCCCAGAGCAAGATTTGTATAACACTGGCCTAGTTTGCAGGTCCTCACAGTCTAGAATCATAGAGTTGGAGGAGACCTCAAGGACCATCCAGTCCACCCCATTCTGCCATACAGGAACTCACAATCAAAACACCCTCAGCAGATGATCATCCATTCCAGCCTCTGTTTAAAAACTTCCAAAGAAGGAGACTTCATCACACTCTGTGGCAGCATGTTCAATTGTCAAACAGCTCTGACTGTCGGGAAATTCTTCCTAATGTTTAGGTGGAATCTCTTTTCTTGTAGTTTGAATCCATTAAATTGCACAAAGCAATTCTCATCATGTTCTGGTCTGTGGAGCAGCAGAAAACAAGCTCGCTCCATCTTCTACATGACATCCCTTTAGATATTTAAAGATTTATCATGTCTCAGTCTTCTCTTTCCCAGCTCTGCCTTCTGTAATATATGGGTGGGATAATGATGGATTTTACTAGCAGGAAACCTCACAGACCTAGGACAACTACTATGAAGATCAAATAAGAAAGTGAAAAGGCAGGCTTACTGTTGAACATAAAGAAAACAAAAATAATGACCACAGAGAACTTACACACATTCAGACTAGACAATGAGAAAATAGAAATAGTAAAAGAGTTCTCATATCTGGGATCAAACATTGATCGGAACGGGGACTGCAGGAGGAAATCAGAAGATTAAGAATGGGGAGGGCAGCTATGAAAGAACTAGAAAAGATCCTAAAATGCAAAGACATACAACTCAGCACAAAAGTTAGAATCATACAAGCCATCGTATTCCCTATTACCATGTATGGATGTGAGAGCTGGGCAGTCAAGAAAGAAGCAAAGAGGAAAATCAATGCATTTGAGATAATGTGGTGCTGGAGAAGAGTGCTGAGGATCCCATGGACATCCAAAAGTACAAACAAATGGGTCCTAGAACAGATCAAGCCAGAGATGTCCATAGAAGCCAAAATGACAAGACTAAGGGGCTAAGCAGACGGGGGCAGGGAAGGGGAGGGGCAGCCACACGATCGGCGCCCCAACCCCTTCCCCAGGTCGTCCTCGGAGCAGCCAGCCCTTCGCACGGCTGGCGCTCCGAGGAGGACCTCCCGCCGCAGCATTTGCACGCGCTGTGGCGGAAGAGTCGCTGAAGGTGCGCTGCAGACTTTTGCGGCACACCTTCAACGACTTGTGAAAGGAGCGCCAATTTAGCGCTCCTTTCAGGGGCAGCGAAGGTGCGCTGCTGGACCGAGGCATGGGGATGCCTCGGTCCCGCGGCGCAGCTTCCTGGGGTGGCCCAGGGCCGCCCGTCTGCTTCCCCCCTAAGACTGTCATACTTTGGACACATCATGAGAAGGTATGAATCGTTGGAAAAGACAATAATGTTAGGAAAGGTGGAGGGAAGTAGAAAGAGAGGAAGGCCACATGCTAGATGGATGGAGTTTATTAAAGAGACCACAAATATGAGTTTGCAGGAGCTGGGCAGAGCAGTAGAGGACGGGGGGCCTGGAGATGTCTCATCCATAGGGTCGCCATAGGTCGAGACCGACACGAAGGCAGTTAACAACAACAAAAATATCAAAACAAAGATCTTATGTATGCAAATGTCTATCTCACCAGATTTATTTTATTGTTGTACTTTTAGGGTATCCAACACTTGTAAAAAAAATGGCAGAAGCAGCATTCTGAGCTGTCTGGTGGCCCAGAAAGGCTCTCCTCTAGGACAGAGCATTGAATCCTGAGTGGATCATGTTGATTCTCAGTAGGAGTTGTCTCCATAAATTTCTTGCTAAGTAATAACGGACACATTTGTCTATGTACATTACAAGAAATAAATATATTTAGGATTTGAAGGGTGGAGTGAAAATAGAAAATAGAAGCCATAATAATTCATAGCAGAGTTATAATGTCAATCAGTGGGATATGATTTGAGAGGGTTGACAGCTTCTGAAAGGTTGTATGAGTTGCTTTATGTACTTTAAGCAAAAACATATGAAAGATAGATGCACTGGTCTTTGAGGGGAAGGAGGAAATGTCAAAATCCATGGTTGGCTAATGCAGCATTTGTAGCATTTGGATTGGTCCTAATAAAGGTAATGATATCTCTAGGTTTTATGTTTTTGTTTGTTTCTTTTTAAAAACAAACAAACTGAACTTTCAACCGTTTCCCCAAGTCTCACAGCATAAGAAATACAAATGCAAAACAACAACATCCAGATGTTCCCTCCTACGTGGCATTTGTGGTCTCAAACATTTGAATTAGCAACCAAAGAAATCTCAAGATTTATCTCAAAAGTTTACATATTCATCCCACAGCAATGTGTATAGCAAAGCTTGTGGCTCAAATATCTTTCTTATGATATAGGCATTTGTGGGAAAATAATAACTTCTCAAAGTAGTGTGAGCTTTCTGGAACTGATATTAATTTGAAAGGGGAAATATTCACTTATTTTTAAATTTTCATGGTGAGATGCTCTGTTTAGGAGCAACAGTGGGGTGGAGCTCTGATCTCCAGATTCTAGGGGCTTCTTATAGGAATCTGGTTGACTCTTCTAAATACTTTCAGTTTCTAAATCTGCATATTCCCTAGAAGTCAGAAACTGAATGTAATACTTGGGGTGGGGAACATTTTGTGTGAGCTGTCAGTACTTTGGAGTTGAGTTCTTTGGAGTTAAAAGTTTTCAGATCTGTATTTTCACTTGGGAGTTTAGTGTTTGCATATCAAATCGCATGCCTAGATACTGGAAGGTAATTATGAAGTGTAATATTTGGTCTGCTTTGGTCAGGCCTCACCTGAAATGCTAAGTATAGTCCTGGGCCCCACAATTCAAAAAGGATGTTGACAAGCTGCAGTGTGTCCAGAGGAGGGCAACCAAAATGGGGAAAGGTCTGGAAACCATGCCTTAGGACGTTATCACACGGGGAGTCGCGGGGAGAAAGTGGAAATAAACGGGACGAGCGGAAGACTTTAATTTACGGGATTTGTCCCGTTCTGCCTCGTCTGATAACTAAATTCAAATTTAAAAGGGGGTTAATTCAAACGAAAACCTGATCTTTTCAAATCCTCAAAAATCCCGAAAATGAAAAGATCAGGTTTTTGTTTGAATTAACCCCCTTTTAAATTCGAATTTAGTTATCAGACGAGGCGGAACGGGACAAATCCCGTAAATTAAAGACTTCCGCTCGTGCCCGTTTATTTCCACTTTCTCCCCACGACTCCCTGTGTGATAACGTCCTTAGGAGAAGAGACTCAGGGAGCTGGGTATGTTTAGCTTGGAGAAGAGAAGGTGAAGAAGTGATAATGATCCTGTTTAAACATCTGAAAGGATGTCATATTGAGGATAGAGCAAGCTTGTTTTCTCCAGCTCCAGAGAGTAGGACCATAGCAATGGATTCAAACTAGAGGAAGAGAGATTCCACCTCCACATTAGGAGGAACTTCCTGACAGTAAGAGCTGTTTGACAGTGGATCACTCTACCTCGGAGTGTGGTGGAGTCTCCTTCTTTGGAGGACTTTAAAGAAAGGCTGGATGGACATATGTTGGGGGTGCTTTGATTGTGAGTTCTTGCATGGCAGGGGGTTAGTCTGAATGGCCCTTGTGGTCTTTTCCAAATCTATGATTCTGTGATTCTAAAGCAAAACAAAAGCAGCTTCATTTATATACCGTTTCATACTGCACTATGGGGTGTCTAAGTGGTTTACAACTGTAAGCTCATTGCCCCCCAACAGTTGGATACTCATTTTAGTGACCTTGGAAGGATGCAGGCCTGAGTCTAGCCTGAGCCCTGGCTAGTACTGAACTCGCAACCTTGTGGTCTATGAGTGAGTGGCTGCAGTACAGGCATTCTGTGGGAGAGTCTTGACTGCAAGAGAAGTACTAAAGATGCTCAGCTAAATCCTACTGTCATTCCCAACTAGACTAGGTCTAGTGCATCATGCTGTTTCATGGGGAGCCAATGTGGTGCCATGCTTTGAGTGTTGGACAACAGGAGAGTAGGGTTGGAATCCCTGCTCAGCTATGGAAACCAACTGGATGACCTTGGGTAAACCACATGCTCTCAGCCTCAGAGGAAGCAATGGCAAACCCCTGTGAACAAATCTTGCCCAGAAAACCCCGTGATAGGTTTGCCTTAGGGCCGCCATAAGTCGGAAAGGACTCGAAGGCACACAACAACAACAACAGCATGCTCCACATGGAGGACATTTTGAAATTCTTCCTGGAGCAGAAGGTTGACATGTAGGGCCTGTCGTGGAAAAGGAGGCTGTCTGGTCACCCGGTTCTAAGTGAACTTCAGGCGGTTAGGCAAACTCTCAGAACTCGGTAGCGAGTGTGAATCCTCCCTGAGGGAAGATTTGGAAGAGGGTTGGGGGAAGGAAGGGAAAGCACTGTTTCTTGAAGAGCTCTGGTGGCTAAAGAAGGGCTGGCTGGAAGCTGGGGGAGAACTGAGGTTGCATCCACATGGCAGAAATAATCCAAATAATTGGATTTGACACTGCTTGAACTGCCACGGCTCCATGCTATGGAACTCTGGGAATGGTGATTGTGGCACCAGAGCGAACCATTGGGTCCTAGAACAAACCAAGTCTGAACCAGGGTGACCAGACCCGTCCTCCTTTTCCAGGACCTGTCCTCCACTTCATCCGTCCTGTCCAGGAGGAATCCCAAAACTTCCTCCATTTTGAGCATGACAAAGAAGCATGGGTTTATCTTTCTAGGAGTAGTTTTAACTTTCCTTTGGTCAGGTCCGACATGTTGTTTTCCCCCCCTTCTGACCAATCACGTCCTCCTTTTCCAGAACTTATCCTCCATTCCAGCCTTCCTGTCCAGGAGGAATGCCAAAATGTCCTCCATTGTGGAGCATCCATAAGAAGCATGGGTTTATTTATCTTTCAAGGAGTAATTTCAGCTTTTCTTTTTCAGGATGGTCCTCCATTTCCCGGGGCCTTGTCCTGCATTGACACTAGGCATGTTGACCAGACACTCCCTCTCTTTCCCGGACCCGCCCTCCATTTCCACCTCGTCTCCAGGAGGAATGCCAAAACGTCCTCCATTGGGAAGCATCCCTAAGCAGCATGGGTTTATTTCTCTTTCCAGGAGTAGTTTCAGCTTTATCTTTTTTTTTTCTTTTTCTTTTTCTGGGGAGGTCCTCCATTTGGCGGGGGGGGAGCCAGGGTGACCAGACCCCCGTCCTCCTTTTTCCGGACCCGTCCTTCATTCCAGCCTATCCTGTCCAGGAGGCATGCCAAAACCTCCTCCATTGGGGAGCATCCCTAAGAAGAAGCAAGGGTTTAATTTCTCTTTCCAGGAGTAGTTTCAGCTTTTTTATCTTTTTCGGGGAGGTCCTCCATTTGGCGGGGGCTGGTCCTCCTTTGCGGTGGTGGCCCAGCTGCTCCCCCAACCAAGCAGGGAAAGATGGGAAAGAAGAGGAGGAGGAGGAGAAGGAGGAGGCGGGGAAGAAGAAGGAGAAGGAGGAGGAGGAGGAGGAGGAGGAGAGGACCAGGAGAGCAGCCCCAGGAGCGCCTGGCTCTGCTGGGAGTCCGGGTCTCCAGGGACCACTGGCTCCAGCCGCCTCTTCCCTTCCTCCTTCCCTGCCTCTCTCTTCTTCCCTTCGGCATAAAATGGAGTGCCAGCAGGGACTTTCCAGCGCGGAGCAGCGCCTCATCCGAGAGAGCTGGCAGAAAGTGAGCGCCAGTCCCCTGGAGCATGGCACCGTCCTCTTCGCCAGGTAAGGAGGGAGGAGAAGGGGAAGAAGGAGAAGGGGGACCCACAGGACGACCAGGTTTGGAGGGCCGTCCGGAAAACCTGTGGGACCTGCCCAAAGAAAAGCTAACCCCCCTCACTCCCCCCCTCACAGGCGTGGAGGACCGTCCGGAAAACCTGTGGGACCTGCCCAAAGAAAAGTTAATCCCCTCACTCCCCCCCCCTCACAGGTGTGGAGGACCGTCCGGAAAACCTGTGTGACCTGCCCAAAGAAAAGTTAACCCCCTCACTCCCCCCCTCACAGGCGTGGAGGACCGTCCGGAAAACCTGTGGGACCTGCCCAAAGAAAAGTTAACCCCCTCATTCCCCCCCTCACAGGCGTGGAGGACCGTCCGGAAAACCTGTGGGACCTGCCCAAAGAAAAGCTAACCCCCTCACTCCCCCCCCACAGGCGTGGAGGACCGTCCGGAAAACCTGTAGGACCTGTCCAAAGAAAAGCTAACCCCCCTCACTCCCCCACCCCCCGCCACACTCACTCATCTAAAGAGAAGTTCCTCTCTCCTAGTCCTGCTCCAAGTGGAGGGCTTTTGGAAAGCCCTCCAGGGCAGGAGGTTGGAATGGAGGGCGTGTCCGGGAAAAGGAGGACCTCTGGTCACCCTGAAGAAGGGGACACAGGTGTGGGTTGGTGATGGTGGTTGTAGTTGTTGGTGCATGCCTCCAAGTCATTTTTGACTACTACTACTACTATTACTTCTTCTTCTACTACTACTGCTATTTATTTATTTGTATCACAAAGCGACTTACAAATTAAAGCAATGCAATTATGTACAGTCATCCCTCCACGTTTGTGGATTTGACTTTTGCAGAAGTGATTATCCATGGATTTTATTAGCATGTTGTCTCTAGCAATAGCTTGCTCCTCCAGTGCAACTCTGTGGTCAACTTTAACCAAAAGTCTTACTTGAAGGGCCTAGACATTCCTAGAGAGAACATTCCACTAAGCATTTGTAGCTCCTCCAGTGCAACTCTATGGTCAATGTCTGGCAGATGTTGACCACAGAGTTGCGCTGAGGACCTAGAGATTCCTAGAGAGGTATTCTCTCAGGTAAAAACATAGTGCTTTTTTTATTTGTGGTTTTTCCACATTCACAGGGGTCCTGTGCTCCTAACCCCAGTGAATGTGGAGGGACCACTGTACTTGTGGCAACTCTAAGACTGTGGAGACCAGGGTTCAGATTCCCCACTGGAACAGAAAAAACCCACTGGGTGACCTTGGGCAAGTCACACTCTCTCAGCCTCAGAGGATGGTCATGACAAACCCTCCTCCCCCGAAGAAAACCCATGATAGGGTCACCCTAGGCTCGCCATAAGTAAAAAATGACTTGAAGGCACTCAACTACAAACGACAGCGTGTAATAGGAACCAGCATGGTGTTTGAGGGTCGGACTGTGATTCTGGAGATCAGGATTCAAATTTCCCCTCAGCCATGGAAACTCACTAGGTGACCTTGGGTGAGTCACACTCTCTCAACCTTAAAGGAAGGCAAAAGCAAACTTCTGAACAAATTCTATCAAGAAAAACCCCTGGTAGGGTTGCCATAAGTCGACTTGAGGGCACACAAAAACAGCAGTGTATGTAATGCTTCATCCCACTACAAGCTGCTTCTTCCCTACTACCTTTAATACAGTGACAGGCCTCAAGACTAATGTGGATGTACTTGGACCCAAAATTATAACTCCCAGCAGGAAGGTTTATGGCATGGTATTATGGTAGTATTTGAAATGCAGGCACTCATTGTAACAGTCCCTGTAGCCATGAAGAGTCCAAAATGTAGGTAGCTATGTTATGTCATCTATCCAATTCTAACAGTTTTCATCTCTACCAGAAGCAGAGTCCCCCCCCCAGCTAATAGGAATTTCCCATCCAAAACCAAGCCACTCTAAAATGCTTTGCATTAAATACCTTAAAGGCACCCAATCCTGTCTGATCTTGGAAGCTAAGCAGGGTCAGCCCTGGTTCATCATAGATTCAAAGAAGAGTTAGAAGAGACCTCAAGGGCCATCCAGTCCAACCCCCTTGCCGTGCAGGAACCCACAATCAAAGCACTCCTGACAGATGGCCATCCAGCCTCTGTTTAAAAAACCTCCAAAAAAGGAGACTCCACCACCCTCTGAGGAAGTGTGTTCCACCATTGAACAGCTCTTGCTGTCAGGACGTTCTTCCTAATGTTGAGGTGGAATCTCTTTTCCTGTAGTTTGTTTGCTCTGTCCTCAGTATGACATCCCTTCAAATACTTAAACACCTTCTCTACTCCAGGCTAAACATACCCAGCTCCCTAAGTCTCTCCTCATAAGGCATGGTTTCCAGGCCCTTCAACCATTTTTATAGCCCTCCTTTGGACACGCTCCAGCTTGTCAACATCCTTTTTGAATTGTGGTGCCCAGAACTGGACACAGTATTCCAGATGAGGCCTCACCAAAACAGAATAGAGTGGTACTATTACTCCCCTTGATCTACACTCTATTGATGTCTAGCCCTTGGATGGGAGACTGCCAATGAGTTCCAGGTGCTAGATTTCAGAGGAAGACACTGACAAAACCACATCACTGAGTATTTTTTTCCATTGAAAACTCTGTGAAATTCATAGGAGCCTTGGTGGGGCAATGGTTAAATGCCTGTACTGCAGCCACTCACTCACAAACCACAAGGTTGTGAGTTCAATACCAGCCAGGGGCTTCAGGGTCGACTCAGCCTTGCATCCTTTTGAGGTGGCTAAAATGAGTACCCAGCTTGTTGGGGGCAATTGGCTTACATATTGTAAACTGCTTTGGGAGTGCTTAAGCACAATGATAAGCGGTATAGAAATGTACTTGCTATTGCTATAGGGTCACCATAAGTTCACAGACAACGTGAAGGCACATACACACAGAGAGCTCAATAATGAGATATGGTTGCTGGGGGGGAAATAATAATTTTTCTTCCAGCCCCTCTGGGGATCACCACTAATTTCAGATGGAACAGGTGTTTTGGGAGGGACAGCAGATGACATCATCATCCGTGCTACTCAAAAAGTCTTCTTGTCTCAACCCTGATACCTGTGGCTCCACTGCTCTGCTTGCTGCATTTGGGTTTGAGGGGCTTGGTCCCTTTGCTTGCTTGATAAGCTAGGAAAATCAATCCTAGTTACCCCGGTGAAGTAGTGTACTGTTAGATGTTGCTTGATTGTACCTACTGTACTTTATTGTGTCATGCAGTGGCATCAGAAGGAGGGTGTGAGGTGTGTGGACTGCACCAGATGAAACCCTAAGGAGAGTGACACCACTGCTCCTCAAACATCTGCTTTTGGGCAGAACCAGGCTGTGGCACTCTCCTGTGTCCCTTTAAAACACTGAAGAGATGGTGTGAGTGGGGTGAGGCTCAGTGGGAGGAGAAAGGAGAGGGCCCAGTTTTTTTTTTTAAATAAAATGTTAATTTTTTAAAAAAACATTTTTAAAATTAATATTTTTATTCCTTTTAAATTATCTTTAACTCACCTTTTACCAAATATTTACTTCAACCACATGAAATGGTGCATATGTAAATGCACTGAGGCTATGCGTATGACACTGTAATTTAAAGGTTTAATTTTAATTTTGCTAGTTTTATGTCACAGTTATTACCATGACATTCAGTGATATGCAGGAATTATGATTAATGTGTAACAGTACTACAAAAACCATTACTAAAGTTTCTGTGTGGTATGGCAGGAGGTCAATGGGAAGCGGTATGTGTGTGACACCATGAATTACTGGGTGACACCAACGCTAGTGAAGCCACTGGTATCATGCAAGGCAAAGTTTAGCAGCTGCATCTATCTCAACAAACTCAAGATGGGATCCACAAATAAACTTAAACTGTGGCTTCTGTCTCTGGTTTGTTGTTGAAGAACAAACAAGACCAGTAGATGTGCTCTGTTCGCACAACACAATAAACAAACCACACAGCAAAATCCAGTGTCACCTTTGTAGCACAGCATGCAGGAGTGATTGCTCATAGCTGATAAACCAGGGTTTCCTACAGTTCCCTGGTTTATTGTGTCCTGTGAACCAACTTATTAAGTCTGTAACCATGCACTCCGGTAGACTCAGATGAGATGTGTGTCCAGCACCAAATGTGAAGAGATCTGCAAACAGGAAGCACATTCAATACTGCTGCAATACTGGAATTCAGTACTGCTGCAAAATGTCTTAAATTAACAAGTCCTTTTGGCAAAGTTCTCTTCAGCAGTGGCTATTGCTACAAACATTGTTTCGGAGAAAGGCATTTGAAAATTAAAGAGGGGTGAAAAATCTCAAACAAAGTAGTGATTCCATGATTAAAAAGAGGAAAAACCACCCCACCCCACAAAATGTAGAATTAGAATATCGGAAGAAAGATAGCCAAAAAAATGTTGTCTCTCAGTCGTCTCTTCTCCAAGCTAAACATATCCAGTTGCCTATATTGGTCTTCCTAAGTTTCCAGACCTTTAAATATCTTGATCACCACACTCTGGACATATCTTAGCTTTTTAGCCTTAACCACCTTAAATCTGAATTTCATAAGCTGTAAGAAGTTCAATAGGGAATAAAATTACAGTGGGAGAAAAATAGTAGTAAGCAGACATGGCTGAATGTACTTGAAAACATATAATGCAGAGAATGTAAAGTTTCTTCTAGCTTTGGAACAAAATGTAAAGAATTACTCTTTCAGAAATCTAGATATTTTATATTTAAATGTAAGTGCTCAATTTCTTTAAATCACATTCTGTATTGAAATACACCCATTGTATTGTTTTATTACAGAAACTGAATAATTACAAGAAGTCAGGAGTGGCTCTTTGCCTGGTTAAAAGTGCCCTTTTGCGTTTGTTCTCTACAAATGAGGATTTTGTTAAAAAGAAAAGAAAAGAAAGACTGACCTGAGAGAAGAATAAAATAAAACTGGAGTGGGCTACTTGTGCCCCTCCAAAGGTTGTTGGGTTGCAAATTGCTTCATGCTTAGCCACTGTGGGTGAGGTATGATAGGAGTTGTAATCCAATGACATGGGAAGGCCAGAAGTTCTCCATCCTGGAAATAATCTCCCTGTGTGCTGAAATAAAGACATTTCTTTAAGAATAAGGCCATCTTGGCACTAGTTTTCAGAAATAATGATTGTGCTGTTGAGCTTATGCAGAATGGCATTTTATTAGCATTAAGGAGTTACATCCATTCCATTCAGCTTTAAGGCTTCTGTGGGTCAAACTTGGCAATAACAATTACAGGTATAAGAACCCTGATTCAGATCCAGATCACAGTACAGGGACAAATTAGAAAGTTCTCATTATACCTCCCCTTCCCATAGTGTCCAAATTCAAACTGAGTCTTGTCTTTGTTCTAGAGGAGAGTTGGTTGTCTCCCCAAGATGCTTTGGGGTGAATTCTTACCATTCCTCATTGTTGGCTATGCTGAGGGATTTGCAGTTCGACAACATCCGGAGAATTGCACAGTTCAGTGCTATTCTAGAGAGAGAAAAGAAGAAGAATTCATAGTTGCAAGCTGCAACTTTAAAATATTGTCTGGTGTCAATATTTTGACAACCTGTGTCAAAGGGGTGGGCTTAAGAGACAAACATGGGCTCCTGAAACCCTATTTTAAAATTGATGAACTTTTAATTTGAAGCTCTTCGTGTAGGAATCTGTTTTTAAAAGAGAGATGGTCAACACAAAGCAAAGAGAGTTGTGTGGCTTCTGTCTCAGAGTTTGGAAAAGTGACTTTTTTGGGTGTCCAGCTATCCCATGCTGGCTGAGATATTTGGGGAGTTGTAGTCCAAAATACTAACCTTTCCCGGCTCATTCTTCCCTCTCATCTTTCCTGTTGTGAAAATACATTTTTCTTTAATTCCAGGAGCAGCTTCACAGTCCTTTTGTATGTGCTCAGCTCTGCAACGTGTATCAGAGCGGCTTCCTAATTGTTTGTGACATAGCCATTGCCAGAGCTGGGGCCAGGCCTGGCCCTAAGGGAGAGGCTCAATTAATTCTGGGATCAGTCCCAGGGCAGAGGAAGTGGTGCATGGGAGAGAACAGCTAAATGGCCAGTGCATTCTGTTAACCCTTGAGCTAGGAGGAGACCGATGAGAGGGGCAGATCGGACAGGGCTGCGAGAGTCTCTAGAAAGGAGCAAATTGCTTTTAATTGTGAAGTTTAATTCTCTAGTCAGGAAAGCAGTTTTAAATAAGCAGGGATAGCATTCAGTCCCCATTTTAATTTATGGCTATTTCATAGCATTTTTAAAACCTCATCTTTCAGGAATGACAATGTGACAATGAATCCTAAAAGTACCTGAAGGCACCAGATCCTGTCTTATTGTAGAAGATAAGCAATATTAGGGCCGGTTGGCCCTTGGAAAAGAAATTGCCAGGAAAAACAGGGTGATGTAGGTTTATTTCAGTGGAACTTCCTCTGAATAAATCTTACCAAATAGACCTATGATCAGGTCAGTTGCTTTCTAGGCACATAAGAACAACAACAACCCTGCATTTCTATTTCCTGAGTTTCTGTTGTACAGATGAAAAAACTGGGACAAGTAAGAGTGATTCACATGATATGGATTCAGAAGAGCAGGTTTTCCAGTATTACACTTTTCAGTTAAGTGTAGTGTGGAGGCCACAAATAGAGGCATACAAAAACTGCCTTTCCACAAGGTCTGTTTAGCTCAGACTTTGACAGCTGTCAAGAGCCTGGGGGCTGCACACTTCAATATTTAGCCTGCCCAGCCCCCTGTAGTCTTCATCCAGCCATGTCCCCAAAACTGGAAGTTACCATCTAGTGCATCTACACTATACAAATGATGCAGTTTGACACTACTTTAAATGCTGTAGCTACATACGGTGGAATCCTGGGGTTTGTATTTTTATAAGTCTTTAGCCTTCACTGTCAAAGAGTGTTGATGCCTCACAAAACTACAAATGCCATGATTCTGTAGGATGAAGCCATAGCAGTTTAAGTGGTGCCAAACTGCTTTATTTCTGCCGTGTAGATGCATTCTAGATTATTACTTTTGGGTTTCAAAAACTGCTATCTGGGGGTCTTTTGAGAATATGACTGCCATCAGCAACCTATTGGTGAATTGTACTCCCTAATAGTCTCTAGATTCCCCATGCTTCTCCCTCTACCCCCCGGTTGATGGAGGGATTCAAGGTGCCCTGCTCTGGGGGCGGCACAAACTTCCTGCAAATTGTTAGTTGTTAACTGCCCTTGAGTTGGTCCTGGCTCATGATGACTCTGTGGACGAGACATCTCCAAGCCCCTCTATCTTCCACTGTTCTGTTTATGTCTTGTAGATTCATGCCTGTGACTTCCCTAATTGTGTCTAGCCATCTAGTGTGTGGTCTTCCTTTCTTTCCACTGCTTTCCATCTTTTCTAGCATTACTTTCTTTTTGAGTGAGTCATGCCTTCTCATGATATGGCCAAAGTATGACAGCCTCAGTTTCATCATCTTAGCTTCCAGGGAGAGTTTTGGTTTGATCTGTTCTAGGACCCATTTATTTGTCTTTTTGGCTGTCCACGGTATCCTCAGCACTCTTCTCCAGCACCACATCTCAAATGAACTGATTTTTTTTCTTATCCGCATTTTTTTTTTTTTACTGTCCAGCTCTCACAACTGTGTATGGGGAATACTATGGCTTGAACAGTTCTGGCTTTGGTGGTCAGTTATATGTCTTTATAATTTAGGATCTTATCTAGTTCTTTCATAGATGCCCTTTCCATCCCTAGTCTTCATCTTCTTTTTTGGCTGCAATCACCATTCTGATCAATATTTGATCTTAAGTTACATGTGTCCAGTTCACACCCCTGAATTAGCCTGGTGAATGGCAAGGAGCCTCCAGGGTCTCATTCTGAGATCTTTGCTCTTAGTTGCTACTTGATCCTGTTCACTGGATATGCAAAGGCTTGAAAGTGTGTTTTCTGCCTGCAAAGCTGGTGCTTCCCTCCATCGAGAAAAATGTCCATTTATTCCTAATTGCAGCTTTCTGTTTTTTAACCAGTTCATAAACATCCTATTTGATTGCTAATTGACCTTAGGAATGGGAGATTTCCAAAGTCTCTCTTAACAAAAAAATAGAAAAGCTATGTGTACAGTAGCCACCTGATCATTCTTCTTGACATGTTTGTTGACACTCTCAGCACATTTTAAAAGCGTAGTGAAGCAAGGCATTTAAGGACTCCATGCCAACCTTCCCTTTGCAAATATCAGTAGGCTCTGTGTTTTATTTTATTCTAATCCAACACACAATTTTGAATGTGACTTTTTAAAAAGCAGCTGATTAACTGTTACTTGTGGGGAAATGTGTTACTCCTTGCTTTAAGAGTAGCATGTTAGTAACATGCTACTTTGTGAGGGTTGATTTTTGTTCTTGACAAGAATATACTTACAGATTTTAAAATTTGGCCTCAAATGGACAATGCCTTCCCTCAAATGACACTCCAAAAACAGTGTTTTAAAAGTAATGCCATTCATTAGTGGTGAGGCCATTACAAGATGTTACATGTAATATAAAATAACACTTTTCCAAAATACTATATTGCATGAATCCTTGGCTTATGACTGACATTGTAAAAACACCTGACAGTGTTTCACCAAATGCCCAGGAGTGAGAAAGAACCTGGTATTGAAAAGATGGTAATTTTAGGATTAGGTCATCCTCAATGGGGATAGCATTTTGATAGGCAGTAAGTCCCACAACTGAGAAGATCTTCTATAGTATTACTACCATCTAAATCTCTTGGGGGGAAGTGCTTGGGCACATACAAGAGGACTGTGAAGCTGCTCCTGGAATTAAAGAAAAATGTATTTTCACAACAGGAAAGATGAGAGGGAAGAATGAGCCGGGAAAGGGACACAATCAACGCGTCATTCAGGGAAGGCAAGGTACCATCTTGTTTAAAGGAGGCGGCGGTTAGGCCACTCCTGAAAAAGCCTTCCCTGGATCCCCTGGATAGAAACAACTATAGACCAGTCTCCTTGCTCCCTTTTTTGAGCAAGGTGATCGAGAGGGCGGTTGCTTCCCAACTCCAAGCACTCTTGGATGAAACCGATTATCTCGACCCATTTCAAACTGGCTTCAGGACAGGATATGGAGTGGAGACTGCCATGGTTGCTCTGACCGATGACCTCCGCCTGAGTATCGACAGGGGTAGTGTGACCCTGTTGGTGCTCTTGGATCTCTCAGCGGCCTTTGATACTATAGATCATGCCATCCTCTTAGATCGCCTGAGAGAGTTGGGAATCGGAGGCACTGCTCTGCAGTGGTTCCGCTCCTTCCTCTCGGGCAGATCCCAGAGGGTGAGGCTCGGGGATAGTTGCTCATCCAAAATCGAGCTTAATTGTGGCGTCCCTCAGGGCGCCATCCTGTCCCCGATGTTGTTTAATATTTATATGAAGCCGCTGGGGGAGATTATTCGGAGGCATGGAGCTCGGTGTCTTCAGTACGCTGATGACACCCAGATATATCTCTCCATGACCAGATCATCGTCTCAGACTTCAGATGGCGCCTCTCCTCTTAATAACTGTCTCAGAGCGGTAATGGGTTGGATGAGGAAAAACAGATTGAAGTTGAATCCAGACAAAACGGAGGTACTTGCAGTCACAGGCCCGAAACCAGATCTGGGAATACAGTCTCCAGTCCTGGATGGAGTCACACTCTCCTCTAAGGACTGTGTTCGCAGCTTGGGGGTGCTCCTTGACTCATCGCTTCACATGACCAGTCAGGTGAATGCGGTGGTCAGGAGTGCCTGTTATCAGCTTCGGCTGATACGCCAACTGCGCCCTTATCTGGACATGAGGGATCTGGAAACTGTGGTACATGCCCTGGTAACCTCGCGACTAGATTACTGCAATGCACTCTACATGGGGCTACCCTTGTGCCTAACCCGGAAACTTCAACTGGTACAGAATATGGCAGCCAGGTTAATTACAGGAACATCAAGGAGGGAGCACATAACACCTGTGCTGAAATCCCTCCACTGGCTGCCGATTAGTTTCCGGGCGCAGTACAAGGTGTTGGTTTTGACCTTTAAAGCCCTACATGGCTTGGGTCCATCCTATCTTAGGGACCGCCTTTCCCCATATGAACCCCCCCGCGCCCTTCGGTCCTCTGGGAGGAATCTGCTACAGCCACTAAAAACTAGGCTGTCTCAGACCTCCCAGAGGGCCTTTTCTGCGACCGCTCCCAGATTATGGAATGGCCTGCCGGATGAGATCCGTCTAATTACCACTCTTGCTGCTTTTAAGAAAGCAGTAAAGACGGATCTCTTCCGGCAGGCCTTCCCGGAATAACTCTCAGCCTAGGGATGGGTCCCTGACTTGTAAATCTGACTCCTTATATTATTGTCATTATGTTTTTAATATTGTATTTTAATTGGTCATTTGTTTAATTCTGTTTTAAGGGGATGGGAGGGTGGGACTATGGGATGATGGAATGTTTTTAACTTTGTTCTATTTTAATATTGCTGTACCCCGCCCCGATTGCCGCGCAGAGGGGCGGGTTATAAATAAAAATTTATTATTATTATTATTGGAAAAAGGCCTCAGAAGTTTATTTTAGGAAGTGAGTAGGTTCAAGACAGGAGAGGTGTTCCATCAATTATTGGGGTCCTGAGCCAGGTAGGGATTGTGAAGTACCATTTCAAATTCATCCCTTTCATGAATGTACTAAGTAATCCTAAGTGTGGGATAATTGCACTTTGAATGTGATATAGTGTGAAAATTTTAATTGCGAATGGGTGATTTTGATGAGTTAATCACTGTTTATACTTCCAATTGTCCCCATGTGATAAACTCCATAGATCGAACAATTATTTTACATGGATTTAGATGTTTTCTTTTAGACTTTTTCATGATGTATATGAACACCAGTGTGATTAAATAATGCTTACCTGAATGCAGAATTGAGCCCCGTGTTATCACTTGACAGTCTTGTCGATTTGCGGGCACATCTAGTAGCCAGGGCCATGTCCCCATGGAGAAAAACAAACATATGCCCTCCATTCCTGCACTCTTTTTAGACAATGCACACAGCCAAAACAAGCAGAACATGGATCCAATCCACACTCCAGGATGATTCTCCAGAGTAAAAAGAGTCATTGTTTACCCTGAATAGAGCTGGAGGCTTTGGAGAATCCCCTGGTCCTGCAGACTGTGTGTTGGTGTTGGGAGGGAGAAGCAATAGTGGGCTAGTAGAAGTGGTCAAGAGAAGGTGCCCCAACCAGGTATAAGACTTACAGGTGTAAGACTATATGCTTTTTTAAAAAGGAGAATAAGAAAAATCTTGCTGGATTACACCAAGATCTATTTTGGGATGGGCAAACTGAGACCTTTCCAAAATGACAAACAGTAGCAAAACTTTTATGCAGGTAGCAGGAAGTATATGCTCCATCAGAAATACATTGTATCTCCTTTTTCTTGATGACAGTACTTAGGCTTGGAGAAGTGCATATGGTTGACATTTTGGAGTACTTGTAGTCCAGTATGTCACTGAAAACCCCAGATCCTCTTCCCTATTCCTTCTTGTCACTGATGCTGTTGCCTGCTTGCTGCTCCCTCATAAGGACATATGGTGGCACAGTGGTTAAATGCCAGTACTGCAGCCACAAGGTTCTGAGTTTGATCCCAGGGCTCCAGGGTTCACTTAGCCTTCCATCCTTTTGCAAAATGAGCACCCAGCTTGTTGGGGGCAATTGGCTTACAGATTGTAAACCCCTTAGAGAGTGCTGAGTTCACTGATAAGTGGTATAGAAATGTACATGCTTGTTACTATAAGAAATGTTTGTGCTATTGCTATAAGATGGATCAGAGTAGTTTTCTGTTCCTACCATGACCAACAGATGCCTATGGGAAGTTTGCCCGAGGGACATGAGTGCAATTATGTGCTCTCACTTCAGATATACAAGCAGTGATGAGAAAAGGGGGAAGGAACAACCTACTTGCCCTCCTTTGGGTTAGGCTGGACCAGGGATAGGCAACCTTTTTGAGCCGGGGGCCGGGTTGCTGTCCCTCAGACAATGGGGGGGGCTGAAGCACCCAAAATAAATAAATAAAGAAAGAAATAAAAAATAAAAATAAAAAAATTAATTTAATTTAAAAAATATGCATGCACACTCTCTCAGCCCCAGAAAAGCCATGGCAAACCCCTTGTGGAGATATCATCATGGCGGGCGGCGGCGGCGGCAGTGGCAGCGGCAGCGGCACTGGCTGGGGCCGGTCCAAAGGCCTCGGGGGGCTGCATCCAGCCCCCGGACCTTAGGTTGCCTGCCCCTGGGCTGGACAAATGGGAAGGAGAGTCAGAGAGGCAGCCACACTCATTACCTCTTGCTTATGTCCCTCTAAATCTGGAGCTCTCCCACTAGTGCATCTTGCTCATGTCCCACCCGTTTATGTCCCTCCAAATCTGGAACTGACACTACTTGATAGAGGAATGTCATGAGAGAGGATCTTCATAAGAACTGAATGTACAAAGAGCCATTCTGGATCAGACCAAAGGCCTACCCAGTCAATACTTTTGTTACATAGTGGCCAATCAGATTAGTATGGGAAGACCACAAACTGGTTATGAGTATGATAGCACCCCTGCTATTATATTCACTAGTGATTGGGATGTCTTGGTGAGTGTCACAGTACTGCTGTTCTTCCCTGATGGCTGGGATGCAGAGGCACACTGACCAGGTAATGCCCAGCAGTCTGGCAGAAAGTGCCTCCTTTTCTCTTGGGCCATGCTTTATAGAACTGGGAAAAAATGAGTAGGAAGAGAGAATAGCTGTGACCTGTTTGGTGAGGGAAAGGGCAAGAAACTAGAGTAGGATGAAGAAGGGGTACATATGGGTGAAGGCGTATAGTGTAGGGCAGGGGTCGGCAAGTTCCCCGTACCTGGGGCTGATCTGGGGATCCCCTGGTCTTCCGCGGGCCGATGGTGGTGGTGGGGAAATGGCGGCGCGCACGCTCATGCATGCGTGCATGCACAATACACCAGAAGTACTGTGCATGTGCATGCATGCTTTCTCGCACATGCGCAGTAATTCCGGAGTACTGTGCATGTGCAAACGAGTCATTGCCGCCATTTTGGAAAACAAATTGGCGGCCACGATGCATGCGGCAGGGGGCGGCAGGGGCCGGTCCGAAGGCCTCAGGGGGCCGGACATGGCCCGCGGGCTGTAGGTTGCCGACCCCTGGTGTAGGGGATAATAAGATTGGGCAGGAGCTATGGAGGTGTTAGCAGTCTACCTGCCACAATAAACCATTCCTGATCAAGTGCTAGAAAAGGGAGATATGCTGGCTGGAAATTTCTTGATTTAGTAGTCCAAAAAACAAACAAAAAAACCCCCTATCTTTCCTAGCTCTGCCTGATACTGTTCTCTCTCCCCACTAAACATTTAATGTGCAATTTCTCACATTACTTATTGACTACCACATTTAATCGCATGGTGTTCGCTCATTCAGGCCCAAACTTAAGAAAGTATACCAAGATGCATTGCTTCATCAAAAATGAAAAGTGATGTCATGGCTCCATTTTTGCTTGGCAACATTCCTCTGGAGATGACAATTGTGAAGGAACAGACCAGTAAGAATATCTTGCTTCGTGTTGTACCTGGGTTGTCTTTCTAAAGCCAGGGTGACCAAGAAGGGGGATCTATCCTGGAGAGAGAAGTCTGTGGTTCTTATTTTCTTTTATGATTGAAGTCTATCATTCTTATTTCCTTTTATGATTTACTGACTGGAGATTTCTTGGGTCCAGTAGGTGGGACTTCTCCAGAAGAAGATAGAGTGGTCCATAGAACAAGGGGAAAGTAATTATTGGGATAAGAGGAAGTGATATCGTATGGAACACATGGAAGCCAAACCAAGTGATTATTTAATCTCTTGTGTTTCAGGCTTTTTGATCTGGACCCTGATCTCTTGCCCCTTTTCCAGTACAACTGCAAGAAATTCTCAACTCCTGAGGAGTGCCTCTCATCACCTGAGTTTTTGGAGCACATAAGAAAGGTGAGATGTTGCCTAGTTTCAGATGAATGGGTGGAGAGATTTTTGTTTGTTTGTACAAAACCAGCCTTTTTATTTGGAGGGTAACCAAAAAAAGAGTGCATTTATCCATATGGACTATTGTACTGAAAATGACAGACAGCCTAGAAGTGCCATTAAGAAACAAACTTGCAAAGTTACAGAATGATGTGTGCAACGATTCCAGTGTAAGGAAAGTCCTGAATTATTATTATTTTTGGTGAGGGGGGAAAGAATGAATCATGTCCCTGCTTCCCCTCCTGTGTTTTATGAGAGCAATGTGTATGAAAATGGTACACACTGTATACATTTCTTTTGAGATAAAATGGGCCAAGTGACAGAAGAGTAGTTATAGCAACTGGGGAGTTACTATGCTTAAAATGAGTTTCACACTTTAAAAAAAAACAGTGAAGCATAGTGGCAGTGAAAGAAAGGCCAACTCATGGACCTTTTTTGTCCTGTCATTGTAAGATTTAAAATAGTTTAAGCAAGCCACAAACAACAGAATGTGACATCTTTACTCAAAAGCTCAAACAATCTCTATCCACCAACATCTTTCTATCCAACAAATAGGAAGGAAACTGGAATCACAATTGCTCTCCCAGAACCTAGCAATTCGACAAGCCTTCCTGCACAAAGATGTATCCCAAAATGGGCTTGTCAGACATTCATACAAGATTTCTCCTCACCCCACTCTAGGAGTTTTCACAGAAATGAAATCTAAAAGATGCTATTTGTGTGAGGTTGGGGTGTCCCATATTCCTGAAGACTGAATGGAGTTCCAGATGCAGTTCAGTTTGGCAGGGAAGCTGGCTTCATCTCAGGAAGCACCCAAACTGGTCTAACAGGACCTGCTTTGGCTTTGATATAGGGCTTCAGCTGAATGTGATGCACATAAATCCCTATAGTTTAACAACAATAACAATAAAATTACTCCCACGGTCCTAAATTACACTTCTGAAATGAAGAGAGGCTGAGGTAATTGACTGTGCATTACTGTGTTGGAAGGACCCTGATTTTTCAGAGCTAGTACTGAAAACAAAGTCCTAGGTTCAGATTTTTTAAGAATTTCACATATGTGTCCTTCGTATCACATTATTAGGAGCCAGTGTGGTGTACAGTTTAAACATTGGACTACAACTCTGGAGCCCAGGATTTTATTCCTAGCTTGGCCATGCAAACCCACTGAGTGACCTTGGGCAAGTCACATGCTCTCAGCTTCAGGGGAAGGCAGTGGCAAATCTTCTCTGAAAAAAATCTTGCCAAGAAAACCCCAGGATAGGTTTTCCTTAGGGTCGCCATAAGTCGGAAACAGCTTGAAGGCACGCAACACACACACACATCTACACACATGTAGACTGCACAGACCTGAAATCCTCACACCCTGATGTGTACTATCTGAGCTGCTTGAACTGTGTTTGGATTTTTTAAAACAATAATAAATACCGTAGTCCAAGACCAAATTAAACCTGAATTCCCACTAGAATGTAAAATGACAAAACTGAGGCTATTGTGCTTTGGATTTATCATGGGACAACATGATTCATTGGAAAAGATGATAATGCTCCTTAAAGTTGAAGGTAGGAGAAAAAGAAGAAAGAAAAAAGAAGAAGACTGTTAAGGTGGATAGATTCCAGCCCTGAGTTTGAAGGACCTGAACAGGAGAATTAATAACAGTACATCTGGGAGGCCTCTCATACTTAGGAGTTATTTATGTTGGAGCCAACTTGATGGCAAACAACAGCAACAAATATTGCAGCAGCTACTGCTCCTACTACTTCTCCTATTGATATTACTTATTGTTATTGTTATTACAGCTTCAACTTGAATGTCTCTCTTGCCCTTCTCTTTATGAGTTCTGTTCATCACGAAAAGTCATTTTAATTCAAGATCTGAATACATAGTAAAGTTACAGCAAATGTTAACTCAGTGCACTTGATGATCAGGTGGTCTTGGATACCATATGTTCTGATGATTTGAATTACTTGCACAACTACTTTTGTCTATAGGCTTTCCAAAAATTACTGATCTCATTTTTTATGTGCAGAGATATATAAATCTATTTTGTGAACAGAGCAGCAACAGGTTTAAACAGAAACGAGCTTAAATCATTAAAGCTTGACAGATGCAGGCAGGAGGAATAAGTAGAGGCTTAATCTGAGGATGGGTTAAGAAAGTTTCAATCTTGGGGAGCCTGCAGCATTACTGGGTTTATTTTTTGGGGGGAGGGTGGCTTTTGCTTTATCAATTGGTTGATTTTAATTTAATGCCTTCTGCTGCTTATCATTACTGTTGGCTTTGGGTTTAGTGATGGTTATTTTTTTGATTTGGAAATTTTAAATTACATGTTAATTTTGATGAATAGGTTCAGTACCCTGGACAGCTCATTTAGTGTCTGAAATAAACTCAGAGGATTTGATCCATTGTATCCCTGATATGGAAGCAACCAGCTGTACTTGGTACCTGTTATTTTTCTTGATACCTTTGGGAACCAACATGCTTTTGAGGAGTATTTTGAGGAGATTCCCCTCAATTTTGGACCACTTTCTTTTTTTTGGATGTACTTTTGAATGCTTTATATATCTGAAAGCTTTATTTATCGATTTCATTTATAGTCCACCTTTCTCCTGAAATGGGATTCAAAGTGGCTTATAATATCTGCACAGGGCTGAATACATATTTTTGGCTGGTAGGCACAGGACAAAGAAGTCCTCTTCCTGCCTCCTTCCATGTTGTAAAATATGGTGGACTGGAATTTGGATCTTATTTCAAGAGCAGCAACTGAGTGGTTTAGGGAGTATGAGACAAGCTGTATATCTTACAGCAGGGCAATGGCAGATGGTGAGTCGGTGTCAGGACAGTTGTGTGTGGGGATGCCACTGCTGCATGGCAGCATCTGCCACATTGCCCTGCCTAATACTTGGGCTGACTCTGTTATTGCTATTCATCTTCCCACACTCTAAAACATGCTTTAGGGAAGCCTGGGGACAGTGTGTTCTGGGGCTAAACATACTGGAGCTACCCCTTGTTGCTTGTTCCAGTATCTGAAGAATGGTCTCTCCCTGTCTGAACCTGCCAGTGTTTTGAGATCTTCTGGGGAAGCCCCTCTCTGTGTCCCATCACCATCACAGGTCCATCTGTGGCTGTTCTCAGGCTCTGGAACTCCCTTCCTTGAGATGTTAGATGAACACCTTCCTTTCTATCTTTACATAGGCTGGCAAAGACCTTTTTGTTTCAGCAAGCCATTGAGGAGTGGCTGCTCGGGGCGGCAGGGAAAGGCCTGTCATGTGCTGTGTTGTTTATATTTGTTGTTCTCCCTTTTAATGACCTGTTTTAAACTGCCCTTAATTTTATTGATAATTATATTTTTTCCTTTTGTACAATGAAAAATTGTTTTAACTTTTGTAAGCTGCTTTGCATCCCAGACTGGGAAAAGGGGGGATAATTCCATAATAGTTATAGAATGTGGAAGTTCTGTTTCTAGCTGCCATGGCTCAGAGACAGCGATAGACCTTTTCCTATTGAACTTGTCAATGAATTCTCAAGTTCTTGTAGTACCATCCTACCAGATAAAATGTGGCTGTGCTGTTACACAGGAGTCATGCATGCACCTTGCAGGGCAGTAACGTGCACATGTATTGGCAAGCCACAACCAGCTGTAGCTTCCCAGCATGTCTAAATGCTGCAAAATAGATTTCTGATCAGCTTTCATGGTGACTTAGGTATGGGTTTCAGCATCTTTCTGACCCACAGATGCTTTACAACTGATGGAAACTCTAGATGACAGAACTGTGGTAATAAACACAAACCTTCCAGAGTGCACAGTAATTGCAAAAGGCTTTTTAGAAAAGGGTGACTTTCCCTTTTTCTAATAGGGAATATGAGATTCTTCTGTTCTGTTTTTCTTTTTATCTGTTAGGTAATGTCAGTAATAGATGCAGCTGTAAGCCATTTGGAAAATTTGCACTCACTGGCGGAATACCTTGCCAACTTGGGTAAGAAACACCAGGCAGTTGGTGTGAAGCTGGAGTCTTTTTCGGTGAGCGATCTGTCTATTTGAAGTTACACCTGCCACAATTTTTGGTTTTCTTTTTCTTAATTCTTTTCTCAAATCTTCTTTTTTCATGACTGTCTTTTACACATCCCATGTAACTGGACATTTGTGATAACTGACTGTACCTTAAAAGTGTGCTATGGATTGCTTAGATTGAGGAAATGCCCACATCTGTGTACTCATTTTGAAAACTACAGACGGAATGGTGGTTGAAAACATAGAAAAAATACTTTTTGGAACAAAAGCTCCCTAAATACCTTGCTAATATGATTAGTGGTTATATTTGATAGGGAATTCAGGGAGCTGAGAGCTAACATTTCCAAGTGCAGTATTTACAATAATTTAATAATTTAAATGGTGATTGTTGTCATTTATTAATGCATGTCTGAAAACTGGAAAATACATTATTATTTTGGAAATTCCCATAATTCACTTGGCATTGTTGGTTTTCACACTGAATATCAATGTTCATCATGTTGGTGTGTGGATGATGAGTGTTGTAGTGATGCCCTTTGGCACCCAGCAGAGTCTGCAGGACAAGCTGGCTGCTGTGATCCACAGCCACTGTGTAGATTTGCCATCAACTGGCTCAGCTTCTCTTCTTCAGCAAAACTGTCTTCCTCAGTCAAGAAGACACATTATAAAGTCCAAAAGCATAGTTTTATTAATGCATATAAAAAGTAAAGAATAAGATAACTAAGTAAAATCCATTGTGATGAACTTGTCCAGTTCAGCCATACAAGATTACATCTTTAACAATCCAAAAAGCATTAGGATCCAACTTGTTGCAGTTAAAACCACTGCATCCAGCCACACACGCTCACATCTTGAACAATAAACAATTCTTAGACAAAGGATTTTCTAGGCCCTTCCCATACTCCACCTTCTAGGTGTTAACCTTATTTTAATTGGATAGTGTCTGTATGATGTCTACTAACCCAGCCTCTTGCTGTCCATCATCCACCACGTGACTATCTTTCCCAAGCTAACAATGCTTACATATAATTGTTATCACTTGTTAACCATAACAAAGTCTCTGTCCCTGACTTGTATCTTTGGGAAAATACATTGTTGATGTCTCTGTTACCACCTGGCGTTGATTCACCCTGTTTTTCAAAATGTTGTTTGTGCCTTGTCCAAAAACTGTTCTCAAGTGGAAAATTACACACACACACACATCTTTACATTTCACCTTTGACTGTATATCCCATCCATATCCTAACACATCATCCTTTGGCTATTTGGATATTCACATTCACATGCAAATGCCGATGTTAATCACCCTTTGGATATTTAACCAAAGTGTCCCTATTTCTGTTGCTAGCAAACAAAAACCATTTCAGACTGGGAAACCTTCCCCAACCAGGTGTTGTCTAGATTTCTGAATTACAGTTTCCATCACTCCTGGCCATTGACCATGCTGACTGAGGCTAACAGAAAATGTAGTCCAAAGGATTGGATGGTAGTAGGTTGGGAAAATGATTGTTCTTGGAGAACAGAGGAAATCCGTGTAGCTCATGGTGTCAAGAGGTCAAGTGTGTAGACAGCCAAATTGCATATTAAATACACATTTGTATAAGTGTCTCTGTGTGGTTAAGACATCAGCCAAGAAAGGGGATGACAATCTGGATTTGGATCCTGATGTATGGATACAGGATTTTACTCTTGGTTTCCAATAAAATTCCACCTGGGACAGCTTCTTACTTGTGCCACACAGTATGGGGTGGGTGGGTTGTTAGGCCTATTGACTGTGATCCTACATTGCTTCAGCCTAGTGTAAATACCAGCTAGTAGAATTATGTTAGCAACCCTATTCTGAATACCAGTGTAGTCCAATGTATGTGGATCAATGGTCCAGGCTCATGGTTAACAGCCCATTGTGCAGTTGCAATGCACAATGCACAAAGGCAATGCAAAGAGGCATGTGCATTCACATGCTACTGTGTTTACTTTTATTCACCAACACAAGCACAATAGTCCCAAATATTCAACTCTACATACACCACCAACTGGATATAACTGTTGCGCTTCATCCAAAAAGTCCACCTCACATATGTAGTGCATTTTATGCCTGTTGCTAACAGGATGCTGGCCAATGTGCATATTGTCTACATGTGTGATCTCTCTTTCTACTCTTACAGTTTTAAAGTGTGCAAATGCAAATTCCCATTTAATGTAACATGTTATTTGGCTATGACTTGAAAAATACCATAGCAATCTATATTGGTCCTTGAACTGTTCACACAGGCTAGGAAAATTAGGAGTTTCTAAAAAGGAGTTTCTTTTAAACATTAAACATGCCATAGGCAGGAAGTCTTATCACTGAACCAGGGGAGTAGTCCTGCAGTCTGAAGTAAAGATTTAAATTTTACAATTTTCTTTCCTAACTACAAAATATGAAAAAGCTGTAGAGTTGACCCTCCACATATGTGTCTTTGACTTTGTGGATTTGGTTATTCATTGATTTAATTGATATGTTCTCTCTCTAGGAATCTCTAGGTCCTCCAGCATGACTCTGTTAGACTTCGGCCACAAAATCATGCTGGATGATTTAGAGCAGGGGTAGGCAACCTTTCCCCTTTAAGGGCCAAGGGACTTCAGCTCCCAGAATCCCAGGAGCTATTGGCCAACATAGGACTATTGGCCAACATGGCTGAGGCTTCTGGAAGCTGAAGTCCCTCGGCCCTTAAAGGGGATAGGTTGCCTACCCCTGATTTAGAGATTCCTAGAGAGGTATTCTCTCAGATAAAAAAAGGTGGTGTTTTTATTTGCAGTTTTGAAAAACTTTCACAGGAGTCCTGTGCCGCTAACTCCAGAGAATGTGGAGGGCCCACTGTGTTTTTTTTTCATGGTTAATAGTTTGGTTAGTGATGCCCTTGTTCCTGATTAGAATATCAGTTGCCCCAAAGAGTCCTTGCTCACATCTCCTTAAAGCAGGGGTAGGCAACCTTTCCCCTTTAAGGGCCGAGGGACTTCAGCTCCCAGAATCCCAGGAGCTATTGGCCAACATGGGACTATTGGCCAACATGGCTGAGGCTTCTGGGAGCTGAAGTCCCTTGGCCCTTAAAGGGGAAAGGTTGCCTACCCCTGCCTTAAAGAAACAATACTAACCAAGCAACAAACAAAGAGAAAGCAAAAGAGACCAGGCCAAGCATCTTGTTTGTTCAGCTCCAAAAGGAATCAAAACTGAAAATTCAACTATCATTATTGTTTTTGTCTCCTGTATCTTTTTATTTTAGTGTTTTAATCGGCAAACTGCCTTAAGTGCATTGGTGCTAAGTAAAGCTGGATTTAGACCATGATGTGTTTAGTTCTAACTTTGAGCTATCCAGAATGTGAATCCTATTCCCACAATGGGTTGAGCACTTGGAGAGCTCTTTCAAATTCAAATGGTTCACAGTCCTACTGGCATTTGAGCCACTGAGTACCACTAGTTCTGGCCCTATCCCAACCTTCCCCCTGGTTTAGATTACAAGGGGAGATGAACTTTATTTTATTTATTTATTGGATTTATACCCTGGGATGGAATCCAAGGTGGAGATTAATAAATTAGCCTTGCTTTTGCTTGTTGAATGCTGATACTGTTCTCTCGCTTTTGATTTTCAGACTGTTGGGGAGTCCTTGCTATACATGCTGGAAAAATGTCATGGCCCAGCTTTCAACATGAATGTACGTGAGGCCTGGACGAAGCTGTACAGTACTGTGGTGAAAGCTATGAGCTGTGGCTGGGACATTCCTGGAAAGGTGGAATAAAGCAGTGCCTCAGATGCTTGAGGGCTCTGGCTGTCCTTGATCAAGAACAGCTTGGAAGAGAGCACACTTGCCTCTCCAGCTTTGTGTACTTCAGAGTAATCTCTTTCTCTCAACAGCTTATATCTCTCTTGTTTTCTTTTGCATTCCACATGCCTCCTATGAAGAACATGATAATGCTCCCAAACCCCTTCGTAGTAGCAGTTCTACATATTGGTTTGCAGGGGGCAGGAGGAAGCCAGCCTGGATTTACATCTAGAGGAGACGCGGAAAAGCCTTGTTACAGGCCTTTAATCTCCATCTCTTTACAAAGAATAGTTAGAAGGATCTCCTAGGACAGAAAGGTTATTTCATCAGCTATTCCATTAAAGGAGAGAGCCTAAGGTTGTGAAGTGAACCAATGGAATGTGCATTTCCTTGTAATTAACCAAGCAGTATAGCACTTTATTTTTCTTTATTTTTTTAAAAAAGTGGGTTAATTCTACTTAACCATTTTCTTAGTATATCTGATTGTCAGGTGGTTATGTTTTTAATAAGTTTCAGCACAAATTACAACTTGGATAGTCAGTAGAGCTGTCAGTTCCTTGTGTGTGAAATTTGTGACAGATGTAGCTTTAGTCCTGGAAAAAGCTTCCAGAAATCATCCTGGTTTCAAGCCAAAGAGAGCTGGTAGCATAAAATCAATTGCTGGGCAACTGACATTTTCCTTCTTCCTCTTGAAGCATTTACAACAGCCTGTTGGATGTTTGGCAGAATCCTCTTTGCTTTTTAAATTTTAATTTGTATTATTAAAAGTCAATTTACTAGCCCTTATTATTGTTGTAGAGCAGTGGCAGGAATTGTGAATTCCGAGATGCTGGAATTGTGAATTCCTAGTTGCTGAACTACAACTTTCAATAGGTAAGCTAGCATTGTGACAGATACTTGGAGCTGCAGTTCAACATCATCTGGAAGGCCACAGAATTTCCACTCCTGTTATAAAGTCTGTCTTCAAAATCTGGGAACTTAAGACACTTGTTTAACTGTTTAGTTAATAAACAATTTAATTCAATCACCTTCCTTTCTCTGGCCAAATGCATTGGACTACAATTTCTGTCATCCCTAGTCAGTCATGCTGGTTGATGGGAATTGCAGCCTGACACATCTGCAGGGTACCAGGATGAGCAGGGTTGATTTGAAGCTGCCACCCCCATCCCCTGCACCTTTTACTTGCTTTCACTGCAGGAGCAGATCCACCCATAGGAAAAATCAGTGTGGATCAAAGATGAGATTCTGGCTATGACTATGTAAGGAGGCAAAGGATATCTTGTCTTGTCCTGGGAAGGGCAGATAGGAGAGAATTGTCTGTGATGATGAAGTGAGAAGGGTTTTTGGGGTCCTTCCACCATTAATTTATGTAGGTGATCTTGGAAAGCTTGCTGGTTTCAGATGGCTCCATGATCAAAAGTGGTGCAGATAGTGACTGAACTCTTTCTTGGACCACCATCAAGCCACCTTTTTGCTTGTGCTTTTATTCATCATTTTTAGGCTGATTAGACAGTCCTGCAGGATGGTATCTTGTGATTATATCTAAAATGTGAAACTGTTCAATCTTGTGGAGTAAGTAGGGGTGCACTTCCAGACAAAGTGGAAGCAGTCCCCAATTCAGAAACATATATTTCCTTTATGTGTAAGGGACAACTTTTCTCTGTGTGTCAAATATCAATTTAGCAATCTTTTTCATGTTTTGGTTTATTTGATGGTGTATTAAATTGTCAAATGCACTTAGGTGTTAGGTGCACTGAATTACTACTGTCTGGGAAAAAAGTATCTCTCCACTCAATCCTTACTATGGCTTGTTCGCAGGGCTCTAATTGTCCTGTCTGCTTGGTGTGTATCTCATGAGCTTGCATAACAACAGTCCAGTGGTTCATGCCATTGTGATTGAAGCCCTGGTTCCCTGGAGCATCAGGGAAGAAGTTAAACCCATCTCTGCTGGATTGTACTGTTTTAGATTGCAGATGGTGGCTCATAAGATTGAATGCTCCTCCATTAAAAAAGTATTGTTCCATGTAGAGCCCAAAATGTGAGGGATGTCTTTTGCCTTTCGTAGCTCTCTCTTACTGTTTGTATTTGTGCCATATTTGGTTGACTTGCAAAAGATTTTTTTTTTAAATTGCTATTGGTATGTGTCAGATCCTTTTGAATGTTGAGTTTTTCCTTTGTTATATTTCATCTGCTGGGAATGTGGCAGTGTTAGAACAATGCAATAATATCAACTAATTCCTACACACACACACACACACACACACACACACACACACACATATATATATGGTGGCTGGCATGCTGTTGGTTAATCATGTTTAGAGTAGACTCATTCAGTAAATTGTTGAGTGATGGATGAATCAACATTTTGGTAAATAGGTCATTATTTTCTATCCATGGCTACTTTTCCCAATAAAACTGGATTCAGTTGTTACTTGTTCTCTAGCCTAGATAAGATGCTGCCCTTCCTAACATTCTCCTGTGCCCTTCAGAGGGGCAAGAGCATCACCATTATTGCAGTGCCTGCTGGCAAAATAACTACAGCTGTTTTTTTTTTCCTCTTCAGTGCAAAACATAAAGGCATGAGGGACCTTTTAGGATATGAGCCTGACAGTTCTCCAAGGGTGTGGATTTTTTTTTCTCCAGTGCTGTATTTCCTATACTGTACCATGCCTGGGGGAAGCTGAACAAAGGAGTAGCTCAAAGCTGGAGAGCAGAATCTTTGCAAAGAAATTTTTGTATAGACAGAGACAGCTTACAGAAATGAACCCCATTTTCATGTATTTCTAAAGGAGAATTAAAGTAGGATATATATATATATATATATATATATATATATATATATTAGAAAGGCAATGGGGACTGGTCTGATTTATCAATTAAAATTTTGTGTTAAGAGCTAGTTTGGTAGACTGAGGGCATGTCCACATGGGCCGATTAAACCAGTTCCCTCCCTGCCCTCACTACAACCTGTCTGCATGACACAGGGCCAAATCCCTGATTTGAGTGTGAACTGTCTTCATGATATGAGGGACGTTCTGCACTGTATCTGCCTTATCCCTGCCTGAAACCTTTTTTTAAAAAGTCACCGTTTGTTCTGGATTTTGCAGGATAATCAGGAATACTCAAAAGTGATGCTGGGTCCCATTATGCTGCCTGCTGCCACTGGTAGCCCTGGTGGCACAGTAATTAAATGCCTGTACTGCAGCCACTCACTCATAAACCACAAGGTTGCGAGTTCAACACTAGCCAGATCACTAAAATGAGTACCCAGCTGCTGGGGGGCAATGAGCTTACAGTTGTAAACCGTTTAGACACTCCTTAGTGCGGTATGAAGCAGTATATAAAAGAAGCTGCTTTGCTTTTGGTATGAGTTGCTCCCTCTGAAATTGCTGAGTGTCTCATTGTGACCTCAGAGGGAGCAAGCCCAGAATATTCTGGCCGGTGTAGATAAGCCCTGAGTCCCAAGCACAGGAACTGCTGACTAGTTACTGTATCTACAGCAGCTACTGTCTCTCTCTAGACCAGGGGTCAGCAACATTGTTGCCGGGGGGCCGGGAGGGGGGGAATGGTGCAGAGGCCAGGTGGGTGCGTGAGTTTGCGCTTGCCCCCCTGTGCATGCGCAAGACGGCGGACGTCGTGCGCATGTGTGCATGCATGGGGAGCACCATTTTGGAACGCCCAGTGCATGGGGGAGGGGGGGCTTCCCTGGGCCTTGGGAGCACCTCCCCATGTGCACCGGGTGAATTCTCACGGTGCACGGGTGGGGGGGCCTTCCCTGGACCTTGGGAACGCCCCCCGCATGTGCACCAGGCGAATTTGCACGGCGCTTGTGCGGGGGGGTGTTCCCAAGGCCCAGGAAAGGCCCCACGGCGGCTGTGCTGTGTGAATTTGCATGGCGCAGCTGCCATGGGGGCTTCCAAAATGGCACCCGCGCTCATGCGCGGGGGGGGCGGCGGCGGCAGTGGGACCTGGCCTCCACGGGCCACACTCGGCCCGCAGGCCATAGGTTGCTGACCCCTGCTCTAGACAGATATTTGATTGCAGAAGCACATGGCACTATTTTATCATGTTTTGGGCTTCATCTCTGTGTATATAGAGGTAGATTATATTTTGGCATAGTTGCGAGTGACTTAGATAGAATTTGCCTTATTTAAATATAGATTTTGGTCCTCTCTTCCATTCTTCTCCTCACCTAAACAAAACCTTTGATTCCCTCCAAGCAGCTTCTGCCCTAGAATATGTATGTTCATCAGCCCATTCCTGTGGTCATGCATTACAGCAGGGGTAGGCAACCTAAGGCCTGGGGGCCGGATGCGGTCCCCCGAGGCCTTTGGACCAGCCCCAGGCTGGTCCTGCCGCCGCCGCTGCCCCCCGCCATGATGATATTGATTATTGATGTTATTACTTGTTCTTGGGGTTTTCTTGGCAAAATCTCCACAGGGGTTTTGCCATTTCTTTTCTGGGGCTGAGAGAGTGTGCATGCATATTTTTTAATTTTTTTTAATTTTTTAATTTATTAATTTATTTATTTTTGGTGCTTCGGCCCCCCAATTGTCTGAGGGACAGCAACCCGGCCCCCAGCTCAAAAACGTTGCCTACCCCTGCATTACAGTATGAATTCTTACAGAAGCAAGCTAGCTTTGTGGGAGCTCTGATTTCCATAGTAACTGAAGCAGGTTGTGCCGAGGCAGGCAGTTACCTACAAGAGGAGCAGCAGGTTGCCCTTTTGCATTGCCTGAAAGTGACAGGGACTAGATTTCCAGGTGGCAGCAAGGCAGATGAGGAGATAGATATCAATTATTATATGGATCAGTGGGCTGCTTGTGAAATCACAGGACTATCCTGATCAGAAAATATGCTGAGAATAAAGGATAAATAATGTTGGGGTGGCAACATCAATCTCTACATATGGAGTTAAGTGTTGTTTGTGCTACACAACCTGTGTTTTGAATGCCAACATTGTGCAACTGAATATGAACCTGGATACACAACCAAAGGGGTGCTACTGCCAATTTTAGCAGGACAGATGGATACTCATGGACCCAGAATGTACATCCACATGAATAACAGCATCACATCTCCAATTCTGCTTCCATGACCTTGAACTGAAGGGAGGACATTGTGTACCAGACAAAAATAATTCAGTCACAGAGTTGGAAGAGGGATTGCAAGGGTCATCTGCTCCAAGCCCCTGCCATGCAGGAATATACAACCGGAGCCATCCAACCTCTATTTAAAGATCTCCAAGGAAGCAGAGTCCACACCCTCTAGTCTACTATGAAGCTCTTCCTAACATTTAGGTGGAATTTCTTTTCTTGTAATATAATTTGAATCCATTGGTTCATGTCAATGGCCAACTGATTCCAGATGAGAAGTTATGTATGTTTAAGATACCAACAGGATTTCAGCTCTGGTGTCAACTTCCACATTCCTGGAAGCAAATGCCTGAGCATGGGACACTTTGTTGCACTGTGCTTTTTTCACCCCCTTCCTATGTGGTTTATTATAGGCTGTTGCTTTAGGAAACATACCATCCAACATGGATAAATGCCTCAGAGTTGGAAAGCTGAACTTCACCCTCCACCTGGCCCTGTCAGCTTTCTCCACTGTACAGCTTTCACATTCATACAAAGAAATCAGATATATTATGGCATGGATGATCCTAACTTTGGTGTTCAGTGATAAATTATGGTTTTATGTTCTTATATTGTGTTTTTAATTTGTTATATTGTTTAATACTTTCTTAAGGGGGGGAGGGATTATAATGTTTAATGTTATATTTTAATCTTGTCATATTTTATTGTTGTCAACCGCCCGGATTGGTTCGCCACAGGGCGGTATACAAATAAATATTATTATTATTATTATTATTATTATTATTATTATTATTAATCTTAACCATTGGGGATGGTATCCGGATGATCCTAACTTTGGTGTTCAGTGATAAATCTTAACCATTGGGGATGGTATCTAGTTCCTTCATGCCTGCCCCTCCAAGTCTTAGGGGGGTTGCAGACTGCCAGAAATAGTGCAAATTGAGTCCACTTTAAGGGTTAGGGTTAGGGTTAGGGAATCATGGGAACTGTATTTTATTGTGGCACCAGAGCTGTCTGACAGAGAAGGCTCAATGTCTCAGAAAAAAACAAAACAATTCCCATGATTCCCTAGCACTAACCCTAACCCTTAAAGTGGACTCAATTTGCACTATTTCTGGCAGTCTGCAACCCCCCTTTGTCTTTTCCTGATCTTTTTGACTGTGGTCTCCATTTTGATTAATGACTGGACCAAGGCATAGAAAATATTTTAATTATAAAAATTGTCGTTGTTGCTGTGACCAAATCCTGTTTGGTTGATGATGCAAACAAACATAGTCTGGTATTAGAAGTTAGAGACATAGCCATATTAGTCTTCAATACCAGCATGCAAAGGGATCTTGTAGCACCTTTTAGACTAACTGAGCGAAAGATGTAGTAGCATAAGCTTTTGTAGAATTGGTCTACTTCCTCAGATACAGAGTGAATTGTGCTACAACTAGTGTTCTCAGATGCTACCAGATGCCTTAGTATATATTGACTGGGTTATCCATATAACTCATTGTGATCTGTCAATCATATAGACAGCCTCCGCCAGTGTAGTATAGTAGGCAACATGGAGTCCTCAAAGTGGGTTAAAACTATTATGCTCCCTGACCATTGGTACTGATTGACAAAGAAAGAAATGCTAATGGGAAGAAACCTCCTCCTATTTACCAGTTCTCTCCTAGAAATGTTTCCCTTGCCACTGTATTATGAAGAAAAAAGGGTTAGGAGGTTTGGAAGCCCTCTGGTTCAGCCAGAACAGTTTCAGGAAAGAACTGTTCTCTCTTAGGAGTTCTGTAGTGTGAAAAACATTCAGGGGTAGCTGTGTTGGCCATTTAGCAAATTCAAACAAAAATCCATCAGTGATACCTTTATTGGCCAACCAAAATGCACAGTATACTTGTTGCAAGCTTGTTGCAAGTCATGGAGCTTCGAAAGCTTGCAATAAGTATATTGTGCATTTTGTTTGGCCAATAAAGGTATCACGGATGGATTTTTGTTTGTAGTGTAAAAAGTAATGCTGTTCATTACTTGGGTGATTGTTAAGGCTAGATTAGTAAAATAATTGAGAAATGCTGATAGGGATAGAGACTTCCAGAAAAAGGAAGGGAAAGCTTTATATTGGTTGCCCTTCAAATTTGTGTTACTGCTAGAATTTTGTTGGTAAGGAACAGGTGCCTAGGCCTATGTGGCCATATGAAGAATTGATATTTAGGGCTCAGTGTGAACCTTGACTACATGTTAGAATTTTAGAATTCATAGGACTGAATTTCAACTTTGGTTACATGTTGCAGTTTATAAAACAGACTTTGTAGGGGACCAGGAACTGCTTCAAGATAAATCTTAGCCATAACCTACCTGCTAGAAACAAGTAAGCTTGTTCCAGCAATCATTCATTTTATTTTCAAGCTGCATCTGTAAGTGTGGATCTTTATGTGGGCAAAACAGTACTGCATGTGTTCCAAGAAGGCAGGAATTGGCTGGCTTACAGAATCTCAAAATGAGAAGTAGCCCCTCAACACCTGTCCAGAACAAAACATCAAGGGAAACCCCCCCCCCCACCCCATATAGTACAATGGGGACTATATATGTTCAGTGGGATTGGGGTTCACATTCTTGGGTGGAAATGAAAAATTGACATTGAATGGCATGAAAGAAGGCAACATTGGCTGGCTGGAAATTTGAACAGGAGCCCTATACAGGCTGTGGTATTTTGTTGCTGGCTGCACTTGTACATTCATCTCCAAACTTCAGGGGAGTCTGGCTGTCACCACAGAGACAAAATGGCAGCACATTTTCACAACTAGAAAATATTGGCAGATTTAGATTCTCAGGGTTTGGAAAAGTTTAGAAAAAAATGGGAGGGACAATCCCATAACGACCAAATGGAGCAAAATGTTGGGAGACCAAAAGAAGAAAAACATGATGCTGGATCAGAGGGGAAATGGAGGGTCTGGAAGTAGGGGGTGACAGTAAAATCCATGTTAGATCAGGGATTTGTGTTCTTGATTCTAACCTTTTTCTCTAACTCTAATAAACCATGGGGTCAAACTCATTGCACTAAGTGCCTATCCTTATGTAACTAAAATGACACCATCGACACACAAAAGGAAAGCATGAAGAGGCTTATCAGAACCTTTCCTGCTCTAAGAGAGGGGGGAATCTTAAGGATGAGGGTGGGGGAACACTTCACACCATCCCAATGGACACAAAGTATTCTGTGGCTGTCAAGCTTGCTATGTCTGGTGTTGAAAGAGAGCAGGGACAGAAAACCAGGGCTAGAATGGAATGCAATAGTCTCAAAGATGTTTTCTTGCAGATTCCCATAAACACTGGTTGATGAGGGTTTTTTTTTTTAAATACACATGTAAACAGTAAGAATGCAGTCATGGGACAGTTACCATGCTCCCATGGTAAGATGATGTAAGCAGAATGTCTGCTTCTTTTTGCTGTGCCATCCATGTCTTCTAGCTTAGTCAATTTGTGGAGGAGATTTCCAAGAGGTCTCCCCTGATAATGGCTTGTTTTGAATACTGTTTGTTTTTAGTCAGATGGATCCAAACAATCCTTTATTCTCAGTACCACCATGTGCTTAATAATATATCCTTCCATAAATGTCAGTGGAGATGGCCAGAGAACCCCAAGAGGCTCCATGAGGGTTTCCTTCACCTTGCTTGAGTTAGTATCATGCCGCATAAACATGTGCAGCTCAACCCCAGGCTCCAGCTGGGTGAATTAACTTTATTCAAGGCACGGTCATAGCAGTAAAGAGAACAAGATACAGAACTCCGGCACATTCCTATAGGGCAACAGCCAAGGGAAAGACAAGAGACCAGAGCTTCCCAGACACCAGACCCACACAGAGGCACTTTGCCACCCTGAAATAGAAGCTGCCACAAAAGAAGGCCTTGATATTTGCTACACTAGCATGTGAACAAGCAGAGCACCTTTCCTCCCCTTTTCTGAAATTATCCTATTGATTATCCTTACTGAGTATTATCTTTCTTCCCATTATAGCAGCTTCCCTTGGTGAGGAAGGAAATTACTATAATTTCTTATGGGGTGGTGGTAGTGGTGAGATTTTGAAAGACAGTCCAGGGAATAGCCCACCTGGCTAGTGATACTTCACAAGTGGAACTTGAGTTTTGATTGAGGTGGTTAAATATCCTGAGATTAGAATAGTGACTTTTTTTGGACTACAACTCTTATGTGCCTATATTGGCTGGGTGGTTCTGGGAGCTGTAGCCCAAAAAACACTTTCCAATTATCATCGTCCTATAGAAGACATACAACCCTACCTATTAGTATTTGCTCAGATGAAAGTGCTACTGCCATCAATAAGGCTTGCTCTCTAGCTGTGTACATTTTGAAGCCTGGACTCAGGCTTGATCCTAAGTGCTAAATGTACTGCTTCATTGGTAGATGGTATTCATTCAAGGACCAGAGTTGTAACAACATAAGAGCAACTTTACTGAGATAGATGGTTAAAACATTCTTCCTTGACATAGCTCTGACCTTCCATTCTCTATAGTTCACCTCAAGGTTGCAAAAGTCTTCTTCATGGGAGAAGCAGATGCATGTGTGATTGAATCTCTGAAATATAATATTTGAGGCTATGGCGTGATACCAAACATTGCCAAAGGCAGTGAAGTTTCAAAGGGTGTAAGTGAATCTATGGTCCAAAACACACTGCAGAAATAATCCAGTGTGGGACTGATTTAACTGCCCTGGCTCCATGCTAGGGAATGCTGGGAACTGTAGTTTTATGAGACATTTAGCCTTCACTGTCAGAGAGCTCTGGTTCCACAATAAACTACAACTCTCAGGATTCCCTAGCATGGAACCAAGGCAGTTAAAGTGGTCTCAAACTGAATTATTTTTGCAGTATGTTTTGGACCTATGTCTTCAAATCTGGATCCTTTGAATCTTGGAACAGGGTTGAGGAATCTTTGGCCGTCTAAATATTTTGGGCTTCAATGTCCATCTGTCTTAACTACTATGAACTATGGGAAAGATTATGGTATACCAAAACAACTGGAGGGCCAAGAGTTCTCCATCAATGCTCTGGAGGATGGGAGCTTACCACTCCACTTTTAGAATGCTGGCTTGACTTTATTTCCAGTCATTCAGTTTTGTTACCTCTTGACATATGCTGCAACAACCTTCTCTTTCTGGCTGTGTGTTCACATGTTCTTTCTGCTATAATAACTCCCTATTGTGGCTCTTTGCCACTCTTACTTCTGCAATCACACTCACAAATGACATTCTTTTTCTTGCATCAAAATAATAGAGTGGCCACAGTTCAAATGCCATCAGTTAAAAATGCAGAGGGTAAAATTAAAAAATTAAGGGGATTGCGTATCACCAACAATTAGTACAATATGTTCTCCTCTCCAGCAACAGAATTTTCAAACAGATGTATGATCCAGCAAATGTGCAAATTAGGCCAATTCTTCTGATGTCCAATCACAGCTTCAAGCATAATGGGATGCATTATATGAAGATGAAAGAATATGCTAGCGCACAGACTTTTTTTTGCCACTAAGGAGCATCACTTTTATATACAGCATTATTGGCTAGTTTAACCCACAGAATATGGAAACTATTGTCTGTTTCTGTGAAACAAAGATCATGTGCTCCCCAAATCTTTGGACAGTTAAATTCCTGCTGCTACGCCTAGAGATATCAAGCTGAATAGGTATATATGCTTGACGCCAATCAGCAGCTCAATGAAAATAGATTAATCTGATTTAGAGCTCTTCCTTTATATGGATCAGAGCTTGGAACAATGGTACAAAAAGTCTAATTTGTTTTTAATTAGAGGGCCTCCAAACCTTACTCAGTTTACACCAGTGGTCGGCAGCCTTGGGACCTGCCCGTGGCTGGTTGTGCTGCCGCTGCCGCCACTGTTGCACGGGTGCATTTTGGCGCCCAAAATGGTGCCCGTGCTTGCGCACGCATGCGCACAGTGATGGGCGCCATTTTGGAATGCTCAACGACACTGGTGTTATGACGCTGCACCATTGGGTGTTCCAAAATGACACCTGCCACTGTGTGCATGCATGCGCAAGTGTGGGTGCCATTTTGGACGCCATTTTGGAGCGCCGGCACCGTTGGGCCTTCCCAAATGGCGTCCAGCCTCGTGCGCACATGCACGAGCAACGCAGGGCACAGTTTTGGAACGCCCAATGGCACCGGCGCCGTGCGCATGCACACGGCGCCATTGGCCGTTCCAAAATGGTGTCCCCATGCGTGCGCGTGCACACAACGATGGGCGTCGTGCGCATGCATGTGGGGGGGCAAGTGGGGGGGGGGAAGCACCCGCCCGGCCCCAGCACCATTTCCGCCCCCCAGCCCGCCGACAACAAAAGTTGCTGACCTCTGGTTTACACTGTTATTAGTGGGGAAATTTTCTAATGCTTTAATAAATAGCCAAGTTAATTGTAATTAGTTTTGGGGAAAGAATCTAGGGGATGGTGGTGCATAACCTACTGTGGTTAACACTGTTGCCCCTTAGTGCAACAATTTGTTGTTTCCTTGTTTAATCTGGTTCTTTTTGTACATCAAATTGCCACTCTCAGCCTGATAGTTTCCAATTACCTTAAACTACAAATCCTGCAATTCAGTTGCTGTCTGGTGGCATTTCTAATACAAAATATTTGGATGCTGCCAGGTTGGGGAAGATTATTGTAAAGAATAGCATGTAACAAGCTGTCAGTTATGATTTATCAATAATCTGGTTCTCTATTCTTTCCAAAACCTACACTTCAACAGGTATGTTATTCTCCCACCCATTAAACAATTGGATTGTTTGTCTGGATTAGAGAAGATTATTAAGGAATTAAGAGCTAAAGCCAATTGCTAGTCCAAAAGGAATGAGACCCACTGAAATGTATGAGATTTTGTAGGGATATAGCTACAGGGAGGCCAAATGAGGGCAGTGATTCCCCCCCCCCCCATATCCCACCATATGAAAATTTCCTACATTTCCTATTTTTTTTAGCACTGAAATATATGACATTTAAAATATTCAGAATAATTGTTGTGTTCACATTCCCTTGATAGCTTTGTTTGCCCCTTTCTTTTGGATGCATAAATTATGGCTGAAATCATGTTGGAGATTTTATGGTCAACTGTTGGAGACCTATGGTACGTAGGTCATAAATGGACTAAGGACTTTATCACATGGGATGGATCCCATGCAGAAACTGAATTTAAAGTTGAAAAAACCCACAAATGTGGGTAGATTTTCAGACGTTGGAGGTTAACTTGAAAAGAAAGTAGACAAAACCTGCAAAAATAGGTTGATTTTCACATGATGTTACCATTAATGAGCATTAATACCACATTAACCCAAATGGAAACTTAACAAAACCCACTCCTTTTTACTTTCAGAAAATCCTGAAAGTAAAAAGGAGCGGGTTTCATCTAGTTTCTGTTTGGGTTAACGTCAGATTAACCCCGTCATGTCTGAAAAACAACCCACTTTTGCGTTCCCCCCCCCGACTCTTAAATCCCATTTCTTCATGGGATTTCTGCAGTTTGCCCCCATGTGATAAAGTCCTTACATATGTGGCAATTAGAATTGCACAGTTGTGTTAGGTCCATACCCAGTAGTGGGCTGTGGTTACATCACTACATAGCAGAGCCAACAAAGTGCCTGGTTACAGAACCATAAATTAAAAGAGACCTCAAGGGCCATCCAGTCCAACCCCCTGCCATACAGGAATACACCATTAAAGTACCCCTGACAGATGGCCATCTAGCTTCTGTTTAAAAACCTCCAAAGGAAATTTCATCACACTCAGAGGCAGCGTATTCCACTGGTGAACAGCTCTTACTGTTTGGAAGTTCTTCCTAATGTTTAGGTAGAATCTCTTTTCCTGTAGTGTGAATCCATTTTTGCTCCATGTGTTAGTCTGTAGGAGCCCTGGTAGCGCAGTGGTTAAATACCTGTACTGCAGCCACTCACTCATAAACCACAAGGTTGCAAGTTCAATACTAGCCAGGGCTCAGGCTAGACTCAGGCCTGCATCCTTCTGAGATCGCTAAAATGAGTACCCAGCTGTTGGGAGGCAATGAGCTTACAGTTGTAAACCGCTTAAGACACTGCATACCGATATGAAGTGGTATATAAATGAAGCTGCTTTGCTTTTGCTTTTTTTAGAGCAGCAGAAAACAAATTTGCTCCATCCTCAATGATATCCCTTCAAATATTTAAACAGGGTTATCATATCACCTCTTAGCTTTCTCTTCTCCAGGCTCCCTAAGTTGCCTGTCAGAGGGCATGGTTTCCATAATCTCACTGTTTTGGTCCCCCTACCAGACACGTTCCAGCTTGTCAACATCTTTTTTGAATTGTGGTGCCCAGAACTGAACACAGTATGATGAGCATTGGTATTGCACTGGTGCTGATACACATTGGTCACCAATTCACATTGGGCACTCTTGCTAGTTTCCCATTAGACATTTTTGCAATTCAGTAAAGCAATTTCTTAGTGTTGCTGCTATGTAGACAGATATATGAAAAGTGGCTCAAGTGGTTAAGACGCCGACTCTGTTGATTGCAAGATCTGCAGGTTGGCAGTTCCAGGCCCAGGTGCGGCAAGATGGGGTGAGCTCCTGTCACTAGTCCCAGCTTCTGCCAACCCAGCAGTTTGAAAGCATACAAATGAAATTAGATAAATAGGTACCACTTTGGTGGGAAGGTAAACAGCATTCTGTGCAATCATGCTGGCTACATGATCACATAGTCTCTGACAACGCTGGCTCTTTGGCTTAGTAACAGAGATGAGCACTGCCCCCTATGGTCGGACATGACTTGACAACCTTATCAACGGGGAATACTTTTACCTTTATAGGATTCTGGTATATATTTCCAAATTCTCAACTCAAGTTTGAAATTACTGCAATGCTAGAAATTTGAGCTCCAGGAAAATGTCCTGGGGGTAACACAGAATTCTTACTGAGGCAGCAATGCCCTCATCTTGCTCCCCTTTAGCTAATGCAGTGTATGACATATTGATTGTATACATTTACACTACTTGCTAAATTGGGTTTAGCTTGATGTTATTACTCCAGTTGGGGGATACTGATTCAATGGATTATTCAAACATTAACTGCTGTACTAGACTGAGATTTGTTGTTTGTTTGTGGGGAAGCCTTTAAAATGTGTCAGTTCCCACCAGTAATCTGAAGTAATGTCAGCTCAGGAAGAGCATCATCACTTGACTCTTCTGCATGAATGATACAGATCTGGGACTACTCATTGCCATGCAATGTGATTGAAGGCAGTAGAAAATGCATCAGCCCCACATTGAGCAAACTATGCTTTGTTGAAGCAGAGCTTGAGCTACATTATCTGGCCAAAAGAAAGAAAAGTAGCCCAGTCTCAACACTGTCATTGTTTATTTTCCCAATACAGGGAAATAATTACTATGTAGTAATTATGAAATAAATAATTCTTTTAAAAATCGCTTAAATTATACTGGGAAAAATATTTGGTTTGCTGAGCCATTATCTATTTTTGCTTAGGCTTTGGTATATTAGCTGAAGATAAATATATATAGAACTTGCTTATATTGTAATTTGGAAAGATTGGTTATTGATGCTGGTTTGTTTGTTAACTGCCCTCAAGTCGATCTCGATTCATAGTGGCCCTGCGAATGGACATCTCCAAGAGCCTCTGTCCTCCACTGCTTTATTTAATTCCTGCAATCCCATACCTGTGACCTCCTTAATCCATCCGTTAGCATGTGGCCTTCCTCTCTTCCTACTTTCCTCCACCTTTCCCAGCATTACTGCTTTTTCCAAGGAGTCCTCTCTTCTCATGATGTGTCCAAAGTATGACAGTTTCAGTTTGGTCATTTTGGTTTCCAGGGAGGTTTCCGGATTGATCTGCTCTAGGACCCACTTTTTGTCCTTTTGGCTGTCCATGGGATACTAAAGGCTGGTTTTCAGTATTGCAATTACAAAATTACATAAATTTGAGTCATGGTCTGTAACTGGTCTGTATTCACTATGACTACATAGTTTTTCTGTAAAACTCCATAAATACAATCCAGCTGACCTTAGGAGCTAGCAGCCAGATTAGGTGAAAGAAGTCCTTTCAGTGCAAGGCACAAGGAGGATGACATTTCCACCCACTTCCCACTACTGAGTGAGGCTACAACGATCAGAAGAAGGAAGGAGGAGAATGAAAACACTGTCCTTTCTCTCTCCTCTGATCAGAATTAATCTTCACCTGATCTAGCTGCTGGCTCTTAAGGTGGGCTGGGATGTGTGTGTGTGAGACCAGGAGACTTTCTTAGTTATGGAGGTGTCAGCTTTCACCCAACCATCAGCCTCCACCATATGAAGGCAACTGTTCACTAATATAGGTGCATAATAATGACAGTAGCCATAAGTGAAGTGGATCTCTGAAATGAAAGTTAAGCCAAAGAACATCAAAATTTGCCCTTAAATACATCATTAAAAGGGTAAGGGGCTCTTTTCTCTTGATTAGGAGGGAAGGGGCTTAGAATTAAGTGCTACCCTATTCTGTCCCCAAATATTGATCTTCTCTCTCTTTTAATCGACTCTGATAGACCTTTAAAGGGGATTAATCCACCCAACACAGGAGTCTGGGGACCTTTCTTATTCTTTCTTAGAAAACAAGGAGCAATTTTGTTTTCTGCTGCTCCAGAGAATAGAACCCAGAATAATGGATGCAAGCTACAGGAAAAGAGATTCCACCTAAACATTAGGAGGACCTTCCTGACAATAAGAGCTGTGATGGAGTCTTCTTCTTTGGAGGTTTTTAAACAGAGGCTGGATGGCCATCTATCAAGGAGTGCTTTGTGAGTTCCTATTGGAATTGCAATGCATTCAGGAGAACAACAGAGTGAAAAGGAATAAACATATATCTCCCAGCTCTATTCTTACGATCCAAGTCTTCTCCCTACTTCTCACAGCATGTCTAAGTCAAAAAGGTCTGTTAGATTCAATATGTTGTGTTTCTGAGTACAGGCTTGTGGTGCTGATTCAGAAACACCTGAGAAAGTTTGACATTGAGTCTTGACCCTAATTGAGTTAAAAGGATTAAAGACCCATAAAACTGAGAGGGGGCAATAAATCTAATGCAGAAGAGAAGGAAGAGATGCATCTCAAGTTGCTCAAAAGATGACCTATTTAAAGATTTTGCAGTAATACAGATAATATTTTTAGTTTCTTGAGATGTTTCTCTTGTTGATTTTATTGGCTGATGGCCAGTTTCTCCACATACTCCATCACAATTCCACTCCAGGTACAAAAGCCTGTGATACTACAAAGCAGCCTAGTTGTTGTTGTTGTGTTCGAGTCATTTCTAAATTATGATGACCATAAGGTGACCCCATCACTGGGTTGTTTTGTGTGTGTGTCAAGATTTGTTTCGGGAGAGGGGTGCCATTGTTCTTCTGAGGCTGAGAGAGGGTGACATGCCCAAGGAAACCCAGAGGGTTTCATGGCTGAGGGAGGATTTGAACCCTGGTGTCCAGAGTCGCAGTCCAATACACAAATGACTATACCATGCTGGCTCTCTGCACAGAGAAGAAAGTATTATAGGGAGGTTAGCCCTCACTTTCCTGCTCCAGTTCTGTTTAATTTTAGATGACTGGCCCATTTAGCACAAATTATAGGAAACAATTGAACAGAGTTCAGGTGTGCAAACATGTAGCTAAAGCTACATATTATATATCTCAGAGGTCAGTTCTTAGATCCCTCATAGGATACAAATTAATAAAAGGATGGTGATGGTGTGGCCCTCCAAATGTTTTTAGACTGTAACTCCCAGCAGACTAGAGACAGCCTAATGAATCCTGGGAGTTGTAGTCCAGCCACTTAGGGAAGGTTAATACATAAACATGAGGTTGCTGTGTTGGTCCAGGAGAACAAAACCAAATTCCTAGCAGGGAAGACCCACTAAAATGCCAGCTTTTGAGTTCTTTAGACCTCTTCCATCAGGTAAGCTGCTGCTTTCCTTTTTCTTTTAAACCACCCAGTCTGATGAAATGATTCTGCAGAATTCTTTTCTGTATGGTATCAACTATCATCCCAAAAATGTAACTATGCTGAGCTGGCTGAAATGGTCTGAACAACAGTGGGCAAGCTAATTCAGTCCAAAATCAATTTCTTCTTGACTGCGTTCAGACTTTTTTTTTTTTTTTTAGTGTGTTTATCCTGGTGGATTAAGCCTAGCCTTAATGAAATTTCTGAGGCTGGGCCCTTGCCAAGTAGGGACAGGAATAGTAATTTTGCCTAAATGATTCATACTTGCAAGCCATATATTGGAAAACAGAGGGTACGACACCAAGTTAGGAACTCCTGTATGAAGCAAGGTTTTTGAACTGTGTTTTGCTAAGAAAAGAAACACCCAGATAATGAAGGGAATATATCAGGTTGGGAAAGGGAGGTTTTCAGGCCACATGTGGCCCCCAAGTACCCTGTACCTCCCCAAAGCCTCCACCCCTGCTTTTAAAAAACTGTCCACTAGCCAAACAGAAAAGGTTAAGTTATTTCCAGTGGGAGAGGTTCATGTTTTACCTGCATGTCAGATGAGTATTACAAAGGAATATTCAGAGCACTAAAAGAAAAGATGACAAACCTAGTTCACTACCCCAAATGTATCTTCAGAACACAGGGATTCAATGCCAGACTTTAAGAGCTAAGCATTCAAAGCATTCTGTTCAGAAAGGCAAACCTATTAATTTCACTTTCTTCAATACTTGCATTTTTAAAATCTTTGTATATTTCTTTACAGATTCATTGGAAAGAACCTAAGAAATGTGCAAATATTTGGAACATCCCTGCCAAAAAGTGAATCAAATGAAATTATTATCCACCTTTAGATAGCTTGCATTTACTACCAACTGGTAGCCAGAGATGTACTGCCTTTGGATCTGGAGGTAACATCCAGCCATTATGACCAATAGCCATTAGCAGCCCTATCCTCCATTAATTTGTCTAGTCCCCTTGTGATAATGAGAGGACACACAGATCCCTCACACCCATCTTAAAGATGTGCAAGGTGATGGCCATCTCTACATCATGTGTTAGCAAATGCTAGTTTAACTATGGGCTGTGTGAATATATATTTCCTTTCCATCAGGTTGAATCTCCCCCAGTTCAGGAGAAGTTTCACATTCTGACTTGCATCCTAGATTCTTCTCAAAAGAGCTTCTTAAGATTACACATGAATATTCTAACCTATAACCATGTTGGTTTGAAAATAATTCCCACAGCTTTCAGCGACAGCTACTAACTGAATCTTAGGTGAAATTCAGTTTAAAAAACATGTTTTCCTTTGCATTGAGCTCTAATTTCTATGTATTTTTAGTTTTTCAGGTCTCCTATGTGCAAAGTAGGCCTTGAAGATGGAGATAGGGTTTCCACTTTAAAAACAAACAAGCAGATCTCTTATGCTTTTAAGAGTTGCATGACAGGCAGAAATCTAACAAGCAACTCTTTTCTACCAAAGGAACACAGTAGGTTGTTAAAAACTCTCTGTAGTTACAGCACCTACAGCTAAAGCTTGGAAAAATTACTTTTAGAACTATAATTCCCAGAATCCCAGCAGCATGGCCAGTGTCCATACAATTAATTTTGGAAGGTGTAATACAAAGTTGCAGCTTTAACACCCCCATCTGACTGCTGAAACCCACCTTAAAAGCCAGTCAGCCATCTGGAGGAGTGAAGAAAATCTGCAGCTGCTAACTGGGGGTGTTGCAGGATGGCATGACCAGTCCTCTCCCACCAGTGAGAGGTTGAGATGAAGAGTTGCAAGAGGTCCCTACAGGGATCCCTGCTTCTGTTCCTTGGAGCATTGCTTGCTGGCAGGAGCAGACTGGTCACATCACCTTGCCGCACCCCACAGCAGCAGCATAGACATCTAATGCCCTGGATGGATGGATGGATGGATGGTTTTTAAGATGGGTATCAGGATCATTTGTGGTCATGGTGACAGGGCCATGATCACAAATGAGAATATAAAACATTTATGATGTCTTAAGTCCAACTTGGAACAACATGACTAACAAGATACCAGCCAATGTTTGCAACCTCTACTTACAGGCTAGGAAAGTTTAGCTTACTAAATGAGAGGCATTATACAAAGCAGAGAGGCTGTGCTAGAAAAAAAAAAGTGGCACTTCTCTAATGGCACCCCATCTCATTTAACGTGGCATTGCCTATTCACCTGTATTTTCAAGTCACCCTATTACAGGCGTTAGAATACTAGCATTAGAGATTCACCCTGACCACCTCAGTCCCAGGAAATTAGCAGAACATGCTCAGCAGGGTGAATGAGAGATAAATAATTAATGGTCTAGGATATTATGTAATTATGTCCTGTTTTACAGAAGCAGATTCTAAGCAAAACAAGTTAATTCCCATGCATAAGTTTAAAGTAATTCTGATCACTACGCCTATCATTGTAATGCTCTTTTTATAGATGATTGGTTGAGTCAGATAATAGGATTTGGGATTGTAGTGTCATGCAGCCTGGGAAGTAATTTTGAACATGCTGATGTACAAAGGGTTATGGTCAATTAAGGGCAGAGACCTCATTTCTGTCTGCCTCAGATGTCAAACAAGTGCCAAAATAGATGGGATTGTAATCCAGTCATGTGTTGAAACATAGATCTGCCACTTGTGATTCTCCAAATGTTGTTATGTTTCACAGTTCACACCACTGCCAAACATTGACCATACTAGCTAGGGTGATGTCCCTTGGAGTCAAACAGCTTCCACACCCATGGTATAAAAAGAAATCAAATGTGTAGACAAAAATGGCAGTGTGACATGAGCAAAATCCTTCTTTTACAGTCTGATGCATGTCTCATGCCCACCGACACAGACTGGAAAGGAATTAATTCATTCTACCACATGCCCCTTTTATTATAAAAGTCTTCCCTCACCCAGTTTTTCTGAGACTGCAGCAGATCTGGATTTACACACACACACACACCCATCATTCTCTCATCTAGTTCTGGCTTCAGGTTCAATATAACCTCTTTCCTCCTTGCTTCCCTCTCAAAACCAGAAATGTCTACCTCATTTGAATCAAGAGGCAGCAACTTCTGAACATGAGCAATTCTTCTGGCAGTCAAGAACACAACACAGGCCTAGAAAAACAGAGGCAAGACAGGCTTCTCACTTGGGCCAAATTGGCAAGATGAGTCTTTCTTAAAGGCAGTAGATTTGGGCAAAGCAACAATTGCAGCAGTAGCTAAAGGGCACATTATTATTATTATTATTATTATTATTATTATTATTATTTTAAAAAGCTAAGGATCTCTTGTTAGAAAGCTGAGTCTTTAAAAGCCCATGTGTTATTCAGGAAACACACAGGCCTTTGCTTCTGCAATGGATGCATTACAATGAGCTGCATGGTCATCTTAAGAGAGTCTTAGGAGGCACTTGCCATTCTACTCTACCTCCCAGAGTTCTGAAACACTACTTTCTTGGACTATAATGCCCAGAATCCACCAGTCAGAATTCTGGAAGTTCTAGTCCAAAGAATTAACCTCTCCCAGATCAGCTTCCTACTCATCCTCTGAAAGATTTACAGTAAAGTTCATAGCGATCATAGCTATCACATGATTCACTTTGTTTCCTCTTGCTGTAATGAGCAGAAGGCATAACACTATAGAACTGTTTTGCTACTATGAAAAAGAATGTAAAAGGAAAAGCCAAAAAAAAAAAAAGTATGGAAAATGAGGAGGAGAGAAAATTTGATATCTGAGGTCTGAAAGGGTTTGTCAGAAGATGCAAGAGCCAGGCATGGGTAGTCTCTGTAGCTCTGGAACAGAAGGATGTGAGGCAACATATGGAACACACTTCTGAATGGCTGCAGCAAAAGATGGAAGTAACACTGCCTTCCTAGGAACTTCTCAGTCAGTTCTATCTCTCTGCCACAGAGATCAGCTGTCTTCCCAACAGCACGGCTAAGAAATGTGCAGTGCTGAAAGGCCCATTGTGCGTCCTCCTGACTGGCTCTAGCCTAGTTAGCAAGACCAAATCCTTGCCCAAGACCAGTTGACAGCAGGACTGATATGGCATCTCAGAACTATCCAGGCCTTGGGACATGAGGTTTCCCCAAGCACTCCCAATACTTGCTTCCCTCCATCTGTCATGACTCTGACAGAAGATGGGGTCAATGATAGCGCATTTGGCTGTCCAGCACAGGCTCGGTTCTGTATTCACCCTCTGTGCTTTCCAGCTCTGTTTCAAAACTCTGCAGGCCACCCTCCTCCAGATTCTCTGCTTGCTCCAGACGGCTGCCCATAGTACCATAGGACTGGTGAGCTGGAGAGGCTGCTGGCGTGAGGCTGAGTTCAGGTTCTTGAAGTACTGCAGCTACAAACATCTGAGACACAGAAAGCAAGGCAATTACCTTCTGAGACATTTTATTTGCATCCTCTTTACTAATTAATTAAGTTCCCCCCAGCGCTTTCATGAGTCAAGTGATTATATGGAAACCAGTTGGACATATCGTATCTTGGGTTGCCATCAAGCTGAATACAGGAGAGGACTCCTGCAGCTCTAATGCTTAGCAGATCCTGGATGAAGAACACACACCATAAAGTTTTTGTCAGGGGAAACTACAGCACATCTTCTCTGGCACCCTCCAGAAGCCACTGCTGGTTATTAAAGCTACAGGAGCTCTGTCCTGTATGCAACCTGATAACCTGTCATCACACCTCAAGGATGCTCCTGAGTGCTCCAGGCAACGCTGGATTATTTACAACTGAAACAAATGCTCCAGGGCCCTCAAAGAATAGGGGCTAAATAAGGTTGCTGGCAACACATATGCACACAAGTGTCTGGCTACTTCCACCTTCATTTCAGTGGTGTCTGATAGCCTACGGTGGGCTCCAAGAAGAGGCGACATTTGCTCTCTGTGTATGGAACAAGCACCCAGGCTTGCCCACACTTCATATAAAAGCATTATGTACTGTAGTCAAGTCTGCCAAGAAGCTGTGAGGCAAATCTAGGAGACACTTACATTTGAATTAGGGGTTGAAGAGATGCTGCTCCTTTCTGTATCAATGAAAGCTCCTTCAGACTGTTCAGACATCTGCTTGCAGGTGAAGAGGTGTATAAAATAGGATGAAGAACCAAAAAAAAATTAAATCCAATGAATGCCCTGTCCAGAGTTCCCCCTGAAGAACTTGTTCATTCTGTTCATTCATATTGTGTGGGTCAATCAATACACGCATGTGTTTCCAAGAAGATATAAATAACAGGGAGCCCTGGTGGCACAGTAGTTAAATGCCTGTACTACAGCCACTCACTCACAAACCACAAGGTTGTAAGTTCAATACCAGCCAGATGCTCTGGGTCGACTCAGCCTGGCATCCTTCCTAGGTCGCTAAAATGAGTACCCAGCTCATTAGCTTACACTTTGTAAACCACTTAGTACACCAGTAAGCGGTATAGAAATGTACTTGCTATTGCTAAAATGTGGAGATCCTCAGGGTCTGAGGCTGAATCTATGCTTCATGGAGTCCCAGTTCACCATTCTCAGCTTGCCCAGATGGCCACACCTTCTGTATGACAACACTATTCGGGGTTTTTCCAGCTTTTCTATTTTTCCAGTTCTAAGAGGCTGAAATGCTTCTCCTCAGGCTTTTTCACAGCCACTAGGAGCTAAAGTTAAAATATGGGTTTTTCCCCCCATCATAATTTATTGCCTTTGGCCCTGTCCATCACTGAAATATGCCATCCAAAATTTGTTTCTTAGGTCCAAAACATACTGCAGAAATAATCTAGTTTGAGACTGCTTTAACTGCCCTGCCTCAATGCTAGGGAATTCTGGGAACTGTAATTTTGTGAGACATTTAGCCTTCTCTGTCAGAGAGCTCTGGTGCCACAATAAACTACAATTCTCAGGATTCCCTAGCACTGAGCCAGGGCAGTTAAAGTGGCCTCAAACTGGATTCTTTCTGCAGTGTGTTTTGGACCTTAGATTCACAGAGGTTAACATAAGGCTTCATACTGAAAGTGGTTTGGAAATGAGCTGATGTGAATACTGATGTAAGTGTATCTTCCAAAGAATGAGAGAACTATTTCTTTGTTTTTGGATTCCCAACATGTATCTCAAGTGGACACCAGTCACAAAATAAATAAATAAATAAAAATGACAGAAGCAGCACACGAGACATGAGGTATGCTCTTGTCTTTTCTAACCTGGTAACTGGAAGGCTTCCTTGGATGTAGCTTCTTCAGACACATGCCAAAAATCGAACAAAAGATACAAGAAAGAAGGACTACGCAGGTGAAGATGGTGATGGGGTGGACAGAGCCTAAAGCATTGAAGAAAAGAAAGACAGCACCATAAAACTACTCTTGTTTTGTTTCTTACAGCATTTGTGTTCTTACAGCATTCACATTTCTGCAAGCATACATTTATTTTGTCCTGTTTTCACATCAGTTTGTTTCCTTTTAAAAATGTATGCATTTCATGAACACAAAAACTTCACTCTATTTTTCTGTACAATTTCCCATAATATGCATAGTTCTAGCAAGCACTTTTCCATCACTATGTGTTAGAATTTGGCAATTCTACCAGATATGTTAGTATTGTTGGGGATAATGGGTGCTGGGGTGCTTTGTATTGTGCTGGATTGGTGAGAAAAGAGGTTTGGTGAAAGGGGGGCTGGGAGGAAGAGACAGATGGACTACTCTTTCGACCTTGGGCTTCTCTGTTCAGCAATCTGGAATACAGCGGGAGATTGGATGAAACTGGTAGCTAGAAGATGGTAAAGGAGGGGGTGAGGGGTGGGGCAGTAGATGATGGGGTTTTAATATACGGTACCAAATTTGCTATGACCTGGCAGTTTCTGCTTAAACACTGAAATGGTGAAATGCTGACTCTATGTTCTTCAATAAAGTTCTGTTTTGTTTCAACACTTCCGACTGATTGATTACACAAAAGTTCTGAGTTACCATTTCTGACACTATGTGCCTTTTTGTCAGAAAAGTGTTTCTGTATGCCTACATTGATTAGGAAAGAAATTGTGAGAAATGAGAAAACTAAGAGATAATTGTTTTCTAGTTTGTGTACTAGTTCAGGAACTGTAAATTAGTCACTTTATATTAAAATGTAAACCAAACAGATTTCATGCCCTCCTCCAAGTTTCTAGTTTTTCAATATCAGTTTTTATTGGCTTCTCTGCTGTTGTTCACCATGGCTGTATATGTGACGGCTGAAACACACCCCTTGTGTTAGGTTAGGGTGGGCATCTTTGGTAGATCTGGGGACCAAGTTTCTGCCTGTTAAGGCCATGTATACTGCAAAAAAATGCCAAATGATGACAATAAAAACATAACAAAATGGAAACAGTTTTTGTAATGCTAAACTGTTGGTAGTTTAAACTATAATCAATTTAAAAGGTGCACTGACAGTACTGCAAGTTTCTAGGAAAGTTAATTCACTCTTTTTTGAGTCAGAAAAAGGGCAGCCTGTGAAATCAAGGGGGACAGAACCTGCAAAAACATCTTTTAATTTAAACTTTAAACCTTATCAAAGACTTAAAACCTTATTAAAGACTGAAAAAAATCTGAACAGGCATTTTGAGATGAATAGGTTGTATAAGAAGGTTTTATTAGGTTTTAAAAACAATTTGATACTTTTAAAAATTACTGGTATTAAGATGATAGCTAATTTGTTTTTTTAAGCTTTTATTATCAGGTTCTCAGTTGTATCCTGTTTTAACCCTGTTGTAAGCCACCTTGGGTCCCATCTCAGGAGAAAGGTGGGATGTGAACTAATCTATTAATTTAATGAATTGAGAGCTGCAAAAATAGACTTCTGGGCTACATTGGCTCCAGGGCCTCAGCCTTCCCACTGTGCATTAAATAAAAGGATTACTTATCACCCCGCCTCAAAGCATGCCTTGAGAGAATGCCCCAGTCAGTACTTTCCACTTCAAAAAATCCATGCATCAGTTCAAATGTGCCTCACATCTATTCAGCCATGGGTTCTGTCCATTTACAGAGCAGAACAGCAGAGTTTCACGAGCCCTTTCTTCTGCGCCCACCAGCTATTTTCCGCCAGTGCTGGGCCAGTTCTTTAACAGACTGAAAACCACAGAGGGTGAAGTTACTTGGGCTTCCCAATCTTCAAGTTTCTAATATGCTTCTTAAAATGCAGACTTACAAATTTCATTTGTAGGAACATCTGTATGCTGGAGAGGACAAAAAGCCCCCAAGTCCAGACACTTACGTTAGATGTAGGGTGTCAAAAACACAAATCCTGTGTGCGTCTTCTGATTTCCCCCAATATGTGCACTGGCTTCTGCTCTGTTTTCATCCACTCTCTTTACCCTCATGGAATGGAAACACAAAGCAGAGAGCCACAATGCCTCGGAGCTCCCTCTTTTGCCTCTGCTGATAAGGACAGCAAATTAGAGTGTAGGCCCCACCAATGATAGTAGCCCAAGAGATCTTCTTACAGGGCTGTGCTGCCCAGCTTTGCCTCATACAGAGTCACAGAATCATAGAGTTGTAAGGGACCACACGGGCCACTGTGTCCAACCCTCTGCCATTCAGGAATACACAAGCAAAGCAGTCCTAAACATGCCCATCCAACCTCTGTTTAAAGACCTCCAATGATGGAGAGGCCATCATTCTCTGATCATTCTACTGTTGAACAACACTTACAGTAAAAAAGTTTTTCCAAATGTTTAGGTGGAATTAGGAAGCCATATGCTTAAGGGAACTATTTTTTTTTTTAAAGGAAGGCTCAGTGGGAGCCCTGTACCTACCTAGGCGGAGGACGGAGAAGAAAAGCAGCCAGAACATGCAGAGGATGGGAGCCACCACCACTTGGTTAATGGCTGCAGAATGGATGCGCTGGTTTAGCTTGGTGGGGATGTACACATAGTAAATGTTGTAGCGGTCAACCATGTGCTTCAGCAGCATGTATAGCAAACCTGTGTGTATAAAGAGACAGGAGGGAGTTGAGACAAGGAGAACAGCCACTCAGAAGTGACAATGAGGCAGAGAGATGGTCCAGGGATGGATGATGAAGCCCAGAGTGATTTTGTGGGATGACACTACCTTTCAGTGGTAGAGCACATGTTTAGTATGCAGAAAGTTTCAGGTTTGAAAACTGGAATATCCAGTCCAAAGATTCTTGGGTAGCAAAAGTGGGAAAGAATTTTGCCTGGGACCTCAACAAATTGCCATAGGTCAGAAAAGGCCTGCATGGACCTATGACCAGTGTAGAGGAAGCTTCAAAGAGTCTTGCTGACCATTCTTTCTTCTTCCTTTGTATTAAGATAGCAATGTCCTGGAAATAAACTGGTTATCACACCCAAGTGGATTGTCAGGGCCAAGTAATTTGATGTTAAATGTGTAATCACATTGCATTTATGAATTCAGAAGCTATATCCTCCACCTCTGATCTGGATCACGGACAACAGGGCAGGGAGACCTTAAATCTATTCTCCATGTTATCTTCCTGACAAAAATGCTAAATTTTCCTTGAAAGCTTCTATTTGCACCCTGGAAGGAAGCAAACTGCCAATTTTCCTCCACACAAATAACAGTGCCAGAGAGAGGAGTCATCAGCAAATGGCAGTGCAGGGGAGAGTCCAAGCACCCTTTGGGCTCATTTTTAATACAGACCAGAATTTGCACAGCTGCTTTACTTTTTTCCCTTCCTCCCTCCTTTCCTTCTTCCCATTTATAGATGCACATTTAGCATGACAATAAACCACAGGAAAAAAGCTTTAAAGGAATTGCAGGCCTGAATAGTTTCCTGCTATCATCATTTACTGCTTATGATAAATTCTATTGCTCAGAGAACAACTACCACCGGAAGTAGCAATTTCTGGAACTGGAACCTAGTAAGCCTCAGTTCTCTCTTAACATTTTTCTTATGATAAATGAGATAACAGATAAAGCAAAGCTTCAGTTCTCCTAGTGGCTATGCTGATGTGGAACTTAATAGTCCACAAATTCATTTTGTACTACAAAAAGTAATTTCTGCAAGCTCTTTCCCTCCATCTCAACTGCTATTTCAATAAGTCCTGACTTCCACTCATAGCCTTTAAATTCCACCTGACCACTTCCTCTTTGTTCTGGGGGGGTGGGTGGGTGATTTCCCCTTAGAACCATACTATGAAAAACCTTCAAAAGAGATTCTTCCATGGAAAATACCAATCCTATGGACTGGGTGAGGAATCCATGGGAAAGGATTTCTTTCCCTTTTCCCTGCCTTCAGTTTTTATTTTTTTAAAAATCCTTTCCACTGACAACAATGGGATGGAAAATCATAATGGCAGCTCCAGGACTAACACAGCTGTGTGTGTGTGTGTGTTTTTAAAAAAATCTTATCTGGAGCATCTCACAGGAACAGGCAGCACTGAGATCACTGGCTCTGTCCACAGTTGGCATGCATCCTTCAAGATGTTTAACTGGAACCATTTCAGCCTTGAAGATGAAAAAAAATTCCCACCTCAAAGCTGAGCAAACATGCATGAAAGAGTCTAACAACTGTAAACATAGAAAGTAAATGCAACTTATACTTTGCCCAGTGGCTCAGATTCCAGCAATGTAGAGTTTGGAAATGTTACTTTTAATTGTACTGCAAGGTAACATAACCCTGCATTTCCCCTTGAATTTACACCAGGTAAAATCCACCCACAAACCTACTCAGAATACCCATGTATACTGGTCCCTACATCATACAGCCTGACCAAACCACTGTCTCTCTGAAGTAATTAGAATTATCTGTACTTAGCTGGTTTTCTATCTTGCCAGATGAATATGTCAAAAATGCAGAAACTGTTCCTTTAAGCGGTATTGCTAAAGGTCAATTTACAGTGAACCTTAACTGTCTACCTACAAATAGAGTGTGGTCACGAGTTTATAAATATGACTCAAAAGACAGAGCTTTTGGGAACAGGCATATATACTTACCAAAGGGGACAATAATGGGACAGGTGATGCTATAGGTCATGACAACAGCAAATATGCAGCAGGTCCAGGCATACTCCAGTCCAAATTGGAACTCATAAGCTTGATTCTGAAGAAAACACAGTAGTACATTTATCCTGTTTGCAATTTCATGATGAGTTTAAAAAACAATGGTGTGTGTGGGACAGCACATGCCAAAGGACCTATGCAAACTTACAACATTCAGAACTGAGAGTTTACATCTGAGCACCAACTCCATGTTTAAGCTTTGGCTAGAAATCAGAATGCAAAACTATTTTTTAAAAAAGGATTGAAAACTGTGATTTGCATGTCTTATTGTTGCTGTTGTGGGCCTTCAAGTCATTTCTGACTTATGGTGAATCTACGGTGACCCTATCACAGGATTTTCTTGACAGAATTTGAACAGGTTTGCCCTTGCCTTCCTCTGAAGCTGAGAGTGTGTGACTTGCCCAAGGTCACCTAGTGGGTTTTTTCATGGCTGAGTGGGGATTCGAACCCTGGTTTCCCACTGTTCTGGTCCAATATACAAACCACAACATTACTCTGGCTCTCTTAACCATGCACTGCACAAACCATGGTTAAGGAAACTTCTCTGATTCTCTTGCTTGAAAAGTTACCAGCAGGTCTTGCTGGGTTCTCCTTAGATCTGCCCTTGGCAATTAAACCATGGAGTCACTAAATGTTTAGCATCTTAACTAGGGATAAGACAAGCCATGGTTAAGCACTGTCTCTTCTGCTCTGAACAGAATTTTGTGAGATTCCTACTCCACAAGTACTTTTATCATCTGATTAATGGAACTCGTTTCCAAGATTTATTTCCATATTTTCAAAACTTTTTTTAATAAAATCACTGAAAAAGAAAATGTTTTCCTTTTTTTAAAAAAAAATCAGTTTCTCAAGGAGTAACATTTAGCTCTGAAGTTAATACTGCACATGTTAATACTGAAGTTAATACTACACATATTTCTTTTGATACTCATGAAATATAATCTTGCTAACAGAGCTTATTTTTAGTTGAAATTGCTCATAAACATCTGGAAAAGCTGATCTTTGAGCCCATCCACCTGTGAGTCTTGTGGATATGAGGCAGAACATCTTTCTAGATCTAGTCTTTTTTGATATCAACAGTTCAGAACTTCCTCTGTACTGTACAATACTTGGAAATCTGTGAGATTCAGGGGACTCCATATAAAACAAGAGTTCAACTTTCTGGTCCTACCATGTTCATCTGAGTTTTACTGACAGAAAAATAAAACCACAGACCCGCTTTATATGGAGCCTCTCCGGTTCAGACTTAGCAAAGCAGAGCCGTGTAGCATAGACAATGAGTGCAGGGATCCGCAGAAGTTCCATGGCTGTCCCTATCAGACTGGAGGTGACGACATAGTTGACAAAGAAAGCACCATTATCAGGGAGAAAAACACACCTGTCCACAAAATAAAAATCAGGGAAGGTGGCAGAGAGAGAAAGAGAAAGAGAGAGAGAGAGAGACAGAGACAGAGGGAAAGTTGTTTAGAGAACACTTTGTAGTACTAGAAATCTCCAGAATTTTTTTCTTGAGAATCAAGGTCATATGCATACATGTGTATGTTATTTCTCACATGTATGCATGTCACATTGGTAGCTGGTGACTTCCATATCAATGAAGAAATGAATCCACGGCAGTTAATTTGAAAGGAAATTAATTATAAAGGTGCTGAAACCTATCCCCCCATCACCAAAGGTTCAGAATCTTGTATAGCTCTTCTAAAGTTTGGACAAAATCCAGATTGGAATCACCATTCCACTTTAATAGAAGCCACCAACCACCAGTGGATGCAAAAGAAATACTTATCACTAATGCTCAAGCTGGTATACGCACAAACTACACCATATTCAGCAATACTCACTGAAACTTTATCTCTGCCCGGTCTACAAAATGAGTGTCAAAGAGCCAACGGAAGAAGAGATCCAAACTGGGGAGTAAAAGCAGACAACAGTAACAGATTAGAAGTTTATATTCTGTAAGAAAATATACACATACAGGGCCAAGCTAAGCAGGACTCAAGTCAGTTTGTCCATTCTCTATTCCATAGTTGAACTGAGGAATGAGGAACCTAAGCTTTCTGTATGTTGTTGACCTGCAACTTCCTCCACCCTTTGCCTTTACTTGCTAGGGCTGACAGGAGCTGCAGTTCAACATCCTTCAGGGTCACATGTTCCCCATCTATAGTGCAACTATAGGTTCTTTACTTCAGAACCTGATTGTGGTGTATTATGTCTCTCATAGCACTAAAAATAATGGGAAATCTATCCATTGAAAAAAATCCTAAACACCTATCTAGGTGATCACATTAGGAGAAATGCTCATAATTTATATTTACATTGTTCAGGATGTAAATGAGAAAACCAAACTGGCTCCTTGCCAGATCTCTAGAGTGGATGGGCCATAAAACAGGCTGGGTAAACTGGCTATGAATGATTGATCTTGCATGTTATGGGGTGTGAGTCTTGGGTGCTCAATAGCTAACCCAGAATTAATTCTGTGCACTCTGTAGACAACATGAACAGAGCATTATTGTTTCTGCTTAAGGTGTTTTCTGCACTATACCACATAACTACATACTCAAGACAGACTAGATACAGATTTACTCATAATTAGAACAGACACACTGAACTCAGTGGTACTTACATTCAAGACTAACTAAAATTACATTGACTTTAATGGTTCTGCTTTAAAAGTATGACCAAACAGAGGTCCAATTTCATGATTTCATGTATATCTTACTAATAGTAATATGTCAAATATTGTCACTGTGTGAACAATTTGCAGAAAGTTTTAACTCCTATAATTAGTTAATGTTTTGTTTCTGTCCATCTTATTATAGCAATTGATGCCATATACACCTTCTCAATACTAGTCTTTTGAAAGATCACAAAGTAGCAGAAAGTGGAGCCCAAATATAAATTGCTATTATACCTGGTCAGTCCAAGTGAGGGCAAGATGATAACCATAAATACCAGGAAGAAGTAGCACTTGTGCATTGTGATCTGATTTTCATTTGATCTAAATGAAACAAAAACAAGTTCATCTGAGAGAGAGAGGAGAAAGACGGAGAATAAGGGAGAAACAACAAAAACTGAGGGAAGCTAGGCTGGAATTCTGCAGTGAAATATCAGGAATATACAAACAACATCAACTACAACACATCCCCAGATTAAAATATAATATGGAAAATTAATACATTTGCATGCAGTGTTCAAAGGAGCAGCCTTGATAGTCTGTTGAAATAATTCCAACCAATGATAGAATCATGCTAGGGCACAATTCTGAGTTATGCAGGTAGGTGTACCTTTTAAACGGTGGCATAAAGAGGAATCAAATACCACCTTATGTAATCAGCTTCCTGTTGGCTGACTTAAAGGCCAGTCTGATGTTCAGACACTGAAATAGGCACTGGACTGTCAAACATCACCACTGTGTAATTATGCTCATGATTATAGTTATGAGTCTTCATAGACTACAGTCTACCTGGGGTTAATAAGAGTGCTACAGGACTCTTAATGTATTTTTGCTGTTGCTATTGCAGAGTGTGAGCTGTTGGGACCATTATAGACCAGTACCCAGTAGGAAAGAAAAATTCCAATCTCTTGAGTGCTGGAAGAACAGCTCAAAATTTCTCTAGATTCAGATCTTTATAAGCATGAGAAGTCCCCGGGTTCTCTAGGTGTTCACCAGAACTTTAAAAGAAATTAGTTGCCATAACGAGAGTCCAGATACCTGTAGAAATACTGGAACATAAACACATCTAACACTAAACAATGTAATATGCAGTATACTTTACAATGGAAAGTCAATTTGAGAGCTGCAGCCTAAAGATATAGGACTTACCTTGTCCAATGTGACTCAAAGAAAGCTGAATAGTACACTATGAAAGGAAGGAACACAGAAAAGGCCCAGAGCAATAGTGTTGGAAAGAACTGGGTGACAATTGGATTCTGAGAGAAAGAAAGAAAGAACAGGAATAAGTTTAGTGCTTTTTCTCAAAACCCATTTTCTTTCCAAACACCCCTTGAGAACAGGATTAAAAGCATGCATATTCCTGTGGTCAGGGAAACATGCCTGAGGATCCATCTCTTTGCTGATATTGTCATTGGGAGTAAGCATGGCTAGATAGGAGCCACTTCAAAGAATAAAGAATGAGAAAAGCAGATCTGTGCTAGTTGGTTTCTGCCACAGCTTCCTATTTCTGTCTATTGGCCAGTGGACAACCTGCATCCTGGTTCTTTCAGTGTAACAGCCTATTCAAGTACTAGGACATATTTTCAAATCACAAATGAAGATGTTAAATATCATACAGAGCATGTAGCAGTTTTGTTTCTCCCAAGCGCAAAGTGCTAAGGATCCATTATGGAGAAATTTAGCTAAAGCTATTATTCCTAGAGCACTGTATGACAAGCACTGTGCTTCCCTTTGAGAAAGGGGAGTTGAGCATGGAATGGACAGGTTCAGAGAGGCAGCAAATGGGATGTCACCATTGCCAAAGCCTTGGTGTCCTTGAAACAGAATCTTGTAGGATAATGGTGAGAGTGGCACCTTGAGGCTCTCCACAGGCTGTGTAACGTTGAACATGTCCATGGTGTTGACAATGATGGCAGGTGTGGTGAGGAAGAAGAGGAGGATGAAGAGGCAGATGTTGAGCAGGACAAATCGCACCCACCATGAAGCACCGCGGACGGATAAATTTTCCCTGTGGAAAAAAAACACATGTGTATAATGTGGTGTGCACGGAAGATCACTGTGACCTTTAGTCACCTTAGAACTACACAGTTCTTAATTGAAGGACTGATTTATATCATACAAGCATGTCCAACTTTTCTATTTATGTAATTCACTCCTTTATATCCCACCACCAGGAGAGTGGTGAGGGCTTTTTGGTAACTGTGTTTCAATTGTGGAAGGTCCTCCAACTATGGAATGACCAACTTCTACAGATAGGCATCTTCCAAGGGATTCATTTTTGCACCCTCAGCACTCCACACCATACCTAAAATTTATGGGGCCAAAATTAGCCTACTGCATTCTCAGAAGCCTCTAGGGCAATGCTTTCTTCTTAAGCTATCTTGCGGCAGAGACTGACACCATATTTGCACCCATTTACTACAACTGCTTCTTTCTTTCCTGGCAGCCAATAGCTCATAGATGGTCACTGTTCCATGGACCACCATTTTGAATAGCACTGCTCTAGAGGACACAATGGTCATTTCAAACCAAAATGGAGGGAACTGTGCCTATTTCAGGCCCAGCATGGCCTTTTCCCAAAACCAGAAGTGACTTCCCCTTCTCTCAAAACATCTCCCAGAAAATCAACCCCCGGAAGCTTCTGGGTGTACAACTAGCCACTATGCGTGGTACAAGGTGTTGGTTTTGACCTTTAAAGCCCTACATGGCTTGGGTCCATCTTATCTTAGGGACTTGGCTCTTCCCATATGATCCCCCCACGCCCTTCGGTCCTCTGGGAGGAACCTGTTACAGCCAATAAAAACTAGGCTGTCTCAGACCTCCCAGAGGGCCTTTTCTGTGGCCGCTCCCAGGCTGTGGAATGGCCTGCCGGATGAGATCCGTCTTATTACTACGCTCACTGCCTTTAAAAAGGCGGTGAAGATGGACCTCTTCTGGCAGGCCTTCCCGGAGTAGCATTTGCTTCAGGGAGATGTGATCTCAGCTTTTTAGTATTAAGTTCCCATTGTAGTTTGATTTTATTGTTCTTGTTTTTAGCGGACAAGTGTATTTTTAATCTTTTCAAGTTTAATCCTGTTTTAAGGGGTTGGGAGGGTAGGATTAGGGGATGAGGGAATGTTTTAATTTGTTGTCTGTTTTAATATTGTAACCCGCCTCGATTGTTGAGCAGAGGGGCGGGCTATAAATAAAAATTTGTTGTTGTTGTTGTTGTTATTATTATTATTATTATTATTATTATTATGTAATGAAAAGCAAAATAGAAGTGAAAAAGCAAAAACTTAGGGGGGCAAGGCCCTGAAAATCAGCCTTGAGCTTTGATGTAATTTCAGCAGCAAGCAAAGACCTTTTTATTTGCCTAAACAGTTCAGTACATCATGCAACTCAATCTGACTATGGTTTTATCCATTCTGATGAATGCTGCATATTTATTTTAATTGGCATTTTATTTTACAGTATTTTTATATTTTGACTATTTTTATTAATCTTATTGTACAATGCCTCAAGAGTTTTTAACAAAAAATGTTTAACGGGCAAATAAAATTTCAAAATAAAAAATAATTAAAATGAATTCTGAATGGGTCCCTAAAATGGAAGGGCAGTATCAAAACTTTGAGTGGTTAACCAGGACTTGCGGCTACAAAGAGAGTCTCAATAAAGCTCTATAATTATCACACACTCTCGGGACTCACTATCCATTCAAAATCACCTATTATCACTGCCTCTGTGTGTTCTCAGTAGGACAAAATCGTATACCACAATGTGAAGGAGGGGAACTGAACTTTCTGACATTTTGAAATACTGACAAGCTAGTATGAACATGAGAATTTACCAGATGATATCGTTGGGTGCAGGTGCATAGCTAACTCCCCAGCAGTGGGACTTCACCACCGTGGTAATAGATGATTGCTGTGGATGCTTGTGGCAATATATGCGATTGTAATCTTTCAAAATCCTGGGGAAGAGAAAAGAAGGAAACAGTGTGATCTAAGTGGGCCAGTTTCTATGCTGTGTTAGAAGTATTTAAAGAATGGGCATTTCTGCATTAATCCATCTGTGTCCAGTACATGCATGAGGGTTCTTAAATAATAATGTAGATTACTAGAGATTTAGGTGTGCTAGAGATAGAGAACAAGTCATGCATATGGTATCTCATATATGACTGAAGAAACAGCTTAATCTCAAAAACAGATTAAAAATCAGCAATTTCCTTTAACTACAACCCTGGTCACTAGACAGTTTCCCCAATAGGGAAATTCTGGCCCTGAATAGAACACTAGTTAGACGTTCAATGTAAACCCAGCATATTTGCCCAAGCCTTCCTATGAATAAATGTTCTTGACTTTGCAGTTATGACATTGATATCTCAGAGAGAGAAAGGGAACTACTCCCACAGCTGTGGCCATGTGATAAGTCTCTTTGTCTCACCTTCCCCTTCTTCTGCCTTAGCTGGATGGGACCTCTTGAGCCCACCATAAACTAACTAAGCTGCCACCACTTACTGAATTGGTCCTCCCTTTTCCTAGTAATTCAGTAGGAAGTTACTTTGGGGTTACTTTCTGTTTCTGACAGTGCAAGACTTTCCTCCCCTGCAACTTTCTTGGGAAGATGAAAAACTGAGCAAAGGCACATGAAAGAAGGCATGAGAGAGGGAGTACAGCATGCCCGCACCAACCACGGACTTGCCATCTGCGGATCTGAGCTTGAAAAGAACAAGACTTAAGGTCCTGTGGTTTTTGCTATCTGTGGGGGGTGGGGTGTCCAGAATGGATCCCCCATGGATAGGAAGGGACAATTGTACTTCTAAGAAGAGTTTTATTTTAAGTGAGGAATCTTAATTAACAAAAGGATATTTCTTACATAATGGATACTTTTCTCCCAGACATATTTAGTGATTACAAGATATAGAATTGGTCATTCCAACCAAATCAAGAAAAGAATCAAAAGACCATAATGCAGTTAGCTAATACGTTCCCTAATACTACTCACAGAACAGATGGGATGTGTAGTCTTTGTAGTTCACAGGATTAGCCAAGGGCCTGGACTTCATGATCCGGCTCCATCAACCTCCTCTTATGGAGCCCCCACTCCAGATGTTTGTTTTAAAACTTCTCTTAGAGCCTTTACAGACTGCCAGAAATAATGCAACTTGAGTCCACTTTAACTACCCTGGCACAGTGCTAGGGAATCATGGGAACTGTAGTTTATTGTGGCACCAGAGCTCCCTGACAGAAAAGGCTCAATGTTTCAGAAAAAACTACAATTCCCATGATTCCCTAGCACTAAGCCAGGATAGTTAAAGTGGACTCAAGTTGCATTATTTCTGGCAGTCTGTAAAGGCCCTTAGTCTGCCTCAAGAGGGAGACCTTGTGGTGCTCTTAGCTTTTATAATCTCTGCTGAGAAGCATCTGAAAGTTTCGTGCTTCTGCCTAACTGCCCATCTCATTGTACCGTTGCTATCTCGTCACCTCTGTGATGGTATTTTATAAAATTATAACAGTACCTCCTCCCACATTTAATCTTTTGTGATCTGAGAAGAAGGCCTTGATAATGGGAAAGACTTCTACACTATCATACCCCCCCCCCAAAAAAATCTCAGTTGGTCTGGGAACAGCTGGAACCACACCAACTGTGATTTCATCCTGTAGCCTAGGAAAGAGAGAAAAGGAAATACAGTCGCCCTTTCATTTTCGTGGGGGATCTGTTGTGGACGCCCCCCCCCCCACAAAAATGAAAAACCATAAATATTCAAGCCCCATTGGCACCACCATTATATCTCTCTTCCATTGGCATGCACCATTATATCTCTCTCTGCTTGCCAGTCTGCGAAAAGTGAGACTGCGGACTCGAAGTCCACAAAAATGGAGGGATAACTGTAAACAGACATGTATTATCACACTTTCTATCCTACCTGAGAGATAAATCTTATCAGCCCTTATAGGCCTATCTAAACATGGCACGAGATTTAAAACAAAATGAAAAATGACTCATAAAGCAGCCTTCCCTGTACCGTCACCTCCCAAATACATTGGACTACAAATCTCCATCCTTCCCCAGCCAGCAGTGCCAAAGGCCTTGCTTGTTGGGGATGATAAGCATTCAGCATATCAGGTTGGTAAAAAACTATCATAAAGCGTTTTCAATTCTGCTTTAGCAAAGAGGTGGGAAGGATACAACATTCTTGGGTGCTTTAAAAGAAGATGTGGCACCCATGTTTTTGCTTTGTATCCACCTACCAGTGGCCTTGTAGTTGTTCACACTGCTAGATTATTCTGAGATGGGCATGTGTGTATGTAATTTTCCCCAAATCAGTCTTATAGGAATGATTAGTAGTAGGGAGACGCTCACGTGGCTGTCATCCTTTCATCCTGGAATGTGACAAATGCCATGTCAAGACGCCTGAGTGCAATCCGGCTGCGTTCAGCATTAAACTCATCTGTCAGCTTCTCCTCCAGCTCTCCGTAGTATTGCTCAGCATCCACCTAGCAGAAGGGATAAAATCCCAAGAAGGAAAAGAAGTACACTTATTTTATTAATTTACTTTGAAATGCCAGCTAGAATAAACATTGGACAAAGTTAGTATCTGCATGTGCGCTTCCAAGGACTATACTAATTGGCTGTTTCTCTGAATTCCAAACATTTCACAGTTCTTTGAGCGAGTGAAATGATACATGCTGGTTTAGTCTTGGAATTTCCACCAAGCAAATAAACTGATTAGATTTCTTCTGACAAGATTAAGAAAAGTCAAGAGCCAAACTCTACAGTAATATTACTATCAAATAAACATTCAGCAACTGTCAAATTCTAACTCAAGAGTTGCCACTGGAGTGAGTTAGCTGTCACAGGAAGGTATGTGTACAAGTGAGAGAGATCAACTTTCAGGCTGACACCACATGAAAAAGAACAACAATAACTGTGTCAATGGAGTTTATCACAGGGGGGAAATCCTGTGCGGAAACGAGGCTTTAAATTAAACAAAACCCGCAAAAGCGGGTGTTTTTTCAGATGACGTCGCTGTTAAAAGGAGGTTAATCCGAACAGAAATTAGACAAAAACTGCTTCTTTTTATTTTTGGGAGATCCTGAAAGTAAAAAGAAGCAGTTTTTGTCTAATTTCCGTTCGGATTAACCTCCTTTTAACAGCGCTTTCACTTTTCACACAGGGCAGAACAGGAGAAATCCCGTTTATTGAAAGCTTCCGCTTTTGCGTTTTTTTTTTTTTTTTACTTTAAAGCCCTGTTTCTGCACGGGGCTCCCCGTGTGATAAACTCCAATGAGATTTTTGTCTTAGGGTAACAGCTGCAAGCTGCCAAGCTGCATTTTCCAATAAGGCCTCAAGATGATGTTAGATGAAGCAGATTTTCTCAAGGACCTTAGAGAGTTGTGCAATATCTTTAAACATTTTATTAATCTGTACAAGAGTGGGAAAATCAAATCAGTACATAGCTTTCATCCCAAGTGCTGTCTTTAACCCTAAACTGAAATGATGGCTCTATTTTTAATTTTTAACTACATTTGTTGCTGTTAGCTGCCCTTGAGTCACTTCGACTCATGGCGACCCTGAGGATGAGGCATCTCCAAGACTCCCTGTCCTCCACTGCTCTGCTCATTTCCTGCAGACTCATGCCTGTGTCCTCCCTAATTGAGTCTGGCCATCTGGTGTGCGGTCTACCTCTCCTGCTTCTACCCTCAACCTTTCCCAGCATTATTGTCTTTTCCAATGAGCCATGCCTTCTCATGATGTGGCCAAAGTACGACAGCCTCAATTTAACTGTCTTGGCCTCCAAGGGAATTTCTGGCCTGATTCGGTCGAGGACTCATTTGTTTGTCTTTCTGGCTGTTCACAGTATCCTTAGCACTCTTCTCCAACACCACATCTCAAATGAGTTGATTTTCTTTTTATCTGCTTTTTTCACAGTCCAGGTCTCACATCCATACATAGTACCTTTGAGGCTAACTGAAAAAAAGTTGGCAGCATGAGCTTTCTTAAGACTTATGTCTGCTTTCTCAGATGCATTTGCAAATCACATACACACTCCTCCTTCTTCTGGGTCTAGCCCTGCTCTTCGTATGATATTTTCTGTGTACAGGTTGAATATGTATGGTGATAATATGAAGCCTTGTCTGACTCTTTTGCCTATTGAGAACCATTCCATTTCTCCATATTCTTTGCTGACAGTGGCCTCTTGTCTTGTGTATAGATTTATCAGCAGAACTATCAAGTATATTGGCACTCCCAAGTCTTTGAGACAGTTCCATAGCTTTTCATGATCGATACAGTCAAAGGCTTTACTACAGTTTATAAAGCACATGTTGATTTTCTTTTGGAATTCTTTAGTGTGCTCCATTAGCCATTGTATGCTTGCAATGTGGTCCCTAGTGCCTCTTCCTTTCCTGAACCCTGCTTGTACTTCTGTGATTTCTTGCTCCATATTTGGCTGGAGTCTGTGTTGCATGAATGTTTAACTACATACATTTGCCCAAATGACCAACAAATGGGTCCTAGAGCAAAACAAGCCTGAATTATCCTTAGAAGTGAAAATGACCAAATGGACTTTGGGCATATCATGAGATGACATGACTCATTAGAAAAGATAATAACGTTTGGCAAAGTGGGATGCAGTAGGAAAAGACAAAGACTACATTACAGTTGGAAAGCCTCAATCAAAGAAGCTACAGCCTTGTGTTTGCAGGACCTGAGCAGGTCTGTTGATGACAGAATGTCTTGGAGATCTCTCATTCAACGGGTCACCATAAATTCAAGCTGACTTGGTGAAAATTAATAGCAGCAATAATAATAATAATAATTTATATCCCGCCCAGTGGTAGTCCAATCAGGGCGGCTTACAAGTTTAAAATAACAATCCAATAAAACATATAATACAATACCCCCCAATCTGTCTTTCTCTGCCCACCTTACTCTTGTAATCTCTGAGTATCAAATGTTTACAAATGTTTACTAAATGCATTATTGAGGGGAATAGAAGTGCACCCACATTCCAGCCAACTCAAGACATTTTGATGGTTGAGGCAGAGCAACAAATGATGCCCCCCTCCACCAATGTCAAGATGCACAGTTATCTCAATCTAGTCAGGTTATTTTGGAACATGGTAGAAAATCCCATCAGTATCTGTCCTCATCACAGACTATACAAATACAGTAACAGCTTAATATAAAAGTATTTTTATGATAGCCAAACTCTGTGTTGCTCCAAGAGTTCTCTCTCTGACTAATGGTAGGGCTGGCTCTGCCAAAAGCCATGTCCCCTGCTGGCTGCTTGTGCAGTAGAAGGATGAATGTACAAATGTAAAAATGAAGTAAATAAATGGAGGGCTCCCAAACATGTACACATTATGGTCTCAGGTGCCCTGCATGAAAACAGGATCCTAGTCAATCAGAGTTTCTGTCTGTATGGATAAGGTCTATGTGTAATGTCCTTCACAAGTCTCTTGGAGATGCGGCCAACATTTGGTAAGGACCAAAATTCTAGTTCCCTCATGTTTTGGTATATGTGTGAGAAAAGATTCCCTCTCACTCCTGCATCCCATTTCTTAAAAACAGAGACTCCTCAATGGGAAAAAGGAATAAAAATGGGGTACAAATATTGCTATCCATTTTGGACCAGGGAATAACCAAGCTTGAATCCCAATTCATGAGGTGAAGAACAGTTATATACCATGGTTAAATGTGCAAACTGGAAGTTCACAGTTCATATTTCAATTCTGCCATGAACCCTCCTAGGAACTGTAACAGGACAGGATTAGGAACATCACTCTGTCTCTCAACACTGAGCCCTTCTCTTGCTTGTCATTGGATGACATCTCATGTGCTTAAAGTGCCCCTAGTTCAGCATGACAGCTAGCAAATAATCACAATAGTGGAGAAACAGGCAACCCAAAAATGCTAATTAGTTAGAAATGCTAGGTTTTAGACTTGAACTCAAAAGAAATCTTCAAAAATCATGGCCTATGACCATGGTAATTGGGGATTCTGGGAGCTGTAGTATGAAATCTAACTTGCTCTGCATCTTCACTGTATATCTGTGTCCTGACTTTCAGTTTATACCTCTTCAAAGCCACAAATATGGCAACAGAAGATGCGGGAACAGGGATGAATCTTAATCATGATTTTCCCCTCCTTTTGAGCCTTGGTGGTAAAGTAAAGCCTTCCCTTCATTGCTTTGCGCCTGCCAGAAACAGATTAGAGAGGAAAGTTAATGAGAAAATCAATTTACATTCAGAGTGAGATGTTACTGACACATATGCAATGGTAAGCACATGGCTTATGTACGGGAATTTTGGAACTCATACGGTATACACAACTTACAGAACCTTATATTTTATAGAAAAGCAAGTTTCTAACATATATTAATAGGACAAACATAGCTAATATGTCATCTTTGAACAATGCTATAAAATTTGAGGGGCCCATATCTTAGTCAGCCTGAGTTAAGATTTCCATTATTCATAGGCTGAATCTTCTTGTTTCTCCTCTCTGATTATACACACATCTGAAAAAATCTTTTTAGATATAATTTGGAAGATTTCATCTCTCATAACAACTTAGAAGGTATTCTCATCCTGTTAAATAATGTTAGATAACAGCAGATATCCTCTAGATTAAAACCAGCACAGCTTTGAATACCATGAATAGAATGGTAGTCTACAAGGCCTCTTCACCCAACAGATCAGGATCACATTGGTCCTTTTCTGGTCTTATGACATGCTGTAACTTGAACAGTAAAGGATAATTTGGGTATAAACTGATCTAAAGCTTTATTTTTTTAAAGCATCCAGTATTTTTACAAATTTGTACACATGAAATTTACTTATATCTGAAACAGATATAAATAAGATGTTGGGGCAGTATCTTATTTCTGTGACAGATATAAGTAAGAGCAGAACCTAGGTGACAGTTCCAGCTAGAAATATTTGACAAACTCAGGATTTGCACATTCCTTTAAGGAATGTAAAAAATAAAGGTATTCCCTGTTGACAAGGTTGTCAAGTTGTGTCCCACCATAGGGGTGGTGCTCATCTCCAATATTAAACAGAAGAGCCAGTGTTGTCTGAGGACTATTCTGTGATCATGTGGCCAGCATGATTGCACAGAATACTGTTTATCTTCTCAACAAAGTGATACCTATTTATTTACTTGCATTTGCATGCTTTCGAACTGCTAGGTTGGCAGAAGCTAGGACTAATTACAGGAGCTCACCCCATCATGCAGCATCTGGGCCTTGAACTTTATGGAATGACCAGGTGCAAAATCTAGCATTATAAAATCATAGAGTTGGAAGAGACCACAGGGGCAATCCAGTCCTACCCCCTTAGTCCTACCAAGTCATTGAATTCAATGGGATGAGGTAGATATGATTAACATACTATTTAAATGCATCTACTTTTGGTTGGTTTTACACTGCATTTAACCCTAATCTGCACATTATTTGTATATAGCTACCCCTGGATTCTGTACTTCTCTGAATATTATGAATGATTTCTTGGTATCAGAATAAATATATTTTCATATGGATTTAGAGACAAAACACATTTGTTTTCTTTTTGCTTCTTTTCTTCATAAATGATATATTGTGTGGGAAAATGATAAATATTTCTCCTTTTCATTTTTGTACAATTTCGTTTTTGTTCCTATTTCTGATTTTGAGATGTCTGGGTTTTCTGTAATTTAAGTTAGTGGAAATTAATAAAACATATTTTATTAATAGAGCCAGTGTGGTGGAGTGGCTTCACTCTGGAGACCAGCGTTCAAATCCCCGCTCAGCTATAGAAACTCACTGGGTAACCTCAGGCAAGTCAAACTGTCAGCCTCAGAGGAGGGCAAAGGCAAAGCTCCTTTGAGCAAATCTTGCCAAGAAAACCTTCTGATAGGTTCACCTTAAGGTTGCCCAAAGATGGAAATAACTTGAAGGTACACAAAAACAACAAATGTGTTACTAAAAATTAAAATATTTTTGAAATCAATAAACTACTACTAACATATTGCTTAGATCCCAAATTTACTCTATGAGTGGAAGGGGCCCATATATAGGCACACCTCTTCATCTGCAAATAGGAGATCCTTCCATTCATGGAACAGAAGTTAAGAACCAATGCCACATATACAATACAGAGTTTGAGAGGATTTGTGTTTTTTCATTTGTAGAGGAATGCATAAGTAAAAATGTATGAACCGAGAAAAAAAACCAACCCATAGATTTGCTCCTTTTTAGTTACAACGTTATAGTGACAGTGTTTGCTTTTCAGCGAAAGAATGAAGAATCAGGTGAAGAACCACCAATATGCACTTTTTAAGGTTAAAAAAAAGATCAGGAAACAAACTTTATACATTATAAAATAATAAAATAATAATAAAACACATTTTCTTGGCTGGGTTATGACATCTTTGCCCAGATTTCCACATCTGGTCCAGGTATGCTGGTTGTGGGTTTACAGAAGCTACAAAGATTGGAGAAAGCTGTAATTGCACTTTTTATTACTTGAGGTCAACATTTTATACAGAGACTCTGACATCATCCCAGTGTGTAGGAATCTTGAGTTATTTGTACAAAGAACTCTGGACAGATAAGGTCTCAGCAAAATAAAACAAAACACCCACCTCTCTGAATCCAACTTCATCAGTTTGCGAACGTCAGAGCAGAACTGGACACTGGTTACAGTGCAGCTTGGATAAGCCTCACTGTGAGGAGAGACAATTTTTTTTTTAAAAAAAGGATACATTTATGAGCAAAAAGGAACAGATTTCTTTTAAAGAAGTGCTCACTTAATGCTGAGACAGTCTGTTCAAAGTTCCAAACATTTGTATTAGATTAATATCTTTATAAGGGCAATTCAATTACAAAAACATGCAAGCTGTTTCCAGAGTTTTTCATCAGGCTACACAGTATGCAAAGCAAAAGGGGAAGAATGGAAAAAGAGTAGAGACTAACCAGACCATCTTTATACTAACAGAGATTAATTTTAAGAGGTGTAAGACTGTCAGTGAATACCAGGTGCTGTAGGCTATATTCAGAGGCAGGCAATGGCAAACAGATTCTTGAGTATTTGTTGCTTAAGAAAACTCTATGAAGTTCATGGGGTCACTATAAGTCAACAGGTGGTTTCAAGGATGATGCTTCTATTACTTTTAGGTAAAAAAAAAATGTCAACAGAAATTTAGTAGGAAGTGACTCACTGCTCACAGAAATAAGACAGGCTTCCAGTGGTATAAAATTTACTTCCTTCACCATAAGATTCTACTGTTAAGGAAGTGAATCTAAACTCTGAACTTTTTTTGTACATATTTCTTAAAGCATGAATCTGATACCCATCAGTGAATATTATTAGGTTGCCTAATAATAAGGGAAAGCAAAAGGGAGGAATATATTCAGAGATAAATGAGCCACTGATACAGTTGTACTTACTGGAAGTGTTTGATGACAAGGGAGGGATCAGTGATTTCTTTGGGAATCCTCGTAACCATCAGTGTTCGGGCCACCTAAAGCAGAAGGAAGGGTTGTTGTTGTTGTTAACTGCCCTCGAGTCGATCTCGACCCATGGCAAACCTGTGGATATGACATATCCAAGACTCCCTCTCCTCCACTGCTCTGCTTAGTTCCTGTAAACCCATACCCATGACCTCCTTAATAGAATCTATCCATCTAACATGTGGCCTTCCTCTCTACTTCCTTCTACCTTTCCAAGCATTATTGTTTTTTTCCCGATGAGTTGTGTCTTCTCATAATGTGTCCAAAGTACGACAGCCTAAGTTTTGTAATCTTGGCTTCCAGGGAGATTTCTGGCTTGATCTGCTCTAGGACCCATTTGTTTGTCTTTTGGGCTGTCCATGGAATTCTCAGCACTCTTCTCCAGCACCACCTCTTGAATGAACCGATTTTCTTCCTATTTTCTTTCTTAAGTGTCCAGCTCTCACATCCATACATGGCAATAGGGAATACAAAGGGTTGCATGATTTTAACTTTTGTGCTCAGTTGTATATGTTTACATTTTAAGATCTTTTCTAGTTCTTTCATAACCTCTCTTGCCATTCTTAATTTTCTTCTGAGTACCTGGCTGTAGTCCTCATTACTATAAATGCTTGATTCCAGGTATGATAATAATAATAATAATAATAATAATAATAATAATAAAATTTATTTCTATCCCGCCCTTTGGAAAAACCCAATCAGGGCGGCTTACAACAGTAAAACAATATACAATACATAAAATCCAAAAATTATTCCCTCCCCCCTTAAAACAGTATTAAATCTAGATGAATTAAAATTACAATAAAAGTTAAACGAGTTCAATAGTTCTTTTACTACTTCAGTTTCCTCATTGTCTAGGTTGATTTTTTGTAGATTCTCCATGGCCATTATTTTTGGATTTTTTATGTTCAGTAGTAAGCCTACTTTTGTTGTTTTGTCTTTATTCTTCCTTAGTTGCTGTTTCAGGTCTGTGATGCTTGCGGCTAGTAGTATGGTATCATCCACAGATCTTAGATTGTTGATGTTCAACAGTAAGCCTACCTTTGCACTTTCTTGAGGCTCTAAAATTGAGGCCCCCATAGCAACAGGACAATGACCATTTTAACATAGTCAAGATGTATATAATTCTGCACTAATAAATCTCAGTCTGAAATTTTGGCTATGTTTAGGCTGGGGAAGAGAAGACTGAAGCCAGAAAGACAGAACTCTTTAAATACTCTTCAGGGGAGCAGAAAAGACAGGAGAGGGCAAAGACTTGTTTTCTGCTGCTCCATAAGGTAGAATCAGATTCCATAGGTGTTAAGTTATAGGAGAGATTATTTAGCTTGAAAGTTAAGTGACAGTTCTTAAACAGAAAGATCAATTGGACAATGGAAACTATTACTTGAGGGTTCAGTGGGCTGTTCCTCATTGGATGTCTTCAAGCACAAGCAAAACACTCATGTGTTGAAGATGCTATTACTCTGATTTCCCTGAATCAAGCAGGAGGTTGGATTAGACGGCCTACAAGCCTACCTCCAATTCTATGAGTCTATGACTGAAATCTACTAACTAAAAGTGTTAATTTATGATTTGATTGATATGTCAACCTGTTGCTTCTTCCAGAGAAAAAAACATTGACATTCTAGCCATAGGTTCAATGCAGCACAAACTTTGTGCAACCAGTATTGGGTCCAAGGATCCCTCTTTCAGGCCAAGGCAGCAAAAGAGAATGGTGTCTCATTTCCAGAGGTTTTTAGAAAGGACAGGAAAGTCTGAGAAGGTCTCCTGCATTTCTTACCTTCTCATTTTCCTTGTATTCAAGCTGAATGGAATGATGAGCCATGCAGAGAACAGCGATGATGAAATAGAGGAGAGCAAAGATACTGTGCAGCCACAAGAGACGGTCTCTATGAGAGACAAAAAAGAAAGGCATTTTTTTTTTCAAAATGGAGAAATAAAGTATCTTGGTCAGAAGACAATGAAACAAAATGACGTCTGTTTCCTAGGCCATTCAGGCTGACTTAGTTTAGTCTGTGGACCCATATGTCCATCAGCAAACCAGGCAACAGCATCTATCCCTCACATCATGATATCAGTATCTTGGATGGGGAGGCTAAGCCAGAAGGATTCAAACTTAACTCAGGGTTATAGTATTCTCACATCCTGAAGCAAAACAAGTCCTCCCAATGCATACAAAGTAGGCACCCAAGGAAAACCTTAATCTGAAATTAGTGCCAGGCACCGACGGTTACCAGGATCTTTCTTATTCTACATAATAATATGAGGGGGCATCGTAAAGTTTTAATTATCACCTTTTAAAAAATTGACATAAACTTTGTTTTGATTTATAGTTGTTAACTTATTTCTATGTAGTCATCCTCCAGATTTACACATTTTCCCCAGTGTTTCTTGACCCTCTGAATACCATTATTGTAGAACTCTGCAGACTGCCCCTTATGAGGATTTTACACTTTAGTCACTTCTGGTACAACCTGTTACAAAAATAAAGGATATAATGAGCTGATTTTCTCAAGATCATACACGTAGGGGCCAATGATGACAGTGACAAAATTTCATCAATATACCATAATAACTTCCAGGTGATAATTGTTACTTTACGATGCCCCCTCGTAAGGCGCAGTCTGCAGACTTCTACAATATCAGGTATTTGGAGGGTCAAGAAATGCTGGGAAAATTCGTAAATCTGGATGATGACTACGTAGAAATAAGTTAACAACTACAAATCAAAACACACTTTCTGTCAATTTTTTTAAAGATGATAATTAAAATTTTACGATAAGCCCTCGTATTATCACACAAGAACTATGATGCATTCTAGTATGTGTGTGTATGTGTAGGAGGGAGGGAGGGAGGGGAGGAAAGGGACCACAAAAAGACCAGCAATTTGATAAATCGGAGAAAGAAGCACAGCACATTACATCAATTTCCACAAGAAATCATGCATCCACTGAAAAAAGTGAGTTGGTTTAATATTGTTCCCCACCATGGCCTCATTGTTTGAGAAAGCAAACATCCATATACTGTTTGTGGCTTCCTTCTAAAGAGCAGTTATACCAATTACACACCACAACTGTACACAGAGAAACATATACACTTGTGCACATCTACAGAGGTCATGATGTCCAGCAAAAAAGATATCTGATCTGAGCATACTGATCAAGGATTATCTGTGTAAATACAGCACATTTCCCCAACAGACTTCTATAAGTAGCAAAGCAATACAGCTCTAAGGAATTAGAATCACATACTCTTTGGGGACATTTCCAATTGTGGTTCGGCCAAAATTAGCAGGTTCCATACCTGAAGGGGAGAAATGAAAGAAAGATCAATGACATCTGAGGGCAATTGTCACAAAAATGGCTATTTTGATGAAAATATCTCATGTTTCTGGAGTGGCTTTGCACCCATAATATCACTATCATTATGAATAGTCAAACAGTAACATTTTGACATTTTTTTAGACAAAGTCAAGTGAAGTATGTCTCTCAGGCTGCTTGAAGTCCCCAAGACAATTTTTTGTGGTCCTTGGTACCAAAACTTTCCTAGACTGACATTTTTCTGGGAATAAATTGCCTTTCTGGGAAGTTGCCAGGAGTAGGCCACATATACTCCCTTACCTTATTTTATTATTATTAAACCACTTTTGAAAACCAAAACAAACCATTGGGGGCAGCTTTTTGGTATCTTTGGCAGTCCATATATCCCTTGGATGGTTCCAGGAGGAGAAATATTGCCCTCCCTAAGGATCTCAATTGAAGAATTTTTAGTATAGTACTTTAATTAAATTAATCTTTTCTGTAGTCTAATTAAACTAGATTAAGAGGACAAATGAATAAATGGATTTCTGTCATTTTAACTGAACAAGTATATCAGTTGTCAGAGCCAAAAAAAACAGCAGTTGAAGTAGAGAGTCAGGAGATAAGTTCAGAGAATGACAATTGGTGAAAAGGAACACCCTCTTATTCTCTAAAGGTCCAATCCACATTAGGGCATATCATTTCCAAAACAGTTGGGAAATTCAATTGCTCAGTTCCAAGGTCTGTTTGGCTCTCTGACATTTCTTAGTTTCTCTCTCTCTTTCCCGCCCCCCTCTCTCTGTTGGCTTCTCTGGTAGCTTAATTCTATTTTTTCAGTATTGCATCTCCTAGCAGAGCAATCCTTGAAAATCTCACAACCATCAAAGAAATTCAAGATCACCAAAATGTTTCAAGACCAACTGTTGAGGCAGCATCTGTGGTTTGCTGCAGGGATATCCAGAGGATTGAAAATGCTAACATACCCAGGAGGTCACCAGAGAAATTGACAGGAAGGATGACAGCTATGGAGAGCACACAGATGATCATGAGCAGCACCAGTACATGCCGTTGGAAGGAGAGGTAGGTGGTGGCATCAATTCCGCACTTGCTTTGAATCTCTTCATCCCTGAGAAAAAGGGGAAGACATGTCAACTCAGAGTCATAAACCATCACCCTTCTTTCTTTTCCATTTTCTGAGAAAAGAACACAAACATCAAACCCAAGGCAGGTCACATTCACAGATCACACCAGTGAGTGACTGTATTTTTTCTATGCTTTAAGCAGATTTACACTCACAGTTCTAGTAGACTCATTTACGTTGGGTATGTCCCAACAAAGGCACCTGCTTATATGTGAGGCCTCTAGAACTGGAATCAAAATGTTTTATCTTCCTGAGCCCCTTTGAATTAAGAAAGGAAAAACTGCACCTTGGAATTCTGTATGAACTACAGTAATCGTGGAAGCGGGAGGTTTTAGTGCATCAGTTTAAACAGAAGAGGGCATGTGAGTTTAAGATCTCTTTAACTACAACAAGATCCTTGCCTTATAGATAAAACCTACAGTTACAGAAAGTTTCAATATCAGGCAGTTATAGAAGTCTTCCTCAGTTTGATGCTGTCAAACATGCTGGACTAAAGCTCCTGACATCCCGCAGCCACTATGGCAACACCACATTGGAGAAGGCTGGGTGACAGCAACAAGAAAAGGGCATTCATTTGTTTTTCAGATGAATACATAAAATTCTTCTTGTTTCCTCCCTCCTTTCCCATGATCCTCTTCTTCAGATGGTATTAGGGATGAGCAATCAGTCTGTTGCATTTGTTCATTCATAAGTTCATTATGTCCCATTATGTACATTATGTCTCCCTGGTGGCGCAGTGGTTAAATGCCTGTACTGCAGCCACTCACTCATAGACGACAAGGTTGCGAGTTCAATACTAGCCAAGGCTCAGGCTAGACTCAGGCCTGCATCCTTCTGAGGTCGCTAAAATGAGTACCCAACTGTTGAGGGGCAATGAGCTTACAGTTGTAAACTGCTTAGACATCCCATAGCGTGATATGAAGCGGTATATATTTTAAAATATCTGAAGTAAAATCTGGACAGAGATGATATATTTAATACTATGCCCTATACCAGGTTATTTGAAGGACTGTATCTCCCTTTATGATTCCCCTAGAGCATTAAGATTGTCCAGAGAGGCCCTTCTCTCTGTCTGACCACCCTCTGAGGCTCATTTGGGAACAAGAGAGAGGGCCTTCTCAGTGGCTGCTCCCAAGCTCTGGAACTCCCTCCCTAGAGAGCCCAGGATGGCCCCATCCCTGCTCTCATTTTGGCCTTACATTTTTGCGCCATCAGGCTTTTTAAACTGATGAGGGTTGGTCTTTCAAATATTGCGCAAGTCAGCTGTCAAGGTTTGTATATAGTTTTTAATACATTTTAATATTTTAATGCATAATTGTTTTAACTTTCTAAACTGGTAGTTTTTAAAACTTTATATTTATACTTTTTAAATGCTTTTGTGGTGTTTTTTTAAAAATTGTACTGTTTTAATTTTTTTTGTTAGCCACCTTGAGTCCCTATGTTGGGAGAAAAGTGGGATAATAATAATAATAATAATAATAATAATAATAATAATAATAATAAATTTAAATATATATTATGAGGGCAGTTTCTCACAGAATATGCATTTCTAGAATACTGTTCTCAAAATACATATTTCTAAATCTATTTTTATCATAAAATATTTTTTTTACATACTTTGGGGCATAGCTTTTGAGATGAGAACTATACTATGCAAAATCCAAAGAACTGCACCATTAAAACCTGTGTATTTGTTGGAAGGAAACAGATCATGTTCATTTGTTTCAAAATGTTTTGCTCAAGCATCCTTAGTTGACTATTTTGGTGTTTTTGTTAAAATAAAAAAATCTGCCTTTGCTATAGCCTCCTCTGTAACTGCACACTTTTTTGCTCTTTAGCCTTTAAAGACTCAGCTAAGGCTAAATGAGTGGGAAGGAATAATTTCTCTTGCAGGAGCATGAATTCACTCAAATGAGTCTGAGAGAAAGGAGTTTAATGCATTGTTTATTGAACCTTCCATTACCTCTCTTATTTTAACAATCAGCATGGCTTTTAAAGGCACTATAGGCTTTTTAGCATATGTTTAGGTGGCACAAGACTTCTGCTAACATGTTCTGGGTTTCTCTCAAGGGTAGAGAATTAGGGATGATATTCAATATCAGAGGAACAGACTTCCACATAAACAAGTGTGTCGCTCCCACTCCTCGTCTTCTCCTTGGCTCTTCCTATGCAAAACTTTACTGGATGATCCATCAACCCTCTGGAGTAAAGTTTGAAGATATGTTTGGAGCTGAAGTAGAGGGGAGAGAGAATCCCTTCTCTGTTCCAATTACAAAAGGGCTACTTGGATACAATCTAAGCCTCTTATTGTAATAAACCAGGTTTCCTGCCCCCAAAAGCTACCTACATCTATGGAAAGGAGAAGAAGAAAATTAAGCAGGGTTTTGCCATCCTCCAATCATGGCCAAAGAATAACAAAGACCATTTGCATTTTATCTGCTCTTTGTCTTCTATTATCCATAATTTCATATGATTAATAATGTTACCCAACTAGTGCCAAAATAAGGAGGGCTGTGCTTCAATCTTAGGCTATTGTGAGAAGGACAGTTCAATCTAGTGGCCATTTGTACTTCCAATTGTGTTTATTTAATGATAGTTTCAGTTCCAAAATCAGAGTAAGCTATAATAAAAGCTAATGTGTGATGCATGCATGTCTTTCTCTGCCAAGACTGTGAAAGTCAAGCATCTGAAATTTGGCATAGACATTAACAGGACCACAGGGGTGTATATCTCAAAGCTTTTTAATAAAAAATGATTGTGGGTGTAATATGCTGTCAAATCAGCTTTGACTTATGCAACCCCATGAATAGGAAATCTCCAAAGATCCCATTAATTAACAGACCTGCTCAAGTCTTGCAAACTCAGGGCCATAGCTTCTTTTATTGAGTCAACCCATTCATAATGTAGTCCTTCTTTTTTTTCCCTACTGCCTTTAACTTTTTCTAGTATTGTCCTTTCCAATGAATCATGCCTTCTCATGATATGTTGAAAGTATGACAACTTCAGTGTACTCATTTTGGCATTTAATGAGAGTTCAGGGTTGATTTTTGTTGTTGTTGTGTGCCTTCAAGTCATTTCTGACTTATGGCAACTCTAAGGTGACTCCATCATAAGGTTTGTGATTTTTTTGCAAAATTTGTTCAGAGGGGGTTTGCCATTGCCTTCCCCAATTTACTTTTGTTCAATTGATTAATTTTAATTTTAGTTAGAATATTCCTTTAACCTGCAGGACTAACTTCAGTCACTAAGCGGCAGACTTCTCAGATCCTCTCTAGAGACAAAGTTGTAGACAATTTTGGAATATTAATTTCACCAGAGAGCATCTAAGCAGCTCCATGTAGTACTTCCTTCTCAGAACCACCAAATTCAATGACAGAAAGGGAGAAGAAGAGAGAAAATCCTGCTGCCCAGTAAGAAGTGGATGGTGTAGAGAGTGAACAGGGGAAAAGTTAAATAAACACATGGTGCTGGGAAAGAATGATCAGTGAGAAAGAAAAAGTGGTGAGGAGGTGGTAGAAAAGAAAGAGGAGGGAGACATGATATAACTAAAGAACCTAATATGATAATGACAAAAAAGGTCTGTAACTATATTTCAGATTTAGCTTATTACTGTAAAGGTTTAGTATATATGGTGTATTTTTATTTATTTTTTGCTATATCTGTACTCATTCACTGTAAACATGTATTTTTCATATTATCTTTTGAACAATATCAAAGTAATAACAATAACAGTGTCATTTTATTACCTTCTTGTGTTCCATATGTGTATTTCATATTTGGAAGCATTATTTCTAAATAAGCACATAGAGCAGTGGTGGACAACTTGTGGCTGTCCAGATATTATTGCTGTGCAGATTGCACTGAGCACTGAGTATGCTGACATAGGCTAATGGGAGTTACAGTCCAGCAACAACTGGAGGGCCACAAATTGCTCATCCCAATGTGTCCTTGGAAGATGGATAATTGATGGCAGGAGACGTCATCATCACAATTCTGCTGTCCTTCAAAGACCTATCTATTTTTAGGTAGGTTTTCAGGAACTGGATGCTTGTTAAGGACAGGGTAGGTGCTGTACTTTTTCATTTTTAATTATTAATATTTTAACTGCTTTTAAGACTGCTTTAGTTCAATTGTGTTTTTATAGTGTGTAACTTATTTCACTGTGTTTCAATATTACAATGTGTTATGTTTTATTTGTACCTGCCTTGGGTTTTTGTTCTGGGAAAAAGCGAGAAAGTAAATCAAAGAAAAATGGGGGGGGGGGGGAAAGAAAAGAAGAAGTTTCACTCAAGGTTTCCACTGCATAAAATGGTATGAGGCATATGAGAAACATATGTAATGCACAAAGTAGCATGTACTCACTTCATCTGGTAGATCAAAAGCAGCCAGGAGCAGAAACCCTACAAGGTAAGTTGCGGAAACAGAATAGCTGTTAAAATTAATGAGAAAAGAGACATCTATCTAGGGAGATTCACTCCCATGTTGTGGCTGAATCTACAACTGCAACTGAGAGCCAGCATGGGGTAGTAGTTTGAACGTTGGATTAGGAGACTAGGGTTCAAATCCTTGCTTGGCCATAGAAACCTACTGGGTGACCTTGAGCAAGTCACACTCTCTCAGTCTCTGAAGAAAACAATTACAACCCCCCTCTGAACAAATCTTGCCTAGAATACCCCATGATAGGGACGCCATAAGTCAGAAATGACTTGAAGACACACAACCACTACCATAACAACTGTGCTATGATGACATTACAAAGTAAAGTAAATGTCTAGAACAGGATTATGGAACCTCCAGGTGATGTTGACCTACCACTCCCTTGGCCTCAGCCAGCATGGCAGTGGTCAGGGATGATGGTGGGCCATGTTTCCCCTATCTTTTGGTCTAGAACAGGGGTCAGCAAAGTGCAGCCGGTGGACCACATTGCATCACCCAGGCCCCTAGGTTAAAAAAAAAAATAAATCCCTTTTTTTGCCCCAAATGTCAGCTAGGAGTGGAGCATTTCTGTCATCTTTTTGGGCCCCTGGGCCATTTTAAAAAACAAGAAGTGACTTCTGGTTAGTACTTCATGGCTTTAAAAAAGGCTTCTCCTGGCTCTAAAATGGTCAAGAGAGGGGACTAAAATGTGGCAAAAATGCACCCACACCCCCTAGAAAGTTTTGTGGGCACAATGATTTTTTTGTAGGGGGAAGTACAATGTTTTTTTAAAAAAATCCTCCAAGGTCTCCTAAGCAGGTAATGTGCCCCTAGCCTCCCATAGGTGCCCATCTCTGGCTTAGAATAAGCAAGGTACAGTAGGAGGTGTGACAGTAATTCAGAACTAATTATCCAGAACTAGTTAGTGGGACTTTAAAGAGCCTGATAAGTCTAACATTGCTTGCTGGAGGCAAAGCATTAGATGAAAGGTGTCTCAGGTATACTTCACCATTTCCAGGTACTTCTAATGAAAAATCTAGTGCTTAGTCACTGTCAAAAGCAAGCAGAGTTTCTTGGACAGTGGGATCATATGCCTGACACAACTTGACAATACTTGCAGAATTACATTCCCACTAATAATATATAATCACCTGAAGGATATTAATGTCACAGTTTCAGAAAATGTCAGCATGCAAACTAGAAACAGTGAAGACAACGGGCAAAGATCATTAGACTACCAAATGTAACCTCCTATTTGCCTCTAATGTTATCTATACTTACAGATGGTTAATCATAGATAGGTGGGTGTTCAGAAAAAAACACCCCTCTTGTTTTTCCCTATTAAAACTCACCACATCTTTGTTATCAGCATCCAGCGGGCTGGTCTCTGATGGGGATTTTTCCTTTTCACTTTGCTCTCCATAGAAGAGTGATGTCAGGCTTTCCATACATTGGAAACAAGAGAAGAAGAGAAAAGTATGCAGAAGGGACAAAAGGGGAAGAGGGAAAGAAGACAGAAAAGATGAAAAGTGTGGATTAGATTTAAAGGAGATAGAAAAAGAGGGGAAAGAAGATGCAAAATCATTACAAGGATTAGACCGATTTGAAGCGTCTGGCTCTTCTTGAATTTGCCCCAATTCCCAGGAGGGCAGCAAGGCCCTTTGGCAGGCGAGGAGGAAGTGAGGGAGAAAGATGGAAGAATTTGAAACTTCTCAATTGCAGCACCAGCATACCCTTGAGCAGGTTGGGAGCATAAACTTCCATTTGCTGAGATATGGTGCAACAGTTTGCAAAGTAGGCTATAATCAACATTTACAACTATACTTTCCAAAGACCATTGTTCAAGACTCCCAGTGTTTGGAAAAAAGGAGGAATTTGATTTGGGCAGAATAAAAAAATCCCCAAACAAACCCATACTACTTATTTTACTTGATATTAAGGCCCAGAAAAGGTGTACTGTAATGAGGAGAAAGGATGCACAGTACCCAAAACCAAAAGATGCACAGTACCCAAAGACAAATCACCAACAGAAAGTGACAAATTATTTATTAAGACTCAGTGGTAGAACATTAGAATGAGGTTGCTTGATCTAAATTTAACAATATTTCAGAACTATGGTGTCTAGAATAAACTGTGGCCATAATATACTCTGGAAGCACAATGTCCTTAAAAAACAGAACAACAACAAAAAAAAAACAGACCCTAGGATATCTGGAAATTCTATGTTATCATGCTACTGTAGAGACAGTAATGAAAGTATTTGATGCTGCTGGTTGTATGCCTCTTTTTTCACTATATGCAGTATACTGTCCCCTGATACAGGACAAAAAAAGGGGGGGGGGAGAGAAAAGAAAAACAATCCCAGCATTACCATATAGCCAACACCTCAGAGAACAGGAATGAGGAGAATTTTCTAAAAGACCTTTCCCGGAAGCTACTCCATGGCATTCAAGCATTCACCCTAGAGATAACATCCTGTGAAGGAAAGGAAAGCCACTGCAAGGGTACATGGGCAGGTATCAATCCCATTGTCACCATTGTTATTACTCATAGGAGTTTCAGGAGCTTGAAGGAAAATGGCTGAATCCCTTTTAATGTTTGGTGAGACATCTGACATCTGTAACTGAAGGATTCATCACTTACTTCTCCTTTTGTACAAGTTCAGACTGAAGGTGGTCATTGTACAATGAGTACAGTGGCCCTCTGGTATCCAATGGGGTTTGGTTCCAGACCTTCCCATGGATGCCAAAATCCGTAGATGCTCAAGTCCCATTGTATACAATGGCATAATAAAATGGTGTACCTTATACAAAATGGCAAAACAAGGTTTGCTTTCTGGAATTTATATTTTTTGAGAATACTTTCAAGCCATGGATAGTTGAATCCATGGATTAAAAACATCGGTGGACATGGAGGGCCAACTGTAATTCATTTATTTCCCCCCTCTTTGTGTTCTTTCTTGAGGAACCTTCAAGGCCAGGAGTCCCTCAAAAATTATAGGTTGGGAGGGAGAGGTTATTTCCCTTTCCCTTTGACAAAAGGAAAAAGGTAAGAAAGTGAGAAAACTTGGAGGAAGTCAGGTGCTCCCTTGGGAGTGGACTGAGCCCCAAATCTTTCTTTAAAAGCAGTGGTGATTCTTTTTCATTCACAAGACTTCTCATCTCCCAAGCCTTCAACCCCTTTTGTCACCATGGTTATCATTACTCGTAGGAATTCCAGGTGCTTGGAGGAAAATGGCTGATTAAAAAAAGGGTAGGGTGGGGTGAAAGAAAAACCATTAGAGCCATTTAGTAACTATGTCAATTTACAACTGCAGTTTAATATACATACAGTGTTCCGCCGCCCCAGGATTTTAAGACATGCTGTGCAACATTTTGTTGTTGTTGTTGTTGTGTGCCTTCAAATTGTTTCCATTCTATGGTGACCCTAAATTGAATCTGTCATGGGGGTTTCTTGGCAAGATTTGTTCAGAGGAGGTTTGCCATTGCCTTCCCCTGAGGCTGAGAGCATATGACTTGCCCAAGGTTACCATTATCAAAGCTCAAATATATATACAGGAACAAGGTGGTGAATCTCAGGCCCTGGGAATCAATCTATCCCTCCTGGGGTCTCAATTCAGTCTTCTGGGGTTTCCAGATGGTCAACGCCCATCACAACAACACTGTTCATAGAATCATAGAGTTGGAAGAGACCACAAGGGCCCCCTACAATACAGGAATACATCATGAAAGCATTCCCGACAGATGGCCATCTAGCCTCTGTTTAAAAACCTCCAAAGAAGGAGACCCCCACCACTCTCTGAGGCAGTTTATTCCACTGCTCTTACTATCAGGAACTTCTTCCTAATTTTTAGATGGACTCTCTTTTTAATAATAATAATAATAATAATAATAATAATAATAATAATAATATTTATTTATATCCTGCTTATTGAAAGAAACAATCCAAGCAGCTTACATAAAAAACCCATACAATATAGCCCCTAAGACCAACCCCCCCAAAAAACAATATTAAACATCTCATAATTAAAATAATAGTTTCCTGTCGTTGGAATCTGTTGCTCTGTGTCCTAATCTCTGGAGCAGCAGAAAACAAGCTTGCTTCATCCTTAATATGTTGCTAGTGGTTTCCCAGATTTTCTGTGGTGTTCTCCCCCATTCCACACAGGATGGTATGCCTGCTTTTAAAGTTACCACTAAAGCAGGGGAGGAAATCAATTGGCCCTCTAGATATTGCTGGACTACAACTCCTACCCACCCTATCCAACATAGTCGGTGTTGAGGAATGCTGCCAGCTATCATCCAACAATATCTGGAGGGTCACATGATTCCCACTTCTGTCTTAGGGGAACTGTTGCAACCCTTCTTTACACCTCTAGTGACACCACATTTCAATACACTTTGCCCAATGCTACTTCATCTCTGAGCAGTTGGTGGAACAGTTCTAGTGCCTTCTACTGCAGAGTTTTAGAACATTATCATTTGGTCTATAATGACCTTGGGTAAGACTCCCAAGTATTGTTTAGTTGTTTGACTTGCACCTTTCAGCACTGTTTGGCTCCTATGTACAGAAATCTGGACTTCTGTTCTCTCACTCCTTTACTTTGCTTGTAGAAACTTTAGATCTTACCTGTCATTATCCATCAGCAGGGCCAGGCGACCATAATCCCAAGCTGCTTTTCGAAGGCAGGAGAAGACCAGGAGAAGGAACTGCAACACAAGTGAGGGAAAGCATGTGTTTTGCGGATCCTATTCTTGCTATTTAAATAAACCCTCCAGTATAAATCTCTTCTCTCCTGTCTGTGCCATGACATCTTGGCAGCAACAATCTATTCTTCTTAACTAACATAAATCATGATAGCTGCATACTGGGATTTTGGCTTTTCCACACATTTTATCACCATGCTAAATGACATTGCTATATGTTACCTCTGTAGATACATCTGTTCAAACACAGAGGTTGGTAAAGTTAATTTTTTTGGATCATAACTCCCAGAATCCTTCAAATTTTATGACCACTGTACTCACTGGGGATTCTGGGAATTGTAGTCTTAAAGAGTAACTATTTCAACTTCCTTCCAAACCTGTGGTTTGTGAGGGAGGGAGCAATATAAATATGGGATTGGAGAATAAACAGGCAGGAAAAAGGAGTGCTTAACCTGTCTCATACCTGTTATATAATGCCAAAGACTAATCTCCCAGTAGCTTTACTTATGGTTTTGGAATCAAACTGGAGAAAAGGTGAAAACTGCATGGCTAACAGGATGGGGGAAGCAGAGGCAAAGACAAACAGGTAGATAAGAGCCTAAAGATTTTCCAGGCACCAGTTTCTCCTACAACCCTTCTCCCCACACACTTCAGTACTACTACAAGGTAAATTTCACATAGAAGTTTTGCCTCATATGTTATTTCCACCTAAGTTTGAACAGAGATATTCTTCCTTCTTTAAATCAGAGCAACCTGCATTGTGAAAACTGGTAACAATATTTAGATGCTATACCGGGTGGCTAAGAAAAACACAACACAAACCTGTTTTCTACAACTCATATACTCTGAATACAGACTGCAGTGAAAAGGGCTATGGGGAATTGTTATCCAAGATATCTGGAGAGCATTCCACTAGGGAAGGTTGATTCACAGTAAGATTGAACTTGATCTATTCCTTCTACAATATAAACCATCTGGCACAGAAAACTCAGCCACAAATGGATACACACACACAAATGTTTGCATAATAGGCCTGTCTCTTTCAGTTCTCTGTGTGTGAATTTCTATTTGTGGATGTGGTGCCATTTCCCCCAGGTTAGGAACCAAACACGTGCTGTGCATGTAAGTACCAGGTGTTTGCTCACATTAACTATAGTCTTTGTGTTAGGTGGGTGAACCTCATACCAAAGCAGGGCGCAGAGATTGGAGACATACCTCTTCCTTCCTCAGTGTGATCAGAACCAATTTTGCTCCTTATTCCATCCTATGCAGCTAGAACATTTACAGAAAGAATCTCTATTGGTGCCAATGCAGCCTTCCCCTAGAAATTTTAGCTGTGTACTGTAGGAGGGGGAATTGGCTGTAATTGCTTTGGAGAGAGAATAGAGAAGGTAAATAAAAACTAAATAGATATGAGAGATTCAGGTTCAAGTCCCAAATGAGCCATGAAAATTCATTGGGTGGCCTTTGTTTCTTCATCTCTCTCCCTTCCTCTTTCTCTCCCTCTTTGGCCTGACCTACTTCTCCCTCCTTGACCTGACCTGCCTCACAGGGTTGTTGTGAGAATAAAAAGAAGAGAGTGATAGAGACCTTAAGCTCTTTGGAGGGAAATGCACAGGTATGACTTTAACAAAGAAATACCATATATACTCGAATATAAGTTGACCTCATGTATAAGACAAGGGCAGGTTTGGGGGCCAAAATTATGCATTTTTGATATGATTTGTGGATAAGTTGAGGGTAAAACCTAGGGGCATGTAACAAAGGATCTAAAGGTTGAAGCAAAGGAGAACAATGCCTAAGAACTTGCAAAATCCCATCAGGCATAACTCCATAAAGGTTGGCTGGCTGGCTGGCTGGCTGCATGAGAAAAGAGAGGTGGGTAAGTGCTTCCAGGACAGATTATGCTCTTGCCTTTCACCAAGAGATTGTTCCTTTTTACAAAAGAGTTGAAGTACAGTACTTACACTGACCTATGGATAAGTCAACACAGGTTTGCTGGGCCAATTTTTTGACTAAAATTTCTAGACTTACCAAATATCAAGGGAGCATCTAGGTTAGTCCAGATTTCTACTGCAAATATTACTTTTTACTTGATCTTGGTTATTCTCGTCTACATGTAAAACACTCTGCATGTTGCATAATGAATGGCTAATAATGAGGTATGATCCCTCTTCACCATCACTTACCAGCCAGAGAATGAAATTGAGGGCAAGCACTGTAGGGACACCACCAAATGGCAACCCTTGGAGGACAGTGCTATGGGCATGGGAACGGAAGCACTGTTCTTCTGTGTCATTGTATGAAGTATCTTGAAATCCAAGGACACTCAGGAAGATAGGAGTCCCATCTCCTGATGAAGCTTCGTCCATTAACATGTTGTCCATCTATAAAACTGATGAGGCTCCTGGAAAATTTTATCCTGAAAAATACCTGGGTGGAGATGGCAGGAGGAAAAAAGAAGAAGAGGGTAGTAAGAGACTGAAAACACTCTAGCCAAGAAGACATTCACATCTGAAGGGCAAAGTCTTCCCAAATGACCCTGCTCTCTCATTCGTGTCATCAGCAGAGGTCCTCTTATGTGCCCTATCTTGGTAATATCTGTGTACATGTCTAGCAGGAAATATAGAAAGACCTTTCTTGGTATCAAGCCTCCCAGAACTTTACAATCTGTTTCTGGCAGAGGTTTGTTGATGGCATTTTACTGAGCAGAGTTGTAACTTTTTAGGAAGGTTCCTGAACCAGAACCTTGTTTTAGTGGTTTCACTTTTTGTGAATCTAAAGAGTTTTCATAATCTCATCTCCATTTTAACCAACCTGCTTTGTACTAGTCTCATGCTCTCTCAGTAATTTCTCTCTATTTATTCTACTATTGATAGCAGAATCTTATTGTTTATATTGTAAGCCACTTTGAACTTCTTAGGAAAGAACAATAAATATAAACACCTATATTAGTTTAAGGCACCATAAAGAGTTGAAAGACAGGAGAACCAGAAGGAGAAAACAAATAGATGATAAGACAGCTTCTGTAAAGACATTACAATATTTGTTAACTATTGTTACTACTATGCAGAACTATTAAGGATAGAAAAGGCTATGCTATGTCTCACAAGGAGACAACCCAATTAGGCAAGGAGAAATGCTAATTATAAATACAGGGAGCAGTTCCTGACTTTTAACTATTCATTAAAATCTCCATGATCAGACAGCAACATCCGAACAGATAAAACATAACAACTTAACAAGTTCTTCCTTAGTTACTTGGCCCACTGGGAGATTATACAGGCCTTTAGTACATACTTTCACTCTGGACTAAATTCTAACATAGTCTGCTAAACTCAAGGCCTTCTGGGCTTGACTTTTGAAGAGGTGGTGCACAATTCATAGTGGCGATCAATTACTGAATCACATTCTCTACTATGTGAGAATGGTGTGGGTGATGAATAGGACATATTGTGTTATTTGGATGGGAAGCTTTAAAAAAAAGTGCTTTTAAAAACCCTTGTAATATTTATTGTCACATAATCACCATTCAGAAGCCAAGTTTGTCTCAGAAAGAGAGAAAAGCCAATTATGCCTGTCATGACAAGCCAGGAGACAATAGAATTCCAGGGGGATGTTGATCCATCCCTCTGGTACAGGATTTCTAATTCAAGCTGTAAAATTAATGGGCTAAAACTTAACTTGGGCCCTGATGATGGCATTAAGTGTTATGCATTATATACCAAGCACAGTTGTTCATAGCTTGTCTTTCAAACACATAGACAAAGACACACAGAACACATTTTTATTGTTTAGAAATTAAGATCAAGGTGAAATGAGAAGATTGTTCCTTCTCACTTAGTTGGGAGATGGGATAAGGAATCTTCAGTCTAGCTTACTTGCTCCCAGCCAGAACGTGGTTGTGGAGCAGAGTGGAGGGTGAGTCCTGATACTACAATGGCTGAGAAGGAAGGAAGAAGCTAGCTAAGTAAAGCTATACATCTTCTGGAGAGTCTTTGCAAGTTGCAGCAAGAAATCAATGAAGCAAATTGTGGGAAACTGCTGCTCTCTTAGCTGAGCTGAAGATCTGTACTCAGCCCTTTCCTCTTGCCTGGAGCTGAGTGCTCCACAACTGGAAAATTTATATCCTCATCTCCTGCTGGAGAAGGCCCATGAAAACTGGAGACTCAGAACCAGAGCCACTCAGAGCCAGATCAGGCAACTCTACCCTTTTAGCAGAAGTCACTACACAAACTACAGACCTTTACCCTGTGTTTTGTTTCCCATAGTGATTAAACACAGGAACATTCAGTACTCTGGCTTGTTTCTTTTCCCATAAGCTAGAGGGGAAAAAGATCCATAATTTGTTTTAAGATTTCTTTCTGATCTGTTGAAGGAGAGGGGGAAAAAAAGCCATGAATACTATCATGTTCTGTGTCGCAAGAAACAAACCACAGACCTACCTCCATAGATTGTTCATCAGTTCTGAATTCAAAGGGGATCAATTGAGTGCCTAAGGGAGCTGTGGCAAAGTGGGCTGTGGAGCCATTCTTGATTTTTACCACCAGTCTGCAGCTGCTCCCTGTTGTACAAGAACACTGCTAGTGTCAAATTTCTGAAGGGATAGGATGCAACAGGAAGGCAGGATGCCCATTAAAGGTAGAGCAACTGCGGAAGGACCAGCAGTGAAATCAAGAGTAGATCTATCAGCCCCATCCGTGGTGATGGATCAGCCAGTCATATCTAGAACAATCAGAAAGTGGGAACCAGCCCTTCATTTCGGCTGCAGTAAGTCATGACTCCCAATTAAGCCAAGGGGGCCTAGCTCACTCACAGTGGGGGTCAAAACCCATCTATTAAAGAGGAAGAAGAAATAAATGTGTAACTTTGCTGCATGGACCAAAATAACCCCTTGTTACACAGCTAGCAAAGCAGTGTTTCCTTTCATTCCCCCCTCTGCTCTGAAATTGTTCCAGTTTTGGGAAGGAGGCAAAATGACTTATTGAAAGATATTTTTTTGTATTCTATGACAAGACCTTATGAGCAGATCTATTATCGATTATCATCTTTTTAAAAGAGCTTTCCAGTTTCCTTTTCATTCATACCTGAGAAGGGTCATTCCCTGACTTCGATTCAGTTGTCGACACCAAAATCAACCACTGCCATAGCAGTGTTCTCAGTCTGAGCCACTGAAAAGAAAAAAGAAAAATAAATAAACGGAGTAAGTGAGCCATACAGTTCACTGCTATTTTCAACTTCATCATTTGTAAAAATCCAGTAAAACTTGTCCTGCCGCTTTGCAAAACAAACATTTGTAGCAGGAGTATTCTGCTTAGGCCTTAAGATCTTGTGCTTTCTGCCAACTCAGTACCACAATTGTACCATTCATTCAATGAATATGTTGGCAGCAGCTAGTTAGAATTTGCATTGAATGCTGATCTTTGTTACTGGTGCCTTTTATGCCAACCCAAACAGGACATGATTGGTAAAAAGTTAGAAACATAGGTCAGGTGTACACCCACTGATAGAAACAGATCTGTTAACTGAACCAGGAGGCAACATTTTCCCTTCCTAATGCAGTTGTCACATCCCAAACAGGACCTTCTCATTATGTCCTTCATTATGTTTTTTCACTCCACCTCAAACACTCTCTGCCACCTTCAGCTTTGCGTTGGAGGGATACCCAGTCTTCTAGAGTAGATACTAAGGTTCAGGAGCTGCACAGTGGTGATGCTAAATCAGCTCCATCTGTGTGTGCTGATGGAGCCGCTTCTTTCAGAAGACGTATTCCCCTGGATCCTGCCCATAACAATCTGCATCAAATCTTTTTAAAGTGGCTTATTTTTCCTTCAGAGTTGGACCATCCATTCTGAAAGCCTCAGTCATCTCTGCTGCATTGGAAACATTACTCCAAACTGAATCCAGTCCACTTTGTCATGCTTACCAAATTTGCAGATGACACCAAATTAGGAGGAATAGCTAATACCCCAGAAGACAAGATGAAAATTCAAAATGACCTTAATAGATTAGAAAGCTGGGCTAAAGCTAACAAAATGAACTTCAACATGGAGAAATGTAAGGTACTGCACTTAGGGCAAAAAAATGAAATGCATAGATATAAGATGGGGGGGCACTTGGTTTAACAAGACTACATGTGAAAGGGATCTAGGAGTCGTACCGGACCACAAGTTGAACATGAGTCAACAGTGTGATGCCACAGCTGAAAAGGCCAATGCAATTTTAGGCTGCATTAATAGAAGTATAGTATCTAGATCAAGGGAAGTAATAGTGCCACTGTATTCTGCTTTGGTCAGGCCCCACCTGGAATACTGTGTCCAGTTCTGGGCACCACAATTAAAAATGGATGTTGAAAAACTGGAGCGTGTCCAGAGGAGGGCGACTAAAATGGTGAAGGGTCTGGAAACCATGCCCTACGAGGAATGACTTAGGGAAATAGGTATGTTTAGCCTGGAGAAGATATGGTTAAAAGGTGATATGATAGCCCTGTTTAAATATTTGAAGGGATGTCATATTGAAGGAGCTAGCTTGTTTTCTGCTGCTTCAGAGAATAGGACCAGGAACAATGGATGCAAGCTACAGGAAAAAAGATTCCACTTCAACATTAGGAAGAACTTCCTGACAGTGAGAGCTGTTTGACAGTGGAACTCACTCCCTCAGAGAGTAGTGGAGTCTCTTTCTTTAGAGATCTTTAAACAGAGGCTGGATGGCCATCTGTCGGGGATGCTTTGATTTTGAGTTCCTGCATGGCAGGGGGTTGGACTGGATGCCCTAGTGGTCTCTTCCAACTCTATGATTCTATGATTCAGTTTATAAAATTTGGAGGAAAATACAAAATATGATGTTAATGCAGTTGAAGTGGAGTAGTGTAGGGTAATTTAAGTTTCCCAGGGGTTTACCCCTTTAAAGAAAACAAAAATATGAAAGCTAAACTTGTTAGAGTTTGTCTTTCATTAGCAAAACAGCAGAAGTGTGACTTTGCCTAATTCAATTTTCCTAAAGGATAAAGACTTACTCAACAAAGATAACAAACATGTAGCTAGTAGTTTAAAAAACAATGATCGCCTTAATGTATTTACATTATATTAGAATAAGTAGAACAAGGGCTTCCTCTCGGGTCGGTCCCAGAGGGTGCTGCTCGGGGACTGTAGTTCCAGTAAGAGGGAACTCACTTGTGGGGTCCCTCAGGGAGCTATCTTGTCCCCGACATTATTTAACATCTATATGAAGCCGCTGGGTGAGATAATACGGAGTTATGGTGCTGGGTGTTATCAGTACGCTGATGACACCCAAATCTATTTCTCCATATCTCGTTCGTCGGCCTTGAATTCCAATGGCATCTCTTCTCTCAATGAATGTCTTGGGGCGGTAATGAGCTGGATGAGGAAAAACAGATTGAAGTTGAATCCAGACAAGACGGAGGTGCTCACGGTCTCGGCCCCGAAACCAAGAATAGGGTTGCAACCTCCAGTCCTGGATGGAGTCACACTCTCCTCCAGTGACTGTGTTCGCAGTCTGGGGGTGCTCCTTGACTCGTCACTCCTGATGACAAATCAGGTGAATGCGACGGTCAGGAGCGCCTGTTATCAGCTTCGGCTGATACGCCAGCTGCGCCCTTTTCTGGAAGTAAGGGATCTTGAGACTGTTGTGCACGCGTTGGTAACCTCACGCCTTGACTTCTGTAATGCACTCTACATGGGGCTACCCTTGTTTCTAGTCCGGAAATTACAGCTGGTTCAGAATATGGCAGCCAGGCTTGTTTCAGGAACATCTCGGAGGGACCACATTACTCCGGTTCTGAGGTCCCTCCACTGGCTGCCTATCAGCTTCCGGGCTAGATACAAGGTGTTGGTTATCACCTTCAAAGTCCTAAATGGCTTGGGTCCAAGCTATCTTAGGGACCGCCTACTCCCGTATAATCCTCCCCGCGCTCTTCGGTCCTCCAGGAGGAAATTGCTACAGCCTCAGAAATCGAGGCTTGTGGCTACCTCCCGGGGGGCATTTTCTGCCGTCGCCCCTAAGCTCTGGAACGACCTGCCGGATGAGATCCGTCTATTAACATCATTAGACAGTTTTAAAAAAGCTGTCAAGACGGATCTCTTCCAGAAGGCCTTCCCAGACTAACTACACCGGATTGGCTCCTGCCCCAGAGACGTTCCTCACGTGGCCCCATCAAATAGATGGGAGGTTCGTCGACCAAACTTTCTTTTGAATTGGGCAAGGAGGGCTAATTTTAATTTTAATTTTAATAATTTTGAAGTTTTAGTTCAATTTAACCTTAATGTCATTGATTTATTGTTTTAAATTATCTTTATTTAATACTATTTTAAGGGGGGGAGGGGGGTTACTGTATACTATGTATAATGTATGCTTGTTTTAAATTGTAAGCCGCCCAGATTGGTTCGCCATGGGGCGGGGTAAAAATAAATTTTATTATTATTATTATTATTATTATTATTATTATTAAAAAACTAAATCCTAATCTAGCTGGTGATATTTCAGGTAAAGGGAAGAAATCTCATCATCTTTAAGATAGCAGGAAGATGGGGATAGCAACTGTTTAAGGTTTCCAGAGGGAGAAGACAGTTAGTCACAAAAGATAGTAAGGAGTTTATCACACGGGGACAATTGGAAGTATAAACGGTGATTAACCTATGATCCTGCAATTGCACTAATGGTTTTCACATGACGTTATGTTCAAAATGATATTATCCCATGAATAACCCGTGATAATCCCACAATTGTGCTAATGGTTTTCACACAATGTTAAGGTGAAATGTCATTAAAGTGCCATTAACCCATGAATAAGCAGGCAAGAAACAGCAGCAAATCATTTACAGGGTTTTCATGTGAATGACTTTTTGTTGTTTATTGCCTGGTTATTCCGTGGTTATTCCCGGGATAATGCCGTCTCATTTTAATTGCAATTTTCATGGGTTAATTACTGTTTAAACTCCTAATTTCCTCCCATGTGATAAACTCCTTAGTCTTAAAGGGAAAGTAACCAAACTATGAAATCTATTTAAGGAAGTGAAAGGAGAATGTAAACATATTCTAACAAGTAGAATAAGGGCTTAGATTTTCCAGTGCAAAGTAACCAATGGAAAACTGCTCTAGGGTTAACACCCAAAACCTGCTTAGACTTAAAATTAAGTTTGGCTCAGCAAAAATGGTCTCTTTCAGGTGTACTGAGTACGATTATGTGTCTTTGAGATTGGATGTTGGCCATGAAAGGCAAGCAATGCTTCCTTCTGGCATATGATGTGGTGTGTTCAGTGACTATTTCTATTTGTTTAATGTCTTGTATTTGTGCCTTCAAGTTGCATGTTGAGTTATGGGGGCCTCGTGAATTTCATACGGTTTTTGTAGGCAAAGAATACTCTGAAAAAGTTTTGTCATTTCTTTCCTCTGAAAGATAGTCTACAGCACTTAGTACTTATTGGTGGTCTCCCATCCAAGTACTAACCCAGACTGACCTGCTTAGCGTCCAAGATCAGAAGGGAGCTGGTGCTGTGACTATTCCTTTTTAATTGAATGTGTTACTACGTATTGATTTTCTATGTCAAACATCTTTGGTATGTGTAGATGCCCACATTTTTAAAAATTATTTTTCTGTGATGTGGAATTTAACTAAAGGTCAAAATTCCTCATGCTTTTACTGTTTTGTTTTTTTACTGCTTTTACTATTGCAGAAAGACTTACACTCCAAGATTAGAAATTCACTATTTTTTAATGGTCAGAAGATCTTATTGCTTTAGCTATGCATGAATGTATGTCAATTACAAGAAAATATACTACCATCTTACATCAATGTATGTGCCTACCCCATGTTCATAACCTATGTATTTCCCTCATTTGCTCCCTTTTTTCTCTTTATCTCCTTTCTCTTTTGTTTCTTTGTAATGATGCTTTAAACATCCAGCTTTCTTGAAATGAATTGGGGGAAAAGGCTACTATAAAAAGTACTCTCTTTGAAAGTACATTCCACCTAAGGCGGCTGACCTTCTGACTTAAATAGGGGAGGAAGTGAGATTTCTGTCATTGTGTATAGTTAGAGGAAAGGCATGTTGAGGTGAAATTTCCTACCAAGAGAGCATCTGCTGCAGTTGGAACTGTCATTGTACTTTCTTGGCCAGCTGTCATGCTGAAAAACCCATATATAATAGACACAGGTATAAATTCCTTCTGGAGTCCTGCACCCACTATTGTCAGATTCAGAGTGGAAAATGTATTTATAGTTATTTGACCTTCAAAGCCTGTTATTGTTAGAAACTCTGAGGCCTACAAAGTTTCTGCTCTAGTCCACATTAAATTGTTGATCCTGGTGTAATGGTCTGAACCTTGGATTATGACTCTGAAGACCAGGGTTCGAATCCTGGCTCAACCCTATGTAAACCCATCGGGTGACCCTGGGAAAGTCACATTCTCTCTTGCAGACCTCATTTCTCAGTTAGATATATACAGTTGCGTCTCCCAATTTATGGGGGATCCATTCCTGACACCCCCCTCCCACAAAAATGGAGGCTTGCTAATATTTGAGCCCCATTGAAACAAAAGGTGTGCGTGGGCACGCACAACCATTTTACATATAGGCACTTGTCCCTCCCTGCGAAGAGTGAGACCGCGGACTCGAAGTCTGCAACGGGGAGGGACAACTGTATAGGGAGAGGCAGGATGACAGATGTCATAACCACAAAGGAGGACAAGGCACTGCAAAATGTAGGACATTCAACAAAAATGTTAGACATTACAAAATAAATGCTAAAAACACTCATATAAATATGAATTCATGCTTCTTAAAAACCTGAAGGTAGTCGTCCCTAGACATGTCTAGTCGTAACTGACTGTAGAGGGTGGTGCTCATCTCTGTTACTAAGCCGAAGAACCAGCGTTTTCCAAAGAAGAATCTGGTGGTCATATGGCCATGATGACTGCACCGAATGCTGTTACCTTCCCACTGAAGTGGTACCTATTTATGTACTTGCATTTGCATCTTTCAAACTGCTAGGTTGGCAAAAGCCGGGACTAATGACAGGCATTCACTCCATCATACAGGACTTGGGCCTCAAACTGCCAACCTTCCGATCTTCTGATCGTTAGACTTGGCATCTTAACCATTAAGCCACCACATCCCTTGCTTCTTAGTCATGCTCAAAATAGAGGACATTTTGAAAATCCTCCTAGACAGAAAACTGAAATATAAGACATGTCCTGGAAAAGGAGGTCACCCTGGGAAGAGGTGCTCCTTCCTGTATTTAGGGCTTTAATCACAGGGATCTTGAATTGAACAATACAGAACTAGATGGACCATTCATGTGCACCAGTATAAGGCAAGTTTTGATGTACAGTGGTTCCTCCACATTTGCTGGGGTTAGGGGTGAAAGACTCTTGTGAATGTGGAAAAACTGCAAAAACAACAACAATATGCTGTCCTTTTTATCTAAAAGAACCCTTCTCTAGGAATTTCCAGGTCCTCCAGTACAACTCTATGGTCAACATTGGCCAGAAGCTGATAACAGAATCACGCTGGAGGTCCTAAAAATGCTTAGAAAAGTATTTTCTCTAGGAACCTCTCGGTTCTCCAGAACAACTCTACAGTCCACGTCTGGCAGAGTTGCACTGGAGGACCTAGAGATTCCTAGAGAGAACATACTAATCAAACCCACAAATAATCAGATCCACAAAAGTCAAGGCCGCAAATGTGGAGGGCCAACTATATTTTCTTGGGAAGCAGAGAGAGAATGGCGCAGGAGCTGCCTGTCAGGGAGTGGTAGGATGGCTGCCCAGTAGGGCTACAATAAAACCTGCTTATTTTCTGAGAGTGAAAGAGAGAGAGACGCACACCTCCTTGCCGCCTTGGCCTGCCTTCTCTCACCTCCCATACTTGCGTAAACAGAAGGGAAGCCACCATCTGGCATTGCCAGTTCCTAAATAATTCACATCCTCTTTGTTAACACGGAGAACGACTCTCTGGCAGAAAGCAGGAAGGCCTCTGGAGTGACTCTCAGCAAATAAAAAGAGAAGCTCCTAGCAACCTGCCACCCTGCTTATTTTTCTGGGTTACTGAAAACCACTTTCTCAGGGTCACCACAGGTTTCATTTTCCCTCTACAGAAAACACCAATTTGCAAAATGTAAAGTGGCGCATGGAGGAAGACTGTCAAGTGGTCTACCTATTTAGGTTTATTTTGCATTTATGTTTTATCTTGGTTTCTTCTGTGGCCATGGGCTGTTTGAAACACTCATAATAAGTTGTATTGTTGTGTTTTTACTGGATGGTTTCAGCACTTTCTGTGTTGCTGTAAACTGCTTCAGGATTTGTACAAAAGAAAAGATGTTTAGAAACATTTCTTAACAATAACAGTAATAACAACAACAGCAGCGATACAGCAATTTCTTGCCTCTTGTCCATGGAGGCTAAGGTGGTCTGTGTGGTTAACCCACACTCCCATTTTTATCTTCACAATAATCTGGTGAGATGAATTAGACTGAGAGGTAGTGACTGGACCAAGATCACACAAAATACTTTGTTGTTAGGTGATGATTTGAACCTGTCTCCCTCTTCTGAGGTTTACTTCAAAACTCTATAAATACTACATCACAATACTGGTTCAAATGGATTTCTCAAGCATGGCTTTCACAATACAGACAACCAATTGGGTGTTTCTTGTACATTTATAAGGCCACCACAGGTTATGAACTAGTCAGGGGGTTCACATTTCTTGCATGGAAGCATCTTCGCTATAAGGGGGAGAGAAACACCGTATTCCCAAGCAGCCTTTATTCTGATTTTAGATGCTACCCATTTCCTCTATTTGTATAGGTAAGACCAAAAGAAATAATCAGACTTTAGCACTAGGGTTGAAAAGTAAGAGTTGGAAACTCATTACGTTGTGTAATGAATCTTTACACACTGTATTTTCACCACTAGTTGCTTATATAACCTTTTTTAAGCTGGCAACCTTCTGATATGTGTTGATAACAACCTGCATCATATCTTGCTTGCAGGGCTAGGGGGTTAAGGGGGTTGGGGAAATGCATCTGTTTTGCTACATTCTGTGTTTTAATCTTTGAAAACCTCAGCTTTTCTGTTTTGAATAGGAGGAAATGTGTGATTTTGAGTAAATTCCTCAAAAATATACTAAGACGACATTCCTCCTTATTTTAGCACACTGGCCTAACACAGTAAGTAAACTACTCCCAGCATGGCAAGGATCATGTTGTACCTGCCTACTAAATACTTATAAAAGATGATGAGCCTCTCAGAAATAAAGACATGGCAACTCTAACTCAGCACCAATGTGGGTTGAGCGCACAAGGATTCAGAACCCAGATATGTTGGAAAACCTGAAACTGACAGATCCATGCATCAAGGCATTGCACTCTGAGTGATTAACTCTTAAAAATACATGCCCTGAACCAGGAGCCTAGATGGGTAGATCAGGTTTTCCCAAAAGTTTTCATACTTTCAATTTTAAAAGAAATCTCATTTTTCCCCATCTCAGGTATGGAGAAGTGTGTGAATTTTGTCAAATTCTTATAAAACTGAACTGAAACAAAAATTCTCATCCAATAAGTAGTTACATTTTTATATAAGAAAATCCTTTGAACACAGTCTTCACAAGTTAATTACTGTTTAAAACTTTTCTTTCAACATAATCTTTTAAAGGAATCCACTGCTTATAAGTAGCTCTAATGAGAATCTGGGGGTGGGGCGGGATACACAGTCCTCTAGGTCTATTTGGAGTGTTACTGGAGGACATTGCATGGGTACTGACTCTTACTGCTGTGGTCAGACCTGGTTAGTCAAATACAGTCAGCCCTTGGTATCTGCGGACTTACTATCCATGGATCCAAGCATCCACAGATAGCAAGCCCACATTGTCCCCAATGGCAGTGCATGCATGCAGCCGCACTGCCATTAAGTTCCGTTGTCCCCAATGGTAGCATGGCTGTGTGCAAGTGCCATCACGGGACAATGGGGGCTGTCCCTAATGGCAGCATGCATGCACCACCATTGGGGACACTGTGGACTTGAGCATCTGCAGATTTTGGTTTCCACGGGGGTGGGGGTCCCAAACAGATCCCCTGCGGATACCGAGGGCCAACTGTATCATTACTGAATACCATCACCTTGTGTCACTGCTTTATCCAATTTGTTTTTCCATGTAATTCACTCTTCACCTCTGTACCTACTGCAAAAACAAATTGAGAGGCATCCTCTGGCTTCAGTTCCTTCTAAACAAAAACCATAGTTCCCTCAGCAATGTAAATGCAAGAGCTATGTTATTACTCCAAATATTCACCTAAAATGCCAACTGTATATGGACAAGAAGGTCTTTTTTACATTATACAATGATGGTACTTTCATCCTGCCTGAACTGCTATTGCTCCATCATATGGAATCCCGGGATTTGTAGTTTCTAATCTAGAATTAGCTGCCAGAGAGCTCTAGCATCTCCCCAAACTACAAACCCCAAGATTTTTAGGAGAAGCCATGACAGTTAAAGTGGGATCACTTTCTAATCTGTAAGAGATCTAACAAGGGAAAACCAACACTACTTTGTCAAACTCTGCTTAATTAGTTAGCCTGAGTTCCTATTAACACTTTTATTTTCCTTTGAGTTTTCCCAGGGCCCTGCCTTTTTTACCTCCATTTCTTGTCTTCATGTGGACTGATCAGAGACTATACAACAGTGTCAGGTAGAAATCAGGCAGGTCTGGAAGTACTGGCAAATCTTTGGGGGGGGGGGGTTTGTTGACTGTCAATAATTCTTGAATCTTAATATGTAACAACAGGAGCAAGAAAATGATAACCCTCTCACCTTAAATTAAACTGCTGAAATGGAATAAAGTAGAATTTTGAGCAAAAGGAATCAAAATTACAATTAGTTGTGGTAGATGCAACCAACTCCTGGATTCAGGATTCTTTAATTCCATCACTTGGAATTAAATAGTTAATTGCTAAGGTTTTTCTACTGGCATGGCATAACATGCAAGAGTTCCTGATTAATACTGACATTAATACCATGCTCCAACAATTAATGTTAGTATGTTAGAATTTTTAGAGTGGGTGGTTTTTCCTCTGGCAGGTTCAGCAAAACAAGAAGACCTAAGGACAAGAACTATTAGAACTAAAGGAAATATATGACAATAAGACAGAAGGCCAAGGGAGCAGAAGCCAGCAAAAGAATAGTTGCAATTGAAGAGCTGGGACTGGAAGAACTGAAGAATAATGGAAAGGAAATAAAAATGTGTCCTAGTATAGAATGAAATAGGTAGAGGATAAATTTGCTGCTTTATATATCAAGCCCTCGTCTGAATGGTTTGTGTCTTCCATCACCAGTGTGTGTTCTTGTTGCCTGTATAAGTTTCTTGGTGTGGGGAGAACACTGTATCTTAATTTCTTTTCCATTGATTTTATTCTGGTTTCAATTGTGTACATTATTGTATAATATACAACACTCTACATTGTTATTTGGAGTGAGCTGCAATGAGACCTTTGCCATCTGCTAGTGTGTTTATTGTAGCTCAATTAAGTTAAACATTTCTCTCAATCTCACCTCCATTTCCTCTCTTGGCTTTTCTCCTCCTCCCTGTCTTCCTTCCCTATTCTGCTTTACACCTACTCATGTTTCAGTACATCAGATGCTTTGGAGATTTGAAGCTGTTATTTTGGAACTGAAAGATTCATTTAGCTAAACCCATACATACTACCTATGTCTGCCCAGAGAAAACAACACTGAACCTGTTTGTAATCCTTTAGTGTTTTTAATAATAGTCACACAGTGCTGGGCACTAGTTTATTATTTGGAAAATCCTACTTCTCTCTTTTTCCCTCCCCCACTCCCCTCCCTCTTATTTCCTTCATTTCTGCTTGTCACCCATCCCTGTTCTTCAATTGGTCACGGACTTTAGGGGTTTGGTAAGACTGGAGCTTGGAACCAAAAGATGTAGCTAGCTAAATTCACACCTGCCCATCCCTGCCTATGTACGTCTTCTCTATTTAGAAGTCCCACTGAGTTAAGTGATAAAAACATGGCTGTATTACTTCCTATCACTGCAGATCATATTTCTTGAATGGGTGTGGGGACACAGACAGCATACAATGATTCAGTTGTGCAACAAAAATCTGCATATGCTCAGAGGCACTCAAAATATTTGTGATCTAGACTTCTCCACTCTTGATTCACGGAATGATTTTTGCAGCCAGCCAGTTATTGCTACATTTGCAGTGCATCAGTGCCCTCTGTTGTTGTGTGTCTTCAAGTTGTTTCCAACTTATGGCAACTCTAAGGTGAACAAAATTATCATGGAGTTTTCTTGGCAAGTTTCTTCAGAAGGGATTTGCCATTGCTTCCTCTGAGGCTGAGAATATATGATTTGTCCAAGGCCACCCAGTGGGTTTACATTGCTGAGCCAGGATTTGAATCCTGGTCTTCAGAGTCATAGTCCAATGCTCAAACGACTACACCATGTTGGCTCATTATCAGTTCTCTCCAGCTGACTTTAACATACTATTCCTTATTAACATTTAACACCACTGCTTATTAATCTACACTAAACAAGGTATTTGAAGAGCAAGTGAACAGTGTGCATGTTGGTGAGGATGAGAAGGAACAGAAAGAAGAGGAAAGATGCATGAATTTCAAACAGATTGTTAAAATGACATCCCACACATTAGGACAAGCTTTGCCAAGCCTGACAGATACCAGACGTTCTGAATTCCTACCATCTCTAGGCAACAACTGTGTTATGGATTTTGCAGTCCATCTGAGAAAAAAAAAATTCAGGTTGGAAGGAGGCAACCTTAAAAGGTCAAAAAGAGCACTTCAATAACAAAATGTGCCTCTACAGGCATCAGTGATAATCTCCATGCCATTCTCTGTAAATCCTACAGTCTGTCAGGAGACAAATGTTTAATATAATAGTTAATTAACGATAACTAAACTATGTAAACAATTTCTATTATTAGTGTTTGTGGTAATGAATTATTTCCTCAATTTCTAACATTTAACATTGCTGAATTAATTTTCAAACATAACATTCTAAGCTCTGTGACTGTATCTTTTGCACCATGTTGTGTTGGGAAGATCTTTGGATTTAGTAAAAATGAAGTGAGCCAGAGTAGCATAGCGGTTTGACTGTTGGATACAACTCTAAAGACCAGGGTTCAATTTCCAGTGTGGCCATGAAACCCATTGGATGACCTTGGGCAAGTCACATGCTCTCATCCTCAGGGGAAAGCAATGGCAAATCTCCTCTGAAGAAATCTTGCCAAGAAAGCCCCATAATGGATTTGCCTTAGGGTTGCCATAAATTGGAAATGACTTGAAGGCATACAACATACAAAAATGAAAGCTTACAATGTATACACCACTTTTAACAACAAAGTAGCTCAGTTTTTACACAAAATCACATAGAATGATTATCATATTACATACACTGCATTCCCTGTAACTGTAAGTTGTTTGTAACTTTCACTTAAAAATAATACTGACCATGGGATACCTGTATGATGGCCAGAAGGGCGCCTTATTTCATCACTTTGTGACAAGATGGCTCTCCTGCTTCAATGAAGAGCTGCCAGTAATATTGACTACATAACATGTTGGCTGCTGCTCTATGATATATATACGTATGCTTACCACCCCAGTCTTAAACACAATATAGCTAATTTCTCAAGAACTGTGTTTAAACTCAAGTAGCACTAAAATCAACAGGACTTCAGTGCACGGAGAAAGAGTATAACTGAAACCACAGCAAATAAAGCAGAACAAACTAAAGATCTAGTATCTGAAAAGAAAGGAGTTACAGACAGTTGAATACCATCATCTCACTGTACCAACTTACAATTATTAAGAGAGTATTATGAAAGTGAGATTATCTTGACCCACTTTCCTCACACTATACATAATTATATAAACCTCAATCAGCGCTTGGAAATCATTACTTTTGAGACTACAATGGTTATGCTGACTGTGGATTCTGAGAATTGTAAAAAAGTTAACATTTCCAAACGCTTTTTGCTTCTTCCAGTTTCACAATTTATTTTTCCAGTATTATGGGGGACATGGCAACCAGAACTGTATACAGTATCCCAAGTGGTGCTGTACCACAGCATGATGCTTGGCTTCCCTTAGGTATCCTTGAGTTTATATATACTATAAAAAGGTAAAGGAGTTCCCCGTTGACAAGGTTGTCAAGTCATTTCCGACTGCAGGGGGTGGAGCTCATCTCTGTTACTAAGCTGAAGAGCCAGTGTTGATCTGTGATCATGTGGCCAGCATGACTGCACGGAATGCTGTTTACCTTCCCACCGAAGTGGTACCTATTTATCTACTTGTATTTGCATGCTTTTGAACTGCTAGGTCGGCAGAAACTGAGACTCTTCTGTTGAGACAGTGTCCCAGGGAAAATGTTCAATGTAGTTTGATACAGAAGTGACCAGGGATGAAAAGGTCACAGGCAGCCATAATGACTAAGCACTTTTCAACAGGTGCTGAGTCAGGGGAAGTGGCATCAGCTGATGGTCACCACAGAAGCACAGAAAAGGCTGCAAAACTCTCAAGTCACTCTGGATGAGTGACAGGTGTCAGGAGGAAGAGGCAGAGCTAAAAGGCCACATGGATCCCTGGGTATATAAGGGAGTTGCCTCAGGACACATGTGTGGATGTTGTGGTTGTGGTTGTTGGGAGTTGAAGTTGGTTGTGTCGGTGGATTGTCATGTGTGTATATAGCCTTGTACATAGAGGAACCAAGATTAAAGCCTCATCTGAGAGACGCCTGTTTGTAGAGTCTCTTTATTCTTTCTGGAAGGGGAGAGGTGCTTCTCCAGTTCACAAGCTACTGCCTGCATCTGAGAAGGTGGTGACCTGGTGCATTGACGTGGATCATCATGTGCTGCATAACCACGCTAACAAGGGTTATGGGCCTAGTCTGCACCAGCAGATATGCCTGGATGACCGTGTGAGTAGCTGTTTGTGTGCAGTTGTCCAGAAGAGCAGTTTTAGCTGTCTGAGTGCCGGAAGGCAGAGAGTTAAGAAGTCGAGCTGCTTGCCATGCTCCTTATCTCCAACTGAGAGCTGGGAAGGCTGCCAACGCTGAGCGTTTGTCTTGTTTTGCTGCCACCATGGATTTTGTGAAGTTCCTGAGACTAAATGATCAGAACTACTCCCAGTGGGCAGTTTATGCCTAGGCAATCCTGGTGAGGGAAGGGCTCTGGGATGTCATTGAAGAGGGTCTGACAGTGAAAAATGCTGAGCTTGATAGAAAAGCAAGAGCAACCATAAATCTTTCCCTGGAGCCAAACCAATTAGACCATGTTAGAGATAAGAGATCTACCCAGGAGGTCTGGTTTGCATTGAAGAATGTGCACCAGTCAGACTCTGCTTTTTTCAAAATGCTATGGAGCAAAAGGCTGTATGCCTGTAAGATGCAGAAAGGACAGTCCCCAGAGGAGCATCTGGCCACCATGAAGCATCTGGTTTTGGAGGTAGCATCCAGAGGAATAAACCTCCCCAAAGAACAAAAAGCATATATCCTGCTGGGCAGATTATCCAGTGACTTTGATCACATACTGTACAGCCTGCAGGGGGTGCCAGAGAGTCAGTTCACAATGGACTTGGTGTCGACACGTGTCTTGAAAGAATGCCAGAGATTTTAGTATTTTTATTTATTTATTTATTTATTTATATTTTTATTTTATTTATTTATATATAGATGGCATTTCTAAGAGTGGCATTCAGAGACAGCAAAATGCCGAGCCAAGATCAAACACACCATCGGAGGCAGTTCAAAAAACTGAGAGTGCAGCCGTCTACAGAGTTAGACAATGTTATAATTGTGGTCAGCCAGGTCATTTCAGGAGGAACTGCAAGAAGCCACCTGCTGCCAGAAGGAAGGAACAACGCTGGTCTCCTGGGAACAGGAAGGGAGTTGTTTCAGCAGTAAAGGACAGTGACCGTCAAGCCCATCTTGCTGTTGCAGCCAGACATCTGTGGATGATCAACAGCGGTGCAACTCACCACTTGGTGAACCAGATGTCCTTGCTGAAGGACAGGAAGCCCTCATGAGTTGACTCAGTGGATTTGGCTGATGGGGGTTCAAGCCAAATAAGAGACATGGGGACTGTGCATTTTCCAGGGTTTGACAAAGACTTTGAAAATGTACTGTGTGTTCCCGTTACAAAATTGTCTGGTTAGTGTGTTCTCACTGACTACAGACAGGTATGCCCTACATTTTGAGGGGGATGATTGTGTTCTCACTGGGGAGGGGGCATAGTGTGCCACAGTTGGCAATATGCCACTGCACTCGAATTGTGCACACTACCTTCATAGGGTGTTGGGACACACAGGCTTTACAAGTTTAAGAAACTGAGAAGTGTGTACCCTGAGTTGAAACTGGATGAATGTAAGAACCATTTGGAATGCTCTGTGTGTAGCATGATAAAGCTGTCTAGCCATGCTAACAAGTTCACCCCATCATGTGGCACCCAGGCCTTGAACTGCCAACGTACCGATCTTGCAATCAACAGAATCAGCATCTTAACCACTTGAGCTACCGCATCCCTTATACTGTATATACCGTTTAGAGTATATATACGGTATATACATCTAATTCTTATTTCTTAGCAGAGCACAATAGCAAACTAAACTGCATAAAGCTGGAGGGTACTTTTTGTAGCAGCAGCCTGCAGGATAGATCCACTCTACATGTTCCTATGGAATGAATAGCTTCAGGCAATGAATCTGCCTCACCTCTTCCCCCAGCATGGCTTAACCCAGTTGCTAAAAATTTGAAAGTGAAAAAAGATAGCAACCCTAAATCAGAAAGACTTTGTATTACGTTCTTGCAATGATAAAAACAGTGCCCAGCAAATATACCGTATTTTTCGGCATATAAGACGCTCCGGCATATAAGACGCACCCAATTTTAAAGGAGGAAAATCTAGAAAAAAAAGATTCTTAACCAAATACTGTAGTAAAATATTTTATATCAACTGTATAAAGTTAACAGCAGTTTAAGAACAATTTTAAGTTGTAAATGTAAGTTTAAGCCAGCAGCAGGGCCAGGTATTGCACAAATTCCCTGCCCAACTTTCTTGCAAGTCTCCTGTCGCCTTATGGTGACTCCATGAATTTCTTAGGGATTTCTTAGGCAAGAAAGACTCGAGAAGTGGTTTTGCCAGTTCCTTCCTCTGAAATACAGCCTGCAGCACCTGGGATTCTTTGGCGGTCTCTCATCCAAGGACTATCCAGGGCTGACCCTGCTTAGATTCCAAGATCAGATGGACTGGTACCTTTGGAGTTTTTAGGCCATTGTCTTATGGAGTAATTTATGGCTTATTTTGACCCTACCATGAGGGTTTTCTTGGCAGATTTCTTCAAGGGGGGGGGGTTGCCATTTCCATCCTCTGAGGCTGAGAGAGTGTGATTTGGCCAGAGTAATCCAGTGCCTTGGAGTAATTTCTGGCTCATTTTGACACTACCATGAGGGTTTTCTTGGCAGATTTCTTCAGAGGAGGGAGTTTGCCATTTCCACCCTCTGAGGCTGAGACAGTGCAACTTGGCCAGGGTACTAATCCAGTGCCTTGGAGTAATTTCTGGCTCATTTTGATCCTACCATGAGGGTTTTCCTGGCAGATTTCTTCAGAGGAGGGAGTTTGCCATTTCCACCCTCTGAGGCTGAGACAGTGTAACTTGGCCAGGGTAATAATCCAGTGCCTTGGAGTAATTTCTGGCTCATTTTGATCCTACCATGAGCGTTTTCCTGGCAGATATCCTCAGAGGAGGGAGTTTGCCATTTCCACCCTCTGAGGCTGAGACAGTGTAACTTGGCCAGGGTACGAATCCAGTGCCTTGGAGTAATTTCTGGATCATTTGGATCCTACCATGAGCGTTTTCCTGGCAGATTTCCTCAGAGGAGGGAGTTTGCCATTTCCACCCTCTGAGGCTGAGACAGTGTAACTTGGCCAGGGTACTAATCCAGTGCCTTGGAGTAATTTCTGGATCATTTGGATCCTACCATGAGCGTTTTCCTGGCAGATTTCCTCAGAGGAGGGAGTTTGCAATTTGCACCCTCTGAGGCTGAGACAGTGTAACTTGGCCAGGGTACTAATCCAGTGCCTTGGAGTAATTTCTGGATTATTTGGATCCTACCATTAGCGTTTTCCTGGCAGATTTCCTCAGAGGAGGGAGTTTGCCATTTGCACCCTCTGAGGCTGAGACAGTGTAACTTGGCCAGGGTACGAATCCAGTGCCTTGGAGTAATTTCTGGATCATTTGGATCCTACCATGAGCGTTTTCCTGGCAGATTTCCTCAGAGGAGGGAGTTTGCAATTTGCACCCTCTGAGGCTGAGACAGTGTAACTTGGCCAGGGTACTAATCCAGTGCCTTGGAGTAATTTCTGGATTATTTGGATCCTACCATGAGCGTTTTCCTGGCAGATTTCCTCAGAGGAGGGAGTTTGCCATTTGCACCCTCTGAGGCTGAGACAGTGTAACTTGGCCAGGGTACGAATCCAGTGCCTTGGAGTAATTTCTGGATCATTTGGATCCTACCATGAGCGTTTTCCTGGCAGATTTCCTCAGAGGAGGGAGTTTGCCATTTCCACCCTCTGAGGCTGAGACAGTGTAACTTGGCCAGGGTACTAATCCAGTGCCTTGGAGTAATTTCTGGATCATTTGGATCCTACCATGAGCGTTTTCCTGGCAGATTTCTTCAGAGGAGGGAGTTTGCAATTTGCACCCTCTGAGGCTGAGACAGTGTAACTTGGCCAGGGTACTAATCCAGTGCCTTGGAGTAATTTCTCAATCATTTGGATCCTACCATGAGCGTTTTCCTGGCAGATTTCCTCAGAGGAGGGAGTTTGCAATTTGCACCCTCTGAGGCTGAGACAGTGTAACTTGGCCAGGGTACTAATCCAGTGCCTTGGAGTAATTTCTGGATCATTTGGATCCTACCATGAGCGTTTTCCTGGCAGATTTCCTCAGAGGAGGGAGTTTGCAATTTGCACCCTCTGAGGCTGAGACAGTGTAACTTGGCCAGGGTACTAATCCAGTGCCTTGGAGTAATTTCTGGATTATTTGGATCCTACCATGAGCGTTTTCCTGGCAGATTTCCTCAGAGGAGGGAGTTTGCCATTTGCACCCTCTGAGGCTGAGACAGTGTAACTTGGCCAGGGTACGAATCCAGTGCCTTGGAGTAATTTCTGGATCATTTGGATCCTACCATGAGCGTTTTCCTGGCAGATTTCCTCAGAGGAGGGAGTTTGCCATTTCCACCCTCTGAGGCTGAGACAGTGTAACTTGGCCAGGGTACTAATCCAGTGCCTTGGAGTAATTTCTGGATCATTTGGATCCTACCATGAGCGTTTTCCTGGCAGATTTCCTCAGAGGAGGGAGTTTGCAATTTGCACCCTCTGAGGCTGAGACAGTGTAACTTGGCCAGGGTACTAATCCAGTGCCTTGGAGTAATTTCTGGATCATTTGGATCCTACCATGAGCGTCTTCCTGGCAGATTTCTTCAGAGGAGGGAGTTTGCCATTTCCACCCTCTGAGGCTGAGACAGTGTAACTTGGCCAGGGTACTAATCCAGTGCCTTGGAGTAATTTCTGGATCATTTGGATCCTACCATGAGCGTCTTCCTGGCAGATTTCTTCAGAGGAGGGAGTTTGCCATTTCCACCCTCTGAGGCTGAGACAGTGTAACTTGGCCAGGTTACTAATCCAGTGCCTTGGAGTAATTTCTGGATCATTTGGATCCTACCATGAGCGTCTTCCTGGCAGATTTCTTCAGAGGAGGGAGTTTGCCATTTCCACCCTCTGAGGCTGAGACAGTGTAACTTGGCCAGGGTACTAATCCAGTGCCTTGGAGTAATTTCTGGATCATTTGGATCCTACCATGAGCGTTTTCCTGGCAGATTTCCTCAGAGGAGGGAGTTTGCAATTTGCACCCTCTGAGGCTGAGACAGTGTAACTTGGCCAGGGTACTAATCCAGTGCCTTGGAGTAATTTCTGGATCATTTGGATCCTACCATGAGCGTTTTCCTGGCAGATTTCCTCAGAGGAGGGAGTTTGCAATTTGCACCCTCTGAGGCTGAGACAGTGTAACTTGGCCAGGGTACTAATCCAGTGCCTTGGAGTAATTTCTGGATCATTTGGATCCTACCATGAGCGTCTTCCTGGCAGATTTCTTCAGAGGAGGGAGTTTGCCATTTCCACCCTCTGAGGCTGAGACAGTGTAACTTGGCCAGGGTACTAATCCAGTGCCTTGGAGTAATTTCTGGATCATTTGGATCCTACCATGAGCGTCTTCCTGGCAGATTTCTTCAGAGGAGGGAGTTTGCCATTTCCACCCTCTGAGGCTGAGACAGTGTAACTTGGCCAGGGTACTAATCCAGTGCCTTGGAGTAATTTCTGGATCATTTGGATCCTACCATGAGCGTTTTCCTGGCAGATTTCTTCAGAGGAGGGAGTTTGCCATTTCCACCCTCTGAGGCTGAGACAGTGTAACTTGGCCAGGGTACTAATCCAGTGCCTTGGAGTAATTTCTGGATTATTTGGATCCTACCATGAGCGTTTTCCTGGCAGATTTCCTCAGAGGAGGGAGTTTGCCATTTGCACCCTCTGAGGCTGAGACAGTGTAACTTGGCCAGGGTACGAATCCAGTGCCTTGGAGTAATTTCTGGATCATTTGGATCCTACCATGAGCGTTTTCCTGGCAGATTTCTTCAGAGGAGGGAGTTTGCAATTTGCACCCTCTGAGGCTGAGACAGTGTAACTTGGCCAGGGTACGAATCCAGTGCCTTGGAGTAATTTCTGGATCATTTGGATCCTACCATGAGCGTCTTCCTGGCAGATTTCTTCAGAGGAGGGAGTTTGCAATTTGCACCCTCTGAGGCTGAGACAGTGTAACTTGGCCAGGGTACTAATCCAGTGCCTTGGAGTAATTTCTGGATCATTTGGATCCTACCATGAGCGTCTTCCTGGCAGATTTCTTCAGAGGAGGGAGTTTGCAATTTGCACCCTCTGAGGCTGAGACAGTGTAACTTGGCCAGGGTACGAATCCAGTGCCTTGGAGTAATTTCTGGATCATTTGGATCCTACCATGAGCGTCTTCCTGGCAGATTTCTTCAGAGGAGGGAGTTTGCAATTTGCACCCTCTGAGGCTGAGACAGTGTAACTTGGCCAGGGTACGAATCCAGTGCCTTGGAGTAATTTCTGGATCATTTGGATCCTACCATGAGCGTCTTCCTGGCAGATTTCTTCAGAGGAGGGAGTTTGCAATTTGCACCCTCTGAGGCTGAGACAGTGTAACTTGGCCAGGGTACGAATCCAGTGCCTTGGAGTAATTTCTGGATCATTTGGATCCTACCATGAGCGTTTTCCTGGCAGATTTCCTCAGAGGAGGGAGTTTGCAATTTGCACCCTCTGAGGCTGAGACAGTGTAACTTGGCCAGGGTACTAATCCAGTGCCTTGGAGTAATTTCTTTCCACCCCCGTCCTGGGTGCTCCAATGGACTCTTCCTGGGATGGGAGGATGTCCTCTGACCCCAGGAAGACTCCATTGAAGCACCCAGGATGGGGGTGGAAAGAGGAGGAGCACATTCAACTAGCCAGGAAAAGAGGACTCTTTCCACCCCCGTCCTGGCTGCTCCAATGGGCTCTTCCTGGGATGGGAGGAGCCCACTGGAGCACCGAGGCTCAGGCTGAAATGAGGCCTACTTTTAGCCTAGGCCTCGGCAGTTTGCCCTCAGCTTTTATATTCACTTCATTAGGCGCAGCAACTTCCCCACCCTCGTTTTGGGGAAGAAAAAGTGCGTCTTATATGCCGAAAAATACGGTAATGGGTGGTCTATACATCAGAAAATGTATAATAGGCCAAAGGAAAAAAATAAAAATAAAATATTCATCCATATTGCACAGAAACAAGTCATTTAAAATGCTGATTTTGCTTGGCTTAGAAAAGTCAAAAAATGTCAGATGCTTTAATACAGGGGCAGGCAACCTAAGGCCCGGATGCGGCCCCCCCGAGGCCTTTGGACCGGCCCCAGGCTGGTCCTGCCGCCGCCGCCGCCCCCCACTACCACCGCCGCCCCCCATGATGATATTGATTATTGTTGTTATTACTTGTTCTTGGGGTTTTCTTGGCAAAATCTCCACAGGGGTTTTGCCATGGTTTTTCTGGGGCTGAGAGTGTGCATGCATATATTTTTAAATTTTTATTTTTTTAATTTTTAATATTTATTTATTTATTTATTTTTGGTGCTTCGGCCCCCCAATTGTCTGAGGGATAGCAACCCGGCCCCCGGCTCAAAAAGGTTGCCTACCTCTGCTTTAATAGCTAGCATAGTTTCTTCAACCTGATGCCCTCCTAATGCGGTGAACTACAATGGATGATTTGTAGTCCAAAACATCTGGAGGTCACCAGGTTGGGGAAGCCTCCTGGATTTTTTTTTTAAAAAAGAGGCTTCTTCTTTAGCTTTATTACTCAGATTTCACAGGGAACATAACTTATTGGTAGTTCATAATTTTTTAAAATCTGACCCAGCCTTCCCCAATATGACACTTCCACCAGATATGTTGAACTACAGTACCCATCATTCCCAGCAAAATTGGCTGACTGACATTTTGGGCAGGGGATAGTGGCCATGATAATAAGAAGCTGGAGAAATTAATTCTAGGCCAGAAGAATAAACAGCTTAGCTTGGCATTAAGCAACTTCCTATGTTCTAATTATGTTTTTCTGAATTCAAGGAAAAACAAAAATGAAGTTCACTGTCAGCATGGTCTACAAAATCTACGCTCAGTAAGGTGCTCCTCCAAATCCCTTTCTTCTTTTACAAACAACCACAGACTAACATGGCTCTGGAACAAAATGTGAGTATTTTGAGTAAATGCAAAAATTATTTTGACCTCCAGCTGGGGTGACTGCAAATATCTATCATCAGCAATCTAAATGTGATGATTAACACAGACTCTCATAGGCATGGATCCTCCAAGAGCCACTTTAAAACCTCTTTGGCTCAGGAGTTTTCCCAGCATCAAATTAAAATGATATTCATCAAGGCCAAACACATACAAGCATGGATGCAACAAAGCCACATTATGGGAGAGTTAAAAAAAAAAAGGTGTTGTTACCTTATTTTCTTAGCTGTATTTGTAACCTTCTTCCCCTGTAAGAAGACAGAATTTATGAATTTAGTTTTGATGACAGATCAAATGGGACCTAAAAACAATATACCATATATACTCGACTATAAGTTGAGAAATTTATGCTCCAAAATTAACTCTAAAATCCTGTGTCAACTTATATACAGGTCAATACACTAATAATATTTAGAAAGGTCCTGAAACAAGCAAGCCTGATGCCCCACTCTTTGTGCCCTGAGGCATGTGCTTTCTCTCTCTCTCTCTCTCTGTGAAAGAGGTTCCTAGTCTGATTTGCAAGGCTTCTCTTCTCTATGAATAAAACTCCTCATTTAACTCCACTTCCTTCTCTTCCCCAGTCTGACTTGCAAGGCTTCTTTTCCCATGGACAAAAAATTCCCATTTAACACCACTTCCTTCTCTTCCCCAGTCTGATTTGCAAGGCTTCTCTTCCCATGGAAAAAAAACAAACACCCCTTGTAACTTCACTTGCTTCCCTTCTTAATCCAATGTTAAAACCTCTCCTCCAGCACCTGGGAATCAGTGTTAGGTGGTCCGGAGAGGTCCAGAGACAGAGAAGGAGGGACAGAAGTGATATTTCCCCTTTTCCATCTTTTGTTATCGCTCCTTAAGTTTTACCCTCAACTTATCTATGGGTCAAATCAAAATCCTGGATTTTGACTCTGAAACTTTCCCTTGATTTATACATGAGGTCGACTTTTACATGAGTATATATGGTAACCTGTGGTCTGAGACATAAAAAATTGCAGCACTACACTTGTTTGATTATTCAAGTTGTTCAGCGAGCTCATTCAGCTTCTGTTTCATTATATGCTCTCACTTCTCCTGTCATTATTGTCTCTGTATCCTTGAATGGGTCTCCATTTTGTAATAATGCAGTATGTACAGCAATTAGGTTGTCTCAGATTATATGTCCTTGAATGACCAAAGCCTCAATGAATAAATAAAGCCCAGCTAGCCACCTTATGTGACTTTGATCACTGAGAGTGCAAGGTCAGCAGGGACCCCTGGGGAGCAAGCAAAGGAAACTGTAGCCAGTTACACTGATTCAGCACCACAGACAAATCAATAACTTGCCTGGGAAAGACCAGTCAATAAATTGACCTAGGTGCTGAGCTCAGCACAAATACTTTGGCATGTGGTGATGGGTTGGGGGGGGGGGGGGAGAAAGGCTCCATTGATTTCCAGAAATCTTCAAAAAGGTAGCCATACTAGTCTGTTGTAGCAATCAACCATGAGTCATGTAGCATCTTTAAGAATCATTTATTTATTTATTATGGTATAAACTATTGTGGATTATAAACCCTATTAGAGGAAAGGTGGGCAACTGTGGAAGGTATTGTTTTTATTACCTGCCTTCACGTCGACCTTGATCTATGGCAACCCTATGAATAAGACGTTTCCAAGACACTCTGTTCCCAACAGCTCTGCTCAGTTCCTGCAGAGCCCTGGTGGCACAGTGGTTAAATACCTGTAGTGCAGCCACTCACTCATAGACCACAAGGTTGCGAGTTCAATACTAGCCAGGGCTCAGGCTTGACTCAGGCCTGCATCCTTCCAAGGTTGCTAAAATGAGTACCCAGCTGTTGGGGGGCAATGAGCTTACAGTTGTAAACCGCTTAGACATCCCATAGCGCAATATGAAGCGGTATATACATGAAGCTGCTTTTCTTTTATTGGTGTGGTCTCCTAGATTGATTCTATCCACCTTGAATCCCATTGTGAGAGAAAGGAGAGATATAAATCCTTGAAGTAAATAAGTAAATAAAGTGGTCTTCCCTTTTTCCTCACTGCCTTTTATCTTATCTAGTATTATTGCCTTTTCTAATGAGTCATGTCTTTTCTTGATGTGGATGAAATATGATAGCCTCAACTTAGGGGCGTTGCAGACCGACCTAAAGGGCCGGCCTGGGGGTGGAGTTGGGGCAAGGCAGCTACACACCGGCTGCCCCAATCCCACACTGATGCTGTCCTGATGCCGCACACCTGTTTGCATGGTGCAAGGCGTCAGGATGCCCTCCCAGCACAGCGTGTAGACACGCTGCGCTGAAAGGCTGTGGAAGAGCCGCGGCACCAGCTCTTAGGGGCAGCAAAAGGAAGAAGCGGGGCCGCGGCATGGGGCTGCTGCAACCCTGATCTGCCACTAGCAGAGGTGGCCCAGAGTCGCCCATCTGCATAGCCTTTTAGTCATCTTGGATTCTAGGAAAAGTTCAGGCTTGATTTGCGCTAGGACCCATTGGTTTGTATTTTTAGCCATCCATGATATCCACAGAACTCTTTTCCAGCACCACATCTTCTCCAGCACCACATCTCAAATGAAATATTTTCTTTCTGTCCATTTTTGTCACCATCGAGCTCCCACACCTATACACAGCATCAGGAAATACAATGGCATGGACAATCCTAACTTTAGTATTTAGTGATACATCTTTGTTCTTAAGGATCATCTAGTCCCTTCATAGCTGCTCTTCCAAGTCCTAGTCTTCTGATTTCATCACTGCAATCTCTGTTCTTATCAATGATTAATCCAAGTGATGGGAAATCTTTGACCACTTCAATTTCATTGTCTACACTGAATTTTTCTAAATTCTCCATGGTCATTATTGTGTTAACAGTTTTTTCTTTGACTTTCTTCAGTAACTGTGCCATGTCTTTATCATTTTTTGCTAGTGATATGGTGCCATCTGCATATCTAAAATTGTTGATGTTCCTGTCAGGGATGATGGGAGTTGCAGCTCTTCACCTCTGGCTCTAACTCTCCACCTTGTTATGCAGCAGAGCTGACCAGCTTTGATCAGTGGTTGATGCTTCTTTCCCAAGCAGCAGAGTTTCAGAGAATAGGCTGAAGACCCTGACAAACTCTCCCAGCCTTCTCACTCTTCTTCCTGAGATGTCTCCAAACTTCTCCAGGAATCCTCTGGCTCTTGTATCTTCCCTCAAGACACCAGACAACTCAGTAGTCTTATATAAAAGATCTACTTTATTCTACTATATACATAAATACTATATGCCCTACAAATCACAATCTCTACTCCACCAAAACACTACACCACAATACACCAAACTACTCCACAATGTACATTAGCAAACATTGCAATTTATAGCCATTGTTAGACACCACCCACCAGTCAGTTTCCACCCAGTGGGTGTGTACATACATCTTGATTGGTCCACATAGATCATCCCATACCTAAGACCAACCCAAGTGTTTCATCACTTTACCTTGGCCACTTAATGAGTCTCAGGTGTTTGCAATCTATCACAGGTGTTCTCAATATACCTTCTATAACTTTGTCCTTGGCTCTCAAGGCTTCTTAATTATATTATCTTTTTCACCTGTGTATCTTCCTGATCGCTCCTGCTTAATCACTTTGACATTCACATAAATATTTTTATTTCTATTACTGTATATCCCATGTTGCTTTTTCCTTAACAATCCCCTCCGAAATAAAATATTGTATGTGTCTTATAATGTCATTCCAACCATTTGTGTCAGTCTTTCATGTTTTTCCGCCGTCAATGCTTTTGTGAACAAATCTGCTATGTTGTGTTGTGTTTCTATATATCTCAATTCTATTTTACCCTTCTGAACCATGTCTCGCACATTTTGATATCTAACACCAACATATTTTGTTCTGTTCTTCAAACTTTCAGTTTCAGCCATTGCTATGCACGACTGTGAATCTTCCAGAATTTCTACTGGTATCTTGTAACTTTCATTTAAATCATTCAATAACTGCTCAACCCACTGTACCTCATTTACTATCTCATTTAAAGCTGCGAATTCTGCTTCCGTCGTACTTATCGCTACATTTGTTTGTTTCCTACTTCTCCAGACTATTGGACTTTCACTGTACTTGATTATTATTCCTGTAACTGACTTCTTGTCTCCTAATTCTGATGCAAAAGAACTATCCACATAACAATCTAAATCTGAATTATTGTTTCTAATTACCAATTTCTTATCTAAAGTTCCTTTCAAATATCTTAATAAGTGTTTTACTGCTGTCCAGTCTTCAATTTTTGGATCATTAACTCTTCTGGACAATACATTTACAGCATATGAAATGTCTGGTCTGGTGTGGCAAGATATGAATTGTAAAGATCCTATTATACTCCTGAATAAAGTCTTGTCTTCAAAATCTCTAGATGTTTTTTCAGATACGAAACCAATTGTCATTGGAGTTCTTACTATTTTAGCATTTTGTAATCCACACTTTTCAATCAAATTTTCAATTTTCTTTCTCTGGCTTAACAAACAATGTCCTTCTTCTGTCCATTCAACACCAATACCTAAATAAGACTTTAATAAACCTAGATCTTTTAAGACAAACTTTTCAGACAATTCTCTTTTTACTGATTCAATTTCCTGTTTTGACTTTGCTGCCACGCACAAATCATCTACATAGATCACTAACACTATGTCTCCTTTTGTATAGACACATGCATCTGCAACGCTCCTTTTGTATCCTAGTTTAGCTAACTCTTCATTAATGCACAAATTCCATGCTCTGGCACTTTGTTTTAACCCATACAATGCTTTCTTTAATTTATAAACTTTCTCACTACCAATTTCTTCAAAACCTTGTGGCTGCTCCATAAATATCTCTTCATCTAAACTAGCATTTAAGTAGGCTGTTTCAAAATCAAAATGCTCTACAACTAAACTTCTTTTTGCTGCTACAGCCAGAACCATTCTCAGACTTTCTGGCTTTGCAGTTGGAGAATATGTCTTATCATAGTTCTCATACTGCTGTTGTGCAAAACCCTTAGCTACTAACCTTGCTTTATACTTAATACTTCCATCTGGCATTTCTTTCTTTTTGTATACCCACTTACAACCAATTACTTTCTTGTCCTTGGGTCTGTCAACAACTTCAAAAACATCTTTATTTACCAGACAACCAAACTCATCATCCATTGCATCAATCCATCTTTCCTGTTCTTCTCTAGACAAACTTTCCAACTCTTCAAAACTTTCAGGCTCTTCCACTGCTAAACAAGCTCTTGCATTTGTCACAACAAACCTATCTGGAGGCTTTCTAACTCTGTGACTACGTCTGGGAATAAACTCTGCTGATCTGCCTCTTTCATCCTCACTTTCTGTACTGGGAGTTATAGTTCTATGACTAAATCTCTTGTCTTCAGTCATTCTAGTAGTAATGGGTCTAGATTGTGTCTCATTATCTGAAGAACTATCACTGCTACTAGTAGATGCTTCTGGCTTAACTGAAACCCCTCCGTTTCCTGAAGTTGGTTCAGTTTGTGTTTCTGGCTCATTTGAACTTCCTAACCTCAAGAAAACTTCTTTATTGGCATGCAGTTTATCCCAACCGGCATGTCTCTCGAAATTTGCCGACCTAGAATACTGCACTTCTTTTCCACCTAAATGAAACTTGTAGCTATTTCCTGAATACCCCAAAAACCTAAGCCTTCTACTTTTGGGTTCTCCTTTCTTCCTGAAACACGCTGGAATGTAAACATAAGCAAATTGTCCAAAGACTCTCAAATACTTGTAATTTGGCACTCTCCCATACAATACCCTGTAGGGAATGTCTTCAATTTCTGAATGATACAGTCTGTTACTAATATGTACTGCTGTCAAAGTTGCTTCTGCCCAGAAACTATCTTTTACCTCTGCATCTGCCATCAAACAAGCAGTTATCCTTTTTATATCTTGTATTCTTTTCTCCGCTAAACCATCTTCGTTAGGACAAGCGGGATTAGTAGTTTCATGCCTTATTCCCACCTTTTGAAACCAATTAAACAATTGATTACTTAGAAACTCTCCTCCCCGGTCAGTAACAATGGTGCCTACTCTAATATCAAATTGTCTTTCCACCATTCTCACCCATGCTTTTAAACTTTGCCCAGCGTCAGATTTGTTTTTCAATATTCTTACAAAAGCAAACCTTGTATACCTATCAACAATTACCAGAAAATATTTGCTTCCCCCTAAAGATAAACAATTAGCTTGGGCAACATCTGCATGTACAAACTGAAATGGTCTTTGAGCAATTCTTTTGGTTTTCTTGGCTACTGGAAAAGCTCTGACCTTTACCTGATTGCATACAGTACAATCTAAGTGATTTTTGCATTCAGCAACTTTTAAATCTGGACACATACTGATTAATTTCTTTAAACATTTGAAACTAGCATGGCCAAATTTTCTATGGAGTTCATGTATACAGTCTTTGTGAATTGGACTATTGTCTATGTTATTAGCATTTTCAACACTGTAGCTATCAATATTGTCTTCCAAATAGTAAAGTTTATCCTTTTTCAAGCCTATGCCTCGCAATTCCCCATTCAGTTTTATCTTACACATGTTCTTTTCAAAAATGACTGTGTAGTCTCTGCCTGTTAATCTACTCACTGATAACAAATTATTTTCTAACTCCTTTACATGTAACACATCATTAAAGTTTTCCTTTAGCCCTGGAATGAAAACTGTACCCATTTGATTTACAGTACTGAGCTCTTTCCCATCAGCTAAAACTACAGCATTTACATTAGCTGATTTTCTATTACTTATCAAATTAATATTGTTACACATTGAAGATGATGCTCCTGAGTCAATTAACCATTTACAATTAGCATTTTGTTTTTCCTTAATCATGGTTGCAAACCCCTTTTTGTTACCACTGTCCTTCAAAAATGGAGGTTTGGACTGTTTTTGATACTGCCGCGGCTGCCATCTGCTTTCTCTTTGCTTGCTTCTCTCAGCAGCAAATTGTTTACAATGTCTCTGTAGATGACCAGTCTTTTTACAATAAAAACACCTCCGTTGCTCCCTTGTAGAAGCTGCTTCTTCCTGCTTTCGTAGATCAGGTGTCGTTTGTTGTTTTGGCACAGTCCTCAAACTTGCTGAGTCATTCTGCTCAGACTTTCTTCTCAAATTTTCCTCCAATATTTTTGCAACAATTAAGTCTCTGTTCAGCTCAGCTTCTGGCAAATTTTGCAAGCTATTTGTTATGTTGTCCCAAGAAGAGTCCAGCGATTCTATTAAAATATAACACTGCTGCTCCTTGCTAATTTCCACTCCTCTCAGTTCAGCTTGCACAAATAAATCCTGCATTGTTTTTAAATGTTCTATCACACACTGTCCTTTAGTCATCTTTTGTCTGTAAATTCTTTTAGACCAAAGCATTTTTGCAAACGCAGTTGAAGGAGTGTGTAATCTCTGCAAGGTATCCCACACATCCTTGGCGGACACTTTATCTCTTACGTCGTTAATCAAGTCTTCTTCTAGCATGAGATAAAGACATGCTTTTGCTTTAGCGTCTCTTTCTCGAGTGCCTGCATCAGCATCAGCTGCCAGCCCAATTTCAACTGTCGACCACAGAGACTCCTTTATGAGTAGAGATTGGGCATATATTTTCCAGGTAGAGTAGTTGTTTCTATTTAATTTACTAAACTTTAGGGTCTCCATCTTAATTTGTGCAGTGACTCAATTTGACACAGTCCTTCTGAGTATGCACAGCAGACAAAATACAAAATGATTTACTCACAAGGCTCCACAAAACTTTCTTCCACTCTCTGGACCTTTCAGCTTCTGTGGATGCTGGTTGCTCTAGTATCTGGGCCCATAACCCTTATCAGGGATGATGGGAGTTGTAGCTCTTCACCTCTGGCTCTAACTCTCCACCTTGTTATGCAGCAGAGCTGACCAGCTTTGATCAGTGGTTGATGCTTCTTTCCCAAGCAGCAGAGTTTCAGAGAATAGGCTGAAGACCCTGACAAACTCTCCAAGCCTTCTCACTCTTCTTCCTGAGATGTCTCCAAACTTCTCCAGGAATCCTCTGGCTCTTGTATCTTCCCTCAAGACACCAGACAACTCAGTAGTCTTATATAAAAGATCTACTTTATTCTACTATATACATAAATACTATATGCCCTACAAATCACAATCTCTACTCCACCAAAACACTCCACAATACACCAAACTACTCCACAATGTACATTAGCAAACATTGCAATTTATAGCCATTGTTAGACACCACCCACTAGTCAGTTTCCACCCAGTGGGTGTGTACATACATCTTGATTGGTCCACATAGATCATCCCATACCTAAGACCAACCCAAGTGTTTCATCACTTTACCTTGGCCACTTAATGAGTTTCAGGTGTTTGCAATCTATCACAGGTGTTCTCAATATACCTTCTATAACTTTGTCCTTGGCTCTCAAGGCTTCTTAATTATATTATCTTTTTCACCTGTGTATCTTCCTGATCGCTCCTGCTTAATCACTTTGACATTCACATAAATATTTTTATTTCTATTACTGTATATCCCATGTTGCTTTTTCCTTAACAGTTCCTTCCTCAAATTTTCACACTTTCTTCCTCTGAGTCTAAACCTACTCAGTGTATGAAATTTTCAGCATACATTGAACAAATAGGGTGACAGAATGCAGCCTTGTGGAAGGGTGAGGGACACACACAATAGCCCCCAGGAGATTCTGAAGGGCTGCACCCCCTACGCAGTCACTGTCATAAAAAATAATAATCAAATTTTTGTCCTCAAATGCCCAATAAGGGACATGGGAGGCCTTCTCACCATGTTTTGGTATTTGTGGGTGTGTGCAGAACGGATGCCCCACAGATACCAAGGACTCACTGTACTTTGGAGTAACATGTTTTTTTTCTTTAATTCCTGAGGGGCCTTGGGCACTTTGCCCACCCATGTCTTGGAGCCTCAGAGATATATTGTACAATATACACAGCATGTGTGGTTGAGGGTGCATCAGTGTAACTTGCCAAGGGAGTAACAGAGAGCCCACCTTTTGGATGACCTAAAACCATTTTAAGGGTCCAAATGAGAGGAGAGGAAATGAAGGGCAGGTCCTGGTCAGACGTAAAAGGTCACCACATTTTCCTATTATGTGAACACAACAGCAGTAACCCTTAGGCTTGCGCATTCCCTAGATCCAGCGCAACTACAAAGTCTGAAACTTACACAACCTGTTTTAAACCAGGGGTAGGCAACCTTTCCCCTTTAAGGGCCGAGGGACTTCAGCTCCCAGAATCCCAGGAGCTATTAACCAACATGGGACTATTGGCCAACATGGCTGAGGCTTCTGGGAGCTGAAGTCCCTCAGCCTTTAAAGGGGAAAGGTTGCCTATCCCTGTTTTAAACTATCCAGTATGTTGTTACATCCAAGCTGAGAGAAGTCTGAATAGTTTAAACCAGAGATGGGGGAACTTTCAGACTGCAGGCCTGATGGAACTCACACCCTCCTCCCTACTGCAAGCTGCTACTATTATTATCTCTGATCAATTATTGGAAATAAGAGGTTTTAAAAAACCAAACCAAAAAACTGTTGCATAGGACTGCTATCCAGGGTTGGCAGCTTGAGAAACCATTGCACTGGACCTTATTCTAAGACAGGCTTAGAAGTGAGCTGTGCTTTGTATGGCTGGTGGGGAAATGCCCGAAATAGTAAGACACACATTTGGCCACATCAGCTTTGCTTTGGCTCTATCCCATTGCCTTAGAGTAAGTAGTAACACACATTTATAGTAAGACAAACATTTGGCCACATCCACTTTGCTTTGGCTCCATCCCATGGCCTTAGACCTACCTACTGCTGGAATGTAGCCCTTGAGACTTACCAAAATACCAAATTAGAATGTGACCACAAAAGGAACTTCACCTGTTGGTTTAAATAATGCTCTGGAGCAGGAATAGGAATCAGATGTTGAACTACTTACTGTTTCCAGAATCTCTGACCATTAGCCATGTCTGTCAGGGATTAAAGGAGTTGTACTACAAAGCATATGGTCGCTAGCCCCAGAACAAGGAACAAGTCAATGTTAAGGGCATGGTTTAACAAGCGATCATTTAAACCAGGGGTAGGCAATCTTTCCCCTTTAAGGGCCGAGGGACTTCAGTTCCCAAAATCCCAGGAGCTATTGGCCAACATGGGACTATTGGCCAACATGGCTGAGGCTTCTGGGAGTTAAAGTCCCTCAGCCCTTAAAGGGGAAAGGTTGCCTACCCCTGATTTAAACTAATCTGAATTCTCCCCCAGCAGTTCAAACGAAACAACTAAGGGCCCTATCACACTATGGGTTTTACCACACAAGCCCCATTCTCACAGCAGTCATGTTAATTAAAATAAAGGGGGAACATACTGCTTGCACAGCAGCCATCATCAAACCTCTTCTCTGCTGCTGCTTTGTGCCATACACACTGTATGCTATGTTTCGACATTCTGTCAATCTTATACATGTTAACTCATGTCAGTTCATTCCCTAGGGCGTATTACCTGTTAAGTCTGATTAGATCTACAGCTTAAATTTGCCAGTTTGCCTCTACATTTATCATAATAGAATCAAAGACTGGAAAGGTTATTTTTTTGAACTACATCCCCCCCGCATACCCCAGCCTGCATGACCTGCAGCCATGTTGTTGTTATTGTGTTGTGCCGTCAAGTCATTTCCGACTTATAGCAACCCTAAGGCAAACCTATCATGGGGTTTTCTTGGCAAGGTTTATTCAGAGGAGGTTTTGCTATTGCCTTCCCTAAAGCTGAGAGCATGCAACTTGCCCAAAGTCACCCAGTGGATTTCATGGCTGCGTGGGGAATTGAATCCTGGTCTCCAGAGTCACAGTCCAACATTCAAACCAGTATGCTATGCTGGCTCCTAGACGGCAGGGATTTTGGTACTTGTGATCCAAAAAAGTAATTTCTGTATATATTTTTCAGCTTTTAATTTTTTTAAAAACAGGGCCACCTAGGAAACACACGGCTCACAACAAAGCAGCAGTTCAAAATAACATTAAAATAAATTAAATTTTCTGTTCTATTCCTGTTGGGGTATGTGTGAGCTTCACACCAGATTTGAAAGGAGGGCTGTGTGTGTGTGTGTAGATATTTTCAAAATGGAAAAATCAACATTTATTGCTTTTCTTTTTCTTTTGGTCTGTCTGTTTTCCAGGAAGCCTAAGGTTTATTAAAGTATAACCTAACGAATCTCATGTGTGAGAGTCTGCTGACCCTTTGTCCCATAATATCTCAATTCAACATGCAGATTGTTGTATTGCAACAGGCAACTACATTACCCCCCCCCCTTCACTCCTGTCTGCTTTTTAAACCATCAGTGACAGACAATGAGACCTGTGCTCTCAGGCAGATTTCTGTCCCTTTTAGTTGGCCTAATAAAGATCTTATCACAATATGGACTTTGCAGTTTGCCTTATGATCAACATGGCTTTCTCTGCCTGTGTCCCAATTTAAACATGTTTTTTAAAAAAATGAAACAATGATACTCAATCCAGTAAATTTCCACCTTAAAGCACATCTTAAAAATTCTGTTTTTATGCAGTACCATAAATCAGACTGAAAAAAGATGACTAGGACTTCCAGGATGTAGAACATAGGCACCAATACCAAGAAAGACTTTCCTTGGGATTCCTCCACTTGTGACAGCTCAGATGGTAGAGGGACCAAAATACAATAAAATAAAAGCAAAGCAAAGAGACAAAATAAAAATGTATTCTCCCCTGATAAAATATGAATGCATTTTTCATATAAAAGGAGACAGTCTTTAAGGTAGGTTGCTTTGAGAAAGTAGCATATAATTTTTCACCTGCTTCTATCTGGATCTTCACTTCCCCTACACACACCCTTTTCACTCCTGCCAGCTTTTTAAACCTGGCTTTTTCCTTCCTACTTTTTATCTATTTTAATTTCTTTTTTACTTTATTTGACACCCACATAATTTAGCAATCTCAACAAATTTAACACCTCTTCTCACCCTTTTATCTTCACTCATTTTCTAATTTTGGTCTGTCCCCTGTGGTCTAGTTATTTAATATATCTGTTCTTCATCCTGTCTCACTGTTAACACAGATTTTGGCAGCTGACAACAAAGCCAACTCAAAACAGCAACATTTTGCAATTCATAAAGGAAGACACATAGGGAAATCTTGCATCACGAGAATTAGAACAGTAAATCAACCCACAAGGAACAAGCACAATTACTGTAGAGCAAATTAATGCTTAGGTATTTTAGACATGAAACCATACAATACGTCACTCCCCACAGACTTCCTGGAAGACAGCTGCATGGCAACACTGCTACAATCTGGTTACAAAGCACCACGTTCAGCACAACAAAGGCACACTAGTACAGGTATAGGATAAAAGTGGCCCATCAAAACAATTTATGAAGAGCAACACTGAGTCAAATGTAATGTAGTGGGTAAACTGTAGGACTGGAACTTGGGAGAACTAAATTCAAATTTCCCTATAGGCATGAAATTCAAGGGGATATCTTGTGTCAGTCACTCTTAGCCTGACTTACCTCACAGGATTGTCACAAGGATATAGTTGGAAGGAAGGAAGCCATAGAATTACAGAGTTGGAAGAGACCACAAGGGCCATCTAGTCCAACCTGTTGTGCAGGAACTCTCAATCAAAGCATTCCCGACAGATGGCCATCCAACCTTTGTTTAAAAACCTCCAAAGAAGGAGACTCCACCACACTCTGAGAGAGTGTGTTCAACAGCTCTCACTGTCAGGAAGTTCCTCCTAAGGTTTAGGTGGAATCTCTTTTCCTGTAGTTTGCACCCATTGTTCTGGGTTCTATTCTCTGGAGCAGCAGAAAACAAGTTTGCTCCATCCTCAATATGACACTCCTTCAGATACTTAAATAGGGCTATCATATCACCTCTTAACCGTCTCTTCTCCAGGCTAAACATACCCATGTACAGATATACCTGAATTAACAAACCCTATGACAGTGAACCTTTTTTATAAAATCTTTTTACACCTCCTCAACTCCCACTTTTCTTTTTATCCTCTGTCTATGTGGAAGCTGTTTTTTTTAAGCAGTATCAGCATTGAGAAGACGGTAGAGAGGAGGAGAGACTTTGGGTGTCAGGTTGCAGCAACATGTTTGCAATGAACAATGTAATAAAACCTGAGTTAACATAGCCTAGCATTTACATTTCTATACCACTTAATAGTGAACTCAGCACTCTCTAAGCAGTTTACAGTCAGTAAGCCAATTGCCCTCAACAAGCTGGGTACTCATTTTACCAACCTATGAAAGGATGGAAGGCTGAGTCAACCTTGGAGCCCTGCCTGGGACCAAACTCACAACCTGTGGCTGCAGTACTGGCATTTAACCACTGCTCCACCAGGGCTCCAAGGTTGGGAGTTGGGAAAGAATGGGATTGGGAAAGAATGGGTTTCTGCTCTAGCCTATCCTACTGTAGCTATCTACAATTGGCAAAGTAAAGAAGCGATTGCCTCCAGAATCCCTATTGTGCATGTTTGTTTTGGAGAGAGAAGACCAGGTACACTTGCCTTACAAGCTCATGTTTTTTAAAAGCATAGATTTCTAAAAGTGGACACCAAAATGTACATCATTAAGAAAAGTGGAGGCCAGTGAAAGAAAAACTCATCCCTGGACGTATAATGGAAGAAGGCTTTGAATAGTCTTTAGAAGGATCAAAATGTTTTTGTTTACTTATGCACGGCTTACCTGGCCTAGCTGTTTCATCACATACATGTATTGTAATAAAATTTTTGTATAAATATGTAAACTACTCTTCTTTTTGTGGTGTAAGAACCTAATGCTATTCTTTCCATTTTATTTCTAGCTCTGGCACCAAATTTTCTGTTGAAGATGTCATGCCCAGGAATACATCTACTTCGTTAATTGATGTATATCTCTAACTGCCTTGAATTTACTGCAGAAAGGACATATTTATTTAAAAAAAATATCTTTATTAGAATTTTTTTTAAAACAACGAACAACAAACAACAAAAACAAACAAACAAACTTACATAAACAATACATTCAAACACAAAACTTCCATAGGTTTGGAAGGAGGTACATTTAACCTTCTAACACAAGACCTCTTAAATCATCCTTTATAAAGTATAAAGAAAGGACATAATGACAGCAATAAATATATAAGATATAAGTTAAAGCATTAGGTAGGAAAACATAGTGTGATTTCAAAGTAATGAGAGGAAAATTACCATGTTAGAGGCCCCAGCTTCAATAAGCAAGGGTTCAACGGGAGCACTCAAAGCTTCATCCTGAGCTTTTCCAAAGCTCTGCTCAGACACTGAACTCCACAGTGCCCTAGATTATTCCTATGTGCAAAACCCACATACAATAAAATGCTTTGTTAACCGTACTCCTCTGCAGACAAGAGGAGTTACAGAGTACCTCAGTGACAAAAAGCTATATGGAACTGAAGGCACACTATGATAACTCAAAGAACAATAAAGAAGAAAATGCAAAGGTCAATAATTCTGCTCCTTTCTCCTTCCCCTGTCAAAAGCGGTTCAACAAGGCTGTCTTCACATACAACTATCAGAGAGCTGGAAGCGATCCCAAGGGTCATCTAGTCCTACTTGTTTGCACATGCAGAGCAAATTGCCCCAAAAGCAACAGAAAAACACCACCACCCCACAAAAAAACCACAAGTGGAAATAGTTTTGTGATCCTTGCTTTGGAAACTAACAGGGCCATTCATTGGACATAAATGGCATTTCCACATTTGCAGCTGGCTGTGTGGTCTTTCTTGGCAGGAGGTAAGTTGTATGGCAGAACCAGAAACATGGTATTGTGGTGGTTCTCAACCAGCCTTCCCAATGGTTAGAGATGATGGAAGCTGTAATTTAGAGGTAGGCAAAGTATGGCTGGCCCACAGGCCATGTGTGGCCCCTGGGATCTTGTAGTATGGTACCTGAAGTAAACAAATGAATAATAAGTAAAATAAAAAATAATCATAATTCTAACCCCCCAAGTGGATCAAAATAGGTCAAAAGCAGTGCAGAAACACTCCAGTGTCCCTCTATACCCCAAAACTTGGGGGAAAACTTAGAAAATTCAGCTCAGTATTGACCAATTTTGAAACTAGTAGTGACATGACATTACTTCCAACTGCACTGGATGCACTTCCTTGCCCTACCAAAGGTTGAGGGGATGAAAAATAGCCCTTCCCCCTTACACAGTTGCCCACCTCTGGTGCAGTCTGACCCACCAGGAAAGCACTCTGTTGGGGATGACAGTTCTAAACAAAACTTACAAAGAAAACATTATTTGTGCCAATGGCACATGTGTTTTGTGTAAATGAAAAGGTCTCTCTCTCTCTCTCTCTCTCTCTCACACACACACACACTCCTTTCAAGTTCACTTTCAAATTAATTTGAGTGGTTACCAGGAAAGGAACCTGCTTCCATCTGACTGCCTTTCAAATAGCCACGATAAGCTTTTACAAGCTACAATATCGTTGGTATTTAACACCATTCAGATTGGCTAAGATGGGGAAAAATCAAGAGTATTACTGCTGGAAATGTGAGAAGAAAGGTGGATCCTTTTATCATCTTTGGTGGGGTTGTTCAAAGGCAAGAAAATTTTGGGATAGGATAATTCAAACGATGGAGGGAATTTTAAAAATTAAGCTGAAACGGGACCCCCAGATGTTTCTCTTGGGTATGATTGAAGATCAAGAACTGGAAAGAAAACATGGTAAATTGATTTTTAATCTTATAACAGCAGCTAGAATAACATACGCTAAGATGTGGAAGTTGAAAGAGATCCCATCTACACAAGATTGGATGTTGAAAATGTTAGATATTATGGAGATGGATAAATTAACTAATTTAATTAAAGGTGATAACGAAGAGAAGTTTAAGAGAGATTGGAAAGAAGTGGTTGAATATTGGAAACATACAGGAGAGTTAGTAAATGCCATAGGTTTAGAATAAATTATATGTATAATCAGTCTGAAATGGAATATCAGAAGCATTGTTTTATTATGTTAAAAAATAAAAAAGGGGATAAGGATAATGTTAAAGGGGAAAATGATCGAGATAGAGGTCTAATGGATATATATTGTATGACGTGAGAAATTGGTGATATGATTATTAGAAGTAATAGTAAATCGGGCTAAATTGCTAGATAGGTTAAGTTCAGGAGGTCTTTTATTTATTTAGTTAGTTTGTGTTCTAGGTGTTACTGTTCGTTTTAATGTCATAGTCTGCATTGTTTTGTTTTGTATGTTAATTGTTTTGTTTTTTCTTTTTTTCTCTTTAGTTTGTATATATGTTTGATTTTTTGTTGTTGTTATCTGTTTTGTATGTAATTTGTTGTGGTGTTGATGTTATTTTATTTAATAAAGATTTATTATTAAAAAAACAACAACAAAAAAACAACAAATAGCCACGATAAGGCAAGCATGAACTCATCGCTACAGACAAAACATGACCGAGTTTTGTACTGATTAGTTTTTTTTTTAAATTTTATTTGCATCGCTCCTTTCTCTCAAAATGGAACCAAATCCAACTTACAACAGAAATTAAAACAAAATGGCTAAAACAATATGTCATTTAAAAGTCAAAGAAGCATTAAACAGTCTCATTAAAAGATTACTTTTAAGATCTTACTTGAAAAAAAAACTTAAAAGCATAAAACACCTACTGTACTATATATTAAGAATAAGTCCCCTAGCATATGTCCCTCTACTCCAAACAGTTAAGGCTGAAAGCCTGTTTAAATAAGAAGGTCTTTGCCTGCCAACAAAAACAGAGTAGACACTTGGCCAGATGCCCGGCTCGAGCACAAAATATCCCTGAAGAACTGGCTCTGTCAGTCCTACACTTAGATAAACAGTTCCTGGGGTGGTATCTCATGCCTGTGTTGCTTGCCTTCATCAGTCACATCTCAACCATGTCTGAGAATACTTTCTGGCTTCTCATTCTCCCTTGGTGAATATTTACTTTCCCAGTGAACTATACTCATGAATGACACAGAGAAAAATAAATGCTGCGAATCCAAACTATGGAGTTTATCACATTGCTAAAAAATCCAGATTACCTTTCCCAGTTTGAATCCTGTTTTGGGATGAAGCTGGGTATTATCAGACACACTTTGCCACCGATGCTGCCAGCTGAGTGCAGCCCAGGTAATTTCCGTCTAGAAACAGCGCTCAGCCGGCCAATTTGCAAAGCCGGGAGCTTCCCGGTTTTGAAAAGAGGCTGGTGGAGTGTGGCTTCTAGCTGGAAGTTACCTGGGCTGCACTCAGCTGGCGGCATCGGTGGCAAAATTGGTGGTCTAATAATACCCAGCTTCTTCCTGGAACAGGATTCAATCTGGGAAAGGTAAGCAGGTTTTTTTTTTTTTAACAATGTGATAGACTCCCAAGTCTCTGCATAAAAAGCAACCAAATCTAAGCTGCTGTCAGTAAAATCCTAAAAGAGACAGAACCATTCTAGTACATGCCACATCATTTAAGAAGGAAGTACCATGATGATGATGATTATGATGATGATGTCATTTATATCTCACCTTTCTCCCAATCATGGGACTCAAGGTGGCTTACAACATATTTAAAAACAATACAGATTAAAAAGGCTATCCACAAGCTTCAACAAAGATATAAAAAAGACTATACAGGACAAATCATAAAAGCACAGCACACTCTTAAAAGCCCATCCCATTCAGTTGCCAAAAACATGACGGCACAAGAATGTTTTAATTTACTGGCAGAAAGCGAGCAAGGAAAGAGCCATCTCAGCTTCCCTAGGAAGGAGTTCCAAAGTTTAGGAGCAGCCACTGAGAAGGCCCTCTCTCTTGTTCTCACCAAAGATGCTTGAGAAGATGGTGGTACAGAGCAAAGGGCCTCTCCAGAGTATTTCAGAGCTCTATTGGGCTCATAAGGGAGATAGGGCCTTTCAAACAGCCTGGACCCAAGTCATATAGAGCTTTATAGATCATCACCAACACTCTGATTTTTTTTTTGGAAACAGATTGGCAGCCAGTATGACACTGGACAGGTAGGCAGCATTCAATCCCCCAAAGCATCCTCCAATTTGAGGGGAGGAAGAGGAGGAGAAATTACCAAGAAAAAGAAAAAAGGAAAAAAAAAAAGGAAAAAAAAAGGTACATTGCTGCTCCTGCAAACCTTGAGGAGTAGAAGATTAAAACTTCTCCACTACCTCAAAATACATTGAATGTGACTTCTAGGTGGGATTTTTGGGCAGTATTTGTGCTGTAACTCACTGTTGGTGCACAGGGGCAAAACCTGCCCCCCATCACAGTTGACCATCCCTGATCCAATTTAAAATTAACATCTCAGATGAGCCACACAAAATTCACATGACTTGTTGTTGTTGTGTGCCTTCAAGTCATTTCTGACTTATCATGGGGTTTTCAGAGGCTGACAGTATATGACTCGCCCGAGATCGCCCATGGAGTCTCCGTGGCCCAGGAGGAAATCAAATGCTGATCTCTAGTCTGACACTCAAACCATTACATCCTGCTGGCTCTCCTGGACTTAATATAATAATAATAATAATAATAATAATAATAATAATAATAATAATAATTTATATCCCGCTTATTGACAGACAATCCAAGCGGCTTACAATAAAACCCGTGTAACATATCTCAAGAAGAAAAACCAACCCACCCCCTTAAAACAGTATTAAATAATACGTAGTTAAAATAGCAATAAGATAAAATTAAATATAACAGTAAAACATATAACATTTAAACATTAAAATGAATTACAATATCCTCATCGACCTCTACTGCGTTCCTCATCCATCAACAACCGATGGGGCCATGAGAAGAACGCAGGAGTCGAGGAACCCAAGGCCGGGAGTATTTAGTCTGGAAAGGCCTGCCGGAAAAGATCCGTCTTGACAGCTTTTTTATCTCCTGAGCTCATTTGATCATGTTAGTTGTCATCATCTCCTGCTCTAATTACCTATTCAATAATATTCAACATAATTTGGATACTTTTTCTTTATTTTTCCCCCAAAATAATTTATCCAGTTCATTTAGCTCTTCTTCTAAACCTTCCTTATACCAATCCTCTTTAAATCTGTTTAATTTGCATGTATCCAAAATTATATACAGAAATTGCACTAAACACCTTTTGATCTGTGGGTGGTGATGCAGCTGAGAAGAGATCTATCAATTCTATTCTCCAGAGTAATGGGCACTTTTGGATCCTGGGCGCTAGTAAACTTAGCACATGGGTTGCGCAAAATGAAGCCCTCCAGATTGTGTTAGACTGCATTTCTCATCGGCCTTAGCAAGCATATCCAATGGACACGGACAGTAAGTTGTAGACCCAACAATGTCTGGAGGGCCACACATTCCCTTCCTGTGCTTTAGCAGATCATTCAGACGTTCCTGCCATACCAGGTACATCTAAGCTGCCTGCCCTGTAAATGATAACCACACGCTGGAAAATCAATTATTAGTCTTTGTTGAATTTCTTCATAGCATCCTTAGGCTTTAAGTCTTATGTAAATGCTCATTCTTTGCAAGAGCATCAAGAACTGTTTGCATCTCCAGAGACAATATTCCCTTGATAAAGTGTGGTTGGGAGATGCTTTTCTACAGCTTAGCATGGCTAATCTTGACCACCTCCATCAACATACAGGTTGTTTGTGGTTCATACTGTTAGTTTTATGCTGCTTGAATAATCATCACCGTTTGTATTAGGTTACTTCTTGTTTGTTAGCTATTGTGGTGCTACAAATGATGCATCTGTCAGCAGGATCATGGACATAACTCAGATGTACTTAATGGGGTTAACAGGAAGGCCATGGATGGTCTTCAAGCAGTCTGTGAACCAGATGCAAAGATGTTATTTTTCCCTTCCATTTTCTTCCTGTGAATTTTTTACCACCCACATTGAACTTCAAGGTAACAATGCAGTATTTACAAGGGTTCATTGTAATATTTTTGGGTTTTTAAAATCATTTTTATTTTTATTTATTTTATTTATAAACAAATAAATTCCTTTCCCTGGCGTGGGAACCAACAAGGCTTACTTACATCAAATCTTTATAAAGAACATCAATCTCTAATGCAGTAAAGTAAGCCGTGTGCAAAATTTCCTTTGTAAAAATTCCATATGTTTCTATGTATTTTTCTGGGGAGAGAAGACCCATAATTTTTAGCACATTCTCAAAGGGCTCCATAACTCAAAAAAAGTTCAGAATTAGAGTCCTAATTGGAGCTTCCTTGGCTCTGGGGGAAAAACAACAACCAGAAGTTGGTGAAACAAAGGAGCCTTCAAATATGTTGACTTCCCCCCCAGCAATTGAATTCCTAATGATTAAAAACAAAATGAAATAAAAATCCAGCACATCAGCTCTCAAAATCCAGACTGCTTACAAGTGGATCCTTTGAGAACTGCATTCTTCATGCACTTGTCTAATTTATGGTGCTGCTAAGCACTCTCGTTTTAGTGCTGTGTCATCTTCGACTAAAATCTAATTATTGCAGAGCATTCCAGGCAAGTTCACAGATCAGCATGCGCTCACAGCTATGAGATCATTCCAGTGCAACTACAGGAAAACAAACAGAATAACAAAAGCTACCATCATCAGCCATACTGTAAGGGCGAAAAGCCTAGGAATATCAGACCTAGAATTTTGTATTATAGATATAGTGCTTGTGGCAGCAGGGGGTAGTCTTTAGGGAATACATCCTCAATTAGTGACTGGGCAAGCAAACTGAGAATTGCTCCAAGTGCCTTTGGCCACCTTTGGTGCTCTAGGCAAATCAGTGTTGGCAGCAGTGCACTCTTTGTCAGTCTTGGGAGTCTGATGACATGAGAGCATACCTGAATCCAGGTATGTGGAGTATGTAGACTTCCAGAGGTTGGACTGCAACACTCATTATCCTCCATCCTTGCCTTCATCACTGGCTGTGGCTTATGGGAATTGCAGTCAATGACAGCTGAAGAATCACCACTCCTGTTTTAATTTACACAGCGTCTTTCCACAATATAAACTAAATTCCAAACAGATCACAATATATAGTATATGGAAAGCCAGTGTGGTGTAATGGTTTGAGTGTTGGACTCTGGAGACCAGGGTTTGATTCCTGGCTTGGCCATGAAACCCACAGAGTGATCTTGGGCAAGTCATACTTTCTCAGCCCCAGGGGAAGGCAATGGCAAACCCCCTGAAGAAACTTGGCAAGAAAACCCCATGATTCCTTAGGGTTGCCATAAGTCGGAAATGACCCGAAGGCACACGAAACAAATGCAATGTATAGGCAAAAGACAACTCTACCCACAAGGCAAAAATTATCTTATCTGAAGCTGATTAATATGAATCTTCATATGCTGAATGTTATTCTTTAAAGTCAAGAAAAGGAACAAGATTAAATTTAGACTAGCAGTACAGGTTTACAGCATAATCTCACCCATTCCTCTTTTATTCTCTCTCACTCTCATATACAAACACACACAACAGATAGCAAGGGTAGATAACAAAAGAGATGGCATATCCGAATTAAAAAGGTCAACAACATCATCCTAAATTCACTAGGGAAATAAGGAGACTCAGAGTTACATTTAGCAGTTAAAATAATATTCAGGTCCAAAAAAGAAAAGCAAAATCTGAAAGGAGATATATTTTTATAATTATATGATTTGTATTATTATGCAACCTCTTACCTAAAGCTTTCCCATGACATAAACAGTGTTCTTCAACTTGGAACCTTCCAGACATTTTGGACTACAATTTAACTTGAGTGCTATCCGGAGTTGGGTCACAGTCCAAAATATCTGGAGGTTACAGGCTGGAAAAGGTTAGTGGAATTCTAGATACCTGATCAAAAAGCTTTTAAGAAAGATTTTACCCACTTATAAGATTACACACACATACACACCTTCAAGTTACCTGTCAACTTCTGGTGACCCTGTTTATTTCATAGGGGCTGCATCTGCACTTTAGAAATAATCAAGTTCGTCACCACTTTAACTGCCATGATTCAATATTATGGAATTCTGGGAATTGTAGTTTGCTGTGACACCGGAGCTCTCTGACAATGAAGGCTCAATGTCTCACAAAACTACAGTTCCCAGAATTCCATAGCATTGAGCCATGGCAGTTAAAATAATGTCAAACTGGATTATTTCTGTAGTGCAGATGCAGCCAGGGTTTTCTTAGGCAAGGAATACAAAGAGGTAGTTTTGCCAGTTCCTTCCACACATACATCAACATATATATTAACCAGCTCTAGCTAAGAGGAGAGTTTCCCAGGAGAAACAATAGGTCTCACCTAAGAGCATTTGCAAGGGAAGACCATTGCAGCAGGAGCAACTTTAGTGATGGCTGAGTGCATTCCAAGCAAAGGTCCTCTTACATCCACAGAGCAACTCCTGCCTTGTCAGTTTCTCTCCTCATCCACACCAATATTTTTTTTAAAGTTGCTCCAAATACCTGCTGACCAAACTAGCACCACTGGGGCTTCGATAAGAACTTTTGGGCAAGTCATAGAACTGAATGCTTCAGAGTGTCTATTATATTTCCCTGTGTGGAGGCTTGTAAGGGTATATATACATTGGAAGGTATGTTTTCAAAACCACCCCCTGCCTAAAAGTGCTAGCTTTTGTTTCTCTGCTTCCATTTAGGTTTTGAAAAGTATAACTCTACTTGTCTTGGAGCTAAGTGGTATTCAGCAGGCTATACATTTCTCTTAGAATAATTAGGAGTCAATTAGTCCTAATTGTTTATGTGGGATGCAAAGGAGCAGAGCAGCTCTACTTAGTCTCCATAAAATAGTAATGAACAACAAGAAAAACTTTCCTCCTCAAATTGTAATTGCCCGCATTCCTTTCATCACAATCCTGTTAGTGGAGGTTCATGCAGGTGCAGTTATACAGATGCAGGGCTGGAAGGACAACTGTAAAATTCCCTAGTTCATTTCAATGAAAAAAAGTGAGATGTAATTTTTTTTCAAAAAACACTTTTCAGCCATTTTAAAAATGTTTCAATAGTAAGAAGTCTTAAGCATCCAAATTGGGCCTAAATACCCTAAAGGCACCAGAGTAGGAACAGGCTATCTCGGAGTGCGGTGGAGTCTCTTTCTTTGAAGGTTTTTAAGCAGATGACGGATGGGAATCTGTCTGGAGTGCTTTGGCTGTGTATTCCTGCATGGACTGGATGGCCCTTGTAGTATTTTCCAGCTCTATGATTCTATGATTTTTATGAAACTGAACAGTTCCTTTAAGGTTCAAATTAAAATCCTGAGTGGATTCTGTACCCCAATGACATTGGGAGTCACAAGCTGTCACTGCATTTGGGACACTGTGAAGAAAACACAATGATAACTGAATCATTGTTCAGCTACCGCTGCCAGAACTCTCTACTCTTGGGAACAGAAAGGGGCAGTTCTGCCAACAGTTACCATACTGGCTGGGGAATTCTGGAACTTATTGTCCAAAAAGTAACATTTCCATGCTCTAATGTCAACACATGAGAATCCCAGTCCTAGTAACTATCAAAGGATACTGTCTGCTTATAGTGGTCCTGACAATTCCCCTCCTCAGTAGGGAAACTGTGTGCAGGGGACAGATTAAACAAGCGCAATAACTCATGCACAGGCTGCAACTGTTGTATAAATGCATTGATTGGGACTCTCTGTATAGCTGTATGTCACAGGGATATTTCAGTATATCTTGCCCATACAGCAATCTGTTTTGGGTTAATTTTTTCCATGACTATAGTTTGGATGAATGGCATTACCGTTTACCCTTACGGGGCACTTGCGATACTTACCGTAGTAATTGTAAAGCAATGTCTGCTTGAATTTTTTTTCTTGAGCCTACAGTTTAAATCTTTCTAATGCCTTATCTCATTTCACAGACCATGTTGGCAGTCTTCTATGATGAAGAATTGAGGGAATTTTCCTGAGCAGAAATTGATGATGGACAGAATTTAGAAAAACAGGATGCTGATTCAGCTCACGTTAGATCACAGGGCTGTATTTTAAAACTTATGGTTGACAGTGGCTAGCAACCTGTCTCTCAGTGTCCTTTCACATTACACAATTATAGTACTATGATTTCACTTTAACTGCCATGATTCCATCCTTTGCACTTTAGGGAGGGTTACACAGAACTCTCAGCCCTCTAGAACTCTAGCACTTCTCAAATATACACACCCCAGGATTGCATATATGGCAGTTAAAATTGATTAAAAGTAAAAGATAAAGGTATTCTCCATTAACATGGTTGTCAAGTTGTGTCTGATGCCGCTCATCTCTGTTACTAAGCCAAAGAGCCAGCGTTGTCAGAGACTACTCTGTGATCACGTGGCCAGCATGATTTGCACAGAACGCTGTTTACCTTCCCACTGAGAAGTGGTACCTATTTATCTGAGAAGTGGTACCTATTTATTGCATGCTTTTGAACTGCTAGGTTGGCAGAAGCTGGGACTAGTGATGGGAGCTCACCCCATCACGCAGCACCTGGGCCTCGAACTGCCAACCTGCTGATCTTATAATCAACAGTCAGTGTTGACCACTTCAGCTACCACATCTATCAGTAATTAATACCAAGAAATACAATTCCATTGATAAGTTCCCTATAAAATGAGAGTAGGGAATTTTTCTCCTTCAGATGTTTTGATCCACAACTCTCATCATCATAGGCAACGGTACGGGATTGTGGAAGGTGTCCAAAACATCTGAAGAGCTAAAATTTCCACACATGGTAATGGAGCCAGCAGTACAGAACAGATGCCACGAATCTGAACACAGTACAATGTTATACATTTAATATCACTGTAGCACTTTCTATGCACCTGCTAGTTTGCAAATTTGCAAGATACACTGTATGTCATGTTGCAGAAAGAGAAGAGAGAGCAGGCACTCATCATAGTTTCCTGCCCAAGCTGGACTTTCTCTACCATTAAGCTCTTAGACCACATGTTGGCAACCTGCACCTCGCAAGCCATATGGTGCCACCAGAAGGCTTCAGAGAGGCTTACCACAGAGGTCCAAGCTGATGCCACACCTGAATTCCTATCCCAGCATAGTTTTGTTACCACTGTAGCAAAGAGAAGAATCATCCCTATTCACCCTAAACTGTGCTCTATCCAGCCCACTTGATGGAGAGGCAGAGGCAAAATTAAAATACAGTTTGCCCTCCACATTTGCAGCTTTGACTTTTGCAGATTTGATTATTTGCAGTTTTAATTAATATGTTCTCTCTAGGAATCTCTAGGTCCTCCAGTGCAACTCTGCCAGAAGTTGACCATAGAGTTGTGCTGGAGAACCTGAAGTTCCTAGAGAAAACATTTCTCTAGGCATTTGTAGGTCCTCCAGCATAATTCTTTGATCAACCTCTGGAAGATGTTGACCATAGAGAGATTCATAGAGAGGTGTTCTCTTACATAAAAAGAATAGCGTTTTTTTATTTGTGGGTTTTTCACATTCATGGGGGTCCTGTGCCCCTAACCCCAGCAAATGTGGAGGGGCCACTCTAGTGGCAACTGCATGGCAACTGCATGCAAGAAGGTTTGTACCCATGCCCTGTTTTCCCTTTCCAACTGATTGGTGATGGTGGGGAGAAGCCCAATGTGAACTTATGTAGGGAGACATGTTTCTCCATTCCCATGTACTGAGCTCTCTCAACCTCAACCTCTCTCTGTATGCAAATGTGTGATGGTTTATTTATAATGTGTGTGTGTGTGTGCATGTGTGTGTGTGTACTTAGCTGAGGGTATCAGAGAAAGACCAGTCTGGCCATGCCCAATTTTAGCTCAGTACCCACCCACCACATAGCATGCATAGCCTATCACCACACCTACTCCATTGGGACAAAAACATTGTCTACACCAGCTTACAACCACATCTCCACCTGCACACCCCATTCCTTGCACCATCAGAATGAGTGACAGCTGTAGCTGAGTAGTAAATGGTTGCAAGTTCAATTTCAGGTATCTCTGGGTAGGGTTAGCACTCAAAATCAAATATAATCAGTTCCTCCAGACAAAGAGCTTCTATTCTAGCCCCTGCTTGTGAATAAATATAAAGCAGCAGAGTCTTGAATAAACTTTCTGGGCATGCTGGAAATCCTAAATGCATAAGGATGGGGTGCCCTAAACTGACATTTCCCTCCTCCAAATTTACCCTACCCATCTCAAAACCTAGTAATTGTCACATACCTGATGAGAATAGCTGGCAATCCAAAACACAGGCAGTCACGTTATTAGGAGTAACTGAGGAGAGCAGAACAATTCTTAGGTCCTGGTTAGTGAAGGGCTTTGTGATTCTCTCTCTGTCTCAGGCAGGTCCTGAAAAAGTTCCCAGAATCAGCCTTAGAGCCTCTTCTTACTGTAGAGCAGGAGGAGCAGCAACAGCAGCAGCTGTGCCCTAAGACCTCTAGAGACAGAAGAAGGAAAATGCTGTCAGTACATCTGAGGCCGCTATGGTGTATACGCAGCTGATGATGCATGAAGAACTGGCCTCTTTCCCTCCTCCTTGCCTTTTTGGATTCAGCAAACAAGCAGAGAATGGGATGGGTCAGCAGTCTGGAAAGAACTTCCTCCATCTCTAATTGCCATGAGTAACCTTGCTCTCAAAGAAGCAGAGACCCCAAAGAAAAAAGCACACACACACCATGAATGCATGACTGGCATTCTCAGTCCCTTCAGCTGGGCTCCTCCAACCCCCGCCAGGAAACACAAGCAGATTTCTCCAGGTTATGCCTTTCATGCATCATCTCAGCTGGAACAGAGTTCCCAGCATTGAGCATCAGCCGAGGAACGCGTGGGAGGCAATCTTTCACACACACACACACACACACACACACTTTACCCACCCTATCCTCCTGTCACTGCAGTAATTCATCAACTCTATCCAATTCAGCACTCACTGTGTCATTGTTCCCCTAGCAGGAAGTCTGTTGGCTCGGGTCACAATTTTCAAGCAAGAAGGAGGGAAGGACAGAGGTGGGGTGGAATGCTCCTTGATCCCAACTAGGAACAATCAGGTGTCACAACCAAAGATCCATTGCTACATTGAAATGCCAGAAGGGATTGGTCCTGCTATGTAACATTCTGCCTGTTTCGAAAAAGCCTGCAAATTATGATGATGTTCTTCTGAGAGAGCAACTGGAGCACAAGGCCAATATTGAGAAGGAGCTGACTTCAGTTCTGCACTGAACACATTTCTAGACTGTGTGTCAGAGATGGGAAGGAAGGGGTTGGGGTATAAATGAACTGGAGCCAGAGACTCTTCAACATTTCACTTCACTTTCTTCACTCAGTTGAGCTTCAGATGCTATTTCACAGCTGTCTCCTTGCAACAATTCTCCATGACTACACATAAGGACTCTGCAACCTCACACCTTTGTTAAGTAACACAGATCATTCATAGGTCACTGTCTTTGTCTAGGGAACCATCGACTCCACCCACTAGAGATAAAAACACTGCTACTACTCATGTGGCCACCTATCTCAATATGAACAAGAAGTTAAAAAAACAACAACCTTGGTCTTTAAGACCAAACTCCAGTTATTTCCTACCAACCTTGCTATATAACAGGAATGCAGCTTTGCAACTCTCAGATTAAAGATCACTTCACACTTTACTTTGGCATATTTGCTGTGTTTACACCACCGTTTTTTCTGTTACAAAAGGCAAAGGGGGGCTGTTTTATCTTGAAATATGCAGAAAGAACCCACCAGGGAGCCATGGCAGTCTCAGCTCTCAGACACAAGTACAGTAGGCCCTCCACATTCATTGGGGTTAGGGGCACAGGACCCCCATGAAAGTGGAAAAACCTCAAATTAAAAAACACTAGTTTTAAAACCTTTTTTTTTTACCAGAGAAGGAGAGAGGGAAGTGGTGTTTTCCTCTTTAGATCTTTTGTTAGATACCCCTAAGTTTTACTCCCAACTTATCCACAGGTAACGTCAAAATCCATGATTTTGGCTCTAAAACCTTCCTTCAATTTATACATGAGGTTGACTTATACATGAGTATATACGATACACCTCTAGTGCCTCATCAGACTACAAACCTCAGGATTTCACAGAATGCAGCCATGGCAGTTAAGGAGGAATTACAGTACAGTACTATAATTGTACTATAATTGTATAATTGTGGTGGATCAAATGATTAAAGCTGACTCTGTTGATTGCAAGATTGGCAGGTTGGCAGTTCAAGGCTCAGGTGCTGCATGATGGGGTAAGCTCCCATCACTAATCTCAGCTTCTGCCAACCTAGCAGTTCGAAAGCATGCAAATGCAAGTAGATAAATAGGTACCACTTTGGTGGGAAGGTAAACAGCATTCGGTGCAATCATGCTGGCTACATAATCATAGAGTAGTCTCTGACAATGCTGGCTCTTTGGCTTAGTAACGGAAATGAGCACCCCCTCTACAGTTGGACACGACTTGACAACCTTATCAACGGGGATTACTTTTACCTTTTACTATAATTGTATAGTGTGAAAGGTTCCCATGCCTTAGCAATAACACCTTAATATTGCTTATACTGCATAATCCATCTTCAAATTATTGAGCACAGATTATCTAATCAGATGGCTCCCCACAGCAGGGACTGGTTGTTTGGCAGTGTTTTCCTATGATCTCACAACTGTCTGTTGACTGTTGCAAAAATACTGTTATTCTTTTGCAGCATCAAAAAGACTAGCAAACACATTTTTGGCATCCCTAAAAATCCTACCCAGGTTGGCACAGGTGGGGTGGTTGTTTGATTGTTTATACATTTGGAACAGGGTTTTGAAAGTTATTTTGGGGACTTCAGTTTCATGAACCTGTTCACCTACCATGACTATAATGGCTGGGTGATCCTAGGGGTTCATAGGCCAAAAAAGTAACTTCACCAAACTCTGCAAAACAGAATGTTTTCCTACTACCCTCCCAAAAGTAAACCTCATCTGCCTTCCCAACTGGTGGATATAATGCTGTTGCTACACCAGCCTTCTTGGGATCAAAAGAGTGTGCTGGACCACAACACCATCATACCCAACCAACACAGCCAAGGGTTGTGGATGATAACTGTGTTACAACAGATACAGAAGGCACCTCTTTGAGAAAGGCTGTGTTACAATCTAACAATAACCCTTTCCAAGACCTCTCAGTTACCTTAATTCAAAAGAGATATTGTCCGATCACATGTCTATTGGTTAAACAAGAGAACAAGCAATTGATTCACTATTTTCTTAGCTACATGTATACCTCATTTTTTCTCCAATGTACTCAAGTTGCCATATGTGGCTGTCCTCCTCCCCACTTTATCCTCACAATAACTCTGTAAAATTGAGAATAAGAGAAAATGTGTGTTACACAGACAGAAAGAGGGAGAGAGATAGCCTGAAACCATCCATTGAGTTTCATTGCTCAGTGGAGATTTGAAGCTGGATCTTCCAAGATCCAGTCCTCCACTCAGGCCATTACAAATGTTTTCAAGTGTTAGCTATAAATAACTCACTATGCAAACATAAACAGTTCATTAGATGCAATGATAAGATTCCAGCACTATTGCTCTCCTCTCCCCAATTATGTTGATGCCAGAATCCAACATAAACCGTACTTCTATTGGGCCAAAATGCTGCTGACAAGTTATCATCTTGGGCTGTAGGACAGAGCCTACAGCTCTAGTGTCATCTTATAAAAAATTGATGAACATTTTTATTTTGATAATGTGGCCAGACAAAGTGTACATATTACATTAAAAATACGAGCAACAAAATGTGGATTAGATTCAAGATTCAAATCTTGGATCCATTTAGATTTAAAAGAAAAATAACAATCTGGCATATCCTAAAGGCACATGATCCCATCTCACCTTGGAAGCTAATCAGAGTTAGCCCTGATTAATACTTGGATGGGAGACAGGCAACAAATACCAGGTGCTATAGGCTATATTTCAGAGGAAGGAACTGGTAAACCACCTCTAAGTATTCCTTGTCTAAGAAAACCCTATGAAAGTCATGGGGTTGCTATATTGACAAGTGACTTGACACCCACACACCCATACTCCATTCGATCTGTACTGACTACTGAATAGTTTCAAAGTTCTCTATTCTTACATTTCAAACTCTTCAAGACTGCCTCCTCCCATATGTTGCCTCTGCTGCATAATCTGGTCAATATTATAGGTTCTGTTGTGTGTTGCAGCACAATGAGTTGCACAAATGAGGTGCAGCAGGTGGAAAGAGAAATAGGATTTTTCCACTTGTGCAACTTGTGGAATATGATCCGTCAAGGAAGCCCACCATTCTTCCCATTATTATGTACACATTTGCCTGGTTGTAATATAATCTTGACAGCTCGCACAAAGTTGAGGTTTAAGTGTTGGATTAGGACTTCAGGAGACCAGAGTTCAAGTCCTAAGCCAGCTATAGAAACCCATTGTGTGACCTTAGGCAAATCAGCCTTAAAGGAAGTCAGTGGCAAACTTGTCTGAATAAATCTTGCCACCACCCACCACCCCCTATAAATTGGACTTGACTTGAAGACATATTTTATTTTATGCTACTGGATGTAATTTTCTTATTGTGTGGTACTTGGACTCTTGAATGGAGAAAAGGTGATTTCCCCTCCACAAAAAGAAATAGCCAAAGTGGACTAACTGATAACGATGCTGCTGCTTCATCATCTCCTCTTCCAGTTCAACCCACATTGATGTATCTGAATTTAACAAAGCAAGGGTATATACCAGTACTTAAGAACTCTTAAAATTAAGACATTACTAATCAACAACTGTCAATACCAGGGGTCCCCAAACTACGGCCCGTGGGCCAGCCCCGGCCCGCCGAGGCCTTCTTACCGGCCTGTGGCCAGTCCTGCCGCCGCTGCTGCCCTCTCGCACTGCCAAACCCCATTTTCTCTTTCAAAATGGCGTCCGGAGTCGTGCACATGTGCTTGGCATCATGCGTGCATGCGCACGACTCAGGTGCCATTTTGTTTTCCAAAATGGTGCCCGGAGTCGTGCGCATGCGCGGGCCTCCGCCTCCCCCCCGGAGATCTGGGGAACCAGCCCCCAGATCAAAAAGTTTGGGGACCCCTGGTCAATACAGACTATGGGATCTTGCTTAGGAACATAAGAAGAGTCATATTGGACCATGCTAAGCACTACCTTGGGTTATGCAACCCTCCAGATGTTACTGGACTGAAATTCCCAACATTACTTATCACTGGCTAAACTGTCTAGTGCTGATGGCATTTGCAGGCATTTGCAGGCCAACAACATCCAAAGGGCTACACTATGCCCACCCTTAATCTACTGAGTCCAGCATTCTCTGCAAATCTCAGTGCATCAAATTTGCATTTCTTCCCAGACAGTAGGTTATTGTTGAGGGAAGAGCAGACCCCATGCAGGTTTCTCCATCATTTATTCCAACTTCAAGGTCTGGCATTGGAATTTTACATTCCAAGGAAGTTTTTAATTTTTTATTGAACTGGTGTCAATTTCAGGAAGACCTCAAGATCTCAACAACAACAACAACAACAACAACAACAAAACACATGCACACACAAACCACCATGTGGGGAGCAAGGAGACTGTCTCTAATACTTTCCATTATGTTTAGCTCAGATATCACAAAAGTTACTTTTCTGGATGACAAAACGGTGCTGCTACTAATGGGGGCTGTGTATGCTGCCTTAGAGAACCAACTTGCTAATGTGCCTACTCTGGTGCATGAACTTGGAGAATCTGGTTACAGTATTTGCTACCCCATTAAGTGGATCTTTCCCAGCTTCATAAACCATATGAAGCCAAGAACAAACAACTGAGCCAAGCACAGCTCCTTCACCCTTCTGCTTACATATCTGTTTCAGTATTTCATTCTTTGCTTATATTAACACAGGTTCTTTACCACCTTTGAACCAGTGAACTCTAGTTTAATCAGGAAAATCAATCGATTAATCAATCAATCAATCAATCAATCAATCAATTTCAACCTTCCCATCCCTTTGAGAACAAACTTTTTAAAAACAAGATAGTAATTTAAAACCCTATTAAAACAATGTGAAACCCAGATAAATAGATCAAATAACTAGACTGTATAATATATCAATGAATTAATGAAACAGAATAAATGAATAGAATGCACCAGTTTTCAAAGTCTGCCTGAACACAGGTACTGATGACATGATGTATACTTTATGAAGAAAATTCCAGAAATGTGATTGGGATAAGCTCTTAGCTAGAGCATCTTCCAAAATATTCATTATTTCTTTGGTTTTGTTTTTTGCATGGGTAAGGCCTATGTACAATTCAATACTGAGGCCAAACACAATTTAGCAGATTACTTTCCTGCAGAACACTAGATCAAGGACGAGCAGAGAGAAAGGGAAAAGAATGTGGCAAAGGGTATGAGACAGGCATATGCTTTGCCTTGGGGCACATAGGAGAATGGTACAGCTAGAGGCTGTGCTGAAAAAGACTGCAGGAGTTATGAAATTTCCAATAAAGGAGAAGGAACAGTCATTCATGCCCACATGTTGCTTGCTAGTCACAGCTGATCTCTAGCAGCCAAGCTTCCTAGTGGCTGATGTACAGAGCCTACTGCCTGTCCCTTTGCTTGCGTGGGTGGATGACTATGTGGGCTAACTACCAAGCATCAAGCAGAATTTCTTGCTTCTCCCAGCTTCGTTCTACATGCACAGAGGCAGCTCAGCTTTTTAAAAGAGGCAGAGAGCAAACACATCCCTGTCAATGAAAGTTACAGAGAGGAGAAGAAATCTTAAAAACATGGAAGAGAAGGAGTGTGTGTGAAAAGCAAGGGGCATAAGCATCAATAAATCATTGAGGCAATGTTCTCAACTAGAGATGTGAAGACGGAGGGGGGGGGGGAATCACTGGAAAATGATTTCTGTCCCAGCCCCCAGTCTCTTCTTCTCCCCCCAGGAAAAAATGGATTATGGAATATACATACACACACAATGATTAACAGATATTTACAACAAGGTGTTCTTATATTTATCCCCCTCCCAAAGGCTATTCACTAAAGCCCTTGAGGCTAAACTGATTGACTCCAAAATGTCCGTGCAAGTGGTTTTAAATTAACCTTCTTAATCTGTTTTTAACCTGTCAACTTGTTTCATGTGGTTTTAGTCTATTTAAATTATTGTTATTGCTTTAAATTGTTTTAATCTGCTTATATCGATTTTACCTGCATGCTACCCTGCGATCTCATGATATAGGGCAGGATAGAAATATGTTAATAAGTAATAAGTAGGAGAGAGTATGAGTAAAGCCCTGAACAGAAAATGATCTCTGGACATAGTTTTCAAAGAAGTAGCCTTGCTAGTCTCTTGCAACATAAGAAGGAGGAAGAGAAGGACAAAATGCAATGTGGCAGTAACTTTAAGACTGATTTTTATTTTCACATGAGCTTTTGTAGATATAAACCCACTTCTTCAGATGCAATACCACGTGGTATGAAGGCCTCAGGAATAAAGCATATTTATACAGTTGTGGGAGTGGGATTCAAAAAGATCCAAATCATGTACCTTGTCCTAAATTTTCAAAGGTGAGGTGATACAGGTCTTTCACATCTTTACAGTAGTCAGTATTGGTGTGTGAAAGCAATATGTCTGCTTACCAAAAGTCAGCTTCCTAGGGTTCAAAACAAAAGGAATCTTCCTAGAGAGAACCTTTTGAACCTTGGGAAACTGACTTTTGGCAGGTGACTTGAAGACACATATACACATGGGGATAAAGATAGATTTTCTAGACTTGAAGACACACATACACATGGGGATAAAGATAGGTTTTCTAGGGAAAGGGGTGTCAAAGCCTACGGCACCGCCACCAAGAAGGCTCTGTCCATCAAAATCCAACTGCTTCTGATGAGCCAAGCCAATGCGTTTAACATTTTGCCACAAAAAAAACTCTGTGGGAAGAAGATCTGCCAGAATTAAAAACATCTGCCAATTTCCACAGTACAATTAATATTCTCAGATAGGGTATTCTGCTCAGCATTTTTTCCTTACAAATTCTATCACAAATCTAAGTTACAATATTTTTCTTGTGCATTACTCCACAGCCATTCTTGCTTCTCCCTACTGTTGCCCCCCCCCCCATGACAGACTCTTGCTGTTGTGCTTACAGCATTGCTGTTTCTGCTCTAAGGGGAATACATACCGGTAGTGCTCAAGTTTATTAGGCATCAACCATTTCCCAGCAGCATCAGCAAGACTTGAAAGCAATAGCCAGGCTTGAGGTTTTCACTTTTGAGAGCAGCCTCAGCGATGCTTATTAATGTATGATACTTAGCAGCTTAAGTTTCTCCTACTACCTTTGCCAAATAGCTCCTTCCAAAGCAGAAATATTGTTGGAGAGCATCTCTAAGCTTTTCCAGAGAAAGGTTTGAGAAACATTAAGAAATGCTCTGCTAATGTAAGAGTCACAAAGAATCCAGACAATATCTAAAACCAGCATATCTGCTGCAGGAGTGGCCTTTCTTTGCTCCAGCTAATGTCTGGGTGCAGGGAAACTCTTGTGTTTCTCAGACACAAATTTCTCTGCTGCTGCTGCTGCTTCCATTACAATTTCTCTCCTTCTGAAGAAAAGCATGGGCATCCATTCGTGTGTGTGTATGTGTGTACATGCTTTTAATGTAGTGACCAGTGGGGTGCCACAGGGCTCTGTCCTGGGCCCAGTGCTATTCAATATCTTTATTAATGACTTGGATGACAGTATTGGAGGCATAGTTATCAAATTTGCAGACGACACCAAATTAGGAGGAACAGCTAATACCCCAGAGGACAGGATCAAAATTCAAAATGACTTGAACAGACTAGAAAGTTGGGCCAAAGCTAACAAAATGAAATTCAACATGGAGAAATGTAAGGTACTGCACTTAGGGCGGAAAAACGTACAGATATACGATGGGGGACACCTGGCTGAATGAGACTACGTGTGAAAGGGATCTAGGAATCCAGGTGGACCACAGGTTGAACATGAGTCAACAGTGCGATGCAGCAGCTAAAAAGGCCAATGCAATTTTAGGCTGCATCAGTAGAAGTATAGCGTCTAGATCAAGAAAAGTACCGTATTTTTCGGCATATAAGACGCATTTTTTTCTTCCCCAAAACAAGGGTGGGGAAGTTGCTGCGCCTAATAAAGCGAATATACAAGCTGAGGGCAAACTGCTGAGGCCTAGGCTAAAAGTAGACCTCATTTCAACCTCAGCCTTGGTGCTGCAGTGGGCTCCTCCCATCCCAGGAAGAGCCCATTGAAGCAGCCAGGATGGGGGTGGAAAGAGTCCTCTTTTCCTGGCTAGTTGAATGTGCTCCTCCTCTTTCCACCCCCATCCTGGGTGCTTCAATGGACTCTTCCTGGGGTCAGAGGACATCCTCCCATCCCAGGAAGAGTCCATTGGAGCACCCAGGACGGGGGTGGAAAGAGTCCCCGCCTTGAAGAAATTTGCCAAGAAAACCCTCATGGTAGGATCAAAATGAGCCAGAAATTACTCCAAGGCACTGGATTATTACCCTGGCCAAGTTACACTGTCTCAGCCTCAGAGGGTGGAAATGGCAAACTCCCTCCTCTGAAGAAATCTGCCAGGAAAACCCTCATGGTAGGATCAAAATGAGCCAGAAATTACTCCAAGGCACTGGATTAGTACCCTGGCCAAGTTACACTGTCTCAGCCTCAGAGGGTGGAAATTGCAAACTCCCTCCTCTGAAGAAATCTGCCAAGAAAACCCTCATGGTAGTGTCAAAATGAGCCAGAAATTACTCCAAGGCACTGGATTACTCTGGCCAAATCACACTCTCTCAGCCTCAGAGGATGGAAATGGCAAAAAAAAACCCCTTGAAGAAATCTGCCAAGAAAACCCTCATGGTAGGGTCAAAATAAGCCATAAATTACTCCATAAGCCAATGGCCTAAAAACTCCAAAGGTACCAGTCCATCTGATCTTGGAAGCTAAGCAGGGTCAGCCCTGGATAGTCCTTGGATGAGAGACCGCCAAAGAATCCCAGGTGCTGCAGGCTGTATTTCAGAGGAAGGAACTGGCAAAACCACTTCTCGAGTCTTCCTTGCCTATGAAATCCCTAAGAAATTCATGGAGTCACCATAAGGCGACAGGAGACTTGCAAGAAAGTTGGACAGGGAATTTGTGCAATACCTGGCCCTGCTGCTGGCTTAAACTTACATTTACAACTTAAAATTGTTCTTAAACTGCTGTTAACTTTATACAGTTGATATAAAATATTTTACTACAGTATTTGGTTAAGAATCTTTTTTTTCTAGATTTTCCTCCTTTAAAATTGGGTGCGTCTTATATGCCGGAGCGTCTTATATGCCGAAAAATACGTGCCACTCTATTCCGGAGCATCTTATATGCCGAATAATAGTGCCACTCTATTCTGCTTTGGTCAGGCCTCACCTGGAATACTGTGTCCAGTTCTGGGCACCACAATTCAAAAAGGATGTGGAGAAACTGGAGCATGTCCAAAGGAGGGCAACAAAAATGGTGAAGGGTCTGGAAACCAAGCCCTATGAGGAATGACTTAGGGAGCTGGGGATGTTTAGCCTGGAGAAGAGAAGGCTGAGAGGTGATATGATAGCCGTGTTTAAATATTTGAAGGGATGTCATATCGAGGAGGGAACAAGCTTGTTTGCTGCTGCTCCAGAGACTAGGACCCGAAACAATGGATGAAAGCTGCAAGAAAAGAGATTCCACCTCAACATTAGGAGGAACTTCCTGACAGTAAGGGCGGTTCGACAGTGGAACACACTCCCTCAGAGAGTAGTGGGGTCTCCTTCCTTGGAGGTCTTTAAGCAGAGGCTGGATGGCCATCTGTCAGGGATGCTTTGATTGGGAGTTCCTGCATAGCAGGGGGTTGGACTGGATGGCCCTTGTGGTCTCTTCCAACTCTATGATTCTATGATTCTAATGATACAATTTTAATTGTGTTTTAATTTTTATTGCCAAGTTTTGGGCTAATATTTTTTTCATTTTATGGAGCCACCTGGGTGCCCACATCAGGAGAAAGGTGGCATATAAATGGAATAAATATGATAGCTATATTAAAACAACTGAAAGGATGTCATGTAGACAGAGTGAACTTGTTTATTTCCTGTTCCAGAGATTAGAACATGAACTAACGGATTCAAACTACAAGAAAACAGATTCCGCCTAAACATTAAACAAGAGGTTAGATGGGCATCTTTCAAGGAAGCTGGACTAGATGGCCCTTGCAGACCTTTCCAGCTTTGTGATTCTGTTTGTTTCACGGCTAGAGGTGAGCTTTTGCTAACCCCCTGTTGCTATAATCTCTAATCATTGACCAAAGAGAAGGCTATTGAGGCATGGATAGTGGAAGCAAGGCTATCTCTACATAGGGCTGTATCCACTGCACTGGTCTAAAACGATAAAAAACCACGCTGAGGATGCATTTACACTATAGAAACAATTTTTTTTTTAATGAACCAGGTTCATTATACCACTGTTTATGATCATGTAAATTAGTGAAAGGTTACTGGGAAAAGGTGAATGAAATCATTAATTCTATGTTAAAGGTGAAAATTCAGATGCACCCTGAGACATATTTATTGAATATGTAGAAAAAAGAGTGGGATAAAGATTACGGGAAAATTCTTTTATATTTAATTACCACAGCTAGAATAGTTTTGGTTCAAAAATGGAAATCAAAATATGTTCCAAGTATTAGAGAATGGTTATTGAAATTATATGATATAATCAAAATGGATAGGCTTACCAATTATTTAAAAAATAATTTGATTGAAAACACCAATGAAGAATGGATACCAATATTAAATTATATAAAAAACGAATGGGGGAATTTGGGAGTAATAGCTTTCTAAACTAAAGGAACATAGACTCAATTAACACAATTTAAGGTATGGTTCAGACCGTAGTTAAAACTTAAAGAATGAAAATAAGGTCATATATTATTTTAAAAAAACATTTAGATAAAATCATTAACCACTTAAATGATAATTTTATTGTTAACCTTCAAGGAATACGAAATAGGGTTAAATGGTACAAAGATACAATAATTAGAGAAAAAGCAATATATATGAACAAAATATCATAGAAGTTAGGGAAACACAAATGGTTCAAAATTAGATGAGCTGCAATACAAAGAACATTATATAAGGAAGAAATTTAGGATAAAGAAGGACGAACAACATCTTCTCCAATAATCCAAGGAAGATAAGCAGGAGGTCAGAGAGGGAGTGAAAGGTTGAAAGAATGAATGAAAGGGAAAGAATAAGATAAGAAAAAATTGAAGGTTAAGTAAGTTGAAGAAGGTAAGAGTAAATAGTATAGTTGTAGGATATAATGAGTGAGGAGGGAGGATGATGATAAAGGAAATTAAGAAGGAATAAAGGAAAGAGAAATAATAAGATGAACGGTTAAGGAAAGTGAGGAAAGGGAATGGAAGGGAACTGAGAGTGAGGGAGAGAACAATAGAGAAGGAAACAAGTGAGAATAAGGAAGAGGAATGGACAAACAAAAAAAGAATCTAGTGGGTTTTTTTCCTTACTTCCTTTTTCTTTTTCTTTTTTCTTTTCTTTGTTTCTTTTTTCTCTTTTTGAGAAATTTATTTCTTCTTTAGAAGATTAAAAGAAATAAGAAATAAGATTGTATGTATTATAGATGTTATAAAATGAAGCAAATTAAGTAAATGTAGTAAATTAAATAAGCATAAGTAAGTTTGTATGTATATGTTTGAAAGGTTTTAGATGTATTGTTCTGTAATTGTATAATTTAATTAATAATATATATATATATATTAAAAAAAAGAAACAATGCAGTTTGAGAACAATTTAAGCGCTGTAGCTCCAGCCTATGGAACCCTGAGATTTATAGTTTTGAATTGTTATCAGTTTGATTTCTGGTATAGATTTTCCATTCTTTGTTGTTGCACTGCAACTCCCACAAACCTCCACCAGCATTAATAATGGTAAGAGATGATAGCAACTGTAGCCCAATAATATCTGGAATTTCTAAACCCACAGATTCCCCCAACCATTTTAAAACAACCTCTGGTTGTAACACTAAACTAACCCGTAGCCAAACTGAGAGATAGTGTATCTGGGATAGCCTGGACTATTTTTATCAACTCTTGGCAGCCGACTATGTGACATCACAGGGAACTTAGTTCAGGAGACCCAAGTCCCACCTCTTTAATCCTAATGCAATTGAAGGGGTACAGTAATGAACTAACATTAAAGTCTTCTTAGTTCTTTTCTACTCAGTTTGGTATGAGCCCACTAAAGTGGAGACCAGCCCAGTATCTTTCCTTCCAGTACTACAGTATGCAGTGAGGTTAACACAGAGATGCCTGTAGTGTACATGATGGTACAGAAGTACTGGGATGCAAGTTAGGGCTAGGTCAGTGGTTCCCAATCTTTGGTTCTCCAGATGTTTTAGACTTCAGCTCCTATAATTCTTGACTGGACTGGTGCTTCTGGGATCTGAAATCCTAAACAAATGGAGGACCAAAGGTTTGGAGCCACTGGTCTAGGGCCTGAAAAACCATATCTTCCCATATCAACCAGTGCAAACTTATAAGATTTTCGGAGCAAGTGCATTTCTCAGTCCCACCACCTTAACAGACACATTAGATGGGCCCTTCACTGTGATTGCTCCTAGACTCCCTTCCTAAAGCAACTTAGGAGTTGGCCCCCTCCTTGCCATCATCCGATGAAGACTTTCTATTCCGACAGCTGTTTGGGAATGTATTGTTTTATATAACAGATTTTCTGTTTTAGCACTGTTCTGCTTTTAATTAATGCATTTAAATTAATGTTTTATATGGTATTAATTTAACTAGAAATCCAGTGTGGCACAGTAGTTTGAGTGCTGGACTAAGATTCTGGAAGACCAGGATTCAAATCTCCATTTGGCCAATGCGATCCCACTGGGTGACTTTGGGCAAATCACACTCTCTCAGCTGTGCATGAAGGCAATGGCAAACCCTCTGTGAACAAATCTTGCCAAGAAATCCCTTTGATGACATAAACTTGAAGACATATAACAGCAACAGTCATTTTAATTGTATAGACAGTTTAATGTTATTTTAACCTTAACTGTTTGTATGGTTTTACCTATACCTGGTTTTCCTTGTATCTTTCTTTTATTCTGTAAACTGCTTTGAGTTTCAGACTGATCGACTGACTGATATAGAAGCAATCAAGTAATTTCCTCTTCCATGCTGGTTCAAGAATCTTTGCTGCCAAAAGACAATATGATGCCCCTCTTCCGTACATGTACTGAATCTCACTGAACAGGCAATTCAGTCTTATTTCAAGATTGGTGAGGGGACACAGCGTCCTCTATTGCCCAGGAGGAAGCAAACCATCACAAGGGTTACAAAGCAGTCATCCAGATAAGCAACAAGCAAGCTGTGATCCTCAACAGAAACAGACAGAGGCCTACTGCCATCCACCAGCATCTGCTGCCTGAAACAACTCTCTCTCTCTCTAATGGTAGGGCCAGCCCTGTGAAACACTAACCTGTTTTCCTTCTTTAATGTGGCTCTTCAAGTAAGACTAGCTGCTAACCAGAGATTGTAATTAGAGTAAGAGGATACCTGTAACAGTGGGTTGCACTCAAGACATTTTGCTACAGGATCGAAACCATCCTGCCCACTCACTTCACATGGGCATCTAAATTAGAGCAGCTTATGGCTGCCGCTGGCTATGTGGACAGGTTAGAACCAACCAGTGACTTAGAAACTAGTCCATCTTCCCACAGCCAGTTTGCAATCACTTCAAATACCTAGACGTCCTGAGGCACTTGCCCAGATACAGACAGGTATCTTCTTTTTCAACAAGTGCAAGCAATGGGATGTTGTTCTTGGGGACCTACGTGTGGGGAGCCCTTTGCAAAACTACATACCATGTAGAGCTCATGGGCTCTACTCATGCTGACTGGTTCTGCAGTAGCCAACATTCCCTTTCAGTTTTCTTCAGTTAAACTCCTGCACTCCTTTCTGTCCCTGGCTTCCACTCCACCATAAGCATCTGAAGAAGTAGACTAAAGTCTACAAAAGCTAATGCTATAAACTTCTTCTTTTTTTCTTCATAGTCTCAAAGGTGCTACACAATCTCTCTCTTTTTTAATTCTGGCTAGGAAGTTATTAAAATTACTATTTTTTTCTCAGGCAGGCAAATGAATTCCTAAAGGCTGCATTTTCCCTACAGATCATTGTAATGCTTCCAGGTGCTCTTGGCTTGTCTCATCCAGAGAGTTAGCTACATTCTGAGCAGGCATCTGGTGTCTCTCCTCTTTTGAAGGATGAATAGAGGCAAACCAGCTGGATCTCAATCCTTGTTTGCTTGGTTGGCTCCATCTCATGCAGCTCCCAGGAAAAGCAAGGGGAGAAAGGCAGAGATGGGGTGGAGGTGGGGAGAGAAGGAAAATGAAAAAGCAACTGAGCAAGTTCAGTTCTCAGCTCACAGGCAGAGCCACAGAGAGCTGTTGACATATAACTTCAAACAGCACTCTGTTCTAGCCTCCACCAGACACCTGAACACGAGTAAGCAAAGAGAATAGAGGCAGTCCTTATCACTCCATTAAATGCTCGGTAGGACAGATCCCTCCTGCTCCTGAGGCAGCTGTGTAAACACATAACTCCTGCTCCCCTTTGCTGCCAAATGGTCCCGTAAGGTTTACATACTTCCTTTAAGTGGTAAGCAAACTTCCTTTCTCTAGGACAAGCAGTATATTAAGAGTTCAGACATGAGTGATGGCTCAGCTAGTCCATGGGTCTACAGAACGCTTTGCATACAGCTTTACTCTATGCATCTGATGAAGCGGGCTGCAGTCCACAAATGATTATCTTAAATAAAAATGTATTAGTCCTTAAGGTGCCACAAGACTCTTGGTTTTGCTGCAACAGACTAACACAGCTATCTCAATGAGAGGCCTGTTTTAACATATCTGCATCTCTGTCTGAATGCTGCCTCACTTGCTTTTTATCCTTTTAGAGATCCTGAATTAAGACTTCCTTTGCTGTTATTAAATGATGCCAGGATAGTAAAGTAGACCAAATGCTGTGCCCTTCCTGTGAACTGGTTTTCAAAATGCAGTTTGTATTTCTATATTCTTCAAACAGTGCTTGTTGCCTGATCATTTATGGAGTGGAGAACCTTCTTCTTCTTGAGGTCCCCAATTCTTTGGGGACTGCCCACTGGGAGCCACACACTAACACTGGGCAGGGTCAGAGACAATAGTGGACAATGAGAGAGGCTAAAATGAGTGGATCCAACAGTGCAGAATTTGCAATGCTGCTGGATTATGTAGCACCCGCTCTCTTTGTGGAACCTCATCTCTGCCCTCTCATGTGATCCTTAAGCCACAGGTCCATCACCCCTAGTCCAAAGAAAAGGGAGCCAAAAGCAGCAGGGGAGATAAATGCAGAACTGTGTGTTCATGTTTATGATTGAAATGGAGGAGCTAGGTTATACCAGAGACTAGGACACAGTGCATTGCATTCAAACAACAGGAAAAGAGATCCCACCTAAACATTAAGAAGAACCTCCTGACAGTAAGAGTTGTTCAACAGTGAAATACACTGTATGGTGGAGTCTCCTAAGGAGGTTTTTAAACAGAGGCTGGAGGCCATCTTTTGGGAGTACTTTGATGGTATATTCCGGCATGGTTGGGGGTTCGACTGGATGGCCCTTGTGGTCTCTTCCAACTCTTTGATTCTCATTTACATTATAGCAGCAGCTTAGGAAACAGGCAACTTTTGAAGGCCAGATGTTAGGATAAACCAGTGCTTCTCAATTATTTTCTGTCATGCCCCCCCCTAGGAAGAAGAAAACATTTCACGCCCCCCGCGCAACTGTAAATAGTATCATTTGTCTATAAAATTGTTATAAGTACACCTAACGAGCCCCCGTTTACGGAGCCTTGCGCCCCCCCTTGGGGGCGCGCCCCACTATTTGAGAAACACTGGGATAAACAAACAAGCAACACATCAAACTCATGCATGCCCTGTTAACACACTTTAACAGGAAGTTGTCTGCCACAAACTGCTGGATTAGGCTTCTGATCTGATCCAGCAAGGCCAGTATTAAGGGCAGACAAGGGACATATGCTGTGCAGCTTCAAAGGGTTACGCTAGATGTTGGTGGGGGGAACATATTAGCCTGTTTTCACTCACATAATCGTATTTCCTCAGAGAGAAGTATCTCAGCAATCAGACTTGCAAATTAAATCCATATTTACCTTCCATGACTAATTACAAAACAAAACTATAATAAATGCTAGATATAGAATGAAGAAAATCATGTACTAGAACATGTCTTTTACCATTTCTAAAAATGTGCTAAATGTATTGTCTGTTTTGACACTAGAAGAGCATTTATTTCCTCAGATCACAGGAAGACACAGTAAGCTGCCATATACTGACTAAGACCACTAGTCCATTCACCCTGGTAGTATCCACACTAATTGGCAGTGCTTTTCCATGGTTTTCAGGCAGAAGTCTTAGAATAATAGAATCAAAGAATTAGAAAAGACCCCAAGGGCCTTCCAGTCCAACCCCCTGCCATGCAGGAACTCTCAGTCAAAGCATACCCCATAGATCAGAGGTAGGCAACCTAAGGGCCGAATGCGGCCCCCTGAGGCCTTTGGACCAGCCTCAGGCCGGTCCTGCCGCCGCCGCCCGCCATGATGATATTATTGTTGTTATTACTTGTTCTTGGGGTTTTCTTGGCAAAATCTCCACAGGGGTTTGCCATGGCTTTTCTGGGGCTGAGAGAGTGTGCATGCATATTTTAAATTTTTTTTAATTTTTTTAATATTTATTTATTTATTTATTTATTTATTTATTTTTGGTGCTTTGGCCCCTCAATTGTCTGAGGGACAGCAACCTGGCCCCTGGCTCAAAAAGGTTGCATACCCCTGCCATAGATGGCCATCCAGCCTTTGTTTAAAAACCTCCAAAGAAGGAGACTCCACCACTCTCCCAGGGAGTGTGTTTCACTGTCAAACAGCCCTTGCTATCAGGAAGTGCCTTTTCCATCCCTAGATGGAGATGTCAGGGATTGAATCAGAGACTGCTGATATCCAAACGACCTATTGCATTTCCTCTAAAGTCTAAACCAAAGATATCTATAGTTCCTTCAATCCATCCTGCAATCCATTTTTTCACACAGGAAAAAAGTATAGGATAGCTGATGGCTCTACAGTTACAAAAACCTAGTGATTATGGTTTGAGGTATGAGCCTGTCAAGACAGGCATCTCTTCCACTTTCTGCACTTAGATCAAAACAGGATTAAAGGATCAAGACCAGTATTTCATGTGAAGCAATTATTTTGTGTACATAGGTGTTTCCTACTCTAATCTATAATCTCCACATACATACACACTCATATAACCACAGATCCAGATTTAAACATATCATGGCCCAATCAATCTGGGATCAAAGAATACTGAAAAGGCTTAACTGACTTGACACAGCCAAATACCAACCAGCAATTTCCATACCTGGCTTCCTTTCCCCCTTTTTAAATAAACAGACACTGATTACTGGAACAGCACAGCTTACTCAGGCCCTGAGAAGAAATAGAAAGGGGATGTATCATCATCTATGCAGGCTGTAAATTTCATTCAGCCCTCAAAGCATGAGGAAGGACATATTCACCTCTAGCAAAGTGGCAAATCTATATTTCCAGTTAGGAATCCTTGAGTTGAAATCCCAGCTCTGATGCAGGTAAAAAGAGGAAAGGAGGAACTAAACACAAGGGCCTTGACATATCTGTGATTCATGGAAGCGAATCCAATCTGTTTAGTCATATGAACCTAAAATGCTGTTTTATACTCAGACTGTCAGCCCTCCTGGCCCATTCAAATTAGGACTGTATGACCAGAGCTACTAGGAGTAAATTTCCAAGGCAGAGATTTTTACCACTATCACCCTGGTAACAACCTGACTCCTTTCTCCTGCAGAAGCCAGATAATGAATCTGGGATCTGTGCAAAGCATTTGTACTCTGCTTACTAAGTACTGGCCCATCTCCATTAAACGGAGTGTGGTGGAGTCTCCTCCTTTGGAGGTCTTTAAACAGAGGCTGGATGGCCATCTGTCAGGGATGCTTTGATTTTGAGTTCCTGCATGGCAGGGGGTTGGACTGGATGGCCCTTGTGGTCTCTTCCATAGAGTCTCTTCCAACTCTATGATTCTATGATTCTATAAACAACTTGTTGTAAAAGGTGGGAGGCCCTGCAGGCAAAAAATCAGTTTGTGTTGCTCCCAAGGGACCACTTGTGTGCAAGTTAACACCATCCACACCTAATTTATTGTGTGTTTTATAGTGGATTAATACAGGGGTATAGCTATAGACGGGCCAAAACAAAGGCATTGCCCCTCCAAATAAGAATTCCACCTTCAAAAAGAATTTTTCCTTCAGTTCCCAAATTTCTAGCATTGTAGAGGGTGAGACACCAAAAACCACTCGCACCTGGAATCCTTCTATTTTGTTCACAGGTCCTTGGTAACTTTGCCTGTCTCTTTTCTTTAAATGCCTAAAATATTTCTAGATGTTCAACTATTAGCTTTAAATTACTAGGGTGCTAGAAATATGGGGACTGAAGCAATTTGGGGGTCGTACAATGTCCCAATTTTGCATCTCTGTAGTTCCAGCCATGGGTTCAAAACTAGTGGTAAAGCTGGATAACTAAACCCCAGTGGTTGATCAGGCATAACTCAGGTAAAGTTTTGGCATATCTGGTGGGAATGTGAGAGGAAATTAAGTGGACCTTCTTGTTGGCTACTCTAGGCCCCCAGACAACTTTCTGAGGGAGGCTAGAATGATCCTTCCTTGTTGTTCTGTTGTCAGCTAGCAATCCCCCCCCCCTGTTTCCCAAAAGATTTTTTTGGGAATTACCTGTTTTTAGAGGAAGAGGTTTAAATAGTATGCTTTTGAGCTGCTTTTCATCTTTTCACTTGTTTTTATCAATATAGACAGTTTAATTTTTTTTTCATGACAATGTTTTGTATGTTTTTATCAATACTGCATTTGTTTTACTATTGTAAACTACCTGAACCTTAGTTTAGTATAATATCAATATTATATTTGTTTTAATACTATAAGCTACTTGTGTGCAGAGGAGTGTTATATAAAACATGCACAAGGGATTTGGAACAGAATTTCCAAAAATAGGCACTGGTTTGCTACTGCCCTTTATACCGGCAGGTTACAGAGCCTAAAGGCCCTTTCACACTGTGCAGTTATAGCACTACAATTCCACTTCAACTGCTACAGTTCCAGCCTATGGAATCCTCAGACTTGCAGTTTACAAAGCCTATAACTCCATGGTATGTAGCCATAGCAGTTAAAGTGAAATCATGGTGGTTTGAAATCACAGTAGTGTGAAATGCATAGTGTGGAAGGACCCCTGTTTTCTTTACCTGTAATAACTGATTGCTAACATACATGCTTGGAGGATCTGTGCATACCTGTTACACCATCATATTTAAGGAATAAGGGTGTTGGTGGTGTTGGTGGTGGAGGAGTAATCTACTACAGCTATGTAAAATATGCTTTTAAAAGAAATGCAGCAGCTGAACCTGATGTCACAAATCTATTAGCAAAGAAATGACTTCATTAAGATAACCATTGCTCTGGCTGACAATAAAATATAGTCACAATACACACCTTTTGTGAGAGCTTCCAAAATCCACCCTACAGCCAACCTGTCTACCTTCAACCCAAAAGAAAAAAGTGACATTGCCCATAATGAGGTTGCTATGGTATTAGCTGCTCAGCAACACTGTACCAATATAAACCTTCCCACCCTGCAATATATAGATCCCCAGGCTTTCCTGCAATTAGTGGTCTCTTGCAAATCACATCTATGAAAGAAACTCACTGCACTAAAATGTAACTTTCTCCTGGCTATAAAATTAAACCATAGCTTGCAGCATTGCATAACTAGGAGTGGGGACAATTATACCAACTGTTTCAACATCAGGTGCATGGGATTTAGACCAGATCCAGGTTTATAGATATTATGTTTACAATTCCATACACAGAGGTTTCCTATAAATAGGCAAAGTGTAAATTACAAAACATATATTTATAAACACATAGATACCATCCCTGGGAAGATCAGTATAAGCAAAAAAGGATTACTTTTCTTATTCATTAAAAAAAGTTTTCAGCTCTGATGACTGTGGACTGAAAGATGAATCTGTTGTACAAAGATAACTTCAATCTTTCCGATACCCACAGAATAATGTTTCTTATTTATTTACTACTTTGGCAAACCAATGTGGTGTAGGGGCTTGGGCATTGGAATACAATTCTGTAGGTCTGGGTTTGAATCCCCACTTGGTCATGGAAACCCACTGGGTAGCCTTGGGCAAGTCATATTCTGTCAGCCTCTGATAGGCTTGTGTTAGGTTTGCCACAAGTTGGAAATGACTTAAAGGCACACAACAATAGTTTGGATTTTAGTACCCTGAAGGCACCAGATCCCATCTGATTTTGGAAGCTAAGCAAGGTCAGGGCTGATGGTTAATACTTGGAGGGGACACTGCCAAGGAATACCAAGTGTTATATTTCAGAGGAAGGCAATGGCAAACCACCTCTGAGTATTCCTCGCTTAAGAAAACACTGCCATAAATTGACAGGTGACTTGAAGGCACATACACACACAGTTGAATTTTAACCAGTGCTGTCTGGATCCAGGGGCACCTTTTCCCCCCATCCTCTTTTTTATTTCACATGTTTTACCAGCAAGGTATAGTGACTGAATATAGGACTGGGACTCCGAGAGACCAGAGTTCTAATCCCTGCTTGGCCATGGAAACCCCCTAGGTGACACACACTCTCAGCTTCAGAAGAAGGCTTTAGCAAACTTCCTCTGAATAAATCTTGCCAAGAAAATCCTGTTTCTCCTTAGGGCTGCCCAAGGCCACCCAGTTGGTTTCCATGACCAAGCAGGGATTTGAACCCTGGTCTCCAGAGTCATAATACAATGCTCATACCGCTGTACCACAGTGACTCTCATAAGCTATCTTTAATATAGGAGAAAAACAACCTTGTAAGTATGCTAGTTGGCAAAAGAATCCATCTGAGTTTTTCCAAACCCAACTGTAAACAGTAAGAGGCTGGAGGTGCTTTTAGCTGGCGTCTGTAATCTATCACAGTTCAGAGTCTGATGTGACAGAAGGAGCTGGTCTTTTTTTATGATGCTGATGAAACTATTGGTATAAACAGAGCATGTTCTAAAGAAAGAGGGAATTTGGCAAGCAGAATAATACACAGGAATGGGCAACAAATCACCAAATGACACAGAGGAAGCAACACACCATGGCCCACCAAACTGTTTGTCTTCCCTTGCTCTGACCTGGATCTTTTATTGACCTGTTCAGGTTTTCACCTGAATGCACCAAGATGATAAAAAGATGATAGGGAAAAAAATCAATTCGTTTGAGATGTGGTGCTAGAGAAGAGTGCTGAGGATCCTATGGACGGCCAAAATGACAAAAAGTGGGTCCTAGAGCAGATCAAACCAGAAACTTCCCTGGAAGCCAAGATGACCAAACTGAGACTGTCGTACTTCGGACACATCATGAGAAGGGAAGACTCTTTGGAAAAAACAATAATGCTGGGAAAGGCGGAGGGAAGTAGGAAGAGAGGAAGGCCATATGCCAAATGGATGGACTCTATTAAGGAGGTCATGGGTATTAAGGGGGTGCAGGAATTAAGCAGAGCAGCGGAGGGCAGAGGGTCTTGGAGATGTCTCATCCATAGGGTCACCATGAGTCAAGATTGACTTGAGGGCAGTAAACAACATGGAGCTTCAGTGTGCAAAAATCTGCTGAGGGCTCTCTGAGTTTGTCTGAACACAAATGGGAACCCAGTCTTACCAGCATTCCTGAGTGTTCAGCTGAAGACGGGTGCAGAGCTTTCTGAAGTCAGGTCCAGGATGTTTGGGGAATAGGGCTCTTGGGGCACACTCACATCTCCACTACCCATTAGCCCAGTATATATTCAGGAAGATGCTTGAACAGAGAGTTCTGTCCAATCTGCAGTTTTACTCTGGAATCCAAAAAATTATTTGCTCCTTGTTGTTGCCTGCCCTTCAAGTTCAACCCCCCCCTCCAAATTATGGCAACACTAAGTAAGGCAAGCTGATCACAGCCCTTCTTATCATGATTTGTTTCAGGGGGAGGGGGAGGGTTGCCACTGTCTTCCTCTAAGGCTGAGAGAGTGTGATTTGCCCAAGGTCCCCCTGTGGGCTTCCATGTGTTAGCACACCGTACACCTCTCTAGCTGGATATGGGGGTCTCATTATTACATTTTGAGAGGTCACAATGACCTGTGGAAACTAGGTAAGGGGTCATACTGATCTAAGGACTTGTAGGAAACATATATAGGGCTAAAATAAACACTGAATGAGTTTGCTGATCAATTCCGTCCCCCAGGCTTTTTGCATTTATTCTCACAACAGAGACCAAGGGGTGAAATAGAGGAATATATACAGGGCTAATGGGTAGTGGAGATGTGAGTGTGCCCCAAGAGCCCTATTCCCCAAACATCCTGGACCTGACTTCAGAAAGCACTGCACCCGTCTTCAGCTGAACACTCAGGAATGCTGGTAAGACTGGGTTCCCATTTGTGTTCAGACAAACTCAGAGAGCCCTCAGCAGGAAAAAGTGGCTTGAAGCTGCCTCTTCTGAAGCCACATTGAAATCCCACCAGCAGCACTGCTGGCTCCCATGGCAGCTGGCATGCTTATGTCATGACCACATGGCACAGCATTAAGCCATGCCTCTGGGTACTTTTTAAAAATTGTTCCCCCCCCCCATCCCTGTGCACCTTCGTAGGAGTGAACCGCCAACAACTGCCATCCCTTTGCAGGGCCGTCCCTGTGAACCTGCACATATTCACATGTGCAGCGCTTCACTGGGACAGGGCATCAGAGCAGAGGTGTTCCCAATCAGATGCCAGCAAGGTACAATCATGCCTCCCTTCAGCCCCCTTCACTCTATGCCACCTCTTTGACTGTTTTGTCTATGTTGTACTCATCTCCATGAGAGGTGTCATGGTTTCTCTTTTGAGCATTGCCACCCTCACCACTTGGATACAGCAGCGCTGTCCCTTTTGAATGCCCTCCTACGACAGCACATTTACATGCACAATCAGGGTTAGGGTTTGGAAAGAGCACCCCTTTATAGCCGACCTGGCAGTGATGCATTTATATGTTCATGTGAAAGTGTGCACTTTCCAGAAAGAAGCAAAAAAAGCAGCTTCTTTTTGAAGCGGATTTTCTCCCCATATGGGAGCTTGAGGGTGCTTTCCAGCTGGCTTCAAAGCGTACATCATCTAAAAGCCCTGCCTTCAACCTCGCCTGAGGGCACCTTATTTTGCCCATCTGTTTCGCCCCTAAGTTAGTCTCATCGCAAAGCAGTTAAAGACCACCCCTTCCACCTCACCTCAGGCTGTGCTCCTATTCACCCTTTCTGCCTGACTATCCAGATGTTTTCTCATATCCTATCAATGTTTTGTCACTCCGGAGTTAAAGCCATCAACCATTCTGGAGTCCTTTTGTCAATTTGATGGGAAAACTGTCAAGTCTTTGCTATACCATTTGGTAGCAACAAACATCCCTCCAGAATATGAAATGATATAAATATCATCCCCAGCTCTAGCCTCATGTGTGCACAGAGGGTCCCTCTCACTCACTGTCTCACCTCAGATGCTAGCTGAACCATTCCATTTTCTGTGGACCTACCTTCAGGACTGGTAATTATCATCCCTCTAATTTCCGATCTCTCCCTATCCAACCTTTCATGTTTTTTTCTGTTAGCCTTTTTTACGGTTGCATTGGTTTGTATGTTTCTGTGCACATTTCTAAATAAAACCCTTCTATTCACTGAAAATGGAGTCTCTCTGCAGATAGTACTGGTATACAAAGATGAAATAATCCCTAACATTACCCTCCTCTCACAGGCCTTCTTTCTGAGCTATAATTTCCCCAAAATCCTATGGAGATGCTGGAGTGGTGGGGACCTCCATGTCCTCCCACCTTTTAGGGGAAGACATGACTGAGTGGAGATTTCATCTCTGGCCTCCTGACGTCCTACTACAACACTCAAACAACTATACCATGCTAGATCTCTTATTCTATAACAATACAATATGAGTAAGATTCTATAAATGAAACAACATCTGGTAACTGGGAAAGGGGAAAGAAGATGCTACTCTCCCACTATTCAACCCTAATCACTGCATGAGTCAAGGTACCTATATCAATGCTGTATTGGTAACTTTGGAAAGCACAGCCATTCAGCATGCCAGCCACATCCCCAAGATGTGGGGCTGCTGTATTGAACCATCTCAACAAACCAGTTCTAGCAATTTTAATCTCCAAGGGAAGCAGGTCTTCTGCAAAACCAATGGATCTTAATTGCTTGTTCAAAACCAAGCCATTCCCAAATAGTTGATAACAATATACTGTTGCAGAGAAGAGTCACCCTCTCTCCACTTTCAATCTGGGGAGTGCAGGTGAACTCAGAGGGAACAGGAAACCTATGGGAGATGGGTGATGATGTAATCATCATCCCTACTAATCCTAGAAGTCCTAGAAAAGATTTCAACAACTATGAGCCACGTATGCATCATCAGGCCATAAAGAAACATGCTCCCAGAATAAAGAGCAGCAATAAACAACGTTAAGTGCTACTTAATTCCCATTAATGAACTCTAGAAGACATGTGGGTGTGAAGACACTGCCAAAGAATTTAGAAAAATCCCTAGCAAAAGAAAATGTGAGGACATTTTCAAAGCAGTGACTCTCTTTCCAAAAGAACAAAACAAAACCTGAACAGCAGGATGGTCTTTTCCCTTCCCATTTGCTCCTCACCCCAACCTTGAAGACGCCTCCCCTACCAGCAGCAGGGAAATCAATTCACAGAGCTCCCAAGACCAGGGTTATGAAACCAAAATGTAAGAGGAATGTACACCATGGACATCACAGGAGAGGGGCAGTGACTGAATGGTAGCAGAAGTCCCAGGTTCAGGTTCAGTCGTTTGTATCTGCAGTAAAGGTATCACATAGCAGATGGCAGGAAAGATTCCCACACAAGAGCCTGGAAAGCCATGGACAGATTATATAATACTATGCCAGACAGATAAGCAGTATGAGTCCAAATAAGATGCATCACTGTGTTTTCAAGATATCAGAATAAGTCGTGTACAAGGCAATCCCACTGTGGGCTACAACATTATTCATCAAAGCAACATTATGTTCTGTTTTATTGTTTTACTCTTGCATTTTATGGCTTTAACTACAAATTGTCAGGACTGTCAACTATGGGATAGTATAGAAACAAACTAAGTATATACATACAGTACTTTATTTTGACAGGTTGCCATTGCCAGGATTGATCTTTTTTTCAGGATTAACCATCTCTACCAGACGCAGAAATGAAATGCTACAGACCCTGGTGGCGCAGGGTGTACTGCAGCCACTCACTCATAGACTCATAGACCACAAGGTTGCGAGTTCAATACTAGCCAGGGCTCAGGCTAGACTCAGGCCTGCATCCTTCCAAGGTCACTAAAATGAGTACCCAACTGTTGGGGGGCAATGAGCTTACAGTTGTAAACCGCTTAGACATCCCATAGCGTGATATGAAGCGGTATATAAATGAAGCTGCTTTTTTTTATTATTATACAGTATGTCCCAAGAAATATCAGCAAAAAATGTTTTCATTGTGGAATGGGGACAACCAACTGTTCCAAGAGTTTGTGCATTTCAAAAGTCAGCACAGGACAGAAAAGTTGTTAGATCTACTAGTTAGATCATATCCCAGCCTAGGAAGAGCATGTAATAATAATAATAATAATAATAATAATTTTTATTTGATACCCCGCCCCTCTGAAAACAATCGGGGCGGCTTACATCATAAAAATCCAACAATAGTTAAGAACAATTACCACCCCCTCCCCCCCTTAAAATATAATTAAACTCAGTACAATTAAGACCATAAAGGAGGTAAAATTCCTCCTTTAAAATGACAATACATAACATACATAGACAGACGACAGAACAACAAAACAAAATGGCCGCGGATATCACATACAGGCTCAAAGAAGCCCAATTCCTGAAGAGGAGAGCATCTCGGGGGGGGGGGGGAAGAGGACTTGGAACCAGACTGATAGATTTAATCCGGGAAGGCCTGCCGGAAGAGATCCGTCTTGACAGCTTTCTTGAAGCTGTCAAGTGATGTCAGCTGGCGAATCTCCTCCGGCAGGCCATTCCACAGTTTGGGGGCAACTACAGAAAATGCCCTCTGGGAGGTCGTCACCAGCCTCGTTCTTTGGGGCTGTAACAAATTCCTTCCAGAGGACCGGAGGGCACGGGGAGGATTATACGGGAGGAGGCGGTCCTTCAGATAGGCTGGACCCAAGCCATTTAGGGCTTTAAAGGTCATTACCAACACCTTGTACTGGGTTCGGAAACTAATAGGCAGCCAATGGAGGGACCTTAATACCGGGGTAATATGGTCCCCCCTAGATGTTCCAGATATCAATCTGGCCGCCATATTTTGAACCAATTGAAGTTTCCGAATCAAGCACGAGGGTAGCCCCATGTAGAGCGCATTACAGAAGTCGAGGCGTGAGGTTACCAACGCGTGCACAACGGTCTCAAGGTCTCCTACTTCCAGAAAAGGGCGCAGCTGGCGTATCAACCGAAGTTGATAACAGGCGCTCCTGACCGTCGCATTAACCTGATTTGTCATCAGAAGCGACGGATCAAGGAGCACCCCCAGACTGCGAACACAGTCACTGGAGGAGAGCGTGACCCCATCCAGGACTGGAGGTTGCAACCCAGTTCTTGGTTTCGGAGCCTGTACCGTGAGCACCTCCGTCTTGTCTGGATTCAATTTCAATTTGTTTTTCCTCATCCAGCCCATTACCGCCTGAAGACATTCATTGAGAGAAGAGATGCCATTGGAATTCGAGGCCGACGAACGAGACACGGAGAAATAGATTTGGGTGTCATCAGCGTACTGATAACACCCGGCACCATAACTCCGTATAATCTCACCCAGCGGCTTCATATAGATGTTAAATAACATCGGGGACAAAATAGCTCCCTGAGGGACCCCACAAGTGAGTTCCCTCTTGCTGGAGCTACAGTCCCCGAGCAGCACCCTCTGGGACCGACCCGAGAGGAAGGACCGGAACCACTGCAAAGCGGTGCCCCCGATACCTAACCCCTTCAGGCGGCCCAAGAGGATGCCGTGGTCTATCGTATCAAAAGCCGCTGAGAGGTCTAGGAGCACCAACAGGGTCACGCTACCCCTGTCGATGCTCAGACGCAGATCGTCGGTCAAGGCAACCATGGCAGTCTCAACCCCAAAGCCTGTCCTAAAGCCGGTTTGAAATGGGTCTAGATAATCGGTTTCATCCAAGACCGCTTGGAGCTGAAGCGCAACCGCCCTCTCGATCACCTTGCTCAAAAATGGCAGTAATGAAACAGGCCTATAGTTCTTCATATCCAGGGGATCCAGGGAAGGCTTTTTCAGAAGCGGCTTAACCGCCGCTTCCTTTAAGCAGGATGGAACCTGTCCTTCCCTGAAGGATGCATTGATGATATCCCGAAGGAATCTCACCAATGGTTCCCCTCCCTGGACGGCCAGCCATGATGGGCAAGGGTCGAGGGGGCAGGTCGTCTTCCTCACCTTACCAAGCAGCTTGTCCACGTCCTCGGTACTCACAAATTGCCATTGATCCAGTATAACAACATCGGCGGAGTTGGTGGACACCTCGCCTATAGACTCTGAACTAATGGTGGCGTCTAAGTCGGCTCTGATCTGAGAGATTTTATCTGCAAAGAAGTTGTTAAATGCGTCACAGCAGGCTGTCGTAGGGTTAAGCAAGGGATTTGGCGCAGGGGGTACCTGCGTCATTTCCCTCACCACCTTAAACAGCTCTGCCGGACGAGACTCTGCAGACGCAATACGTGCAGAGGAGAAAGCTCTCTTCGCTGCACGTATTGCCTCCCGATAGGACCGAAGAAAGTTCCTATGGCGAGTTCTGTCAGATCGGAGTCGAGTTTTCCTCCACCTGCGCTCCAGTCGTTGTCCAAATCGCTTCATTTTCCTAAGCTCCAAGGTATACCATGGCTTATGGTTTGAAGCGAAATGGCAAGGACGCTTGGGAGCGATCGTGTCTATAGCTCTGGTAAGATCGTTATTCCATGTGATAGTTTTGTTCCAGAAAAATGTATAGATTTAGACTATGCCTCATTGAGGTGATCAACTTGTGTCTAAATTACACCATTTCAAGTTGTGTGAAATCACTGTATGGAACCAACCATATTAGTTCTTCCAAACAGACAACATCAAGGAAAGAACCATTTCACACAACTTGCATTCAGGAAAAAGGGCTCTACTAAGTTTTCTCTCTTTTGATATGCTAGTTTTCTGTATGAAGGATTTTTTTTTAAAATGTTGATTGAGCCTTGACTTGCAGTCTATTTTTCCCTTCCTTCTTTATTTAAAAAGATGCAATGACAATGGGTGTTGAGCACAGATTGTAAACTGGAAAGCATGTTTCCAAATACACTCGCCTCCCCTCGTTTGCGGACTTGGTGTCCACGGTTTTGGTCCTTCACGGATGGCAAGCAAGGAGGGACAAAATGGCACACGCAGGAATGTGATGCCATTATAAATAACGGGGTTTGAATATCTGCAATATTTCCAATTCATGGGTGTTTATGTGTCTGGAACGGATCCCCCCACGAATCAGCAGGGATGACTAACATCAAATCTAGCTGCCCCAAACTCAATGTAACAAAACGTACTCAGTATTTTCTCAAGAGTAAACTTTTAATGATTTAGCTCAGTGGTTCTCAAACTTTTTATCCTTGAGACCCCCCTTTACATCTACATGAGGATGCCTCCCTGACACTTGCCATAGTATATGAGTAAAAATGTTTTGTTTATTTAGTGTGCATATTTTCTTATTTTAGGGGCCCAGGAACATTTTTTTATCACTCAAGTTCAATGGTACTCAATACTTTTGGGACCCTCCTTTATATCTACATGTGGATATTGAGGAGCCCCCAGTTGATGTACTATAATAAAATATTTTGTTTATTTTGTTTATTTATTTAGTGTGCATATCTTCATTCACACATTCATGTATATTCATATTTTAACGTTTTATAAGGAAATAACACTGTTCAAAATAGAACGTTTTTTAAAGTAAATTCAGTATTTAGCACAAGACGTGTAAATTTTGCACATTAAAAAGTTTGAGAAGAGGAGGAAGAGGCGGAGATAGCAGGGCCTCCAAGTCCAGGGAGTTTATTACACGGGGGAAATCCTGTGCGGAAACGGGGCATTAAATTGGGGAAAAAACCGCAAAAGCGGTTAGATTTTCAGACGACGTCACTGTTAAAATGGAATTAAAATGAAGTTAATCTGAATGGAAACTCATAAAAAACTGCTTCTTTTTACTTTTGGGATTTACTTTCAGGGCAATTAGGGAAATGGACTCAAGCTGCATTATTTCTGGCAGTCTGTAAAGGCCCATAGATAATCTCAAAAGTGCTTACAAACAATTTTGCGAGAAAGGCTGATTCTCTCCCCCCCTCCCTGGTCACTGGCTGAGCTTTTCTGAATAGTGCTTAGAATCAGTTCAGATCTTGGGAAGGTTATTTTTTTTGGGGGGGGGGGGGAATACAGTACAACTTCCAAAATCCAAGCCAGCCAGTATGGATTTGAAACCTTTGCCAAGTAACGTTTTCAAATTGTGTCCTGCTCTGTTGTACGAAACTGTCAGGATCTCCCATTTGTTTTATGAACAGTAACCACAACGGTAGCCACACGATTGCAACCAAGAGTCCTCCAACATCTTAAAGACTTATTTGGCCTCTTTGTTGGTTTTGCTACAAGAGACTACTAAGTCCACCCCTTCCGAAAAGCTTCAGAGTTCCAATAAAGGAGAAACTGAGACCCGGCCCTGACACTTAAGAAAACACGCACATACATCTCTCTCACTTTCCTCTGACACCATTTTTGAGAAGGTAAAAGCTGTCCAAATGTCCAGCACTATACAGCTGAGGCTTCAATGTCTTGGGCACAGTAGGTGCTACACTATAGCACACCATACAGCCCAGTATACACATAAGGCGGAAACAGCCTCACTCTTTGCAACAGATGTACCATCTTTGGACTGGATGGCCCTTGAGGTCTTTTCCAACTCTTCTATGGACTTTATCACACTTGGGCCAGTTTCGTCTTTAAAAAGATAATAAAGCGCAAATAAACCATCAGCAATTTGAAGGTCTAATTTTCATTTTGCTGATTGTTTATGTCACAACCATTAGCACAAATCGTAATTCCCATATATACCACTGAACCTCATTAGCATGACGTTCAGTGGTATATATGGGAGTTACGATTTATGAGTACCATTAGTGCAAAAAAAGCATGACTAAGGATTGTGTATGGTGTGAAACAGGAGGAGGTCAATGGAGTGTGTGTTTGTGTGTGTGTGACACCATGGGTTACCCACCGTATTGGGTGACGCCAACCCTAGGGATGCCACTGCAAACAACAAATGAGTTTTAGCACCTTTGCCTGATGAAGAAAGCCAGTGGAGCCTCCAACGCTTGTGACATGTATTTTGTGCCTTTTGGTTGGCCCCATAAAGGTATCCCTGCTTTGTAAATTTGGGGGTGGGATTGTACTCTCATTTAACAGGTTACTGCTCCAAGAAAGCCTCCACCTTCTCTCCTTCTGGTTACTAGGCTTGAAGGGAAGGCCTTCCAAACAGATCAACTTGGTGGGATCCCACGATGCTTGAGGCCTCCATAAAGAGAGAATAGTACCCACGCAGGACAATGGGAACGAACAGCCTTCTGTGGCTTATTTTTTGGGGGGGGGTTGGCTGGGGAGAGGAGGCTTCCTAGACATCCCTTATCTGTGATCCAGAAAGAGATTTAAAGAAGAGATCCTCTCCTCTTCCTCCTCCTCCTTCTCCTCCTGAATCCGAGGATCTCTGGCACCGCAGGAAACCTGAGCTCTCCATCCTCAAGTGCCCAAGAAGGGTCCGCACTGCAGAAATAACCCAGTTTGACATCGCTTTAACGGCCATGGCTCAGTACTATGAAATTCTGGGAATTGGAGGGTGTTTTTTTTTTTTTTAAAGACATTTAGCCTTCTCTGTCCGGTGCCACAACAAGGCGCAACTCCCAGGTTTCCATAGCATTGAGCCTTGGCAATTAAAGCGGTGTCAGACTGGGATTCTTCCTGCGGTGCGGATGCAGGCGAAGAGAGCCTGGAGCAGCCAGGTGGGTTCCCTACCTGAAAGGGCAGAGGATCTCCAGCCGCTTGCCGATCCCACCTCTCTGGGCCAGGAATGGGCTGCAGATGGCTGGCAGAGGCCCTGGAGCACTTTCCCCTCCTCCTTTTCCAAAAGGTGTTTCCTTCCTCTTCCTCTTCCTCTTCCTCTTCCTCTTCCTTTGGCGGATGATCCTCAGCCGCTCTTCTGCAGCGTCAGGCTGGGAAAAGGAGGCAGCCAGAGCATCCCATTCCCAAAAAGGAGGAGGAGGAGGAGGAGGAAAGAAAAGGCAAGGGAGCGTCTGCAAATTCCCTTCCAGGGAGGAGAAATGGGTTTCTCTGCCCCACCCACCTCCCTTGCCAGCTTTGCTGGGTGCATCTTGCCCAGAGGGACCCAAGGTCCTCCTTTTCCAGGACCTGGCCAACATTTCAGCCTTCTGTCCAAGGGGAATGCCCAAACGCCTTCCCTTTTGAGCTTCCCAATGACACTGCAGAACTGAAAGACATATAGCCCTGTTAGTCTGTAGAACCAGTATGTAGAGAGATCTTGTAGCACCTTTGAGACTCACTGGAAGAAAGAAGTTGGCAGCATGAGCTTTCCTAGACTTTAATAATAATAATAATAATGATAATGATAATAATATGTAGAGAGATCTTGTAGCACCTTTGAGACTCACTTGGAAGAAAGAAGTTGGCAGCATGAGCTTTCCTAGACTTTAATAATAATAATAATGATAATGATAATAATATGTAGAGAGATCTTGTAGCACCTTTGAGACTCACTTGGAAGAAAGAAGTTGGCAGCATGAGCTTTCCTAGTCCTTAATAATAATAATAATAATAATAATATGTAGAGAGATCTTGTAGCACCTTTGAGACTCACTGGAAGAAAGAAGTTGGCAGCATGCACTTTCCTAGACTTTAATAATAATAATGATAATGATAATAATATGCAGAGAGATCTTGTAGCAGCTTTGAGACTCACTGGAAGAAAGAAGTTGGCAGCATGAGCTTTCCTAGACTTTAATAATAATAATAATGATAATGATAATAATATGTAGAGAGATCTTGTAGCACCTTTGAGACTCACTGGAAGAAAGAAGTTGGCAGCATGCACTTTCCTAGACTTTAATAATAATAATAATGATAATGATAATAATATGTAGAGAGATCTTGTAGCACCTTTGAGACTCACTGGAAGAAAGAAGTTGGCAGCATGCACTTTCCTAGACTTTAATAATAATAATAATGATAATGATAATAATATGTAGAGAGATCTTGTAGCACCTTTGAGACTCACTTGGAAGAAAGAAGTTGGCAGCATGAGCTTTCCTAGACTTTAATAATAATAATAATGATAATGATAATAATATGTAGAGAGATCTTGTAGCACCTTTGAGACTCACTTGGAAGAAAGAAGTTGGCAGCATGAGCTTTCCTAGACTTTAATAATAATAATAATGATAATGATAATAATATGTAGAGAGATCTTGTAGCACCTTTGAGACTCACTTGGAAGAAAGAAGTTGGCAGCATGAGCTTTCCTAGTCCTTAATAATAATAATAATAATAATAATAATAATATGTAGAGAGATCTTGTAGCACCTTTGAGACTCACTGGAAGAAAGAAGTTGGCATCATGCACTTTCCTAGACTTTAATAATAATAATGATAATGATAATAATATGCAGAGAGATCTTGTAGCAGCTTTGAGACTCACTGGAAGAAAGAAGTTGGCAGCATGAGCTTTCCTAGACTTTAATAATAATAATGATAATAATATGTAGAGAGATTTTGTAGCACCTTTGAGACTCACTTAGAAGAAAGAAGTTGGCAGCATGCACTTTCCTAGACTTTAATAATAATAATGATAATGATAATAATATGTAGAGAGATCTTGTAGCAGCTTTGAGACTCACTGGAAGAAAGAAGTTGGCAGCATGAGCTTTCCTAGACTTTAATAATAATAATAATGATAATGATAATAATATGTAGAGAGATCTTGTAGCACCTTTGAGACTCACTTGGAAGAAAGAAGTTGGCAGCATGCACTTTCCTAGACTTTAATAATAATAATGATAATGATAATAATATGTAGAGAGATCTTGTAGCAGCTTTGAGACTCACTGGAAGAAAGAAGTTGGCAGCATGAGCTTTCCTAGACTTTAATAATAATAATAATGATAATGTTAATAATATGTAGAGAGATCTTGTAGCACCTTTGAGACTCACTTGGAAGAAAGAAGTTGGCAGCATGAGCTTTCCTAGATTTTAATAATAATAATAATGATAATGATAATAATATGTAGAGAGATCTTGTAGCACCTTTGAGACTCACTGGAAGAAAGAAGTTGGCAGCATGAGCTTTCCTAGACTTTAATAATAATGATAATGATAATAATATGTAGAGAGATCTTGTAGCACCTTTGAGACTCACTTGGAAGAAAGAAGTTGGCAGCATGCACTTTCCTAGACTTTAATAATAATAATGATAATGATAATAATATGTAGAGAGATCTTGTAGCAGCTTTGAGACTCACTGGAAGAAAGAAGTTGGCAGCATGAGCTTTCCTAGACTTTAATAATAATAATAATAATGATAATGATAATAATATGTAGAGAGATTTTGTAGCACCTTTGAGACTCACTGGAAGAAAGAAGTTGGCAGCATGAGCTTTCCTAGACTTTAATAATAATGATAATGATAATGATAATGATAATAATATGTAGAGAGATCTTGTAGCACCTTTGAGACTCACTTGGAAGAAAGAAGTTGGCAGCATGAGCTTTCCTAGACTTTAATAATAATAATAATGATAATGATAATAATATGTAGAGAGATCTTGTAGCACCTTTGAGACTCACTGGAAGAAAGAAGTTGGCAGCATGAGCTTTCCTAGTCCTTAATAATAATAATAATAATAATAATAATAATAATATGTAGAGAGATCTTGTAGCACCTTTGAGACTCACTTGGAAGAAAGAAGTTGGCAGCATGCACTTTCCTAGACTTTAATAATAATAATAATGATAATGATAATAATATGTAGAGAGATCTTGTAGCACCTTTGAGACTCACTTGGAAGAAAGAAGTTGGCAGCATGAGCTTTCCTAGACTTTAATAATAATAATAATGATAATGATAATAATATGTAGAGAGATCTTGTAGCACCTTTGAGACTCACTTGGAAGAAAGAAGTTGGCAGCATGAGCTTTCCTAGACTTTAATAATAATAATAATAATAATGATAATGATAATAATATGTAGAGAGATCTTGTAGCACCTTTGAGACTCACTTGGAAGAAAGAAGTTGGCAGCATGAGCTTTCCTAGTCCTTAATAATAATAATAATAATAATATGTAGAGAGATCTTGTAGCACCTTTGAGACTCACTGGAAGAAAGAAGTTGGCAGCATGAATTTTCCTAGACTATAATAATAATAATAATAATAATAATATGTAGAGAGATCTTGTAGCAGCTTTGAGACTCACTGGAAAAAGAAGTTGGCAGCATGAGCTTTCCTAGACTTTAATAATAATAATAATAATAATAATAATAATAATAATATATAGAGAGATCTTGTAGCACCTTTGAGACTCACTTGGAAGAAAGAAGTTGGCAGCATGAGCTTTCCTAGTCCTTAATAATAATAATAATAATAATAATAATATGTACAGAGATCTTGTAGCACCTTTGAGACTCACTGGAAGAAAGAAGTTGGCAGCATGAGCTTTCCTAGACTTCGGTCTGAGGAAATGCATCTGAGGGAGTAGGCTGAAGTCTACGAAAGCTCACACTGCAGAAACAATCCCAGTTTAAGACCACTTTAACAGCAGCAGCTCTGGCTCAATGCTAGAGAATTCTGGGAAGTGTAGCTTTGTGAGACATTGAGCCTTCTCTGTCAGAGAGCTCTGGGGCCGCAAGAAATTACAGTTCCCAGGATTCCCTAGTACTGATCCAAGTCAGTTAAAGCAGTCCCAAACTCCAATAGAGAAGGCTCTGCAGTGTGTTCTGGACTCAGGGCTAAGAAGCATGGATTTATATTTAGGATGAGTGTTTTGTGCTTTTCTTTGACCATGCCCTCCCTTTTTCTTGAAAAGCAGTCCATTTTGCAGGGCCTTGTCCTCCTTTGCAGGGTGACCTGGCATCCTCCTTTTCCAGGACCTGTCCTACATTTCAACCATCTGTCCAGGAGGAATTCCAAAAGGTCCTCCCTTTGGAGCAGGACTCAGAAGCATGGGTTGAGTGTTTCTCACTTTTTATTGGGTCATGCCCTTCAGGTTTTCTGGAATGTCCTCTGTTTTGTGATGCCCTGTCCTCCTTTGAGGTTGGGGCCCACCTCAGGTCAGCCCTCCAACCCCACTGTCTTCCTCAGGGCTTCTTAGCTATCTCCAGTCCTAGGGATTGTCTTCCTTTTCGTCTGGAAACCATAAGGTCCTCTGAGGAGAGACTTAGGGAACTGGGTATGTTTAGCCTGGAGAAGAGATGGTTATAAAGTGATATGATAGCCCTGTTTAAGTATTTGAAGGGGTGCCATATTGAGGATGGAGAAAGCTTGTTTTCTGCTGCTCCAGAGATTAGGACCCAGAGCAATGGATGGAAGCTACAGGAAAAGAGATTCCAACTAAACATTAGGAGGAACTTCCTGACAATAAGAGCTCTTTGACAGCGGGATAATCTGCCTCTGAGTGTGGTAGAGTCATAGAATCACAGAACTGAAAGAGACCTCAAGGGCCATCCAGTCCAACCCCCCCTGCCATGCAGGAACTCACCATCAAAGCACCCCCAACAGATGGCCATCCAGCCTCGGTTTAAAGACCTCCAAAGAAGAAGACTCCAAAGAAGGAGCTTGGAGGTTTTTGAAGAGAGGCTGGATGGCCATCTGTCGGGGTGCTTTGACTGTGTGTTCCTGCATGGCAGGGGGTTGGATTGGATGATCTTTGAGGTGTCTTCCAACTCTATGAGTCTATGATTGGATCAGGGGTCTCCATGGTTGCCCCTTCACCCCACCTCCTGGTCACACTGTAGTGGGAAACAGGCCCTTCAATTCAATCTTGAGAAGGGCTGGGAAGCGGCCATCAGCCAAGGACCATTCAGTAAAACTGAAATATCTTTAGAAGTGAGGGAGCGGAGTGTGAGAGCCAGTGTGGTGCAGTGGTTTGAGCATTGGACTAGGACTCTGGAGGCCAGGGTTCAATTCCCAGCTCAGCCATAGAAATCCTTTCAGGGTGACCAGGTGTCCTTGCTGCCCAGGAGGAGAGAAGGCACTCCTAAATGGAGAACTTTCCGAGAAAAAGGGAGGACATGGTCAAAGAAAAGCTCAGCACATTCATATAAATTCCTGCTTCTTTGACATGTTCAGAATGGAGAATCTTTGGGAATTCCTCCTGGACAGAAGGTTGAAATGTAGGACATGGCCTGGTAAAGGAAGAGTCTGCTCGCCCTGGCCAGAGTTCAAATCCCTGCTTGAGGATACAAAACAAACAAAAGCAAAAGCAAATGCACACACACACACACTGGTTGACCTCTACAAGTCACATGCTCTCAGCCTCAGGGATGGCAATGGCAGAGGCTAACCCCCTCTGAAGAAACTTGCCAAGAAATCTCTATGACTTAGGGTCTCCATAAGTCAAAAATGACTTGGAGGCACACATCAACAACGAACTAAATACTCCCATTGAGAATTTGAGCATAGTTGTAGCTAAGGCTACATTCAGACTGCCTAAATAATTTGGTTTTATGTCACTTTAATTGCCATGGCTCCATACTATGGAATCCTTGGATCTGTAGTTTGGTGTAGTGCCAGAGTGCTCTGCCAGAGAAAGCTAAATATCTCACAAAACTAAAATCCCAGACTTCCATAGTAAAGAGCCATAGCAGCTAAAGAGGTGTCAAACTGTAAGATTTCTGCAGTGCAAATTAGAACAAAGTCAGTGAGAGTCTAACAGATTTCCCAAGGACTTCAGTGGATTTGCTATATTAAGGCTGCATCTACACTGCAGGAAAAAAATGTAGTTTCACACCGCTTTAACTGCCATGGCTCAAGGGATTAGTAGTTTGGTGTGGTGCCAGAGTGCCCTGACAGAAAAGGCTAATTATCTCACAAAACTACAAATCCCAGAATTCCATAGCATGAAACCATAGCACTTAAAGCGGTGTCAAACTGCATTATTTCTGCAGTGCAGATGCATCCTTATAGTCTTTCAAAATGGAAATCATAAGAATTAGTCTCAAAGGTGCTACAAGATCTCTCTACATAAGAAAAGTGGAGGTTGGTGAAAAAAGTTATCCCTTGATGCATTTTGAAAGAAGCTTTCCAGCTGCCTCTAAATGGTCCAAAAGTTATTTGTTTCTGTTTTTTACTTTTTACTTTTACATATGCAAGGCTTACTAGACATTAGTTCATTTTAATAGTTTTGAATAAACATGCCAAACTGCTTTTTAAAAAAAAATGGTTTAGGAATCTATCCCTAGACTTTCCAAGATATTTCCAAGTTATTTCTATAGCTGCCATGGCACCATGCTATGGAATTCTGGGACTGGTAGTTTTGTGAGATATTTAGCCTTCTCTGGTACCAAGTCTATTTCAGTAACTAAAATATAACTGTGTAAGGCTGGTGGAGGTTTACTCTCTTGTAGGGGCCACCCATAACAGCAAGAAATTCCTCTCAATGGATGTCATAACTCCTGGGGTTTATGGCAAAAGTTGGATACAGAACTGCTACTTCCTACAGTTTTGGAGTCTGGCTTGGCTGTATCATACACATGAATTGTTATGGAGAAACAAAGAGCTATGTTCAAACAAGTACATTGTTAGCATTGATGAATACAGAAAGAAAATAAAGATGCCTCATTCCCTAAGGTGACACCACTTTTAAATGGATCCATGATACAAAATGTGTAAAAACTATCTTTTTATTGGGCCAGTGTCAATTTCTTTAAGCTAATGACACACTGGACATTATAAACCATTGCAGAACAACAAAAAACAAACAAACAAACATAATATAAGTAGCACGATGTATTTTAAAAGTTAATTAACTTACAAATTATTTTTGTCTTCATACCTACACAGATACAGAGATCTGTTGCAGTCTTTCATCACAGGGGCCTTCTGCAGCTCAGATGGATGCAAATACAGCTGCAAGGAGGAAATACTTTATACTTCAAAGGGAGAAGTCTAACTTTATTGACTCTTGTTTTATTGCTTTTGGGGTTACTCAGCTTGTGGTCATTACTCAGCTTATGGCCATGCCTCACTTTATGTCACGCATATTTCCTGTTCTATCATAAAATTGTAGATGCTGTGACCATGACACTGTCACTTTCTTTCCACTACTGGGTGAAGTGTATCTCCATCCTCAGAGGACAGCATTAATATCTTGAGCATCAAAGAAAACAAAACCACTAGAATGCACACAGTTTGGAAAGTTACTTTTAAAACACAATTAGTTGCTATTGTTGTCCAACTGCCCAAAAAGCTACTTACTGTTATAGTTACATTTTTAAAGCAACCTTCTACTTCTGGCTAACAAAGTGCTACAAGACACTGGCCTGTAGTACAGAACGCAACTAAATAGTTTGGCTACTCCCTCTAACTATAACCATAATTAAATCAGTTACCTTTATATTGTTGAAAGAGTGAAATTAGCCACTACAAGAGTAATGCAATATAGTTATATGCTAATTATTGCAGGAGAAATTAGTTACAAGTAATTTGTTCTATGCAGTGAGTAACGTACATGATCTGGAATCAGTTTGGGACAGTCTGGTCTTCTGCCATGTTAGATTTTCTATAAATTTTACAGCTGGGCTGATAACTGAGTTCAGGATGCTCTCTAGCCTGCTTGTGTGATCAGTGACAGTTTGATAGCCTTAATAGACTGATCATTTCAAATATCACATACTGCCAAATCATATGCATTGATTGCTGTAGCCTAGTACAGTGGCAATAATATATCAGCAATTTCCCAAACTATACCAGTTAAGCAAGAATCAAGAGCAATAAAAGACCACATCTCACATAGGCTGCACATCTGTGCTCCAACCTCAGATGTAAAATATTCATGAATGTGAATCAGTCCTTCGGGAATGGTTCAGTTGGGAAGAACAGCTATGTAAGAATGGCACCCCTGGGTTACATGTTTGTTGACTGTCTTTAATAATAATAATAATAATAATAATAATAATAAGTTTTATTTATAACCCGCCCCTCTGCTCGGCAATCAGGGCGGGATACAGCAAATTAAAAGTACAGCAAGTAAAAACATTCCATCCTCTCCCCCTAACCCTCCCACCCCCTTAAAACAGGATTAAACTAATATCAGATTAAAATCAAATTACACAATTAAAAGCTACAATACTGCTGGATTTGGCCTATCTGTTGAAATGGCGGAAAAAAGGATATCAAATAGCCTCCAATTTAGCTGGGTAGCTAATCCAGGAAGGCCTGCTGGAAGAGAACTGTCTTTACTGCCTTTTTAAAGGCAGCAAGGGTGGTGATAAGACGGATCTCATCTGGCAGGCCATTCCACAGTCTGGGAGCGGTCGCAGAGAATGCCCTCTGGGAGGTCTGCGAAAGCCTGGTCTTTATCGGTTGCAGCAGATTCCTCCCAGAGGACTGAAGTGCGCGGGGGGATCATACGGGGAGAGGCAGTCCCTAAGATAAGATGGACCCAAGCCATGTAGGGCTTTAAAGGTTAACAGATTGGTTGTCTTTGATCCCAGTTCTAATATGCTCTTTTAAAATATTGACCTTTTATCCTTTTGAAGCAATTGCCTCATGAGGCAAGACTTTCTTAGTTCTGGAATCACAAAATGATCCATTTTTGTATAGACCATTATAAAGCCCAGACATTGGAAAAGTTACTTTTTTGGACTAAAAGTCCTCCAATCTCACAGACAGTGGTTGTGATGGTGGGGGGATATTGGGACATGTAGTCCCATATTAATAGATGACTCATAGTCTGAGGAGGCAGTGGAAATACCACTTTGGGATGAGGTGCCTACACTTGTTCATAACATCAGTCCCTCCTGTTCAGGTCCTGTTGACGTAATGAAGAGAGTTAAGTATTTGACTGACTTAAAGTACTAGAGTGTTGACTATTTGGCCCCTGTGGTCCCTTCCAATTATTCTATGACACTGGCTCCTAAACTGTTACTCCATATTTTTGGACTTCAGCTCCCAGAATCTCTGACCATTGACCAAGGTGATTGAGGCTTCTGGGAGTTCAAGTCCAAAACACCTGGAAGACAAGAGTTTGGGAACCACTGTTCCATGACTTTGGCCAAATTAGGTTCTCATTTTGCAGCTCCTGTCATCATACAACCCTTAAAGCTCTCCATGTCACTCAGAAAGTTCTAGTCCATGTTTCATGTTACAAAATATTTGAGCAACATGTTTCCACAGAGACTTGGCTATGCCTTTTCTATAGTGTATGAAGGATATTCTGTTGTGTGACCATCTGTTTGAATGGGCCCCAGGAGCTTCACAGGTGTAAACATCCCTGACATATAATGCTATTCCTCCTCCTTTCCTGTTTTGCCTATTTCTCTTAAAAAAAGGTTATATCCCTCTACTCCTACATTCCAATCGTGGGACTCATCCCACCAGGTTTCAGTGAAGCCTATTATATCGTATTTGCTTTGTTGTGCTAGGAGTTCAAGTTCATCTTGTTTATTTCCCATGCTCTTCCCCACTTGCTGCCTGTGTGAGGTTTTTTTCCTCCCACTGTTGGACCCTTGCATCATTTGCCTTGTTCCTTCTATAACACTTTGACTATTATTTCCAGCCCATGATGTACTCCTGCCTTCCAAGATACTGTCTCCCTCCCCAACATGACTCAGTTTAAAGTCCTCCTGATCAAATGTTTGAGACTATTGGCAAAAATGTTTCTTCCAACTGGTGTGAGATGCAGCCCATCTCTTGCTAGAAGTCCACCCTCATGGAATCGCAGCCTGTGATTTAAGAATCCAAATCATTCTTGGTGGCACCATCTATGGCAGGGGTAGGCAACCTTTCCCCTTTAAGGGCCGAGGGACTTCAGCTCCCAGAAGCCTCAGCTATGTTAGCCAATAGTCCCATGTTGGCCAATAGCTCCTGGGATTCTGGGAGCTGAAGTCCCTCAGCCCTTAAAGGGGAAAGGTTGCCTACCCCTGATCTATGGAGCCAGTTATTCACGTCTGCTGTCTTCCTCTCCCTTCCTGGACCATGCCTTTCAACTGGGAGAAGAGATGGGATAACAACTTGTGTTCCAGCTCTTTCAGCTTCCTACACAAAGCCTCATAATCCCTTCTGATATTTGTAAGACTGTGCCTTGCAGTGTCATTGGTTCCCACATGGATCAGGAGGAAGGGGTAATGGTCAGTAGGCTTGACAAGTCTTGTCAACCTCACTGTCACATCACGGATTTTTCCCCAGGGAGACAACACACCTCTCAGGACATCTTGTCTGGCCCACAAACCACTGCTTCTGTACCCCTCAACAAGGAGTCCCCAACCACCACCACATACCTCCTGTGAGACTTAGCAGTGGCTGTTCCTTGTGGTAGTACTCTTAGGGTTCCCTGCACTGCCCCCGAGGACTGTCCCTGCTGCTCTTCCTCTTCATCCTTGATAAGGGAGAGAGCTTCAAATCAATTCTGTAGCTGTAAGCTCCCAGAACGATCCCTGATTTTCCTACTTCTGTGTGACATTCCTCCAGGTGTCCACCTCCTGTGTGCATGAAATGACCTCATCCTCCACAACTTCCTCTGTGTGGTCCCCGTCCAAGACTCTTCTTTCTGCTCTGTCCAGGAAAACCTCTTGCTCCCTAACATGCTGAAGTGTAGCTACCCGAGTCTCCAGCTGCTTGACTTTCTCTTCCAGGAGGGCTATGAACTTGCACTTGGTGCAGGTGAAGTTCCCCACATCTCTTGGTAAGAAGACAAACATTCCACAAGTGTTGCAGGTGACTGCAGCAACTCCCTCAGTGTCCATATTGGGAAATCTTAAGTGAGCACTGAAACACTGCTGTGGACTTCTCCCCGAAAACGTCCCCTGGTAAAGACTCTTGTCAAGCGCCCCTGTTCTCTTGGTCTTTCCACCAGGCTCTGTCAGTGAGCTCAATCAACTGGGTTTCTAACTCTACAGAGAGCTCCTGGATGCTAACTTATTCTGGAGGCAAGTCTCTGACTATCTTCCTCTGAGCAAAAAACAACAACTTCAAAGACCTTTGAGTTATTATTATTATTATTATTATTATTATTATTATTAGGAAAACATCTAAAAAAGAAAGGTCAAAGCCCCCCTTCTACCTGTACTGTACTTTTCCTTATCGCAGGGGTCGGCAACCTTTCTCCTTTAAGGGCCGAGGGACTTCAGCTCCCAGAATCCCAGGAGCTATTGGCCAACATGGCTGAGGCTTCTGGGAGCTGAAGTCCCTCGGCCCTTAAAGGGGAAAGGTTGCCTACCCCCGCCTTATCCTATGAAAAAATTCCTCTGGGAGGAGTTGTATAGAGCTAATTGGCTAGCTCCACCCCTATTGATTCCCAGATGCAACTCACCAAAGCCCCACCCACTCAGCAACAGTCACACTCTCCCCAAGTGTTTTTAAAAGAATTTAAACACTCACCCACTCAACATGGCTGCTCAATATGGCTTCTCCTGGTCACAGCACAATTGGGGCCAGAGTGGCTGGAGGCTACTCCTTCCAGGCAATCTGCTTTGGTTCTTAGTTTGCCTCCTCAGCAAAAGCCTGATGTGGGAGATCTGACCAGAAGCAGTTCTACCATCAGCATAACCTCTTGCTTCATAGAGCCACCCAATCCCACCATGGAAAGATAGTGATAATGGCATTCTTTCCTGAAAATATTAAAAACAAGCCCAAATCAAGGGATTTGAAAATGCATTGATTATTCATTTTTTGTCTAGGAGAACATGTTCCAAGGAACATGTTGCTTTACAACATCTGGAAAGCTAAATGCTACCCACCCATGGTTTAAATAAAATACTTATTGTGATGCTGAAATATAACTTCTCACTCTACTGACAAACCAAAGAGTAAAATCTTCCTAAGAATCTTGGCTTTTCATTCCTTCTGAATACAGTCATTAGTTGGCATTCTGTTAATTAGTCTTATCTACAGTAGACCCATTCAATCAATTGTTGAACGGTGAGTCAACACAAAAGTAATCCTCCTTATTACTTGGGTTTACTCTAGTCAGGACTAACAATAGGATTTTGGCTATTGTATACGTGGAATTGTATCCAAAAGCTGTAAAAAAAAAGCTCTCATAATATATGTATCTGATTTTCTTCAGCTACAAAAGAAAAGCGGGGGGGGGGGGGAAGAAAAGACAAAAAGAAAACCATTGTTTGAGAAAATAACATCTCTTTATGTCAGACAGTTACAGTAATTGCTTCTTTCAAGGAAGCTAGTTCTGCAGAGACAGGCATGGTAGAGTTACTGAAATCTGAGATCTCTTATTTCCTTTAACATTTATAGACTGCTATTTAATTGCTTTTTTTTTGGCCTGTCCATTTCTCCTGATGTTTTACAATGTTCTTTTTAAAATTCTCAGAAGGTTTCCGACTGATGTTTTCAGGATCTGGTACAGCTGATGGGACAAGTAACATCTTGGCTTTTATTAAAATAGGAAGGCACACTGATTAAACTTCATGCCTTCTTAAGCTATTGATCTGCTATGTTTCTATACAGAGATACCAGTAGTTTGATTTGACAGTTCTGGCCAAATGTTGCTTGTCGTATCGGAAGGACAGTGCATACACCTGGTTATGAGGTTCCTTAAGCCATGCTTTGCATGTTTCCTTAATATGAAAGCTAGTGTGTATAAGGAGGAATTTTCTCTTGCTGTGTCTGACCTGCTTGACTAACCCAGGCAAAGAAATGGGATACAAATAATGTTGTCTGTACTGATGACAGAGCCTTTAAAATCAATGGGACTCAGGCCTTGTTTGCATTGGCCAGGATACTCTGGGGGCAACCCAGAATATCCTGGCCCTGCAACTGCTCCAACCTGCCCTTTAATAGCCTCTGTTCCAATGCTGTGATGGCTGTATGTATAGGCATCCTGCTAGGCTGCCTGGCATGTCCATGAAGTCAGAATGAATAACCCATGGTGGTGGCAGATGCATCAAGAGGCCCAGCAGAATTCCTGTGCAGAAGGTGGTAAGAGGAAGAGGAAGACCACATGTCATTCAGGGCCTTTGCAGACTGCCAGAAATAGTGCAAATAGTTAGACTTAGGGGGGTTGCAGACTGCCAGAAATAGTGCAAATTGAGTCCACTTTTACGGTTAGGGTTAGGGTTATGGAATCATGGGAACTGTATTTTATTGTAGCACCAGAGCTCTCTGACAGAGAAGGCTCAATGACTCAGAAAAAAACAAACAATTCCCATGATTCCCTAGCACTAACCCTAACCCTAAAAGTGGACTCAATTTGCACTATTTCTGGCAGTCTGCAACCCCCCTTAATCAGGGAGGTCATAAGCCCAAAGCTGCAGGACTTGAGCAGACAGGGAGTCTTGGAGATATCTCCTTCACAGGATTGCAATGAGTTGAAGCCGACTTGAAGGCAGGTAACAATAACAACAACAACAAATGGCTGAGAATTTAATTTAGCTTGTTTTTGGTAAGCACTTACCAAAGATTCACAACTTTCTTCATAAATTTGTAGCCTGGAGGAGAGCCTGGCTGGAGGTTGAGGGTGAGATGTTACTTCTGCCGTTCAAAAAGTGGTTGATAAAACCCTACTGAGAGATACCATTACCCAGTAAGGCTGCAGTCCTAAATTGTTTTTACTTTAGTGTAACTCTAAGGGGACTTACTTCTGAATATAGTGATGAGTGTGTAACTTTAGGCTATACATTCATAACTGCCATAGTGGATTCCAGCTTGTAGCTTTTGGTATCAGGTATCATGCTATTTTAAAGTGTAATTTTTGTTTAAAAACTGTGTTTTTTTTAATCAAAACTGTGGGAAAAATATTTTGTCATGAAAAGCAGCATATAAGCCAAACAAATGGCAAACAAGGCAATAGCCAGGGACTTGAAATCAAGATCCCTCCCTCAATGGGAACAAATTAGAGAAACAAGAAAAAACCAAAGAGCGATTACACCTAAACCAGGGGTAGGCAACCTTTCCCCTTTAAGGGCTGAGGGACTTCAACTCCCAGAAGCCTCAGCCATGTTGGCCAATAGTCCCATGTTGGCCAATAGCTCCTGGGATTCTGGGAGCTGAAGTCCCTCGGCCCTTAAAGGGGAAAGGTTGCCTACTCCTGCCGTTCACAGACTTTGAGTCCGCAGTCTCGCTTTTCACAGGGAGGGACAAGGGCTATATTTTAAATGGCTAGTTTAAATGGGACTCAAATGTTTGCGAGCCGCCATTTTCATGGGGTGGGTGGGTCCAGAACGGATCCCCCACGAATTGAGAGGGGCAACTGTACTATACATCATGACTGCACCATATACATTATGACTCTACCAGACAACATGGCTGTGCTTAGCTGCTTGGCACCATCTAATCAACATCTCATGAGTGGAGCAATCCTTAATGTACTCCACATTTCAATATCTAAGTGGGATAGCTACCAAAGGGAGAATAAATTGAAACGTTTTAAGCTAATTTAGCACTGCCATCTACTGGTTCCCCATGAGATTTTTAGTCAGCTGTTTCTAATCCCCTAAAGAAGATCAAGTCCTTTTTCATGCCCTAGAAAATGATGGCTCAGACTGGGAATTTATGCAGTTTTGATTGTCTTCCTCTCCTGAGCTTATATAACAACTCTTAGGTGTACCTTTGATCAGTGTCTTCAGGCTGTCTAATTGGGGGCTGAAGCTCATTAGCAGAACATAGGCAGCGTCTGCACTGCAGAAATAAAGCAGTGTGACACCACTTTAACGATCATGGCTCCATCCTATGGAATCCTGGAATTTGTAGTTTGTTTTGACACCAGAGCTCTCTGACAGGGAAGGCTAAATATCTCCCAAAACTACAAACCCTGGAATTCCAGAGCACTGAGCCATAGCAGTTAAAGTGGTGTCAAACTGCATTATTTCTGCAGTGCAGATGGAGCTACAGCCTTCTAATGGAGGTGAGAGGTAAAGTCTCTGGTAACCATACTCAAGCAACCTCAACAATTGAACCAAGCAACCTCTGAGGCCCCTGGACAGCCAGCCACAGTATTTTAACAAGGTTAAAGCTGCCTCTTGTTCATTGATATTCTGTGGCTGATCACACAGAAATAGCAGTTACAAGCCTGGAAAACACAGTGCTTTGGAAGTAACAAGTTATAAATAACACAGTGAAGGATAACTAACTGCTTTTCAAATAAGAAAGTTGAATTAAGTGACATTTAAAAAGTAACATAATTAATATGTGAGGAGTTGAGAAGGTATTTTATTGATATAATAAATAAGTTTCAAATTTCTTCAGAATGTTACTTTTAACAACATTTTGACAATGTTTTTTGGATAGGAGTTTTTATGCCATTTTAAAATTAATCCTAAGATTTTAACCTCTCAAAAATGTAATTGAATGTAATAGAAAAGCAATGAGCAGTGCAGTTACTTTTCCAATATTTTAACTAGTAATGAGTTACTTTTCAAACACTGTAACAAATAATGGGAGTGAATTATTTTTAAGAATTTAACTTCCCAGGTTCATCAATAGGCCCAAGCAATGATCACAAATGTAATATGGACTTTTTTGAACAGTGGTACATTCCCTTTTGTTCAGGCTAGATGTTCAAAATGTAAAAAAAAGAAGGTGGGGAAGATACTTGGGTGTCTACTAATATCTGGCTTACTATGATGTTAAGGGTCCAAAACACACTGCAGAAATCATCCAGTATGAGACCGCTTTAACTGCCCTGGCTCAATGCTAGGGAATTCTGGGAACTGTAGTTTTGTGAGATGTTTAGCCTTCTCTGGCAGAGAGCTCTGGTGCCACAATAAACTACAGTTCCCAGGATTTCCTAACACCGGGCCAGGGCAGTTAATGGTCTCAAACTGGATTATTTCTGCAGTGTGTTTTGGATCCATGTCATCTTTACTAAATTAGAGCTGTGATTTATACAAAAAAATCACCTTCCTGGATAGAATGAAGTTGTCTGTTATACCAGGTAAGCATGTTTGTTCATCTTGTCTCATACTGCCTATGCTGATTGGTCCCAGACAGGGGTCTTTCATTGATCCCTTTTAACTGGAAGTAGCAGAGATGGAACCTGGGATCTTCTCATTAAAGCAGGCATACTTCTGAGCTGCCAGCAAAGTATGTGCTCCCCTCCACCCTCCAGTCCATGGCTACAAGGAGCTGATCTACAGTTTAATGTTGCATCTGATTGTTGTTGTTGTTATGTGCCTCTCAGTCATTTCTGACTTACGGTGACCCTAAGGCAAACCTATCATAGGGTTTTCTTGGCCGGTTTCCATTTCCATCCTCTGAGGCTGAGAGTGTATGACTTGCCCAAGGTCATCCAGTGGGTTTTTAGCTTGAGCTGGGAATTGAACCCTGATCTCCAGAGTTATAGTCCAATGCTCAAACCACTACACCACAAATGTCATGGTTAATACTAATTATGATTTGTTGGAAGAAGTCTACTTTGTAAACCCTGGTTGTTTTGAATGACTCATAGGAAAGGCTGAATCGAGTATCCTAGAGTTTGGACATGACAACAATAAATTATTATTAATAATAATAATAATAATAATAATAATAATTTTTATCCCGCCCCTCTGAGATCAATCAGGGCAGCTAACAAATATTAAAATTAAAATGCATCAAACCCCATCCCCTCCCCCCCTTAAAAAAGTATTAAACCAGATACAGATTAAAACCAACAGATAAAGCAACAACAAATACAAACAACAATTGATAACAGCAATGATGAAACTGGGGCAGCTTGTATTAATTCTAAGGGAAGGACTATTGGGGACTCTCCTAACAAGAGTTCCTGAGGCGGGGATTATCTATCTTGGAAAGGCCTGCCGGAAGAGATCCATCTTGACAGCCTTTTTAAAGCTGTCTAAAGATGTCAATTGACGGATCTCATCCGGCAGGCCGTTCCATAATCTGCTTACAACAAAATGCTGTAAGGTGGAAACTTCTGAACTCTTCCTTGCAGACATGCCAGGAGGAAAAGTGTGGAAGAGCACAAGCCTGGGATTTACTGTTTCATGTCTGATAGGTTTAGTGCAAGGGTGGATTTGGAGGCCAATTTTCTGACCCTGACATCTACAGGCTTTACAGATTGCCAAGAATGATCCTCTGCTTCCATATGCAAAACCAGAAACGGCCACAAGTCCACTTGCAGTATTAAAAAAATGAGAGTTTACAAATGTTAAATGTAACACAAGTGGCCATACAACTTCATGGTGTGGTCATGATGGGAAAAGGTAGAACACACAAGGTAGGAATGGCTGCAGCAGTTTACTTTTGCTTGAGCATACTGGATATTCTGGTTTGTGACCAAAATAAATCTATTCATTAATTCAAGATTCTGTTTCCTCCTCGCCTCTCCTGCCTGATGAATTAATTGAATGCATACTACTTCTGCAGTTTCAACTCAGCTTGGAGTAACTGAGGTAAGTTGTGGAGAAATGGGGAAAGTGGGAGGAAGAGAGAGAAACAGGGACATTTTAAAAGCAGACTGAAAAACTGGGATGACAGAGAATTAACCAGGGACAGTTGAAGAGTACAGGGGCTTTGCCATATATCAAAAAGGGACATTTCTGTTCCTGGAGGCTTTTAAGAGAGGCAATTCACCTTTTTTGGACCAGAGAAAAGTTGATCAACAGCCACAAAAGCAGCCTTGGGGGAGAGGCCATGCTTTGCTCAACCCCAGGCTTCTTTCAGTTACACAGTTCACAGTTATACTACATTCTGGCCAATGGAATCCTGGGATTTCTAGTTCTGTGAAGTATTCAGAATTCTCTGCCAGAAAGCATTAGTGCCTCCCCAAACTACAAATCCCAAGATCTGTAGGATGCAGCTATGACAGTTAAGGTGGGATCAAAGTCTTATAGCTGTGCAGTATAAAAGGGGCCCTGGTTTAGCATTAGACGTGAATGCAGCCATTATCTGCTATGCAAGAAAGAAGATTAGATTTCTGTTCCACAATGGTGCCTAACACCCACAATTTAACATTTTTTTTAAAACAATGCATCCCAATTTTCTTCAAAGTTGTTTCATCCAGACTTTTTAAGACCAATTAATCTAACTACTAAATCAACTCAACATTACAGCCCTACAAATTATATAATTTCAAGGCAGTCTGTTCAGACTGTATGACTGTGTTTGCATAACTATGGCTCTAATTAACATGACTAATACTAACTTTCCTCTATAATTTGTCTGGCAAAAATAGTAATGGGACTAATTGTTCAGTCAAGGGTACTGAACATGTAGAGAACCACCATAGATTGTTCTGTTTTCCTTATACCATAAAACTGTGAGCCTGGAAGCTCAGAGAGACTAGAAGAGTTCCTGTTTGTACTATAACTCCCAACATCCCCCAATCATCATGTTCATTGCTGATTGTAGGAGCTGTAGTCCTAAAATGTAATGTTTCCAAATACATAATTTCTATAACTTCTGTGTTGGCTGGGTTTCTATCCTGTGCAGAGAGTTCTCAGCATACTATTTGGTTATCCTTTGCATGACAGTGGGCCAGAAAAGACTTGGGTCCCTTGCATACTACACAGTTATAGTGCTATGATTCCACTATAACTGACATGACTCCATCCAATGGAATCCTGGGATTTGTAGTGTATGGAGGGGCATTTAGAATTTTTAGCCACAGAGTACTAGTGTTCCACTAAACTGCAAATCCCAGGATTCCATCAGGTATTGCCATTGCAGTTAAAGCGAATTCATACTGCCATAGTTGTATACTGAAATGACTCTTGGGCATTAGCATGAGTGATGCTGATGGCTTTTTAACTGAAAATGCCAATGCTGGCAGGCGTTATATTTAGAGGCCTGAATTTCTTGGATGTAAACTCCTCAAATACATAAAAGACGCAGGACTTATTGTTGTGTAGTTCTTTTCTTGTCTAAGACCAGAGGTCAGTTTTTCACTTTCCCAAATGCTTAGCACAGGGGTAGGCAACCTTTTTGAGCCGGGGGCTGGGTTGCTGTCCCTCAGATAACTGGGGGGGGGGGCGAAGCACCAAAAATAAATAAATAAATAAATAAATAAATAAATAAATAAATATTTAAAAATTAAAAATTAAAAAAAATTAAAAATTTAAAAAATATATATGCACGCACACTCTCTCAGCCCCAGAAAATCCATGGCAAAACTCCTGTGGAGATTTTGCTAAGAAAACCCCAAGAACAAGTAATAACAACAATAATGTCATCATGGTGGGCGGCGATGGCGACGGCGGTGGTGGCGGCAGGACCAGCCTGGGGCCGGTCCAAATGCCTTAGGGGGCCGCATCCAGCCCCCGGGTCTTAGGTTGCCTACCCCCGGCTTAGCAGAATACCTAGTAAGAACTATATATAATTGGTCCAGGTCATTATAACAAACTTGGGCTGCATTTACACTGCAGAAATAATCCATGACAAACTACGACTCCCAGAATTATATAGCATTGAGCCATGGCAGTTAAAGTGGTGTCAGATTGGATTATTTCTGCAATGTGGATGCAGTTTTAGACTGGATCTTCCTCCAACCTTATGTGCTCTTCCTCAGTAACATATTCCATTTTGACCACACTGCTTGGCTATGTGTGGCATTTCCCAGATAAAAACCAGGACACAGTTTAGAAGTCTTCTGATACTTCTTCAGCTTTTGTACTTGTTAGGTGTAAGTGTAGTCTCTATTCCTATTTCTTCCAGTATTCACCTAAATTTCAAGTGAAACTTCCCTCAGAGAAACAACTCAGTTGCTTCCTGAAAATACAGGGATTAGGCCTAGCCATTAGGCCTAGCAAAGCAACCACCCCAGAAAGCAGTTATTTGATGTTATGAACAGACAGCAAGCTCTCGGTTATTTAATTTATCCCCATTGTATTTTGGCAAATAGCAAAAAAAACGTTACTGCCAAGGAGAAGGCTTTTCTGCATCATATGCCAAAATAACTTTAGGTAGCCTTGGGTACTATAATCTCAGTTTCACATTCTACCATGCAATATTGACTGGAATTTTGGACCATCATTGATTTGATAATCCGGCACATTCCATGTAGTGTCGCTTTTTCTGATTGTGCTATTATGATCCTATCTATGGTGGTTTCATTCAGAGGTTTTGTCAGGCCATGTGGAATTGCTTCCAGAGCACCAGCCTCCACTGCAACCATTGCTGTTTTCTTTTCCCAAATCTCAGTTTGTAGATCTCAGTATTTCATAGTAAAGGAATACCTCAGTTAACAAAGTAGATGTGTTCCTGGGCATTACATCTTGAACAGAAAATTTGGTACCAGAGGCACAAGTAATATGGAAAGAATGAGGATACACCACAAAAAACCAAGAGCTGTTCAACATGTTTCAGCAGGCTTTTTATTGAAAACCAACAATGTGCACATGTGAAATAATAACCCCCCTTCCAAACAAGTCAGATAAGTCTTGTATAAGTAAACAAAATATTTTGAACTTTCTAAAGACTACTAGAAAGCTTTTTCGAAAATACATTCAGTGATTATTTTTCTTTCTTTCACCAGACTCCATTTTTCTTACAATTTTTGTTTTGGTGGCCAAACTTATAGGTTTGTGGCTTTTTTAAAAACATGCTGGGAATACACAATGAGGCAGACTTATCTGCTCTCTCCCTTTCTTTCTGTTCTCTCTGTTTTGCTGTTAACACATTCTCAGTAAGGCATTTGACAGCAGCTGCTGTTTACCTATCCTATTTACACAGCTACAGTAAATTTGGCTGGAACAGAATACCATTCTGTCCCAGCTCAAGGTTTATTGCATTGTTTACTGCAGATGCACTGCTCCAACATCTTCAACATCTTCCCAATGCTAATGTTGCTTAAAAACAAAACTTCTAGAGGGCAAGGAGGAAAGGGTGAGGCTGGGCAGGCATAAAACGATTTTGTGAAAAGGAGCTTCTTGGCGAAAATAGATATACTTACCAATTTGGTAAATGGGTGATCACTGGAAAAGAGAGGAATGGAATGAAATCATAGAATATTGCAACAAAACATGGATCAATCAAGGTAAAGCGAAAACATATTTAACCTAAGGGATCCTTATACACACTGAAGTTATCACCTGAAAGTAACAAGAATAGAAGTAAATATGAGGGACAAAACAAGTCACAGTAGTCAGTGGGACCGAAGGAGGTTTTTTTTCTTTTAAAAAAAGAACAGACTTAGGGGGAATACAGACTTTATTAGAGTTGTAAATAAGGGCCAGCCTGGGGGTGGAATCGGGGCATGGTAAACGCACTCCAGCTGCCCTGAGTCTGCCCCGATGCTGCTGTCATGCCGTGTGCCCCACCGCACGGCGGGTGGTGTCAGAGCACTCCCTTGGCGCAGCATTCAGACACGCTGCGCCAATGGAGTGCAGAAAAGCTGCGGCGGTGGCGGGAAGGGTGGCTTTTTGCCACTCCAAAAAGGAGTGGCATTTGCCAGCTCTTTTTGGAGTGGCAAAGTGCCGGTTCGGGGCTGTGGTGTGCAGTCTGTACAGCCCCTTCGTAAACACAAGATTGTCAAGTATGAGAATGTAACATCAGGTATCTGTTATGAAAATAAGTTTCATGTATGCTTGCTTTTTTTCGTTGTATAGCTAACAGTAACTTTATGTATCTTGATTAATTTAACTAATAATAAAGATAAAGTTTTAAAAAAGGGACTTTTTGGTCAGAGGTTTTGTTAACTGCGGTATGCCTGTATTCTCTCTCTTGTCTTCAGTGTTACTGTTGCCAGGGATTGTCACGTCTATAATTCAAGCATTTTTGTCCCTCAACTGCAAACATGTCTGGCACATTTTGTTCTAATTATTTAGCAGTTTTTAACTTAATTTCCCATGCATTTTTATTTCACTGCTTTTGACAATCTCTTTATGTTCATGATTCCAACCAGTAGAAGTTGCTGTTGTCATTGTTAATCCTACCTTTTCCCTAGCCCTGTGACTTGTTTCTTACAAAGTAAAATCAGATACAGATAAAAGTCTCTATCATTAAAACATTAACATGTTAAAATCTAATTATGCTAATTGAACAGAATCAAAAGCAATGTTAAAAACACCCTCTTTTAAAATAACAGCAGGAAAAACAAATACAACCACAATTTAACTAGATGATGGAGTGCCATATCAACCTTTATTTGGGGTTGACACTACTAAATTTATTAGAGTTGTAAATAAGGAATTAATACATGAAGATTTGCTTTCCTTTGTATTGTTAGCAGCCAGGCAGGTGATTGCCAACAGTTGGAAGAATCCTGCAGCACCTAGTTTAGACCCATAGTATAAAAGGGTTTGGAAGTTAGCACTATGAAGAAGACATGGTAAGGAAGGCTAGCAAATAAACAGAAAGATAATATCTTCAAGGTAACATGGTTCCCATTTTTTTTAAATTAATGAGGAAAGAAGCCCTGTTCCACTGACCCATGGTTCCATCTGGAAAGGATTAACCCAATGGAACAAATAATTACAAAGGGATTCTCTTTGCATTTATTTCAAGACCCTGAAAAATATAGCTTGTGTCTTGTGTAAACATTCTCAATGTTTTTGTTCTGTTGTTCTACTTTTTTCATGTTAATCTTTGTTTTTAAAAAATGAACAAAAATTTAAAAAATAATCTGGTTTGGGTCCAGACTTTTTAAAAGATGGTATCTCACTGTATGAGCTGGACTGAGTTCTGAGAGCCTTGCAGAAGGGCTTTTCTCTTTGTCCATCATGTGATTGTTTGGTGTGGAACAGGAGAGAGACTTTTCAGGGGCTGCTCTGAGGCTGTGGAACTCCCTTCTATGGAAGGTCTCGTTAGCTTTTCCCTGCCAGCAGATTAAGACCATCTTATCTAGGTAGGCTTTTAAAAAAAATAATAAAAAAATTTTATTAATAATTTTTTAAAATGCGTACAAATACAAACATCCAGAATCATACATACATGGACATAATTAACGTGAGTTATAAAAAACAGATATAGATAGAAAAAGAACTATGTATAAGAAAAAGAAGAGAAAAAAAGAAAGAAATGAAAATGTACACAAACAATTAAGTGACAAAACTAATTTCATAACTTACATACACTCATTTTGATGACTCCCTTAACACTTAAAACTAAACCTTTATACACAAAACAAAGTTAAGCTACCTTTCTTCTTTTCTTTTTGTTAAGAATAAGACATATCAAAACCTTTCTTCTTAATTACTACAAACATAAATTATTGTTTGTCTCTTCTCATCCATTCATGGACCATTTTTCCTTGTTCACTTTTAATTGTTTCTCATTGATGTATTTAAATAAAGGTTTCCATATTTCCTCACATTCCTCCCAGTCTTGTCCTTTCAGGAGAGCTGTAAATTTTGTTGAAAAATGTGTTGATGATGAATATACAGCTTACAGTCTTTGAAGTCAAGTCACCAAGAAACCCAGATCTTCATGCAAGCTTTCTTTTATTGCAAAAATCAGCATGAGCAAAAAGAAACAAAAATAATAATAACATCTTCACTTTAGCCAGAATGGCTAAACAGGAACAAAGCTTAGCTGCTACATGGTTAAAGTTAGTCTAGCTTCAGCATCTGCAAAAATATGTTTTAATTAGTCCATTCAGCTTAAAGATCTAAAGAACAAGTGAGAGACTTTTCAGAATCACAACTTTCAGCCCACATTTCTCCACCCCTTTGGGTGTAGCCCTTACAGACTGATTGGTTGAAGTTACATGACGTGTGTTAGCCCAACCTTTAATTTCCATATTACACCATGTGACTGCAGTTCCCAAAACATCCCTTGTTGCTGAAAACCTCTTTTGTAAATAAAACTGTTTCTCACAGACTTTCAGCTTGTTAGCTAGCTTGTTTAGACTATAACATACCTGTGGCTGATAATTGCGACTCTAGCCTCAGAAAACAGATTTTCACAGCATGGAAAAATACAGACACACATATTTACATTTCAACATTTTAACATTGACTATATATCCCATCAAAACCTAACAAATTTATCTAGCTCTACAACACTATAATCAATTTAGACAACCATTCCTCCCTACATGGAAGAGTAACACATTTCCATTTGCTAGCGTAGACAATTCTGGCACATACAGTCATAATCTAGGTAGGCTTTTGACTGTTTTTTAAATCATATAGTGGTGTGATATGTTTTTCCCTATTATTTTTTTAAAATTATGGATTTTAAAATATTTTATACTGTTTTAACTGTCTGCTTTTATTATTGTAACCAACTAATTGTTTTTAACTTTTGTAATGTACATTTTAGCCCATTTCTATTTTAAATTTTGTAATCTGTCTTGGATCTCCTTTCCCATGAGGCATTATTATGCACCTTGACTCTGGACATTATCACACAAAACCTGTCCTCACCACAATCACGCTAGGTAGTGAAGGCAGAAGCATACCAGTTTGAGAGCAGCCATTATTACACATCTCTGCAATAGTCCAACTGGGGCTGCCTTCTGCTATCACACTCTTTTCCGCACTTGCCCTTAACCCCACCTCCTTGGCCTATGTCCTACCCACTTTTGGGGTTTTAAAATTTTTATTTTATTTGTTACTTAAAAAAACTTTTCGATGCAATTCCAGAGTTCTGCTAATGCAATTTACATTTTAAAAAAAGAAAAAGAAAAAAAAAATAGAAAAAGATAATAAAGGGAATCAGGCTGCTTGAGTATATGGAGTAGATGGGGTGGAGAAGAGAATACACTGACACCCCAACTGCCAATATTGCAATTGCCTTGGCAGCGATATTTTTCACATGAGGTCTAATGGGATTGCAGTGTGATTGGGAGCATATTGATGGGTTTCCCCATCAATGAAAAGGGATACCCTAACCACTTTTCATAGACACAGCACCTATGAGTCAGAGGTGATATTGTGCGATAAGTACTTTATTGCCAAATGTGCTATTTTATTACTATAAATGCAGTTTAACAGCTGTGTGAGATAATCTCCTACATCTGTGTGCACATGTGTCTGTATATGTACGTATGAATACATACTATTTGCTGTTCTGCTCAGTAGCAAAACAGTTTGAGTTCCAGATTTCTATGCTAGTAGCTGTGTGAGAATACCAGCCCATGCTACAAGATGTCCTGGTTCTTGGATGTAGTTGATACTGGGGAGAGGGGAGGAGATAGGGAGGATCCACCTTTCGTTTTTTGTAGGTTTTTTGGGATGTGTGGCCATGTTCTAGAAGAGTTTCTTTCTGACGTTTTGCCAGCATCTGTGGCTGGCATCTTCAGAGAAAACTGGAATGGAAGAGAATGGGTCTATATATACTGTGAGACCCTGGGTAGGGAGGAATGGTTCCCAGGTGAACTGTGTGTTGTTCTGTGTTGAATAGGTATTGTTTTGTTGTTAATGGCATGGCTCCAGGGTGGGAGGAAATGCACTCAAGGTTTATATCTTTACACTTTAGGATCTTGTCTTATTTTTTCATAGTTACCCTTCCCATTCCTAGTCTTTTGATTTCTTGACTGCAGTCTCCATTCAGATCCACTTCCCCTGCCCTCACCTAATTTTCTGCTCATGTTGTGGATGAGGAGGATTGGAACTAGCAGAGCCCAGAACCTCATCCTCCCCTTCTCTGCCTCCTTTTTGGTTCTTCTACTTGAAGTTCTCAGCTAGCACAGTAGGTGTGCCAGGAGGCTGCTCTGTTAACAGATCTCTGAGATCAGTCAGCAGAAGGGCATCTCTGTTGGCAGAAGGAGCTTGTGTCTAACGTGATCCCCTGTATCTTGTACTCTAATCCTTTGGGTTAGGACTGTGCTGCCCCACACCTCTGATGTAGTTTGTACTTCTATCCAATTCAGGGATGGGTGCTTAGGATCCTATTCTGGATTTTTCTATGGAGAGGCATCTTTTGTATGAAGACCCTGAGGGGAGAGAATAAAAGGGGAATAAATATTTTATCTTTAGTAACTGGTCATTTCCCTTTTGAAGGGATAAAATGAAAGACCATCTGTTGAATATTCAACATGTAATCAGCAACTGGGTAATGCATGGATATGGGAATGTTTTAATTATTTATAGAGCTTTATATCTGTGTGCAACACTGTCTTGGCAGAAATACACTGTGATAAATAGAAAGGGAAAATAGGTTTTTTTCCTATCCTGCTGTATGTGTGTTTATATTCAGATCAGAACAGATATATGCATAGACATGTTCCTGCCATGGTCAATACTAGCACTATATTCCCTTTCCTAAAATCACCAACTGTCTCAGGGAATAATCTCTCTCCATAGTCTGCCTTCACCACTTTGATTTCCTCCAGATATTGTGAGTTACAGTGTCCATCAACTCCAGTCAGCAAGCTATGCTAGATGGGGTTAACTGAGGTCATAAACCAGACAGAGTGTGGGAAAGTTCCTCCTTTTTTATTACAGTGGGCCCTTAGTATGCTCCTGGGGTTTGGTTCCAGGACCCCCTGTGGATACCAAAATATCTGGATGCTCAAGTCCCATTATATACAATGCCATAGTAAACTGTTGCCCCTTATATAAAATGGCAAAATCAAGGTTGGTTTTTTGGATTAAAAAATCAAAACTATTTTCAGAGTGGATGGTTGAATCCATGGATACCAAATTCATGGGTACAGAGGGCCAACTGTACAACTTCCAGAATCCTCCATCCTGGGTGTTGCAGTCCAAAAGGGAACTTTTCCAAAGTCTGTCAGGAGGTTGAGGAAACATACATGGACCTGCTTCAGAAAACTACATCCCCCCCAGAGATCCACTTTAAGGGACTGTATCTTTTAACTTGGTGGTTGGAAGTGGAGCAATGAAGCAGGCACTTAGGTATGGGGGAGAGAAAACCTGTAGTAACAATGACATGTGGTCAATGTGCAGCATCAAAATGGATGCTAATACCTCTCTACAACAATAGCAATAGCAAGTACATTTCTATACCGCTTATCAGTACACTTAAGCACTCCCTGAGTCGTTTACAATGTGTAAGCTAATTGCCCCCAACAAGCCGGGTACTCATTTTAGCGACCTCAGAAGGATGCATGCCTGAGTCAACCCTGAGCCCCTGGCTGGGACTGAACTCACAGCCTTGTGGTTTTTGAGTGAGTGGCTGCAGTGCAAGCATTTAACCATTTCAGCATCAGGGCTCTTACAGCCACTTAGGGGGGTTGCAGACTGCCAGAAATAGTGTGAATTCAGTCCACTTTTAGGGTTAGGGTTAGTGCTAGGGAATCATGGGAACTGTTATTTTTCTGAGACATTGAGCCTTCTCTGTCAGACAACTCTGATGCCACAATAAAATATAGTTCCCATGGTTCCCTAACTCTAACCCTAACCCTAAAAGTGGACTGAATTCACACTATTTCTGGCAGTCTGCAACCCCCTTTTGTAGACCTATACATGCATTTGGAAAGTCCCCAATTCAAATTGTTCCTTAATTGATGAAACCTCACTGATGAACTTATTCAAGGCAGTGTTCTCTCATCCTCATTCTGTGACACTGGAAAACAGTACTAGTCTAGCCTACAAGGTTGTTATGAACACTTTTGAGAGCATTTCATGAATACTTGGTGGCTGCCTTCCATATTTGGTGGCACAGGCAAGTGTGGAGGTTCTTTAAGCATTCCTGGTTTCCTCTGGTTGGGGGTGGGCTCCCTAGGCTTCCTGATGGATTCCTGATACTTCACAGACTTGTTCGCTGCCCCCAGTTATTTGTGCTTTAAAAAAGTCAATTGCAAAATCAGTGTATTCTTGCAGCCAATCATAACAAACAAATGCATCCTATGTAATACACATCCTATGTAATTTGTCTTATTTCCCCAAATAGCCCGTTTGCTTCACTCCTTCACCACACTGTACTTCATGCTCAATTAGAATAAATAATACATCATCATTATGGTCCAAGCATTAGACAAATACCTCTCTTTCTTCATGTAAGGCTCTTTTCCCATTTTATATATGAGGAATGTTCCATCAAATGTTTACCTTTTATAGCATTTACTTGCTCAAAGAACTGTGTTTGACTGTAAAAATCAGATACTTCCCAGCATCAGCAGCAGGCAGTAAACAATTCAGATGTTAATCTCAGCAACAGCTTTCATGACACACAATGATGCTCAATAGATTGATACTTGCTACTTTTGTCTCTAATTTCATTCCCTTCTCATTTTCTTCAGCCATTTCCAATCACAACTTAAAGGTTACAGCTTTCTCCTCCCCCCCCCTCTCTCTCTGTCTCTGTTTCACGACAAGGTGCATCCAGACTGACAGAAAACGTCCAGATTTTGTTCCTGTTCTTTCTGATTTTATATTGAGTAAAACCAACCAACCTGGGGAGCTGGTGTACAAAATCTCTAACTGTACTGGGAACTGACAGAAAATATTCTAGGATAAATAAAAAGTGTGTGGATCTCTAAAATAGAATCTGAAACAATAGAAACAAAATCCAGGACTTTCTGGTGTTTTTAATCAGTGAACCCTTAGAAGCATACATTTCAATGAATTGATCAGGGAGGAAAATGCAAATTACATTGGAAGAGTCAGTGTGTGAATGGATGGCTCACATGCTCTCCTACCGGGATGAGATTAGTCATTGTACCATAGGTAATCTTTCTATGTCTGCACAGGATAGTTTTCCTCATAATTTGTCCCATAATATTTCCATCAGAAGAGCTGTACCTGACCCAATGCCCTGCAGGTATCCAAAACTATAACTCCCACAGTCTCCAGCCAACACAGCCTTCTGTGTTAGCTGGTGATGTTTGGGATTGTAGTACAGCCAGAGCTAGGGTAGTTGGTTTTTTTAAAACTATAATTCCTAGAAACTGTGGGCAGTGTGGAAAACTGAACCAAAAAAGTAACTATCACATGTTCTGAATGCAACATATCTGGAGGACACAAGGCTTGTTCAAGCAGCTTGTAATAAGTTGCCCTTTCATGATTGAACTCAATTTCTGATTTTTAAAAAATGCTCACTGGCATCCTACTTTGTCTACAGACTTCTTGGGATGACTTCGCATGTTGCCAGAGGCTTTAAAGCCCAGTCCTTGCACAGGGAGAAGAAGGAGAGCTGTGGCTGGGAGGCCATTTTCACTGGGTGATTTCCCCCCCCCAAATTTGGGTTAGTGTGTTTGTTCCTGAGGGAGAGGGGCTTCTGTGAGTCGCTGGGGTGGAGCTAGCAGCCTGGCTCTTTCTAACTGCTGCCTTCTATAAGGGCCTTGGTCAAAGGTTCTTTGGAAGCTGAATAATATAAATCAGTGATGGTGAACCTTTTGGGGGTTGAGTGCCCAAATGAAAAGGACTTCTGGCACCAGGTGTTACCTGGTGCTGGGTGTTGGACTGCCATAGTGGATTCCAGCTTGTAACTTTTGGTATCAGGTATCATGGTATTTTAAAGTGTTTCGGGATTTTCAGAAAATAAAAAGAAGCAGTTTTTGATGAGTTTTCGTTCGGATTAACCTCATTTTAACTCCATTTTAACAGCGACGTTGTCTGTAAATCTAACCGCTTTTGTGGTTTCCCCCCCAATTTAAAGCCCCATTTCTGCATGGGAATCCCCTGTGTGATAAACTCCATTGATAGAAATGGGGACTGCAGTGAGGAAATCAGAAGAAGACTGAGAGGGTGGGTGTGAAAAGAGGGTGGCTATGAAAGAACTAGAAAAGATTCTAGAATGCAGAGATATACAACTTAGCACAAAGTTAGACTCATACAAGCCATTGTATTCCCTATTACCATGTATGGATGTGAGAGCTGGATGGTTAAGAAAGATGATAGGAAGAAAATCAACTCCTTTGAGGTGAGGTGCTGGAGAAGAGTGCTGAGGATCCCATGGACAGCCAAAGGACAAACAAGTGGGCCCTAGAGCAGATCAAGCTGGAAACCTCCCCAGATGCCAAGATGATCAAACTGAGACTGTTGTATTTTGGACACATCATGAGAAGGAAGGAGTCATTGGAAAAGACAATAATGCTGGGGAAGGTGGAGGGAAGTAGGGAGAGAGGAAGGCCATATGCCAGATGGATGGACTTTATTAAGGAGGTCACTATGGGTATTAAGGGATTGCAGGAATTAAGCAGAGCAGTGGAGGACAGAGGGTCTTCTTGGAGATGTCTCATCCATAGGGTCACCATGAGTCGAGATTGAACTGAGGGCAACAACAACAACAACAAGGATTCCCACCTGGTTGATGGTTTTAACTTCAGAGTTACAAAAGGAATAATTTTGGTTGATGGTAGTGACATTGATTTAATGAAGCAGTAATAAGATCAGAACAAATCCAGGGAGTTTGGGATGAGATCAGGTGTGGGAAATTACAAGCAGGAAGATTGGCTGAATGCTTTAGGCCGGGGTCATCAAGGTTTACTTACCTGGGGCCGGTCACTGGTCCCCAGGTCTTCTGTCGGGTTGGGGGGGAGGAAATGGCAGCGCGTGCACTCATGCACGTACTCGCGCCCCCACCGCCCAACTCCCAGCACTGCTGCCATGCCGCTGCCGCTGTGTGCGTCATGGCCGCCATTTTGTTTGCCAAAATGGCGGCTGCGGCTCATTCGTGCATGTGCACGTGGTGGCGGGGGTCATTGTCGGTCATCAAGGACCGGTTGTCGAGGGCCGGCGGGCCGAATGCGGCCCGCAGGCCGTAGGCTGCCGACCCCTGCTTTAGGCTTAACAAATCTTTATGTGTGACCTTCAAGAGGAAATGCAAACAGCAAGGGGGTGTGCAGCAGTACTTACAGTCATTAATTTACATGGGCCTTTTTCCACATGCCCTCAGGTCCGTGACCAGTCAGAGGTTCACTTAAAGGTTATCTGACCTTTTCCAGGTTCATGTTTATGGCCTCTCTGTAACTTCTAAAATATAACAAAACATTTGTACCCCAATATAATGCAGGGTATACAGGGGTGCTAACATCCCAGTAGCCATAGCCTAGTCAGTGATGAGGAATGCTAGAAATCTCAATTCAACAGCATCTGGAAAGCCACAAAATTCATACTCCACTCAGTCAGTGCATTTACCAAGTTGTATCTAAGCCTTTAGCAAAAAAGAAATTTCTTCTTTTTTTGCCTCATCATCGAATCATAGAGTTTGAAAAGACCTCAAGGGCCATCCAGTCCAACCCACTGTCATGCAGGAATACACAATCAAAACACCACTGACAGATGACCATCCAGCCTCTGTTTAAAGATCTCCAAAGAGGGAGACTCCACCACTCTCCAAAGAAGTGTGCTCCACTGTTGAACAGCTCTTACTGTCAGGAAGTTCTACCTAATGTTCAGGTGGAATCTCTTTTCCTGTAGTTTGTATCCTTTGTTCCATGTCCTATTTTCTGGAGCAACAGAAAACAAGCTTGCTCAATCCTCAGTATGACAACCCCTCAAATATTTGATGTAAATATTCTCTTCTCAGGCTAAACATACCTAGCTCCCTAAGTCTCTCCTCATAGGGCATGGTTTCCAGACTCTTTAGCATTTTGGTTGCCCTCCTCTGGTCACGTTCCAGCTTGTCAACATCTTTTTTGAAGCACTGTAGATTTCTTTAGCCAGTATTTTTATTTTTCAAAAAACCAATAAATCTATATTTGGGCAAGGGTTTCTATGTTTACAGGCAGTCCTCTTGCCTTTTATGACTTTTTGATGCTAATATTTGACTGCATTGAGCTTTTCTTTGACTTGCTCATAATCTGTAATAAAAATTTTAATTGAGCATATGGTACACTATCCTGAACATACAAGCATCCTGAGGGTTTTTATCTTCTGACTAATCATTATATGTTAAATTTCCATCTTCTAAAATTGTGTTTGAACCATGTTTTAGGACTTTCCAGGCTATTTTCTACTTACATATTATATATATTTGATGGTGCTTGTTAAAAAGTTGTTCAGTATCATTTAACATTTCTAATTAAGGTCCTGTGTGCTGGTCAGTATTAAAACAAAAGGGTGCCTGCCCTCTTGTTATCTCCATGACAAAGTGTTCTTGGACATTGCACAACAATTTATCATGCCTAGAAATGTTCTCTCTTTTTTCTACCTAAATGCTCATTTACTAGTCAGTGTAAAAACATTAGAGGCCATGTATTATCCTGACATTTTCTCCTTTGGCTGCCTCCCTGCTTTCTTTTCCCATGTGAAGCTTATGTGAACACAATATGTTCCTAATACTGTATGATATTTTTCCACTAGATTTTTCTATTTGCACATACCTCCATGAAATCTTACTTTGCTTCTTCATCATGGTGGGCTCTTGAAGGCTATACTAAAGGAGCACAAACTGGAAAGTTCCTCCAACCAGGAAAGGGTTCAAATGCAAGTTTTGAAATAGACTGTGTGGTTGCCATCCAAGAACCAGCCTAGAGGCTCATGTTAATCAGATAGGAACTGTCTTATACTGAGTCAGACTGTTGATTCTTTTAGCTTAATACTGTTGTCATTTCTAACTTGCAGCAGGTTTTCAGGGTGTCAAACAGGAATCTTTTCTAGACATGCCTGGTATTGCTTTGTGGTTTCCATAAAACTACCATACTCTCAAGTATTTCACAGGTGAAAACTGGGACACATGTGGCCAAGCAACATCAGAGTCAAGATAGAAAAAATATTAATGTGAAAGAACAAACAGGTTAAGAGAAGATACAGCAGTTTGCTTTTGCCTGAACCTAGTGGGCAGGATAAGATTCCACCTTCTCCTCTAACCCAACTGAGTTGAGTGCAAACTACTTTTGCACTATGAACTCAGTTTGTTGCAATTGTAATGACTGAGGACAAATGAGGAAAAAGAAACTGGGGCATTTTAAAAGCTGTCGAAAAAGTGGGATGACAGAGGATTAATAGAGACTGTCCCTGCTAGGACAATTGGAGGATAAGAACAACCAACCAAATCTGACTGTGCTTATTTTCTAAAATTAGAAAAAATTAAGAATGCTCGGGGTAGTATGGTGGATCACCAGAAGGCTGGTCACCAGAGGATGAATTGGCCATGCCTAACTATAAATGCAACACTGTTGTGAAACTACCTGTCCCAGTGAAATCACAGATTATCAAGGTTTTTCTGTGACAGAATTTCCTGGCATAAAATTTTACAATTTATTATGCTAAATGTCCTTGAGGGCATATAAAGTAGCATCAGCTGTTCAACCCATTTTATTCTTTTGACCCATTTGAGAACTACTCAACACCTTCTTTGCCTCAGTCTTCTCACAAAAGGAAAAGGGTGCTCAACCTGAGGAAAATGGAGCAGAGGACACAATAGGAGAAATGCAGCACAAAAGAAGTAAAGAGGAAGTACAGGAATACCTGGTTAACCTAAATAACTTTAAGTCTCCAGGACCAGATGAACTACATCCAAGGATATTAAAAGAAGTGGCAAATGTAATCTCAGAGCCACTGGCAATAATCTTTGAGAACTCCTGGAGAACAGGAGAAGTCCCAGCAGACTGGAGGAGGGCAAACATTGTCCCCATCTTCAAAAAGGGGAAAAAAGAGGATCCCAACAGCTATCACCCAGTAAGTCTGACATCAATACCGGGAAAGATTCTAGAACAGTTCATTAAACAGAGAGTCTGTGAACATTTAGAAGGGAATGCCATAATCACTAAAAGTCAACATGGGTTTCTCAAAAACAAGTCATGCCAGACTAATCTGATCTCTTTTTTTTTATAAAATTACCAGCTTGCTAGCTGAAGCGAATGTGGTAGACATAGCATATCTTGATTTCAGTAAGACTTTTGACAAGGTCCCCCACGATATTCTTGCAAACAAGATAGTAAAACGTGGGCTAGACAATACAACTGTTAGGTGGATTAGTAACTGGTTGACTGAGCAAACCCAAAGGGTGCTCGGCAATGGCTCCTCTTCATCCTGGAGAAAAGTGACCAGTTAGTGGGGTGCCACATCTTTATCAATGACTTGAATGAAAGAATAGGGGGCATGCTCCTCAAATTTGCAGATGACACCAAATTAGGAGGAATAGCTAATACCCCAGAAGACAGGATGAACATTCAAAATGACCTTAATAGATTAGAAATCTGGGCCAAAGCTAACAAAATGAATTTCAACACAGAGAAATGTAAGGTACTGCACTTAGGACAAAAAAATGAAATGCATAGATATAAGATGGGGGACACCTGGCTTAATGAGACTACGTGTGAAAGGGATCTAGGAGTCCTGGTAGACCACAAGTTGAACATGAGTCAACAGTGTGATGCTGCAGCTAAAAAGGCCAATGCAATTTTAGGCTGCATTAGTAGAAGTATAGTATCTAGATCAATGGAAGTAATAGTGTCAATGTATTCTGCTTTGGTCAGGCCCCACCTGGAATACTGTGTCCAGTTCTGGGCACCACAATTCAAAAGGGATGTTGAAAAACTGGGTGACTAAAATGGTGAAGGTCTGGAAACCCTGCCCTATGAGGAACGACTTAGGGGACTGGGTATGTTTAGCCTACAGAAGAGACGGTTAAGAGGGAATATGATAGCCCTGTTTAAATATTTGAAGGGATGTCATATTCAGGAGGGCACTAGCTTGTTTTCTGCTGCTCCAGAGAACAGGACCTGGAATAATGGATGCAAGCTCCAGGAAAAGAGGTTCCACCTCAACATTAGGAGGAACTTCCTGACAGTAAGGGCTGTTTGACAGTGGAACACACTCCCTCGGAGAGTGGTGGAGTCTCCTTTGGAGGTCTTTAAACAGAGGCTGGATGGACATCTGTCGGGGATGCTTTGATTTTGAGTTCCTGCGGGGTTTGGACTGGATGGCCCTTGTGGTTTCTTCCAATTCTATGATTCTATGATTCATCCTGTAGGTTTTATTATCGAGAACTATAACTTATTATCATTGTTTTTGTACAGCCATTATATCTATGTTTTCTGATTGGAATTTTTCCATTTTGACTATGTACTTTGTTCCTCTTTATGGGCACAATCTTGCCCTGCAGAGATTCCAGCTTAGTGGCATTAGGAATCTCAGAACTTTTTGGACAGCTCCCAGAATCCCCAAGCCAGGTAGCCTAACAGTTGCAGGATTCTAATTGTGATTGCCTAAAAAGTAGTTTTTCCAAGTTCTCATTTAGGATGCAGCAGAAATACCATCATGCTGCTGGAGATGGTGATGCAGAAGCACTATCAGGGGAAAAAAGAAGCATTCACCAGGATGTTGCTTCTACCATAGTGGTGGGCATCTCCACCAGTGAAAAGGCTTGATCTGTGAAGTCAAAGAAGCTCAGTGGCCAAAAAAGGGACATAATATGGGTGCTAACTGCTCCTTGGCTACCTCCATCTGGAGGTAACCTATGTGCATCATTGGAAGGTGTAATTCTGATGGCTTGGACCTGGCTAATTTTCTAGGGATATCCTGGCTGTGACGGCGATTCCCAACTTCTCTTTGCTTTCATCTTGGTTTCCTTCTCACCTAGAGGAGGTTCACTTAGGATTTGGCATGGCTTCTGTCTGTGTACTGGCAGTGTACTTGGTATCAAGAGTTAGGGGACTGCATTGGCCCTGCCAGGAGACCTTGAAAAGCCATACCCAACAGCCCTCAAATGATAATAATGATGATAATGATAATAATGATGATAATGAGGACAACAACAATACGAATTTTATTGCCCCCAAATGGCCTTCAACATTCTCTAGTGGGAATGATGTGTGTGTGTGCAATTTCACTATATATTGGCTCCCCTGAACTATTTTAGTCCTAGGAGAGGCTTTAACAAAACAACAAGAGCAACAACATCCAAGGAAGAGACTTAACCTGAATCTGTGCTGTAGAATTAATGCAGTTTGACACTGCTTTAACTGCCATGGTTCAGTGTTATGAAATTCTGGGTTTTGTAGTTTGGTGAGATATTTAGCCTTCTCTCTCCAGAGAGTTTTGGTTCAACAACAAACTACAAATGCAAGGATTCCATAGGAAGGAACCATGACAGTTAATGCAGTATGAAACTGCATTAATTCTGAGTGTGGCAGCAGCTCTAGAAGTCACCTCTGATTCACTTCAATTTTTTCAAAAAGATGTCTCTTGAGACCAAAGAGCCTGGAGGAGATGTGGCAAAATTGCTCCAATGCCCCATAGAAAACATGGGTGGGGTATTTTGGGGCAATTTTTAATTTAAAGAAAAAAACGGACCTGGGAGGACCTGGTGGCCACAAAAATACCTCTGGAAGGTTGTACTTAGTCCACCTCTGCCCCACATAGGGGACTTGCTGGCACAGAATTGCTTGGTATAGGGGTTTTCTTGCATTTCTTTTTTCCCCTTCCCCAGTCTAAATTGATAATTTAAATATGTTTGGAATGTTTTAATAGACTGTCAGAATTATTGCTCTGTACTAAAAACAGGGCTACCTGAGTGACACTATGACCACAGCTTGTCTAAAGGATGCACCCTTTTAAACTTCAGTGCCTTCAAACTATTCTGGCTGATTTTCAGTGTGTGGCAACATGCAGCATGTAATGTGCTGCTTTGGATGACAACTTTTGGCTCACAGCACTTTTCCACTGTTGAACTACAAACTCAATAAAAAAGGAGATTTGAAGAGACAAACATGCAAACAAATTTCAGGTCAGGCTTGCCCCTTTATAGAAAGAACAGACTTATGCATTAATGTGATAGATTTCAATACTGTATGAATTTTAATATTATGATTTGGAGAAGATGGTTGTCTGACTCTCATGGGATGAGGAAAGTGCTATGAACGTCACACAACTCATTAGACCCTATGAGGAGCAGTTTCCTCTTGTCCCTTTGGTAATAATTTATAAAATTGTAGGGTTGGAATTGATCTCAAGAGACATCTAGTACAACCCCAGCCATGTAGGAATACACAGCGAAAGCACTCCTGAGAGATGGCCATCCAACCTCTGTTTAAAGACCTCCAAAGAAGGAGACTACCACCTTCTGAGGTAAGCTATTCTACTGTCAAATACCTCTTACTGTCAGAAAGGTCTGCCTAATGTTCAGGTACAATTTTGGGGCTTTGCAGACTGCCAAAAATAGTGCAAATTGAGTCCACTTTAACTGCCCTGACTCAGTGCTAGAGAATCATGGGAACTGTAGTTTATTGTGGCACCAGAGCTCTCTGACAGAGAAGGCTCAATGTCTCAGAAAAAAATACAGTTCCCATGATTCCCTAGCACTGAGCCAGGGCAGTTAAAGTGGACTCAATTTGCACTATTTCTAGCAGTCTGTAAAAGCCCTTCCTTTTCTTGTAATTTGAATCCATAGGTTCATGTCCTACTTTTTGGAGTAGCAGAAAACAAACTTGCTCCCTTGAAATATTAAAATATGGCTATCATATCACCTTTCAGTTTTCTGTTCCACATATTCAGTTGCTTAACATACTCTGTTGCTTAAGCCAATCCTCACAGAGATTGATTTTCAGGCCCTTTACCATCTTGGTTACCATTCAGTGGACACATTCCAGCTTGTTGTTATGTTGACATAACTCAGAAATGTTACTGATCGGGACAGCTAGATGTCGGTTGACCTACAAAATTCTGCTTCAGTGTGTGTATGTCTTCAAGTCTCCTATCAATTTATGACAAATTTATGACTTTCATAGGGTTTTCTTAGATTTTTAAATACCTTTTAAAATTAATGGTGTTTTAATATGGTCTTTTTTTTACTGTGTTTTAATGTCAAAGACACAGCTGTGTCAATCTGGAATTTTAGTATGCAAAGGGATCTTGTAGCACCTTTGAGACTAATTGCAAGAAAGAAGCTGGTAGCATGAAATTTTGTAGACTTGAGTCTACTTCCTCAGATGCATGGAGCGGAGTGGTCAGGAACACACCTATATAAGCAGATTGTGTGTGTGAATAGCAATAGAAATGCAAGAGGGGACAAAGGCAGGAGGAAATATGTTGCCCAAAGCTCAGATGACTAGATAACCATATTAATGGCAGTGGAGGTTATTGAAATATTTTGTGATGCTGTCTGGGAACCAGAAAGCAGATGTGATGGACTGGCCAAGAGAGGTCTATGAGACTGGGGTGTTAACTAGTGTTATAATGTGTGTAGTGTCCCAGGAAACCATTGTCTCTAATCAACCCACTGTTGATGGAGTGGAGTTTGTGGGTCTGAGGAAGTAGACTCAAGTTTGCAAAAGCTTATGCTACCAGCTTCTTTTTTTTCAGTTAGTTTCAAATGTCCTACAAGATGTTTTTGCATACTGTGTTTATTTGTTTATCATCAGGTTTTTAGCTTTATCTGTGTTTTATCCTTGTTGTAAGCTGCCTTGGGTCCCATATTGGAGAAAAAGTGGGCTAGAAATGAATGAATGAAATAACGAATGACTGAAATGACATTAAATGCTTCACAACAGCAGTGTCCCTGCCACAGGTGTCACCCAGTGTGTGTGTGTGTGGGGGGGGGGCAAAGCTCCTGGGGGACAGGGCTTCAGTGGACATGGTGCTTGGCCATCTCCCTGAGTGCCATTGCATTGTCCTAGTTATGAGTAGGATGACACAGCAGCAGTGAGGTAGAGGGGGCCCTGGCCCTCTTCCTCATTGCCACTGTGTTGTCTTACTCATGAGTAGGATGATGCGGTGGCAGTGAAATGGAAGGGCCTCCGGCCTTCTCCCTCAGTGCCTCCATGTCATGCTACTCATAGTAGCAATGATGGTGCAGGAAGAGGCCTGATCGGGTGTCACCCCTCTTCTGGAGTGTCACCTGGTGCGGGCCACCCCCACGCCCCCCGTGATTCCACTGCTTCACAAGAGTCTCAAGGAAAATCTGTCCTTCAGTGGCCTGGTTAATGAAAAGGAAGAAAAAAAACCAGTGATAAATGGAGAAGTTTCCCCAATGGAGAGAATTAGTAAAGTAGCTTTCCTGAACCTAGTGTCCTTTGCATATTTTGGACTTCAACACGCATACCTTACCTTTGGGGTTGATGGGAAGGGAAGTACCAATCACCTGGAAGGCAAAATGTTCTCTACTCCTCCTTCAGCAATTGACTCTAATGATCTTTCATCATTGGCTAGGGTTGATGGGTGCTACTATGATTAGCTGGGGCTCATAGGAGTTATAGTCAAAATAATCTGGAAAGCTCTAGTTTAGGGAAAGTTACAGTCATAATCTGAAAGAAAGAATGAACGTGCTAGCTAAATTTCAGAATCTTTGGTTTTGCTCATTATCAAAAAATACAGCTGCCTGTGAACTGCTTGGCAGATTGGAGCAGAAGATGCTACTTTAGCGAAGAACTAATCAGATTAGACATATCAACATTAAAAGAAATTCACTAATTGTGATGTGTCCTCTGGGTGGCAGCAAAGAAATGAACACTTTCATGGAAACAGTGAGCTTACACATTTCTCGAATGTAAGGATTATCCAAGGGAGAAGAACTAGGACATTGTTTGATTCTGACATGAAAACCACAAAGAGCCTTGTAATGCATGAGTGTTGAGTGGTACATTGATCTATCATTATGGAGGGCAGCTCATGTATTAATGGTGCAATGTTTTCAGTTCTGAGTTGTTCAGATTTGATTATTATGGCAGACTTCTCTCTCTCCCCCCGATATCATTAATATAATGAGTCCAGATGTTGTGTTAGAGCTTGAGAAAGTTACTTTCCAACAAACATAGCCAATAAGATTCTGGAAACTGTGGTCCAAAAGAGTAATTTTCAAAGCTCTCACGCTTTCTCACATCTTGTGGCAATGGACCCCATAGCTTAGCTATGTGTTGTGTGAATCACAGAACTGTAGAGTTGGAAAGGACCACGAAAGCCATCGAATCCAACTCCTTACCATGTAGGAATACACCTCTAAAACGCTCTTGTGAAAATATGTTCTTCCTTTTATATGTCTTGCACTTCCTAATGTTCAGCTTCAGTGGAAGACCCCCAGGTTCTTCTACAGCAAAACAGATTTTTTTCTTTTCTCTTTCTCCATACTGTGCATAACTTTGTACTCCTCTGTTACATCTCCCCTTTTCAACAGCCCCTGTTGTTTGCATCTTTCCTGAGGGAGGAATTGCTCCAACCACTTGATCATTTTGGTTGTCCTTGAAGTGAGGAAGCACATTTGTTTATCTGTCCTAAAACTCTTGCCAATCTGTTTCGTTGGATGCTGCCAAGTTCTAGCATTATGACAGATGAAGAAAACAACCTCACCACTCATAATGTTATCCTCGGTCAACACTCCTCCCATACTCTGACTTTTCTCCCTAAGGTAGAAAGCCCCAAATATTTCAGTCCTACCTCACAGAAAAGGTGTTCCAATTATCTGGTTCTTTTGCTTTCCCTATTCTGTGCCTTTTCAAACTCAGCGATAAACTTATTAAGATGTGACAATCACAACTGTACATGGTATTCCAAATGTGACAAAATATTCAATCTTAAAAGGCTTGGAACTGCAATACTTGAAGGAAAGTATCTCCCTATATAAGTTTGCTGGAGATTGGAGGTCTGCTGGAGGTCTGAGGTCTGCTGAAAGGGCCTGCTTCAATCTATCAACAGTGGGAGCATTAAATGGGATGACATGGGAGAAGGCCTTGTTTGCTATGCTACACTACTTGTGGAATGCTGTCCCCTTGAAGTCCTGACTGGTGGGGATGTTGGCTTTATTTCACCCCCAAATTAAAACATGGCTTTTTATTAAAGAGAGGGAGAGAGAGAGGGAGGGAGAGAGGGATCTTGGTTAATTAGTAAATAAGATTGAGAGGTAATATGGTAGCCAACTTCAAATACTTGAAGGACTGTTCCTTGGAAGAAGAAGCGTTGTTGTTGTTGTTGTTTTTACTGATCCACAAGATAGGATCTAAACCAGATGATTCAAGCAAACAGAAAGGAGATTGTGACTAAACAGCAGAAAGAACTGTTTGACAGTGGGATGGACTATCTCAGAAAGCATAGTACGCTCCTTTGATAGAGGTTTTTAAACAGATGGTTATTTTAAAGAGGTGCTTTAGCAATGGATTTTCTGCATTTTAAGGGATTGGTACTAATATCCCTTAAGGTCTTTTTCAATTCTATCATCCTATGGTTCTATGAATTGAATAGAAGGTCAGGTAAATATGATCAGGTAAAAAGAAATGAAACAGGCGGAATTCTCCTCCCCAACCTCTGCAGACTGAGGAAGTGAGGGTCCTTTGCCATTTGGATTACAGCTGTGATACATGACCTTTAAGGCTCTAAATAGCTTTGGATTAAGATACCTGAAGCACGGTTTTATCCTATATCAACCCACCTGGATATTATGATTTTCAGAAGATGCATTTCTGTCCTCACACCATGTGAGCACACACCTAGAAAAGTATGACATATTACTATTTGTTGTCACTAGTTGTTGTTATTATTGTTTGCCTTCAAGTTGTTTTTGACTTATAGTGACCCTAAGTTGAACCTCACAGGGCTTTCTCAGTAAGATTTCTTCAGAGGATGTTTGCATTTGACTTCCTCGGAGGCTGAGAGAGTGTGACTTGCCCAAGATCACCCAGTGGGTTTCCATGGCCAAGCAGGGATTGAACCCTGGTCTCTAGAGTCATAAGAATTTATTACACAAGTCACATTCTCTCTGCAATCATGCTAGTAAGGGAACTGGATACATACTGGTTTTGAAGCATTCCCTCTCAGTTGTCCTCACAATTGTGCAAATGGGGCCTCACACTCTCTTCTGCACTCCTCTCTAATCCCACTTCCTTATACTATGCTCCCTTCACCAGGAGCCCTGGTGGTTCAGTGGTTCAGTGCCTGTACTGCAGCCACTCACTCATAAACCACAAGGTTGTGAGTTCAGTTCTAGCCAGGGGCTCAGGGTTGACTCAGCCTGGCATCCTTCCGAGGTTGCTAAAATGAGTACTGAGCTTGTTGGGGGCAATTGGCTTACACATTGTAAACTGCTTAGGGAGTGCTTAAGTGCACTGATAAGCTGTATAGAAATGTACTTGCAGTTGCTATTCAGGGGGGTATATTTTGATGGTTTTTAGGGTTTTTTTTAATGAGATATGCTAGTACAATTTTTAAAAGTAAAAAAAGAATAGAGTGTTTTTAGAAAGGGGGAAAACCATGCCTGGGAATAGTGAAGTTAAGGTGGGACAGGGGGAGAAGAGGGGATACTGACACCATGACTGCCAAATCCTGGAACTGTGACAAAAAGGATTTGTCACACCTGGGGACTAATGGGTTAGCTGCATGTTTGGGGAACTTATTGATGGGTTTCCCATTAAATACAAGATGCACAGCAACCACACTTGGATGGCAAGGCAGCAACGAGATGGAGACAGCATTGTGCAGTAAGAAAGCCAAAGCTGCCATTTTCAAACTTAAAAAGCAGCTTAAAAGCTTTGTGTGATAAAGTCCATAGTCAAACACTTGAACAATTACACCACACTGGCTCTCACCTGTAGCTTTCAGCTAATACAACTCCAATATCTCATCAAGGACCTACAGCCCACTCTAGACAATGATATTTCCCTCTCAAACACTTCATTGATCCCCAATCTATAACAGCAACCCACTAGCAACAACAAGGCACAAATGCAAACGCAGGGACCAGCTCCTGCAGCAAACCTCGATGTCAATGCTGTCCTCATATGTCCTCTGTCAACACCGTTAGAAGACCTAATCGTGGCATCCATAACATCAGGGGGTTCATTCTTCTGCTCATCTTCCAGTGCAGTACAAGCTATCATTTGACAGCAATGCCCTTTTGCCTCCTAATTGAGATGAACAAGACAGTCTCCCATGCTAAAGAATAAATGGACACAAATCTGACAAATCGCAGTATTTGAAAACCAGTAGGAGAGCAATTGAGCCTCTCAGGACATTCTGCTACTGCCCTTAAACTGGTCATTCCTAAGCAACATGAAACCACTTGAATCACAGTGCATCACAAAGTTCAGTTCTATTTCTTGCAGCTTGACATCAAAATAAAGGTGTTTAAAAAAAAACCATGCTCCATGTGTTAATTAGCTTGCTAAGAGCAGTGTCTCTGTTTTGTGAAAAGCTTTTAGAAATCGCTGCCTATGTTTTTTGCATTTTATCTTCTTCTGACCTCACTATTTTTCTGTCTCAGTCGCCCCTCATCATGGAGATATACATACATGTGGCTCGAGATTAGCAAGTCATACATTTGGCAAAGTGGACTGTAATCCAAGAAAACTGATGCTGATTTATAAGTCTTTGTAAGTCTTTAAATTGCCACAATGTTCTCCATGGCTTTTGTGTAATAGGTTCTTCAACCTGCCAGGATGATCACCAGCTGTTCTTTTTATTTGTTTTGACTCAGGCTGCTTTTCCCTCATTTTGTTATTTTATCTATTCTGTTTGAATTATTATTTTAATCAGGGGTGTAGTAATAGGGGTGACAAATGAGGATATTTTACCCCATGATCATTCTAGTGAATTTTTTCCCAGTTAAATCTGTTTTATACTGACTAATGAGTCAACTCTTCTGCCCACCTATTTTTGTCCCTGTTTACCCAATGACACTTGTCTCATTACATCCCTGGTTTTATTTGTATTTGAACTGGGTTTTGAAAATGATTTTGTATTGTAGTAAAGAATTTTGTTGTGACCCAGTTCGAGTCCCATGGGGGGGAATGGAGCTATAAATGAAATAAATCAGTAGGGGCTGGTTGCTCCAATGTCAGTAGGGTTGTGAATTGGCTCAGGGTTTTAGGTTGAACTTTAAAGATGTCTCCTTTAAAAAAGTTTATTACCTTGGATAGGTCCTTTAAAGATCAAATTTAAACCCAGAGTGGATTTATCACCCCACTGAAATTACAGTGAATAACCATCGCTGAAACAAATAATAAATGTGATTGCATTAGCCACTTAAGACATAAAGACAGAGGATGGATTGGAAGAAGGTGAAGATGAAGACAAGAAGAAGGTGGGTGAGTTAGCACAGAGTGTGAAGAGATCAACATTGCGGCAGGCATTGTCAGATTTGGAAAATAGGCTAAAATGTTCAGACTTTCAGATGTGTGCATCTGCAAAGTGAACTGATATCTGTAAAAGCTCTTGTTAAATAAATCAATTAGTCTCAAAGGTGCTGTTTCATTCCTTCATTGACTCCTCATTTCCATTTTAAATTAAAAACCTCAAATAAATTTGTATCCAGTTGGTTAAGATCAGTGATTATAAATGTTAATGCATGAATCCAATATTCTGTTTTCTATCTGCTATTAATTAATCTTTTCTAACCATTGCTTCTTCTTTCTCAATCCCTTGCCTGCCTTTCTTTCTTTCTTTCTTTCTTTCTTTCTTTCTTTCTTTTTGTCTTCATTCTATAAGGTTTTTTTGCTGAAGCTTGTGAAATGTCATGATAGTTGACATGTCACTTTCAAGCACTATGTTGCTTGTAGCATATTTTTGCAGCAGCAAGTAGTACTGAATCATCTAGGTGTACATGAAAAAATATGCTGAGCCCATGAAAACTTAGTGATAATATATTTGTTTTATATGTAATGTCACAGAACACTTCAGGGCAGGAACGAGGAATGTGTGTTGTTCCCACCAGCCCTTGCCATCACAGCCATGAGGGATTATGGGGCCTGCATGAGCCCAATAACATCAGGATGTCTACTCATGAACCCAGTAACATCAGGATGTCCACCCATTCTTCATTCCTCCTTTACAGATTTCAGAGATTCAAGGCAGGCTCAAGGCTATAGTTCAGGAAAAGAGTTGGATCTGTTTCCAGCTGACCTATGTGGTGAGCCACTAAATTGCACATGGCAGCTCTCTGCCCATTGGATCCTTTTCACAGAAAGGTGTACAAAACAGCTTCTTGTTCTAGCTCATTTCTGCTTAAGTGTCATTTTCTTCCTGATTTCTGATGTTTTCCATATCTTTGTTTTTTCTTCAGTCTTTCTAGCTTGCTCCTTGACTCTGCTTCCTTGAGTGTATCCAAACTGCACAACTATAGGAGCGTGGCATTGCTTTAACTGCCATGTCTTCATCTTATAGTATCTTGGGATTTGTAGTTTGGGGTGAGGTAGCTTGGAGAGAATTCCAAGTCCTTTCTTAAACTACAGATTCCAGAATTCCATCAGAAGGAGCTATGATAGTTAAAGTGGGTTCAAATTGCTTTAATTGTGCAATGTAGATACCCTCTTGACTTGCTCCTTGTGGTTGCCTCTTGATTTATATTTTAGCCCTAGATTGCTTGTTGATTCAAATATTGTCTTGCCCCATGGCTTCTGCTTCCTAACTAATCCCAAACAATAGAATGACCCTGATACTGTGTGATATAGCTGATGTATTGTACTACGTATACTATAATTTAAATTCTGTCTGTCTATCCCAGGGGTGGGCAACCTAAGGCCCGGGGTCTGGATGCGCCCCCCCGAGGCCTTTGGACCGGCCCCAGGCTGGTCCTGCTGATGCCGCCGCCGCCACCCGCCATGATGATATTGATTATTGTTGTTATTACTTGTTCTTGGGGTTTTCTTGGCAAAATCTCCACAGGGGTTTTGCCATGGCTTTTCTGGGGCTGAGAGAGTGTGCATGCATATTTTTTTAATTTTTTAAATTTTATTTATTTATTTATTGTTGGTGTGTGGATGATGAGTGTTGTAGTGATGCCCTTTGGCACCCAGCAGAGTCTACAGAGGGTTAACAGAATGAGTCTTTTGGCTTAGGCAACCGCCTGTGTCCAGCAATCCTGCTGCATTTAAAACTGCATACATTGCAACATGTATTCTGTGACTCAAGGCCCAGCTGCTTTCATATCAAACAAAATGGCCCTTAAGAGAGTTGATTGCAGCTTGAACAAAAAGAAAATTTTCACTGCATTGAACCCGCAGTATTCCCAGCATTCTCAGGCTTTGATTTTCTCTGCATCTTACTGTTTAAAGAGTGGAGTCCTCAGACAACCGTCTTTAAAGAGTTCTGCACTCTGCCATCAGGCAAAACAGCTTAGCAGTAAACTTTATTACTTACATCTGAAGATTTGAAGCCACCTCTGCTTTTCCCAGCAACCGCTGAAGCATGGTTTCCTTGTCCTGGCACAGCTGAAGTCGTTGCAGACTTGTCATCTGGACTTTTGGGCTCCTTCTGGACATTTGGCCTCTTTGTCCTCTGGCAGACCAGCCACATCTGGTAGACAAGCCTCTCTTTAGGCAAAAACAGTCTTAGCTGGCAGACTAGCCACAGATTGGCAAAACAAGCCTCTTCAGCCAGACTAGCCACAAACCGGCAAAAACAGTCTTAAATGGCAGACACAGCCATAACTGGCAAACTAGCCATAGACTGGGCCCATAACCCTTGTTGGTGTGTGGATGATGAGTGTTGTAGTGATGCCCTTTGGCACCCAGCAGAGTCTACAGGACAAGCTGGCTGCTGTGATCCACAGCCACTGTGTAGATTTGCCATCAACTGGCTCAGCTTCTCTTCTTCAGCAAAACTGTCTTCCTCAGTCAAGAAGACACATTGTAAAGTCCAAAAGCATAGCTTTATTAATGCATATAAAAAGTAAAAATAAGATAACTAAGTAAAATCCATTGTGATGAACTTGTCCAGTTCAGCCATAAAAGATTACATCCTTAACAATCCCAAAATCATTAGGATCCAACTTGTTACAGTTAAAACCACTGTTTTCAGCCACACACGCTCACATCTTGAACAATAAACAATTCTTAGACAAAGGATTTTCTAGGCCCTTCCCATACTCCACCTTTTAGGTGTTAACCTTATGTTAATTGGATAATGTCTGTGTGATGTCTATTAACCCAGCCTCTTGCTGTCCATCATCCACCACGTGACTCTCTTTCCCAAGCTAACGATGCTTATGTATAATTGTTATCACTTGTTAACCATAACAAAGTCTCTGTCCCAGACTTGTATCTTTGGGAAAATACATTGTTGATGTCTCTGTTACCACCTGGCGTTGATTCACCCTGTTTTTCAAAATGTTGTTTGTGCCTTGTCCAAAACCTGTTCTCAAGTGGAAAAATACAGACACACACACATCTTTACATTTCACCTTTGACTGTATATCCCATCCATATCCTAACATTTATTTATTTATTTATTTATTTTTGGTGCTTCGGCCCCCCCAATTGTCTGAGGGACAGTAACCTGGCCCCCGGCTCAAAAAGGTTGCCTACCCCTGGTTTATCTGTTATGCTAACTATGCCTAAATACCCTGAAGGAACCAGATCCCATCTGATCTTGAAAGCCATGTAGGGTCAGCCCTGATTAGTACTTGGATGGAAAACAACCAAGGAATATCAGGTGCTGTTGGTTATATTTCAGAGGAAAAAATGGCAAAACCACCTTGTGAGTATTCCTTGCTTAACAAAAACCTATGAAATTCACAGGGTCACCAATTTGTAATTGGTTGACCGACTGAACCCAAAGGGTGCTCAGCAATGGCTCCTCTGATGCCACAGGGTTCTGTCCTGGGCCCAGTGCAATTCAACAGCTTTATCCATGATTTAGATGAAGGAATAGAGGGCATGCTTCTCAAATTTGCAGATGATACCAAATTAGGAGAGGTAGCCAAATAAAAATAATTTCAAAACTCAAAAATAAAAATTTCAAAACTCAAGGCCAAAAAAACCTGAACCCTGAAGTAGATAAGCCAGTAAAATTTCTAAAAGGGTAACAATACCCCACTGAAAAGTGTGCAAATGCACAAAATAAAATAATATAATAATAGTAGTAATTAGTAAAAACTCAAAGCCAGATGCGTTTTGACTACAGTCTTCCTCAGTGGCCTGCAAGCATTCAAAATATATATATGTGTATATATATATATATATATATATATATATATATACCCCTTTGGAAATTTTACTGACTTATCTACTTCAGGGTTCAGATTTTTCTGGCCTTGAGTTTTGAAATTTTTATTATCATTATAATATTTATTTTTTTGCATTTGCATACTTTTCAATGGGGTATTTTTACCCTTTCAGAAATTTTATTGGCTTTTCTGCTCTAGGGTTTAGTTATTCCTTTATTTCTTCATATTATTGCCTTTTTGTAATTGGAAGTGGGATTATTTTATCCTTGGCTATTTTTTGGCAGAACCCTTCAGTTTGGTTTTTTGATCATATATCTTGGGTTTTCTGGCTTTAGGGACTTTTGTTGATTTGCTGAAACAATGTAGTTTGACAAGACTTTAACTGCATGGCTCCATCCTATGAACCCTGAGATTTGTAGTTTTGTGAGGCACCAGCACTCTTTGGCAGAGAAGGCTAAAGATCTTAGGGTTCCAAAGGATAGAGCTATAGCACTTAGGATGTTATCACACGGGGCCCAATCCAAACAAAATCCACACGAAATCCCGACCTAATACGTATTATTGGCCCGTGTTTTCACACGATGTCGCACAGAACACCGACAGAACCCCGACAGAAAGCGGAATGATCCGATATCTTTTGAATTTCGGTTTCTTCAGGAATTGCAATTGCGCGACGGGAATAATTTCGCATTTACCGTAGGTCTGATAACCAAATACGTATTGTGGCGCATTTCCCCACTGTTGCCATGGTTCCAGCGAGCATTCCTCTCTCTGCGCATGTGCAGGAGGCTCATTTCGGCTACATTTATGGTTTTTTCTCTCTTGTGTGTGGACGTTCGATACACTTACTGTAAATGTGCGATGAAGGTAATGACGTATGCGGAAACAAGGGCTATTTCCCGTTTATTTTCGGGATGCCTCATTTCCACTTTTATTTCCGCTTTCGGGCCCACGTGTGATAACGTCCTTTAAGTGGTGTCAAAATGCATTGTTTCTACAGCTGTAGATGCACCCTAGGACTTCTGGATACCAGCATTTGAATCTCTGCTCAACCATTGGGCAAGTCCCACTTTTTTAGCCAGTGGGAAACATCTTTTGAATATCATACCAACTCCCCTCTATGATGGGGTTTTCATTAAAGGCAAATAATAAAACCCGATAACAATGGCAAAACTCACAATTTCCCTTTAAAACAAGGGATACAGGGAATGTGCCTCTTCTGTTCAAGCTTAATTGTATTCCCAGAAGCCCTCCCAAAAGCAATTTATCTCAAAGGTAAGGTGTGCATCCCCAGCATGTCTTGTTTTAAAGGGAAATTTAGGGTTATACACCCACCTTCTTAGCAAATTAAGAATGATAGCAACACAATGGTAGCATGCACCGAGGTAGATTCAGGAAAGGCTGAAACAGCCCATAACAACAGAACTGTCCACACTTGATTCCTTTCAGATGTTGCTGAATGATGATCTCAACCCAACACCTCCCAGTTGTTGAGGGACTCCAATTCTCATCAGCCCTGGCCATCACCTACACTTTTTGGGCTAATGAGCATTGGAGTCCCTCAATAACTGGGAGGTGTTGGGTTGCCATTGGTCTGATCCAACACAAAAGACCTTATTATGGTCTGATTATGAAAGCTGACCAAAGATGAATCCTCTACTATCAACATCACTTTATCTTTGCATTAACATTCACAGAGAAGAGAAATATATCAAAATACAACAATATGAAGCTCACTTTTCTGAGTGCCAATCTTTATGTAGCTAAAATGTCACCATCTGTACACAAGAGGAAGGTGTTAGAAGATGTGGGGAATTTCCAAGATGTCCAAAGTAACCCCCCCAGCTGCCTAAAGAGGAAGCCCCATAGCAGCCATGGAATACTGATCACGAATTGAAACTGGGTGGGAGGAGATAAATGAGCAGAAGTCCCCTAGACTACAACATTTTGTTGCAGGTCTGAAATCTGAATCCTATTTCTAAGCTATGAAAAGCTATCACTTTTGTTAGCTGCAGCCTACAGACGTCAGATCCGAAAGAACCATTTTAATGAGAAATCTGAGCATAAATTACTTTGCCTCTGTAATGACTCTATTGGGGAAAGCTGTTCAATTTCTGTTATACATTTCATTAATAAACTATAACTTGTGGTAGGCCTATGTGGGGAGGATTAATGCCTTTCATGTTAGTCATTCTCTTTAGTCTGTGAACCTGCCATTACATGAAAAGGCTTTTGTGTGTGTTTCCCCCCTCCCTTTCTTTTTGTTCAAAAGATGAAAGCTGTTAAAATATGGAGAAAACACTGTCTGTTTAAAAATAGAACCTAGGCTGGTGCATTACATATATGCTTTATTTTGAAGCCTTTCCCTAAATTGATCAACAATTCAAGTGATTCTACCCCCTTCACCCAACAGTGATATGATTAAAGAAAGACCAATGGTATAACCCACCTTGACATACTCCTGTGTAAATCTTCTTGAATTATCATGGTGACAACTTGAGAAAGTTACTTTTTTGGATACTCTCCAAATCCCCCAGCTACCAAACCATACTGACTGGGAATTCTGAGAGTTATAGTCTCAAAAAAGTAATTTATTTGTATTCTGACCATGTTTTAATCTTTCCTTCATTCTAATAGGGCGTGTGCAGGGGAAGCTCAACATGAATTGCACCCCATTAAATAGATTGCACCTGTGTGGATTATGTACAATTTTGATGAATCCCAGAAAAACCCACAATGAAATAAAGGCACTGAGAAAGATTCAGAAGGCATATATCTGAGCATGGAAAGGATCTTGATTGCATGTTTGAACAGGCTACGGATCAATAACAAAAAGAAAAGAAGATTAAGGCAGCAACTGGGGAGTATTTTGTCTGAAGTCAGTGGAATTATGTTCTTTGTAAACATGCTATATGGAAGAAGAATGATGTTCAGATGTTAAGAGGCTATGAATTAAAGCCAAAAAGGAGATGATTTCTTTAATGAGGATATAAGTGGGACTGATGAGGCTCATTTTCAGGAAAGTATTTAAACAACAGGAGAATATTCCAGCTATAGAAGCACTTTGGCACTAGATCAAGTTGCTTTGAGAGTCTGTAGAACCATTCCTTCCTTCAATGGTTTCAAGGCAACTATTAGTTCCATGTGGACGGCCAGTGTGGAGTAGTGGTTTGAGCAGTGGACTAGGACTCTGGAAACCAGGGTTCAATTCCCAGCTCAACCATGGAAACCCACTGGGTGACCTTGAGTGAGTCACATTCTCTCAGCCTCAGAGGATGGCAATGGAACCCCCCCCCCCCCCGAAGAAACTTGTGAAGAAAACCCTGTGATAGGGTCTCTAGAAGTCGAAAATCACTTGAAGGCACACAACAACATTTGTTCCAGGGACACTCTGGGTCAGGAAAGGAGTAAAAGTTGAAATGGTAAACTACGGTAGATGCCAACATTTCCCCTACCCATTTTACAATTCAGGATTTGTAACCTTAAAATGAAAAGTCATTTAGGATTACTACTTGTACATAGTGGGGAATGAACAATGTGCAACCCTTGAAATGTTATGGGATTGAATCCTCCAGGATTCCTCACCATTAGTTAAGCTCCTAGGGCTGAGGAAGAGCATCTGCAGGACTGCACTTTCCCGCCAGAGGTGTAGCTGCTTACTGGCATGCTCTCCCTCCCTTTCTTTCCCACACATATGTCACTGCAAGAGGTTGGCTTTATAGCAATTGCAAAATTAGCATTTGTTTGTCTGTATTCTCCAGTCTTATATGTATAACATTTATTACTATGTCCTTGAATTTCTAGTTCCTCTTAGGGAACTTGAATGGTAGAGACACCTATAAATCTTTCGTGTGTGGATTTGTGTGGGAAGAAAAACATTAGCTGTTCAAGGGCAGACCATCTAGGTAAAATAAGTGGATTCTCTCTGTTATTGATTTCTCATTTCCAGTAATCCAGTAATGCAATGGTTTCCTCATCTGCAAAATGCAGTATGGATGGGTCACATTCTAATCTGGTCAGTCATCACCAAGAGTGCTGTATGAAGACTATTGTAACCATAAAGGTAATTACAGTATTACCCAGGTTTAAATTCCCACAGACTGTCCTTTTATTGATTAACCAGAGTGTCTAAAATTTCCTCTTTACTCCAAGGGCTTGGCACAGATTCTAACACAATGAAAGTGAAAAAATACAGAAAAGAACAAAGACTTTTGAAATCTCTGTAATCCTCCCCCCCCCCATCTGTACAACTGAGGAGATGGATGGATGGATAGATAGATAGATAGATAGATAGATCCTTAGTTCAGTCCTTGGCTTCTTCAGCTGGATGGAGGATGAAGGCTGAATGATGGAGGAAGCCCTCTGAATGGGACCTTGGAGGGCTGTTGCCAGTTAGAGAATAGTGGCCATGACCAGTAATCTCCCCCAGTATAATAGGATAAGACAAATGTGTCTCTATATATGTTCTTGGATTACATTATGCATCAGTCCAGGACAGCAGAACCAATGGTGAAGGATTTTGAGCTCCAACACATCAACATCTGGAGGACTATACTTGTCCATCTCTGTATAGTTGTAAACTGCTAAGACACCCCATAGCGTATGAAGCGGTATATAAATCAAGCTGCTGTAGTATAAGGGATAGTTTTATAAGTTCAATATTCCTAGATCATATCTAATCTATCCATTATTTGGGAGTTCACTTCAACATACTAATTACTTGACTACTGCAACTTCAGAAGATGTTGCTCAGGAGTCACTGGGACTAGAACCATGAGTCATTGTGCTTCTGGCTAATATGTGTTGAGTCATTCAGAATCTGACTTGGAATGTTCCTGGGATGGAAAGTAATCCTGTGTTCTGCATGATTTTGCCCATTATTGTTCACTAGTTACAAGGCTTGGCTGAGGACTGTGTGGTCCTCTAGATGTTGTTGGACTTTATCTTTCATCATCCTTTACCATTGGTTATTCTTTTTAGGACTTATGGTAATTGCAGTCCAACAACATATGGGGTGCACATGTTCCCTGTTCCTGGTATAAAAGGCTTTCAAGTCAGGATGGAACTTGAGCCAAGCAAAAGTGGAATCCAGATAATCCTAGCTCAATAGCTGCCTGCAGCCCAACACTTCTGAGTTCCATATAAAGTGTTCCACAGATGCTCATGTAAAGTATTCACTATTGTTCAAACATCAGAGAGCTTTCCTCTAATATGGCTTCTGTTTCAAACATATCACTGTTGGTGTTCGTAGCTAATACATTCATCTTTGACTCAGCAGTGGTATAATGCTGATCAATGTTTGCACTTATTGGAATAATCTCTAAAATCACCCAAGTAAGAATACTGTATAAGTCTCTGGAAGATGCTCATGGTTGGTTTGGGTGGATTTCCATAGTAAAACAGCCACACAGTTGTAGAGTGGTCATCATGTCTTCATTACAGAGAGTGTTGCATGAACTGAATTTTCATTGATGCTGATCACTAGAACAAAGTGAAGGAATCAGACTCACAGATATGTAGGGGGGTTGCAGACTGCCAGAAATAGTGTGAATTGAGTCCACTTTTAGGGTTAGGGTTAGGGAGTCATGGGAACTGTATTTTATTGTGGCACCAGAGTTCTCTGACAGAGAAGGCTCAATGTCTCAGGAAAAAAAAAAAATTCCCATGATTCCCGAGCACTAACCCTAACCTAAAAGTGGACTCAATTTGCACTATTTCTGGCAGTCTGCAACCCCCCGTAGTCTTCCCAACCCACATAAAACACCTGATTTTTGGAAGCTCTGGCTTCATTCCAAGTGGCAGTCCCAGCTAGAGTAGGTGCACTGAATCAATTGCTGAATTGTTTGTGGATGCTGATTCAATTGGTCTGCTTTCGTTAGGACTACTAACTGGATTCAAGCTTCTAGTTTTTACTCTATATTATATAAGAAAACAGCCTTTCCAATTCTTTTTCATGACTCAAAGGGCTTCCTATTTGTTGAGCATCTACGCCAACATTTCCCTTAGCTTCTTTTTCCAGATGTGTTGACCATCCAGCCTCTGTTTAAAAACCTCCAAAGAAGGAGACTCCACCACTGTCCAAGGGAGTGTGTTCCACTGTCAAACAGCCCTTACTGTCAGGAATTATACTTCCCAGCCTCTCCAGCCTCATGACTCAGAAGTCTAACACATCTGGAGGGCACCAAGTATGGGGATGGTATTCTAGAAAAAATCCGCAACTGTAAGCTGGAAACGATGGACTAGCCCTTCTTATGCATGTCACAGAAACATCTGACTATCCACTGGGTGCTGGACTGTTAGATGGACCTTTGGCTCAAAGAACAGAAAATGTTCTAAAACAGTAGTACTCAACCTTTGGTCCTTCAGATGTTTTGCCATTCACCTTTCAGACACCCCAGACAGCACATAGGGCATTGGATTTTGGGGAATTGCAGTCTGGAGGACTAAAGGTTTGAAATCAGTGTAGAATTCAGAATAGTCCTTGTGTTCCTAAAGTACATCAGGAGGAAGCAGTTGGATCAGCCTTCTCCACCCAACAGTTCAATACTTCATTTTCTTTTCAGGATTTGACATGCCAGGATATCTCTTTGGGGGGGGGCTGTCTGGGGGAACTCAGAATAATTGCACCTTTCTAACACAGTAACAACATACGATATGTAGATAGCACAATACTACTAGCAGAAATCAACAAAGACCTGGAACAATTGCTGAAGAAGGTCAAGGAAGAAAATGAAAATAATGACCATGGAAGATCCTACAAGAATTCATCTTAGATAACAAGAAAATAGAAATAGCCAAAGAGTTCCACATCTTGGAACAAACATTGATCAGAACCGAGACTGCAGTCAAGAATTTAGAAGAAGAGAAGGACAGCTATGAAAGAAATGGACAACATCCTAAAGTGTAAAGGTATAACTCTGAACACTAAAGTGAGGATCATCCAAGCCATGTATCTGTACATGTATTCCCCATCACCATGTACAGATGGGAGACCTGAACAGTGAAAAAAGCTGACAGAAAGAAAATAAACTCATTTCAGATGTGGTTCTGGAGAAAAGTGCTAAGGATACCGTGGACAGCCAAGTGTTGTAGAACAAATAGTTTCTAGAACAGATCAAGCCCCAATTCTCCCAGGAAGCCAGGATGACTAAATTGAGGCTGATATACTTTGGCCATTTCACAAGAAGGGATGACTCATTGGAAAAAAACAAAAATGCTAGGAAAGGTAGAGGGCAGTATAAAGAGAGGAAGACCACATGCCATATGGTTGGATTCAATCAGCATGGCCACAGGTCTGATCCTGCAAGACCTGAGCAGAGCAGTGGAGGACAGGGGATGAGAAGAATGTTTATTGATAATGCCCTTTTACACCAAAGGGTGGAACATCAGACATATATAATAAAAATCAAAGAATAAAACACAGTCCTATAAAATGTTACAATACTAAAATAATATACTAAAAATGAACTCCTCATCAGTCGCTACTCATCTTGGCCATCTTAGGCACACTCAGAAACTTAATCCAACAAATCAAAGAGAAAGGTCTTCAACCCTTTACAGGAGTGGGCAAGATCCTTCTCCAGCTGGAGGTGCAAAGAAAGACTGTTCTACAAATGCGGAGCCAGATCCTGAAAGGCTTACAGCTTTGACAGAGCCCTGCATGTTGGTGGAACCACTAATTGTCCTTTATCTTTAGATCTTAAATTTCTAGATGGTACATACCATGCTAGCCCAACTGCCAAATACCGGGGTAGGTTAAAGTATTTAAGAGGGCCTTAAATACTAGAATCCAAAACTTATACCATACTAGCAGAACTGCCAGATACTGCCAGATACTGGGAGAGGTTAAAGGACAGGGTCTTCAATACCAGGACCAAAAGCTTGTAATGAACACTGGCCCAAACTGGTAGCCAGTGGAGGTATCTATGAGGAGAAGAGACATGTGAGGGCTTTGGAGAGGTCTCATCCAAGAAATTGCCATGAGTCAGATCCACTGAAGGGGGTTAACAACAACACAGGAGTGTGGCACATGGGGGTGGAACATGTGGCCCTCCAGATGCTGTCAGAGTGCAGCCCCAGTGTTGCTAAAGGAGAGGGACACTGGTAGTCCAACAACATCTGGAGGGGCACATGTTCCACTCCCTTCCATGCTTTAGAAATTGCAACCTTGTTCCCCCTTTCCACCCTCACAGTTGAGAAATCAGAAGAAGATTAGGAATGGGAATGGGAAGGGCAGCTATGAGAGAACTAGACAAAATCCTAAAGTGTAAAGGTATTTTTTTTAATTGTTTGAATTTGTAGTTTTAATCTTCATTTGATTTAATACTGTTTTAAGGGGGGGGAGGGATTGTATTTTGGGATATATTGTATGGTTTTATTGTTGTAAACTGCCCTGATTGGGTCCCCAAAGGGCGGGATATAAATACATTTTATTATTATTATTATTATTATTATTATTATTATTATTATTATTAAAGTTAGAATCGTTCAAGCCATTTCTTCCCTATTACCATGTATGGGTGTGAAAGCTGGACAGTGAAGAAAGTAGATAGAAAGAAAACTAATTCATTTGAGATGTGCTGAAGAAGCTCAAAAGACAAACAGATTGATCCTAGAACAAATCAAGCCTGAACTCTCCCTGGAAGCCAAGATGACAAAACTGAGGCTGTCATATTTTGGACACATTGTGAGAAGGCACAACTTATTAGAAAAGACAATGAGAGACTTAGGGAGCTAGGTATGCTTAGCCTGGAGAAGAGATGGTTAAAAGGTGATATGATAGCCCTGTTTAAATATTTGAAGGGATGTTATATAGAGGATGGAGCTAGCTTATTTTCTGTGGCTCCAGAGACTAGGACCTGGAGCAATGGATTCAAACTAGAGGAAAAGGGATTCCACTTCAAGATTGGGGAGAACTTTCTGACATTAAGAGCTGTTTGACAGGGAAACACACTCCCTTGATGTGCAGTGGAGTCTCCTTTGGAAGTTTGTGATTGTGAGTTCCTGCATGGCAGAATGTGGTTGGACTGGATGGCCTTTGAGGTCGCTTCTATGATTTTATGGGAGCTGTGGGGAAGTAGAAAGAGAGGAAGACCACATGCCAGATGTAGAGAGATCTTGCAGCACCTTCAAGACTAACTGAAAGAAAGAAGTTGGCAGCATGAGCTTCAATCTACTTCCTCAGGTGCATGTAGTAAAGTGAAGTCTAGGAAATCTCATGCTGCCAACTTCTTTGCAGTTAGTCTTGAATGTGCTACAAGATTTCTCTACCTACTGATTCTACAGACTAACAAGGCTATAGCTTATAGAGAGATCTTGTAGCACCTTTGAGACTAACTGCAAGAAAGAAGTTGGCAGCATGAGCTTTCCTAGACTTCAATCTACTTCCTCAGATGCCTTTGGACCATAGACTTAAGTGTATGAAAGCTCATGCTGCCAACTTCTTTCTTGTAGTTAATCTCAAAGGTGCTACAAGATCTCTCTACCTACTGGTTCTACAGACTAACACAGCTATAGCTTGTAGAGAGATCTTGTAGCACCTCAGTAGACTTCAGTCTACTTCCTCAGATGCATTTGGACCATAGACTTAAGTGTATGAAAGCTCATGCTGCCAACTTTTTTCTTGCAGTTAGTCTCGAAGGTGCTACAAGATCTCTCTACAAGCTATAGCTGTGTTAGTCTGTAGAACCAGTAGGTAGAGAGATCTTGTAGCACCTTTGAGATTAACTACAAGAAAGAAGTTGGCAGCATGAGCTTTCATACACTTAAGTCTATGGTCCAAAGGCATCTGAGGAAGTAGATTGAAGTCTAGGAAAGCTCATGCTGCCAACTTCTTTCTTGCAGTTAGTCTCGAATGTGCTACAAGATGTCTCTACCTACTGGTCCTACATAGCTTTGAATTCTACCCCATGCCAGATGGCTAGAGGCAGTCCGGGAGACCAGGGGCCTGATCCTCCAGGGCTTGAGGGGAGCAGTGGAGGACAGGGGTTTTTGGAGCTGTCTCATTCCCAGGGTAGCCATGAGTGGAGGTTCTCCCCAGAGAGGGCTGGGCTTTGGGGGTGCTAAAGGGACGGATGGCAAGCGCTTCAGCACTCGGAGGAGTGGACAGCTCCCGGACGGGAAGCCCCTTGAGCCCCAGGGGAAGGGGGACTGCTGGGGCTGGAAGCGACAAGAAGTCCAGGTCAAGGCTGGGGATGGAGGGGCAGAGTGATCATGGAATCACAGAATTGGAAGAGATCGATCCCCAAGGGCCATCCAATCCATCCCCATTCTGCCATGCAGGAACTCGCAGTCAAAGCACCCCCTGTGACAGATGACCATCCAGCCTCTCTTTAAAGTCTCACCAAAGAAGGAGACTCCACCACTCTCCGAGGGAGTGTGTTCAGCTGTCCCTCACTACAGAGGAGGACGAGGCACCGCAAAATGGAGGATATTCCAAAAAGAATGGAGGACATGAGAAACCATGACAAAGCTCGAGACGCTCCCAGAGATATAAATCCATGTTTCTTCGTCATGCTCCAGATGGAGTCATAGAACCTCAGGGTTGAAAGAGACCTCAAGGGCCATCTAGTCCAAACCCCATTCTGCCATGCAGGAACTCATAAACAAAGTACCCCCTGTGACAGATGGCCATCCAGCCTCTGTTTAAAAACCTCTCAAGAAGGAGCTTCTACATACTCAAGAGGCAGCCTATTCCACTGTCCAACAGCTCTTACTGTCACGAAGTTCTTCCCAGTCTTGAGCTGGAATCTCTTTTCCTACAGCTTCCATCCATTGCTCCACTGTCCTGTTCTCTGGAGCAGCAGAAAACAAGCTTGCTCCCTCCTCAATATGACATCCCTTCCAATACTGAGACAGGGCTGTTCCAGGAGGACACTTGGGAATGCCTGTTGGACAGAAGGTTGGAATGGAGGACCTGTCCTGGAAAAGGAGGATGTGTCTAGTCACCCTGGGGAGGGGGGGGGAGAGATCCAGCCAAACAGCCAGCAAGGGGACTTCAAGGTTATGGGATGTCCTTAGATCCGGATGGGAGTTGGAAAATGAGGGGAGGCAGGTCCCAGGTTCTGAAATCCTGGACCAGAAGTCCGGTTTGAGCCCACTTTCAGTGCCTTGGCTCAAGGCTCTGGAATTCTGGGAATGGTCGTTTGTGTGTGTGGATTTTGCCTAGGAGTCCATGGAGAGACCACTGGGGTATTATAATGGTTGGCGCCTTGGGTTGCCACTCTGCAAACCAGGGGTTCCAGTCCCAGCTCAGCCACGGTTGACCTTGGGTGGGTCACACTGTCTCAGCCTCAGAGGAGGGCCATGTCAAACCTTCCTTCCTCTGAAGGAGCTTGCCAAGAAGACCTCACCGTAGGACCCTATCCTGGGGGTTTCTTGGCCAGTCCCTTCAGAAGGGGTTTAGGGTTGCCATGAGTTGGAAAGGACTTGAGCTTAGGCACACCACCATCACCACCACAGCAATGGAGAGACCAGCCCACTCCAGCAACGACCATTCCCAGAATTCCAGAGCCTTGAGCCAGGGCACTGAAAGTGGGCTCAAACCGGATTATATCTCCAGTGTGGATGCATCCTGGGAGGCACAACCTCTATATTTGGGTGTCTGGAGCCCAAGTGATGGGTGTGAAGGAGGGAGTGGGAGGGAAGGTTTCCTTTTGGATGACTGCACAGTGATAACACACAGACACACAGACACACACAGATCTGCACCGCTGGAAGCTGGGCAAGCCCTTGAAGCAGCTGCCTTTCCCTTCTTCCTCTTCCTCTTCCTCTTCCTCCTCCCTGGATGGCAGTGTGTGGATCTCAGGGCAACAGCCGAGGAGGTAAGAATAATCTGCAGCTTTGGGGCTTTCGAGGCTGAACGAGAGAGCATTGGATCTCTGATCCGTATTGCAGCGGATTAGAGCAGGCACCCTGCTCTCCTTTCCTTTCCTTTTCCCCCTCTTCCCTCCCTCCTAATGCAAAATCAATAACAACAGCCACAACAGGAGGAGAGGTGCAGCAGCTCCAGGAATGGCATCGCCATCCAGACCAGGTCTCCTCGGGAGTCAGCCCCGTTAAGTCCAAGGAGGACTATTACTCCCAGGCAAGTCCAATCTCTAAGGCTGGGAGAGGGAGGCGAGAAGGGAAAGGAGGAGAGGAAAGCAGGGAGGCAGAGGAGCCCCAAGGGACCTCCCCCCCCCCAGATCTGCCAGGATCTCCATCCCCAGGTCCTTCTCTGGAGGTCCAACATGAAGGTCTGGGATGGCAAGAGCCTCCTCCATCCAGGAGAGTTTGGGTCTGCCACTGTGGGCACCGCTGAGCTGGGAAGTGAAAGGTGTGTGTGTGTTTGTGTGTGTGTGGATTTTGCCTAGGAGTCCATGGAGAGACCACTGGGGTATTATAATGGTTGGCGCCTTGGGTTGCCACTCTGCAGACCAGGGGTTCCAGTCCCAGCTCAGCCCTGGTTGACCTTGGGTGGGTCACACTCTCTCAGCCTCAGAGGAGGGCCATGTCAAATCTTCCTTCCTCTGAAGGAGCTTGTCAAGAAGACCTCACCGTAGGACCCTATCCTGGAGGTTTCTTGGCCAGTCCCTTCAGAAGGGGTTTAGGGTTGCCATGAGTTGGAAAGGACTTGAACTTAGGCACACCACCATCACCACCACAGCAATGGAGAGAACAGCCTCCAGCAAGCCAAAGGGAGAAGGATGAAGAGCCACTGGAGAGCAGGAGCTGGGAGAAGGAGGAGAAGGAGAAGGAGAAGGCTTTCTTTCCCAGCAGGAGGAGGAGAGGACAGAGGGATCCCTGGGGGCTTCTTGAGTGCCAGGGGAAATCGGAGCACAGCTGAAGGCATCCCACTGACCCTTCATCTCTTCTGCCTCTCTTTCTCCCCTCTGCAGGAATGTGATCCGCTATGCTCCTGCTCAGGTTCCTCAACGTGGTGGCCCCTGCCTACTTCTTGTCCATCTCCTTAGTGACCTTTGGCCTCCAGCTCTTTCTTTTCATCCCCAGCATGTTCCAAGACCCCTCGGCTGCCCCGCTTTGCCCCTCTGCCCTTCTCCATGGGGCCCTCTTCCTCTTCTTCTCGGCCAACGCTGTGGGCAACTACATCCTGGTGATACAGAACTCCCCTGAGGACCTGGGCACCAAGGAGGACCAGAGCTTGGCCTCTGGAGGAGCAGGTGAAGGAGCCAAAGTGGTGCCCCCTGGGCAGGAAGAGGATGGGAATGGGCAACCCAGCACGGTCTTGCCTGGCACTCACTTCTGCAGACTATGCGCCAGAGTCACCCAAAGGCATGACCACCATTGTTTCTTCACAGGGAACTGCATTGGGAGTGGGAACATGAGAAACTTTGTCATGTTCTGCCTGTACACTTCTTTGGCTTGTCTCGATTCCCTGGTGGCCGGGGTGGCTTATATTTCTGTGGTGCTCTCCACCTCCTTTGCCAGCCCACTGGCTTTCCTCACCCTTCTGCCTCACTCCATCACCCAGTTCTTCTCAGGTAAGTATCTGCTATCTAACTGAAGGAGCATCCTGGCTTCCTCTCTTTGGTCTACCTTTCCCTCCCACACTCTCCTTCAGAAATTATCCTTCTCCATGATTTCTTCTTCTTCTCCCACTATTTGAAGTGCTGGAGGATGGATGTCAACTATGTGAACTCCTACCTTTTTTCATTAATCTCTTGCTATAACTGTTGGGGTCCAGGGGCAGTTAATAGCTTCCATATCAGCGAGGCCATAAATCTGCTCTAGATTTTAATATGAACTTGAAAGGAACTATTCAAAGTACTCAATCCCATTTGTCAAATAGGATCAGCACCTGGGGAATGCACCTTTAAAGTTCAGTCTAAAATCTAGAATAGATTCATCACCCACTAACATGGCAGGCACCAGTCAGAACTGGCTGGAACTGCTTATTTTGAGAGCTATTTCCTGGGTAACTAAAAGAGGAAGAATGATAATATTTGGGGCTTTCTATAAGGGGAAAAGAATAAAGCAGGCTCAATAGAGATATTTAAAGTTATGGGGAAGAGAGTGGACATGGAGCCATTTCTCTCTTCCCCACCCTTCTTAGAATTTGAGGACCTATGGGCCTAAATCCCATTGTTAGTGCCAGCTAGAGTAGATCCATCGAACCAACTGGATTTACTTATGTGTTGATTCAACATTCAGAAAAAAGGATCTAGTGGGTCTACTCTAGTTGGGACTAATGGACAGAATTCCAGCCAAGGTCAGTTCAGGACAAAGGAAAAGATATATCTTTTTATACAGTGCATAGTCAAACTGTGGCATTCAGCTTGCAAGATTTGCAAGATTTACTGAAAAACAAGACTTGATACAGTTAGTAGCCATCACTGCTAGTTTTAGGAATGGCCACTAACTTGGATGGTTTTGAAACGGCAAATTCATGAATCATATGGCCATCCAGTGGTTTGTTGTCATGCTGGACTTATGCTACCTGCAGTTTCAGGAGCTGTATGCCTCTGAATGCTGGTTGCCAGGAACTGATAACAGGAGTCTGTTCTAGTGTTCCTGTTCTACTTGTGGGTTTTCCTTAGGAATCCTGCCAGTACCTGCTGGAAACAGAGTGCTGGACTAGATAAGTCTGATCCAGCATGACTATTATGTTTTCAGGATACTGGACAAAAATCATCCTGAAAGAGAGATTAGGGCTGACTTCAGGTTACAGCCAACTTTATGTATAATTTATTAGATTCTAAGAAAAGCACCCACCAGTTCTGAAGGGTGAGTCAATGAGAACCAGCCCAAGGCCATTGTCTGCTTGCAAGGTTTAGTGCACATGGAAAGATAGTGGAATGTTTGCATTATTATAGCAACCTACAGAGTTGTTGGTGGAACTGCTTGTAAAGAAGGCTCCTTTCCGCAGCTGACTTGGGACATCATAAAAGGACAGTTGAACTGGGATATCATGAAAAGATAGCTATCTTTGTTGTATTTTTACTGTTAAGGAAACAGAGTGCTGGTGGAATTTTCTACCTCAGGGGCCAAAATAGCCTGACCAGCCTTTTCACCTTGAGTGTGTGTGTGTGTGTATATTTGTTTTTGCCACTGCAGACAGCAGAATGCCTCCAGACAGCCCTGACCATAGTTATCTGCTGATGGTTACTCTGACATTGCCTCTCTTCTTGCGGCAAGCACAGCAACTAGATATGTAAAAGATCAGCATCAGCACAAGAAAACAGACATTTCAAACTTCTTGTAGGCTACAGTCTTACATTTACTGTTTATAGAGAAAGTCCAACTGAACATAGCTATACTTATGTCTGAGGAAACATCTATAAGATTATGCTTAGCCTGCTATTATATATGCATTTTCTAAAAATCCCACTGAGCTCAATGGGACTTATCACTAGGTCAGACATGCATAGGATTTGCACTGTGAATATTTGGTAGCAGAGGAAGACAAGAATCAGAATTAATGTGGTGCTATATAACCCTTGCAAATGCTCTCCTGATTGAACGCAACAAAAATTCAAATCCTCACCTTTCTGGGCAGGCTTAAATTGGCCTTGTTATTGTGTTGTTCTTCCTCTGCTCTAAACTTATTGCTATTCCTCCTACCACCATGCCCTTCTATCTGTGTTGGGTTTCTGGTTTCAGTTTACATGTTTTCCAATTAGTCACACCCCGGCTCTCAGTATCAAAATTCAAGAACTAAGCAAAAGATGGTTAAGGTGAGGGACAGCACAGAATATTTATGCTGTGCTTCATTTTTGAAAAGATCTGCATAAAATAAGATTTCCCACACCAAACAGGCTTGATTGTGTTGAATTTCTCTAGCTTACTGACTACTGCTTTTAGCACTGTACAAACAAGGAAGGATTGGGGAAAGGTCATTGGACTGATAATATTGTCTTCAAGATTATCCATGATATTGTTGACTCTAGTTTGTGTTCATAATTACTCTTTATTGTTTGTAGCAACTAAGTCTAAATGATCCCAGCTTGATTGTTAGAGAATATGGTAACTGTACAGGGCAGATAAGCACTCAAACATCAGTTTACTGACACACTTGTATAAAGACAGCCCCTCTTTGCGATACTAAACTATGTACAATGTTAGTGCTGTTCAGACCAACTACCTAAATCTAATTGCTAGTTTCCAACCAGAGTAAACTCACTGAATCAGTGGGATTTACATAAGAGTCAACTGCAGCTATTCATTTAATGGGTCTCCACTAGTTGGGACTAGTATTGGATTTAGACCACTGGAATCAAGAGGATTTAAACTAGTCTGACTAATAAGTACCATTCATTTCAATGGTCTACTGGAGGTCGGACTATTGAACTTAGCTCACTGTCCTGTTTCCTCAAAGGAAGGGCTGCACCTACATTGTAGAATTATGCAGTTTGACACTGCTCTAACTACTATGGCTCAATGCATTCTGGGATCTGTAGTTTTGTGAGATATTTAGCCTTACATGTCAGAGAACTGTGGTGCTACAACAAACTACAAATCCCAGGATTCCATCACATTGAGCCATGGCAATAAAAGCAGTGTCAAACTGCATTAATTCTACAGTGTAGATGCTGAAAGACACATGGAATGAAGAGCCATATAAAGATGAACCCCAAATTCTAAAAAGTGAGGTGGAAACTGCAATAAGAGAAATAGTGAAAAACAAATCACCTGGAACAGATGATATTCCAATTGAACTGCTGCAATCCACATTGACAGAGTCAACTCTAGTGCTAAACAACATATGTCAACAGATATGGAAAACAAAACAATGGCTAACAGATTGGAAGCAATCAATATACATCCCCATCCATAAAAAGAGAGACACAAGAGACTGTAGCAACTATAGGATCATAGCACTGATCTCCCATGCAAGCAATACCATGCTCAAAATTCTGCAATATAGACTCCAACCATACATGGAGAGAGAAATCCCAGAGGTTCAAGCAGGATTCAGAAAAGGAAGAAGTATTAGGGACCACATTGCAAACATATGATGGCTAATGGAGTGCACCAGAGAATTCCAAAAGAAAATTAGCATGTGCTTTATAGCAAGGCCTTTGACTGCATAGATCATAAAAGGCTATGGAACGCCCTTAAAGACATGGGAGTGCCAACACAGCTGATAGTCCTGATGAGGAATCTGTACTCAGGACAAGAGGCCACTTTCAGAACACAGAGAAACAGAATGGTTCCCAATTGGCAAAGGAGTCAGACAAGGCTGCATCCTTTCACCCAATCTGTTCAACTTGTATGCAGAACAGGGTTGGACACAGAAGAAGAAGGAGTCAAAATAAGAGGAAGGAATATCAACAACCTAAGATATGCAGATGAAACCATAGTATTAGCAGAAACCTCCCAGACCTGGAACACCTACTAAGGAAGATCAAAGAAGAAAGTGCCAAGTAGGTTTAATGTTGATAATAAAGAAAATAAAAATAATGACCACAGAGGATATTCACAAGCTCAACCTAGACAATGAAGAATAGAAATAGTAAAATAATTCCCATGGGATCAAACATTGATAGAAATGGGGACTGCAGTCAGGAAATCAGAAGAAGATTAAGAATGGGGAAGGTGGCTATGAAAGACCTAGAAAAGATTCTAAAATGCAAAAGATATTCAACTCAGCACAAAAGTTAGAATCATACAAGCTGTTGTATTCCCTATTACTATGTATGGATGTGAGAGCTGTATAGTTAAGAAAGATGATAGGAAGAAAATCAATTCGTTTGAGATGTGGTGCTGAAGAAGAGTGCTGAGGATCCCACAGACAGCCAAAAGGACAGCCAAATGGATCCTAGAGCAGATCAAGCTGGAAACCTCCCTGAAAGCCAAGGTGACCAAACTGACTCTGTCGTACCTTCATGAGAAGGAAAGACTCTGGAAAAAACAATAATGCTTGGAAAGGTGGGGGGAAGTAAGAAGAGAGGAAGACCACATGCTAGATGGATGGACGCTATTGAGGTCACAGGTATGGGGTTGCAGGAATTAAGCAGAGCAGTGGAGGACAGGGAATCTTGGAAATGTCTCATCCATAGGGTCTCCATGAGTCGAGATCGACTCGAGGGCAGTTAACAACAAAGATGCAGCCTGCAAGCCCATTCAGAGTACATGATTATAGTGCTATTCTGTTTAACTGCCACAATTCCATCCTGTGGAATTGTGTGGTTTGTAGTTTGGGGAGACACTGGAACTCTCTGGCTGAGAACTCCTAATGCTCATCTCTACACTGCAGATCCCATGGTTCTATGAGATGGAACCATGCAGCTAAAGTAGAATCACAGTGCTATAATTGTATAGTGTGAATGGCCCCTGGGTTGCATTTTGTGTGTGTGTGTGTTGGGGGGGGGGATTAAAGCATTTGAATCTATGAGCATGCCAGGTTTCTTCTTATTTCTGGACTTTGCTCAGAATTATAAGGTGGAAAGTATGAGGACAAATAAAGTTCATCCTGTCGGGGATCTTAGGTATGATTCCTTGATTTCTTAGTTCATTCTTTGTCAATCCTCTTAGACTGCCTCTACGTGGATGTACTATTGCTCTACATTAACCCTATTATTATGGGAATTCTCATTTTTAATTAGGAATCTGAGCAAGCTACTTGCATGATTAAAGAGGCTGCTGCAATTTAAAACAAAGATGTATCACCCCCAAGTGTCTAATAAAATGAAGAAGTGTATAAAACTATGGATGGCATGGCAAAAGTAGGGAGAAGTTTTTCTCTCAGTTTTTCTCTTAGAACACTAGAGCCTGTGATCATCTGTTGAAAATGAACTGTAGGAAGTTCAGAGAAGATAAAAGGAAGCATTTCTTCATACTGTGCATATTTGAAATGTGGGATTCAATACCACCAGAAATAGTGATGACTGTCAATGTGGACAGTTTTGAATAGAGATTAAAAAGTTAACAGAGAATAAGGCGTATTATTTTAAATGGTTTAAACTGATTTACTCAAGATCATCCAGAGTGTTTCCATGGCTGACTAAGGATTCGAACCCTGGTCTGTCGGAATCCTAGTCCAACACTCACACCACTAGTAGTTTGAGCCTTGGACTAGGATTCTGGGAGACCAGGGTTTGAATCCTCAATTGGCCATGGAAACCCTCTGGGTGATCTTGGGCAAGTCACACTCTTTAAGTCCAAGAGGAAGTCTATGGCAAACCTTTAAATAAATATCACCAAGGAAACTCTATCATATGGCACCATCATGCAGAGCTGACTTCAAGGCACATAATGATAATGTCAACAAGGCTATCTGTATCTAATAGTCATGATTGTTTGTATGTATGTTCATTTCTTTTTAAATTATTAATGTCCTGCCCTTTACCATGAACTTTCAGGACAGCGTACCAATAAGGTCAGTTTAAACCATTCAAAATAATGAAGAATTTAAAACAGTAAATATAATTGAAAGAGACTAAAAGCATGTTAACAATGTCACATGCTAAGACAGCTCAAAACAGTTTATAACCATGTACCGTGATGACTGTCTAGTACAGTCAAACCTCCAGTATCAGAGACTGCATGGGTCTGTATACTAGCTGTTGGGAAGCAGAACATAAGGTTGATACTGCATTTATGGCCTGCTTATAGACCTCCCCTAGGCATCTGACTGGCTGCTGTGGGATGCTGGACTAGTTTGGCCCTTGGTCCGGTGTTCTCATGTTCTTAAGGGTCTGAAGAGAGCAAAAGCTGTTTCAGCCATGGACCAGTATCTGCTCTTTTTTCTGCAGCATCTTCTCCTACATATCTCAGACAGGGAATAGTCTGAAGCAGAAAGATAAGGAAGCATTTCATCTTGTTTTGGTGTATCTATCATAGAGTAATCTTCATCAACTGATGAGTTAAAGTTATGGACTGAGGATTTACCATTTATGTAGACTGGACTGGATTTCAAATCTAGGCTTGTATACAAAACCATCATCATCATCATCATTATCATCACCACCAACACCACCACAATGATTCAGCATTTCTGTCATGACCTGATAACAACAATAGCGCCATTATTGTCATGAAACCATCTCATGTCTCTTTGGAAGCAAAATAAATTCAGGTGCTAAAACACGGGGGAGCTCTGTAGCTTGCCTCATCCCCAGCTTTTGCAAACTTTGCTCAGAATGATTCATCAAAACAACAATTTCAGCTGTTTGTTTGCTTACTTCAAGAAACCGCATACATTTTTAAAGTAGGTGGCTGGAGGAGATTTATACTTTAAAGAGGAAGCAAAGAAATTGGTTATTCTCCCCCTCAGCAAGCATTAAAAACATGACCCCACATGGAGCTCGCAGCCTTTTCTTGGGAAATGTCTCTGCACATCTCCCACTGGAGTTTGAGCCCTGAAAGGAGATTGCACAGGCTTCCAATTAATGTTTGTCTCCAGACCCCCTATCTATGATTTTAAACCTTTCTCACCCAGGAGAGAAATTATACATGCCTGTTTTTGCCTTCTGAAAGGAGCTCGGTCTGTCTTTTGCTATTTTGTGTTCATGGTGCCGTCTGAAATGAATGGGACCTGACAAGGATCAAAGGATGACACTGCACTTAGAAGGCAGTGTTGAACGGATCCCCTTAACACCTTTTTTCAAGTTTACAGGAGAATATTGGAATAACCAGCTGGCACAGTGTTCATATAGTATAGTATAACAAGCTGTCATTTGCTACTGTAAGAAGTAGGAATTGAGATTCTCTCATTCTCTTTCTCTCAGTCTGTCTTTTGTGACACTGAGACTCAGGGTCATTCAGCAGATTCAGGGCAAAGTACATATTAGAAAAGAAAGTAGTTCTTCCCACAACATATGCCTGTCTTATGGAATTTGCTATGACTTAAATACACTTTTTTTTTTTAAAAAAAAGGATAAATTCATGGAGAATCAATCTATTAGCCATGTAAACAAAATAGGACAGAACCTACCATTAGGCAGAGTGAGCCAGTCACCTCAGGGAGAAATAGCTATTGTGTTGTTGTATTTTTATGTCAGGCAGAGAGAGGCTTGTTGGACTGTCTGCCTCAGATGCCAAAAATCATTGTCTGGCTTCAGGTACTATGGACCATGACTCAGACGGAAGGGGCACCATTTGTTGCTCTGCCTCAAGCACAAAATAACGTTAAGTCAAACTTGTAAAGAGAACTTCTGCAAAAGCGATATATCCCCAAATACCAGATGCAGAAAACAAGCAACAGAGGAAGGTATTGCCTTCAAGTCCTAATTGTAAGATTCCTACTGTTTGTAAGTTTGACACAGTTGGAAACAGAATGTTGTATTAGATGGATTTGGGTCCAATGTGATCTAGCAGAACTCTCCTGGAATCCTGTTGGGGTCTTGCGTCTCCATAAGTGGATCTACATTTGCAGATTTTAGATTTGCACAATCGTGTAACATCTGTATGCAGTTGAGGGCTGCTGTTACCTTAATACATAGCGGGGATGGAAAGGTGCCAATGTCCATTGGTGTGTGATGCTCATTGCATAATCTGTATAAGTGCTCAGTGCACAATTTATATCGATGCACAGTGTGGTCTTGTTGGTGTCCCATTATGCATCTCCACAATTCAGTAAAAGGGTTTCTCAGCTCTTCTGCTTCATAGCAAGGAACATGTAAAATTTTGTAACAGAACAGGTCATATAGGATTCTAGTGCTTTTTAAAAAATATTCTTATGTTATGCAAAATGTTTCTTTGTGCCAAATCTAGGAAATGATGTGAAGTTCCTCTATAATGCTGAAGGACTTCTTCTGTTGTAGAGCTTGAGACAATTACTTTTTTGACTACAACTCCTGGAATCCCCCATATATGATGTTCGACTTTATAATGGAAAAGGGGAGGGTTTTTTTTTTTTTTTTTGGTCAACTAAAAGAAGAGGTTTGGCTTAGTAACTGGAGAATAATGATTGAGTTTGTTGTGGAGAGGAAGGGGTATGAGGATGTAAGGGGAATGGTTTAAATAATCTTCCACATGAGAGAAAAAGGAAATTAATAAGGAAACACTGTTCTTGGGGTGGGTGGGTGGGTGGGTGGGAGGAGACAATATATAAAGGAAATATTATGCATGCATATGAGGGATTAGTTAACAGTTGAGCACAGTTTTGAGACAGGATGTGAATAATTGGTTGATATGTAAGGTAATATGTTGTATTAATAAACTCATTTTTTTAAAACAAAAACAAAACCAAACAAGAGTTCAGCAGCTGACATGTCTGCTGGCCATCTTTCACCATTTGAACAATCATTTCTTGTAAAGCATGTTGTAAGCATAGCTTATACTTTGACTCTACTTGTTCTATAGCTAGAAGTTTAAAAAGTTCTCACACACCTCGTATATCATGCTGAAAGATGAGGGGTTGAAGTAGCTTGTGATTTACTTAGTATTTTTTTCCCAATGACTTTTTATAGACAGAAGCGTGGATGCAAATAACTCTGACCTTTCCTATTGACATAATCTCTTGGCAATATCATCTTCAGGTTGAGATAGTAACATTTTTCTAAAGGTCTTTTAGAAAACCCTGAAGGAATTTCTTATGTTGTTTTGTGGTTATAGTAAGGACCAGAAGGAATGCCATTGAAAACCCTTTAAATGCTACCACATGCTAGATAATGGTGGAATCAATCACCCTATTGTCTCAGTTCAAATCATTGAAGTCTTGTGGTGTATTTGAATGCTGTAAATTCTTATGTGTAGCCCAGAGCAATGTAACTTCCAGTAAATTCATGCTTCCTTATCACAACAACTAATTCTCCATTCATTTGGCTTGTTTGTCAGGTTATTTGGACATACAAATTTGTGTTTAGTGAGACACTGAAGTGACTTCTACATGCAACTCATTGCCTTTCATTCTGACTCAGAGAAGTCAGGCCACTAGTGTGACAGCCATATTTGTTGTTTACTCTGTCTGCCCCATTAGGTGGGAGACAGAGGGTGTAGGTGCCTAATTTTTACAAGAAAAATGTGTACACAGGTGATATGCTCCATATGCTTCCACCCATCTCTTACTTTGTCATGTCCTATGGATAAAACCAGGGAAACTCATCTGGGATCCGTTCATACTACATAATTGTAGTGCCATGATTCCACCTTAACTGCCATGGTTGCATCTGATGAGATCCTGGGATTTATAATTTAGAGAGAGGTATTTAGAATCCTCAGCCAGAGATCTCTAGTGCCTTCCCAAACTTCAAACTCTAGGATTCCATAGCATACAGCCATGACAGTTAAAGTGGCATCATAATGCTATAATTGTATAGTGTGAAAGAAATGTCCCCTATACCCCTGAAATAATGGGGTCCTTGATGTGATGGGAGGTGTGAAGTAACCATTGTATGCACTTGAAAACATCTGATTTGGAAGCTCAACTTGTGTCAGGCCTTGTTAGTACTTGGATTATTGGATGGAAGACAATCAATAGTAGCTGGTGGCTTCTGTTTAATTTGGGCAGTAAATCTACATCAGGGGTAGGCAACCTTTCCCCTTTAAGGGCCAAGGGACTTCAGCTCCCAGAATCCCAGGAGCTATTGGCCAACATGGGACTATTGGCCAACATGGCTGAGGCTTCTGGGAGCTGAAGTCCCTCGGCCCTTAAAGGGGAAAGGTTGCCTACCCCTGATCTACATCATGTGCTGTGGGGTCCAACTAACAAAATGAATTTTAGCAGGGATAAAGGTAAGGTACTACATCTAGGCAGGAAAAGTGAAGTGCACCAATTTAGGATAGATGAGACCTGGCTTGAATGTGGTACATCTGAAAAGGATCTAGGGGCCTTAATAGACTATACACTAATCATGAGTCTACAGTGTGGTAGAGTGGCCAAAAAAGGAATATTGGCATCAGAAGGAGTATCGTGTCCTGATCAATGGTAGTAATAGTACCACTCTATTCTGCTTTTGGGCAGATCTTGCTTGGAATATTGTGTCCAGTTCTGGGCACCAAAGTTCAAGAAGGATATCAACATGCTGGGATGTATCCAGAGAAGGGTGATTAGGATGATCAAAGATCTGGAAACCATTCCTTATAAGGATATGTTTATCTGGATATGAAAAGATGTCATATAGAAGCTGGAACCAGCTTTATTTCTGCTGCTGCAGAAACTAGAATATGAACCAATAGATTCAAATTATAAGAAAATAGATTCCATCTAAACATTAGAAGTCCCCCCCCCCCCCCCCCCCCGTGAGAGCTATCTGACAGTGGAATAAACTGCTTTGAAGGATGGTGAACTCTCCATCTTGGAAGGTCTTTAAACAGAGGTTGGATAGACAATTTTTACACAATGTATTAGTTGCGTATTTCTCTATGAGAGGGGGTTGGAGTAGATGGTCTTTGTTGTTACTTCGAACTCAGTGATGCTATGTGGAGCTACCCAAGTGTTGAACCCTATCTCCCAAATAGGTCAGCAATTTAGATGGTTCCTTTACAGCAGGGGTAGGCAACCTTTCCCCTTTAAGGGCCGAGGGACTTCAGCTCCCAGAATCCCGGAAGCTATTGGCCAACATGGGACTATTGGCCAACATGGCTGAGGCTTCTGGGAGCTGAAGTCCCTCGGCCCTTAAAGGGGAAAGGTTGCCTACCCCTGCTTTACAGCTGGGTTAAAACCCAAAAGGGCTTTACTACCCCACTGATATGAAAGCTACCAGCTGCCAATGGAACCTGCCAAACTGTATAGGTGTCTTGATTAAAGCAAATACATTCAAGATCTAATAGAGTTTGCAGTAAAAAGGCATGTGGGGATCAAAAAATGGTGCTGTCTTGATAAGATCTGTTTTGTTACTTAGCTATAATGTTGTGGCATTTCTTCATCCAGAGAGATAGCTGTGTTAGTCTGTAGTGGCAAAAACAATGAAGAGCCTTATAGCACCAGAGCATAGCTTATTTTATTGAGGTATAAACATTTCATCAGATACTTGGAAGTGTTATCTCCATCTGCCAGGTATATGGATATAGAGAGGAGGAGAAATAGTCAACCATGGGTTCAAATGATAAAAAAAATACATAATCTGAGATGATTCAGTGTTTAAATGCATGCTACAAAAACAAGTAACATTTCAGACCACCAGTGACTGGCAACGACACCATCATCCCAGCATTCTTGGATGTATTAAGAGCAATCATGAGACAAGAAACTGTTATCACAATTTAGACTTAAATGGATATAATGGACATTTTGAGGTGTTCTAATTCAGCATTAGAGGATCCCTTTGAAAAAGAATGGCAGCTTTCAGATCAGCAAGATTTCAGTCAATATGTCAGAAAGAAGCCTGTGAACACATCAACAGAGTTCGAGACAAAGGAAGCTTCACATAAATCACAGAATGTATTAGGATTGTAAAAGAGTTGTGCTAATGAGGGCACACACCAGTTAAAAATGTAGAGAAAATACATATTCATATGAAGGGTGAACAACAACAGATTTCTACAGCCAGAGTCAGCAATAAATGTCAACTTCTTCTTAACAACTCTTCCAAATTAATATGCATGTGCTAAGGGCCTCCTGCCCAATCCTTGCAGCATATTCTAGTCAAGGCCATGTGCTTCCCTGGTGGAATGAATATCTCAACCTCAAACTGAAAGTTTGGCAAGAGAGTTAAGTCCCAGAGAGAGGAATTAAATACAATAACATTGAAAGTGTCCTGTTTTTTATTGCTTCAAATGTGGTGGAGCTCCTTGCTCCAAGTCATGCCATGCCATGCCATGCCATGTTCCAAGCTGACTTCTTTCCAGAGATTTAATAATAATAATAATAATAATAATAATAATAATAATAATAGTTTTATTTATAGCCCGCCTCTCTGCCCAACAATCGAGGCGGGTTACACAATTTCATAGGTTTTCATAGGTTCATTTTGATACATCGTTATTTCCCTGTCCTGGCCTTTAATGTATGATTTGGATGGCCTTTTACTCAACACCCAGAAAGAGGATACAAATTACATATTAATTCATATTATGCTAATTTAAATATACAGGAATCTTTAATATAACTTGAACAGAAATAAAATACATCTCATTCAGTGGTGGTTGGTGGTTCTGAGGCCAGTGGGCTTGTGAAATCACTCTGGGGTTTAGTCTGAATCTGAAGGAACAACTGTCTATCTAAGACGCTGAATTCTACTCCAAAACAGCTTCAGTATCTTGGGCAGAAATTTTTAAGGAACTACCCAAGGTACTGAGCCTATTTTGGCAGTAGAATTCAGCACATTAGATGCAGTAGTTCCTTCAGACTAAACCCCAGAGTGGATTCACCAACTGATTGATTCACCAATTCAGAACGGATTCATTGCCCCACTGAAAGTGGAGCTACCAGCCACCACTAGCCTCACCCTGTAATTGGGAAAGCTATGATGAAAAGACCTGTCTGCCTGCTTGGTCTGCTACCCAGGTGCTAATTGTTGATTGATAACTTCAAATTATCTGCCTGCACTCCCTTCTTAGGGTTAGTGTTATGTGCTTTGAAGTTGTTTCCAATCTATGGTGAACCTAAAGAGACCCTATCATGGTGTTTCCTTGGAAAGATTTGTTCGGGGGGGGGGGTTGTCATTGCCTTCTTTTGAGGCTGAGAGAATGTGACTTGTCCAAGGTCACCCACTGGGTTTCCATGGCTGAGCAGGGATTCAAACATTTGTCTCCAGCCCAACACACAGACTACTACACCATGCTGGCCTCCAGCCTTCTCAGGATACTTCATCTAGGGTACTTCATCTTTAAACTGGACTTGGACTAGACAGTTCTTCCAATAGAGGATTGGGGACTACCCTCAGAAAGCCCTTCAGGCAGAATATTGTTTTCTGCAGAAGACCTACTTTCTGCAAAGTAGGATAAATATTCACCACAGAGTGCCCCAATGCAAAGGAGAACAGGGCTCCTACTTATTTCGTAGTTGTGTAGAAGAATGAATTTCAGCAAGTATGTCACTGTAAAGCAGGGGTAGGCAACCTTTCCCCTTTAAGGGCCAAGGGACTTCAGCTCCCAGAAGCCTCAGCCATGTTGGACAATAGTCCCATATTGGCCAATAGCTCCTGGGATTCTGGGAGTTGAAGTCCCTCGGCCCTTAAAGGGGAAAGATTGCCTACCCCTGCTGTAAAGGGTGCACTCTGTTCTCACTCTATACTTCATCTGAAGAAGTGGATTGATATCCCTAAAAGCTCATGCTAAAATAAAAATCAGTTAAGGGTGCTGCTACATTCCTCCCCTCCTCATTCCCATTCTCCTTTTTATGCTGCAAGAGACTAACATGGCTCCGTCTTCGCTGAAAATTATTAAAGGTGTAGGAGCCCTCTCTCCCTTTATACTGGGCCACCTTACTAGCTTATTACAATGTTTTTATTTTCTAGAGAAGCAGAAAGTGTTACCTACATAACAAATTATACTAAAGAAATGTCAGGTTTATCTCCCACTTCAGTGAGTAGCAGGTACTACACATATTTTAATGAAGGGAATGCTGAAGAAAAAACTGGTTTATCCAAAGTGCAATTATGTCTACCTGGAAGTAAATTTGACTGGATTTAGTGGGACTTACTCCCTAAAAGGGAGAGACAGCATCATGTAATGATTTGAGTGTTGGACTACGACTCTAGAGACCAGGGTTTTCCCCCAGTCGGGCATTAAAACCCACTGGCTGATCTTGGCCAAGTCACACTCTCTCAGCCTCAGAAGATGGCAATGGCAAGCCCTCGCTGAAGAAATTTGCCAACACTATGATAGGTTTGCCTTAGTGTCATCATAAGTTTAAAAATGACATGGAGGCATACAACAACAACAACAACAACAACACTTCCCTAGAAGGCTGGAAAGTTTGCTTAAGATTATAGCCTATGGTACTTACTTCCTAGTAAACCTGTTTATATTTGTAGCCTTAATCCTACACCTCCCTTCCTTCCTTGTTCCATGTAATCACCGAGTAGACCTTTTGTATACAGTTCATTTTGCCTCTGCTTGCTGCACTGTGAGATGACTAGCTATTGGTACCTTTCAATCTACCTCTTAGTAGCAGCTACAGCAGATTTGAGGAGCATATGGCCCTCCAGATGTTGTTGACTGCCACTTTCATGATCCTTTGGCATTGGTTTTGTTGGCTAGGGCTGATAGCAGTTGCAATCCAACAGCATCTGGAGGGCCACATGTCATCCTGCTCCTGAGCTTTTTGGTAAGTAATTAAATGTAAATTAACAGTGCCAGTTCAAAATCTGAAGGGTGCCATGGGCACAACACTCCACTCCCCATTACCATTACCATGCCTGATCACATGCTCTCTGTCCCCCTGGGCTCCAAATGCACAGAAGAAGACAAAGCAAATGAAGACAGTGTTGCTGTTGCTCCTCATCCCAGTTCTGTCTGCTTGTGCAGAGAAATCAGGCATTAATAGCAAAGAGGAGAAGGAGCAGGAGCCTCTCTGATTCTCCAATAAGCTGCCTGCTTAGAAGCATGCCTTGGCAGATACCCAGTGGGCACAACTAGACCTCCCTCAGCTTGATACCCCTCACATGTAATTGTCTACAATACCTATAAACCCCAGCCACTGTGCCCAATGGAATGGGGGGGGGGGGGAATAAGCTGGGAAAATCCACGCTAGAAGACTGTAGTGCCTCTCTAGAAAGGTGTTGGCTTTCAGGGCCTGCACCTAGGGTTGGCATTGTTAGTTGACACTGGAAAGATATTGAAAGCCAATATCTTTCCAGAGAGGCATTGCAGTCTTCTAATGTGGACTTCTCCAGCTTGTTCCCTCCCAGCACCATTGGCCACAGTGGCTGGGGTTGATAGGTATTGTAGTCCAATACATGTGAAGGGTATCAGACTGAGGAAGTCCAGTTGTATCAGCTGAGCATATTTTTGCATCCCTCCAGATGCCTTTCCATTCAGATGCCTGTGAGATTTCAGATCCTGTTAGTCTGACTGGGCTGGTCCATATGACAGGCACAAATTGGTGTAGGTTGACTGTGGGGTGTGAATGGGAAAGCCAAATGGGCCTGCTTTTCCTTTGAACGTTTCCCATGCTTCCTGTTACCCATCTAGGGCTATGGAAAGCTGCTATTTTGATGTAGTTTAAATGTAACACAATGTTGTAGACCAAAGTGTGTCATGATACTGCTGGCTGGGTATGATGGGAATTACAGTATCAAAACATCTGGAGGACCACTCCTCCAATCCTGATCAGACCCTGGGAAAGTTACTTTTTGAATGACAGCTCCAAGAAGCCCTAATGGCCACACTGGGCAGGATGGCATTCAAGTTCCAGTCTAAAATGACTTTATTGTACATGATAAAATGTATGTACAAGCCCACATCCTCCAACATTTCACAGATGAAAACCAGGGCATGTGTGGCCAAGCAATATTGGAGTGTGATTGAGATGGTAACAGTTATTGCTGGGGAAGAACATACAAGCTAGAAAAGGCTGTAACAGTTTGTTTTGCCTAAGCATACTGAGAAGGGCAAAACTCTATCCTCTCCTTTTCCCTGTTGGGTTAATTGAGCGCAAACTGCTTTTGGACTTTGAACACAGTTTACAACATTTGAAGTGAGTTGAGGACAAAGGTGGGAAGTGGAGGAGGCAAGAGAAATGGGACATTTTAAAAGCAGCTGAAAAATTAGGATTAATTGGGACTGCCCCTGCTGGGTCTGGATAGTTGGGGGGGCATGCAAACCCATTTTACCCCGGAATCTACAATTTAGCTATAATAGTGTAAGAAAATTTATTTTGTTTTGTTTTCTCTCTCCTTGCCCCTGCCTTCTGTTGGCTGTGGGTCTGCAGGAGCTCTTCTCAGCTCGGAAATGTTTGTCATCCTTATGCTTTACCTCTGGCTGGGGATTGGACTTGCTTGCGCTGGCTTCTGTTGCCACCAAATGCTGTTGATCCTGAGAGGGCAAACCAGGTACCAGGTGCGGAAAGGGATGGCGGCACGAGCTAGGCCCTGGAAGAAGAACCTGGAGGAAGTTTTTGGGAAGAGGTGGCTGCTGGGACTTCTCATCCCCATGCTCAACGTTGGAAGTGACTATCACAGTCAGAAAGAGAAGTGAGGCCTCACTGTCCCAGCACACATGGTTGTGCACATGCGTGCGTACACACAGGCACACACACAGGTATGCGCACAGATGCCCTTGCTGTGCTGGAAGGCAGCCATCTGGGTTGCTTGCTCCTTTCCCTCATTCCTCAGCCTTGCCACCTATAACAAGAGAAGCGACTCTCAAGCTTAACAGGGCTAACTCTGTGTTCTAGAAGGAGAGAGGTGGGGAACGATCATGAGAGACAAAGGGAAAGTTATAGTAGTAAATTGGTAAGGTAGTGGAACTAGGGCTTCCCAGATCTGAGTGTCAGGGCTTTTTCATTAACAGGGTAAGTGACACCATCTGCCATTACCTGCAGGCTTCCCTGTTCCCTCTGAGCAATCCTCAGAGTACCATTGGGGTGTGGGCAGATTTTTTCCAGGGATAATCTCTTGTTATGAATTATCCCTGATGGAACACAAAATGTCTGGTGCACTGTAAGTTTGAATAGGCAATTAAGATCCATTTGTTTTTACAAAAGACCTGTTCCTATTGAAGATCTTGCCAGATCTGGCAAGTTCGTATATGAATCAATATAGCTGGATGCTTTTTCTTTTCTTTTCTTTTCTTTTCCTGAGGGGTGGGTGGAATGGTTCTTCTTGCAGACATGGTTATTGATGCATGTCTGCACTTCAAAATGTCCCACTGCACCACTGGCAGTAATAGTTACGGTAGGTTGTTCAATATAGGTATCAGACCTGCCCTTAGACTTATGGACCATTTTATCACTATACCTTCCTGTTTTCCCTCTCAGTTCCCTCCAACCTTGCCTTTCCTGCTTCATGTGAAGTAGGAATAGCAACAGCAGAACCTTCTGCCAACTAAAAAGTAGGCTGTGTTGTCATGAATAGGCTGTAAGCACAGCATAGATGTCCTGTGGGATTCGCCCGATGTGAGAACTGAAGCTTTTTTCTCCCCTCCCAGTTTTAAAAAAACGACCCCAATAGAGAAAGAATGGCATTTTCTCAAGAAGAATATAGCAGGGTCACTTAAGCATTTTCAGGCACAAGGATTGCAAGATGCTAGAGAGGCAGACAGAGTTCAGAAATGGAAAGCACTTAGCTGCCCTCTTCCCCATCACCTCCTTCCACTCCAGGGTGCAGGAATAGAGTTTATCTTCTGACTGCATGGCATGTCAGGATAGCAGATCAACATGTTGGTATTTTACTATGGAGGTGTTGGGGGGATGGGACAGCTAGAATTAGGCTCATTTTCCAAGCCTCCTGCTGTACAGATTCTTGCCTGGGTGTCTTGAAGCCCATATTGACCCAAAGATCAACAAAGAAGACTATTGTAGTCGAGCACAATGAGGCCTAACAGTTCAGCACTTGTACAGGCTATTCTCCTTGTTCCAGAATTTTTTCACTACAACTCCCATCCTTCCCACAAGCATGGCTTAGGGCAATGGGAACTGTAGTCCAACCCATCTCAGGGAAGAAGAAGGTTAGGGTCAGCTGGAACAGGCAATGATAGATGAATGTAAGAGAAGAACTGCATCCTGAGACTTTCAGCTGTCTTTTGGGGATGGAGGAACACAAAAACACAGAACTCCAGTCCATCTCCCGCTTGAGAGGTGATCAGCCAAAGAAAGAGAAGAGGCATCATTTCCCTTGCGTCAGGAAGCAACCAAGGGAGACAGTGAACTGAATTATTGAGCGAGGAAGGCTCTAAGTAGCAAGACCTTGAATGCAGGCTCCCAGATTAGCACTTTACCATATGTAATTCCTTCATGATTAACAGGGTGAAGAGTTCATATTGTACATGAGAGAAAACAGACATTTCAAGGATCAAAACTCTACAGTCACATTTTTAAAAAGGGAGAAAATATATTCTTAATGGTCTCCATAGTGTCAGTTTACTTTTCACCAGATACTCTGTTTTATCTTCATTATGGCCTATGAGAACCACCTATCCGTATAAGGCTACTAATAGCCTCCAAATGTGTTGGACTACAAAACCTGTGTCCAGCTCGCATAGACAGTGCCCAAGTATGAGGTATACCATTGCCCAAGGCCTTAAGAAGGCACCGGTTAGGCTAAGCTGATCTAGTACGTTACTCCCGGTAATGTATTTGTTCAGTTCAACAGAGGCAGTTAACAGAGTCAGTCCAAGGAGCAGTCATGTCAGGGGATCAGCTGACATATGTTTTGGTACAAACTCTAGCTCTTTCCATGCCAGGCCTCCAAAGTGGAAGGTGCCTTATTTTACAATAAAAGTGAGAGAAATATTGAAGGGGGGCGGGGGGGGGGGAGAGAAAGAGAAGCTATCACCCTAATTCAGTTCAACATATTTTGTTCTAGAACTGGTTTTGCACAAACTCAAAACACACCCATCTCTTTTGAGAGGGGAACTTGCATCAGCAAAATTCAGAATACAGCACACATGTCAACATATCAAATGATGGCATCCACCCAAAAACTGAGCAAAAAGAAACCGTGAGAAAACACACTTCACTTTTTCTGTATGCAAATACTACCGATCTATTTGTTTGCTTGTTTGTTTATTTACAGCACAACCCTTTCCAGGTCCACCAACAATATGGCAGTAAAACATTAAAAATCAGACAATTAAAACAGTCCAGGTGCAATGAAACCATAACATATATCAGCACATTAACTTAGAGTATAATAAGGGTTAAAAATGTAAATTGTTTTAACAGCATGCACTGTTTTAAGTGTTAAATAGTGTAATATACTTTTAGACTTCTTTAAAAATGGTTCAAATTGTTTAATTAAAAAAAACACAAAACCTCAGTTCAAATTGATTTTATGGTAAGATGCTTTGAAGATCCTTGAATGGGATGTAAATATTTAAACAAATAAACAAATAAATAAAAGCAAGAGCTGGGCCATAGTTCAAGCAGGGCAAGCACCTCACCCAAAATGAAAGGAAGAGGCATTCCTCCCCTCTTTGCTTAGACTACAAGCCTCCAGCATGAAAGACAAATAAAGTGTCAAAAAAGAAATTTTGTGGAATCTTCTTTTTAGGTTGGCTTGCCTCATATCAAATAGTATGGCTTTGGAGAAATTAAAATATCTTCAATTGTTCCAAAGACACCAAGAAGACACCTTTCCTCTATCAGCCTTCATGTCAATAGGGTGGCAAATCCACTCCATATTTCAATTTAAACTTTAGCGATGCTTCCTGAGGTGTTGGACTTAATTTGGGGATAAAGTTTAGCTCCAAGGATAGCACCTTTAGAATTCAGTCTAAAACATAGAGTGAATTCATTGCCTCACTGACATCTGGGCTATTGTCATCAGCTGCTGCTTTTTCCCAGTCTCCATCCATGGCACTTTGGACTGTTGGAACACCTGGAGTATGGCTTCTAAAGATACCCAAAGGGAAGATTGATGTGAGAAGCAGCCTTTGGGGATCAAGGTATCAAGCAAAACTGAGGTTCAACATTTCTTCTGATTTTGTCACTACATTCCCAATTGTCTTATGGGAATGGAATGTCTATGGGCATGTCTACACAAGCCAAAAAAATAAAAATAAAAATATCAAAGTGCAACCCAGAGTATTCTGCTGTGGAACTGCCCTGGATCCAGTAAGCACGTACCACATGTACTGGCATGACAGTGAGGTGAACCTACCTTGCTGTCCAGATGGTTGATCAGGCTGACCACACATTGGCACCAGTGCCCTGTCCTCTTCGAGACCACTGCTGCTGCCTCACTGGCCATAAATTCATTTCCCTTGCTGGCTGGTAATGTTGCTTCTAGTGAGGTTAGACCAGGGCACTCAGCCACATGATCAACAAGGAAGGGGTAGAATGACGCCTTCCTCATTGATCACTTGGTGCCTTATTCTGACATGACACAAGTTGTGTAAGTGTGTGCTTGCCCAGGAAGGTGGCTGTAGCAGAGAACCCAAGGAAATAGGAACTTATATTTTTGGCAAGTGACTGGGTTCAGTGGTAAGTAGCACTGGCCCTTTTAAAAAATGGCAATGGTTGCCACCTACCCAAATCCAGTCCGATCCAGGTGTCCACACTTACAAAAACATTGAGGTCACTTTATAGAGTTTCCTGGAAGCTCCAGAGTAACTAGTGAGTTTTCTTAAATTGAATTAAAGGTTAAAAGAAGTGGTTTTGCAGAGGAACTGGCTGTATGTTGTCTGGAATGATTTCAGCTGGTTGGGACGAGTATGGATTCCCCCCCCCCCTTGTGTAGATGTGTCCTATGCGAGTCCAATACAAAGCAAGTTCATTGTTGCTCTTGAAGTAGAAGGCACTCGATCATTCTCCTTCAGTAACATTTTCCATCCATATGGCTGTAGTGACATGCACCCACAAAACAAAATATAGTACCGTACATTCTGAAGAGGTGTTTTGACCATGAGAACATCTTCAGGAAATAATTATTGATGAGATAAACAGCTAAGTGCACATGTAGAAAGCAGACCTTCTATGTAAGACACATGTTTGCATGAAAATATCTTTACATATTATGCTGCATTTCACAAACAGATAAAAATAAAGGGTATTGATTTTTTTTTAAAGAAAAATTGTTGTCTTTTCTCTGCTGTGATCTTTAACTTTTCCTTTGGAAAAAAGAGGTGGGATTATAATTTCAGCATACTTAATAAAAAGAATAAGGAAAAGAAGCCATTTGAGTCTCCTGGGGCAAGTACTGCAAGGTGTGGTGGTTGCATAACTACAGTGCTTTTCATTTTGGATTTCTTAATATCTGAAATAAAACTGATAATACAAACAACTATGTAGAGCTCAGTGGAGTCGTTTTGTACACTACAATTCCCAGAATCTTTCAGCCAGCATAGCAACTAAGAGACTGAAGTAGTTGTTCAAAAATATTTCTCTCCATATGAACTGCTAAATATTCAGTACCAGGAGTCTCAATCCAGAAACAAGTCTTTCCAAATACAGGGGAATTTCTCCCAGCCTTCCTCAATAAAGTGCTCTCCAAATTTATTGGATTTTAACTTCCATTATCCCCATCCATCATGCCCAATAGGTCATGGTTGCTGGGGATGGTGGAAGTTGTCGTTCAGCACATCTGGAAGGCACCAAATAGGAAAAGACTGCAGCCTTCACAGTTCTTGATGTCATTCTTAATATCTTCTTTCCCCCAACATTTCCCCTTGCAGCATTTGAATTATGTTATGCTCAGAGGTAGAAAAGGATTTACTCTGTGACCAAAGCAAAGAGGTGTGGTTGCCCCTGCTGAAGGAGACAGTAGGCATTTGACTTGTTGATTATCTTTATATGTTTAAATTGCTTGTGTAGCTATATTTTTCAAAATGCTGTTCATTTGACCCTATATGCCATCTTGGGCAGAGCTTTTCTAGAAAAGAAAAAGTGGGTAGGCACCTTTTAAATATATAACAACAAACTGCTCATTAGGGGACCAGATCATTTCCCAAGATGGCCATGTTTCCTTCATTTAAGGTTTTGGCATAGAGGCTGGATGGCCATTTATCAGTGGTGCTGTGGTAGATTTCCCACATCTGCAGGGCATTCAGCTAGATGACCTTTGAGAATAGTTCCCACTGTTATGATTCCAAGCTCGCGCTTCTATTTCTTCCCACTGATTAGCCACAATCAACTCTGCATATCTGAGATGGAGGGGACTAAGCACTAGTGTAGCCTTACAAAAGCAAGAACACATCTCTGTGAATGCTACCTGCTACATAATGTACTCCAGACCTCCTTTCTCCCTAAACAATGTCTATGCTTAGTTTTCCCCTAAGCAAATCATCCCATTCCCTGGAGAATCCTAAAGGGGAAATAACTATTCATTCAAACATCCAATTGAAATGCAATACCCCTTCTCAAACAGTTTGCCATGACATTGTCCCTGCTGACAGTCTAGACTCTAGACCTTGAGATTGTTGTCCCATCCTGGAAGAGTGAGTCAGCTTTTTGTTTTTTGTACCTGACCTTGGATATGGTCCAAGCTGGTGCTCTGCTTCATCTTATTGTTGCCTTTCTTTTCTTGTTCATTCCTAAAACGGACAGACTCCCAAACCTCCTTTTTTGTTGTTGTTTGCATCAAGACGAATTAAGTTATGAGATATTTGTCCTTCACCCTTCAGATTTGATTGACTTGGCAGTCATTGCTAGGATGCTCTGTTGCCTGCAAGCAGGCTTCTTGTGACACAGAGGATTCTTATCAAGGATCTTGTTAAAGAACAAACACAGCAGCACTATATTTTGGTGCAGATATTCAGTGGAGCCGAGAGAGAAGTACACCCACCTATGTATTGCTAATGATTCTCAGTCAGTATCCAGTAGAGCTGAATGAATGCATCAGTTTAAATTTCTCTTTGCTTCTTATTTTTATCAAACTTGGGTTAGCTCTGCTCAGCTTTGAGGTTTTTTTTTAAAGTTCACATAAAAGTCATTTGCATTTTTGTGCAAATATCTCTCAAAATGTGCACAGTTTTGGTAAGTATACAATCTTTTGCAATCAGTATTCCCAAAGCAATGCACTTTCAAACATTATTTTTTCATTGAAACATACATTTTTGTGTGTACTTTAAAATAGCAATGTGTGCATTTTTGATTCGTGAACTCTAGTACAAAATTAAGAGAAATGTGAACGTCAAAACGGGGTGCCCAGAATTGATTGCATGGCTGGCCTCCTCGTTCTGACCTCAGAGTGAGTGATTTGCTGCTGCTGCAGCAGCCATGCCAGATGGCAGAGCAGAGCATACTGTAAACAGCCACCTGGTGTTGCAACAGAGGGCTCTGGGTGTTTCAGAAAGACCCAGAGCAAAAGGTGACATTTAAATCCATTGGAAGGGGGTATACCGCAGGCTCTGAGACCCAACATAGTGTAGTGGTTTGAGCATTGGACCGACTCCGAAGACCAGGGTTCAATTCCCAGCTAGGCCATGGAAACCCACTGGGCGACCTTGGGCAAGTCACATGTTCTCAGCCTCAGGGGGAGGCAATGGCAAACTTCCTCTGAAGAAACTGCCAAGAAAACCCTATGAAAGGGTTGCCATAAGTCAAAAAATGACTTGGAGGCACACAACAGGAACAACACACCCCAGGTTCAGTGCTGAACTGGCCGGATATTGTCTAGGCTGTTTGCAGCACAATTGGGCTGTATGTCATTTGGACCCTCCACAGAGAGGATGGGGGAGGACATTTTATTTGTCCCATGCAGACAGGGCCTCAGTTTGCACATTATTTCAAAAGTGCAAAATTAAGTATGTCCATCTTAAAATGCAAACATAATACGATCATAACAAATTTCTCCCCCTTCTTTAATAATTAGTTTGATCATTGGTCTGTATTACAAAGTTTTGGTCATTGGACACAAAAGTTCAAGGGAGTTCAGAGTACAAAAATGCTGGGGATAGATGTGGAAAACTATGATCCCTTAAATCTTGGCTTAGCTTTGAAATACATATACACTGCTACTGTGTTTCATTTCTATGTCAATGTTCAGAATATGCATGCATACATGTGTTTCTTATGCCAAGTTTTCCACTAAAGACAAAGCTGGAGGATGTTTATAACATGTAACATTCCCCCAACAGATTGTAACTCTCAAAGGAATATACTCTTTGGCTGCAATCATGTATGGGTCAGCATAGTGTATTGTAAGTAGGTTCACATGTAGACCTAGGGTTAGACATATACTACTACCCCAATGCTGAAAAGCATATGAAAACCTATTATTAGTATTAGTATTAGTATTAGTATTAGGAGTATTTATACCCTGCTCTTCAGCTACAAAGGCTCTCAGAGTAGCTTACAAATGGTTTCCTGCCCTCAGGCTTACAATCTAAAAAGACAAGACGCAAAAGGAGAAGGGAATGGCAGTGGGAAGGGGATCAGGTCTGGCAATTCTTCTCTCCCTCTGAGGCCTGGACCATGGCAGATGGACTGGAGAAAGGGCTCTCCTTCTTAATTTAGGCTAGGCCCGATGGAGCTGGCCTGCCTGTCTGAAAAGGAAGGTTTTTGCCTGTTGGGGGAAGGCCATCAAGGAAGGGACCATTCTGGTCTCCCTGGGAAGGTAGTTCCAGAGTCTAGGGGCAGCCATGGAAAAGGCCCTCTCTCGTGTCCCCACCAACCGTACTTGTGATGATGGTGGGATGGAGAAAAGGGCCTCTCCTGAGGATCTCAGAGCCCCGGCTGGCTCATAGAGGTCTGCCAAATACCCTGGACCTGAGCCATAAAGGGCTTTAAAGATTATCACTAGCACTTTGAATTGTGCCCAGAAACAAACTGGCAGCCAGTGGAGCTGTTTCAACAGGGGCGTTGTATGATCTCTGTCTGGCTGCAGCTCTTTGGATCAGTTGAAATTTCCGAACACTCTTCAAAGGCAGCCCCAAGCAGAGCGCATTACAGTAGTCCAAATAGGATGTAACCAAGGCATGTACCACCGAGGCCAGATCCAGCATCTCAAGGAATGGGCACAGTTGGTGCACAGGTTTTAAATGTGAAAAAGCACTTCTGGTCACTGCAGAGACCTGGGCCTCCAGGTTCAAAGTTGAATCCAGTAGTACTCCCAAACTGCGAACCTTTCACAGCAATCCATGCTTTATGGGGATCAGGCAGGATCACCGAAGTGTCTAGTTATGGGCCTGTACCGACTGCCAGAAATAATCTAGCTTGAGACCACTTTAACTGTCCTGGCTTAGTGCTAGGGAATCATGGGAAATGTAGCTTTTTCTGAGACATTGAGCCTTCTCTGTCAGAGAGCTCTGGTGCCACAATAAACTACAGTCCCCATGATTCCCTAGTACTGAGCCAGGACAGTTAAAGTGGCCTCAAGTTGGATTATTTCAGACAGTCTGTACAGGTCCTATGTTTCTGTAGCCAGAAGTAAAATTAGTGCAGCAAGGCTGAAGCATCCAGAGGACCCTGACATATCTCACCACTGATGTCATCATTTCATGTCTGGCTACAGGGACATAAGCAGATGCTCCTCCAATCTTACCTGTTCTCCATAAAGCAAGGAATAACTTTGTGAGGGGCTTAAAAGGCTGTTCAGTAAATTCTGGGGGGCTTTGGGTGCTGCAGATGAAGGAAGGGAATATCAATATCCTCACTGACCGAAAAAAAGGACATACTCATGAGGGAAACATATGCATACGTACAGTACACATATATCCCTAACAGGATGTCCAACCTCCAGTCGGGAGTAGGTTCAGCCCCTTAAAATTTGGACAAAAACCTGGAATAGATTTACCACCTCACTGATATGGAAGCAACCAGCATCCATTGCCATTACCCACAGAGAAAACCTCCCTTCTCTTGTATTATAATTTTCCTTTACCAGTGGCATCCCCACCTGGGATGTCACCTGGTGTGGGGAGGTGGGACTTCCAGGGGTGGGGCTTCTGGGGGAAGAGCTTCCGGTGGGACTTCCGGGGGGTCACGCGGAAAGCGGCTACGCGGGCTGCGGAAACGGCCGGCTGCCACCCACCCAGACTGGAGACCCCACCCCCAAGGCCTGGAGAACCCCTAAGGCCTGTGAAAATGGTGGTGCAGCTGGAAAAACAGCCGGCTGCTGCCTGCCCAGGCTAGAGACCCCCCCAAAGAGTGCCTGCAAGGGGCTGACCAGGTGTCACCCCCCTCTTCTGTGGCACCACCCCCACCTTCTGGGGTGTCACCCCAGAGATGCTATTGCACTTATAAGCCTATCAAAGTCTTGATGAGATCCCATGCAACTAATGTATCTGTGACATTTGTCATTCACTGGAGAACAGTATCCAGGGTCTCAGAGATGACAGCACCCTAGAGGAACTAGAGCTCTCAAAGTTCACTCAAACTTTGTGGTCTCATCCAAATCACAACTAGGACCAGCAGTGAAGGATGGAGGCGGGGATGTATATACGGGGCCATCCCCCAAATCCACAGTTGTTATCTACTAATTCTGAAGCATCACTTCCTTTAGGGCCAAGAGTTGGTGAATGAGGCCCCTAAATGGCTTTCCCTTGGCAGAGTACTTTGATAAGTACTTCGTACTTACCTTAGTGCCTGCTTCTAAGGTCTGCCTGGTGGTGCAGTGGTTAAATGCCTGTACTGCAGCCACTCACTCACAAACTACAAGGTTGTGAGTTCAATACCAGCCAGGGGCTCCAGGTCAACTCAGTTCTGCATCCTTCCATAGCTCACTAAAATGAGTACCCAGCTTGTTGGGGCAATTAGCTTACACATTGTAAACCACTTAGGGAGTGCTTAAGTGCACTGATAAGAGGTATAGAAATGTACTTGCTATTGCTATTGCTTCCCAAGAGAGGCTTGTCTGGACCCCTTTCTGCTCTCTTTTTGCCAGCAGGCACAGACCTTCTTATTTAAACAGGCCTCCACTTTTAACTGTAGTAATAGTGGTTTATAATAGTGTAGTACGTGGTTTACATGCTTTTAATTGTTTTAAATTAACATCTTAAAGTATAGTTGGCCCTCTGTATCCTCAGATTCTGCATCCACAGATTCAACCATCCATGGCTTTAAAATAATAATAAAAAAGAAAAATCCAAAAAGCAAACCTTGATTTTGCCATTTTATGTAAGGAACACCATTTTATGAGGGTTGGCATGGTGTAGTGGTATCAGCATTGGATTATGATTCTGAAGACCAGGGTTTGAATCCCAGCTTGGCCATGGGAACCCACTCGGTGGCCTTAGGGAAGTCACACTCTGTCAACCTCAGAGGATGGCAATGATAAACCCCCTCTGAAGAAACATGCCAAGAAAACCCCTTAAGATCACCTTAAGATCTCCATAAGTCAGAAATGGCTTGAAGGCACACAGTAACACCAACACCATTTTACTGCACCATTGTATACAATGGGACGAGCATCTATGTATCCTGGAACCAAACCCCAACAGATACCAAGGGCCCACTATAATGTTTGGTTAATGCTTGATTGGTTAATGCTTTTTAAAGCTTTGTTATCTCATGTTGTTTTAGCCATTTTGTTTTAACCTACATTGTAAGCTGCTTTGGGAGAAAGGTGGAATATAAAACAAATAAACAGACAAATGCCCACAAGATTCATCTGGCAGAACTGAGTTTAATGGGTGCAGCCCAGCCTTTTCCCAACTGGTGCCTTCCAAATGGGTTGGACTACAAAGCATGGCCAGGGCCACTACTCTAACTCATGTGGAGGGCACTGGATTGGGGAAGGATGATATAGATAATATTTTATTTACTTCTTTACATATTTATTAAGATGTTTCTATCCTGCCTCAAATGAAGATCTCCAGACAGCAAGCTCTGTTTTTCATTATTTTAGAAAAGCTCTCTCAAGAAGCACATGTAATTTTGACTACTAATTTGAAAGCAGAGAGAGCCAGTGTGGTATAGTAGTTTGAGTGCTGGACTCCAAAGTTTGGAAGCTAAGCAGAGTCAGCTCTAGTTAGTACTGGGATGGGAAATCACCAACTGCTGTAGGCAACCACCCCTGAATATGCTTTGCCTAAGAAAACTCTATGAAATTCATGGGATTGCTATAAGTCAACAGGTGATTTGTAGGCACACACACACACAGATTCTGCTCTATTTAGACTACACTTAGATCACAGAGCAGGAATTGCTTTGAACATCTCCTTCCTCTTATTCTGAAAACTGGTTGAACCCCAACCTGAGCCCACTCCTGCCCACTGTAAAATCAACCAAAATCTGTCTCCAAACACAGCTTCCATTGTTCTGTTGTCTAGAAAGAGACTCAGCCCACCAATAAAACTCTTACTCTCCTTTTACCCTTTAGGGACACCACATCACTGAATGTAGTATGCAGATATGGGATCCCCCCAACTAGCACTGGAATAGTGATTAAAAAATAGAGGTTTTTTTAAATAGATGGCCATTGCTGGAGATGCTTTGATTGTGTATTTCTGCATGGCAGGAGGCTGGACCAGCCATGTTGACCAATAGTCCCATGTTGGCCAATAGCTCCTGGGATTCTGGGAGCTGAAGTCCCTCAGCCCTTAAAGGGGAAAGGTTGCCTACCCCTGGTCTATATCATCTGTTGAACCCTCCCCTCTCGTGTAAATACACTGAGTGATAAAAAGCTTTCAAGTTGTATTATTTTTTTTAGTGACACACTTACACATAAGAATCCAGAGAAGGAGAAAATCAATTCAGCAGAGTTTTCATACTTCATTGCCATTCTTGAATGTGTTCCTTACTTCACGTTCCCAGATATATATTTTAAAAAAACAGTACCACTTCTTTGTAAGATTGTTTGCACTTCAGATTGAAAGCTAAGGTTCATTTAGCTGGCTGAGCAGTTATTGTTAAATCTCAGTGCAGTTGAAACACTGCAGTCAGGAATAAACCTGATTTCAGTGGAGTTTACTCCTGTGTCCAATCGTGTTTACTCCTGGGTAACTATCCCCTGGATTGGGTACTGTTCAATGTAGTGCTGCATGTTGGGATTATTTGTCCCTCTGTGTGTGCCTGCCTGTGTCTCTGTTTCTCTGTCTTTGCCTGATCCCCATATGAAAAATAAAGCATACTTAAATAGACGCATGTGTATATGTATAGTCCATGTGCGTAACTATTTACAAACACACACTCTCTATATTCACATGTATATGTGCATATGCTGTACACACCCACATGAACACAAAGTCATCATGAGCTTCTGCATTTCAAAATGTACCACTCAGCTGCTGAAGATAAGCTCTCAAAACCTTCTCTCTTTTATTCACATGCCCTGCGTGCTGCCTACTTTCTGACCTTGTATTCCTACACAGGGCCTACAAAGTTCTACTTTTAGCTTTCAGAACAGAACAGAACTGAGTTGTGAAAATATATTTTCTCTGTTGATTTTTCCAAATCTAAGGAAGCTGTAGATGTAACAGTGGTGCCACTATGGGGTTATTCAGATATCATTTTTTAAAGCACAACAATACAAATAACGTCACTCATGCATTCCAGCTTTGTTGTTCACACTATGGAACCATATCTATGCACATTTCTGCGAGTTCTGTTGTTCACATGTTCCAGCACTCAAATAAAGATGGAGTTAATGATGTGAATGTATTTGAAGCATGTGCAAGGCATATAGAGTTTTATCCTGGGTCATCCTGGGTCTATTCACATCAATTATTCACACAGCTGACAATGTGAATCTTTTAGAAAAACCCAGAAAAATACTGAAGATTGATTATCCCAGGTTAAGTGGGTTTTTGGCAGCCCCCCCTAACTTAATCTGTGCCTCCTGCCCCTGCCGATGCAGATCACTTCCTCTGAGGTCACAAGGCACTAAAAGGTAAGAGAAAGAAGTGAATTTTAAAAAACGTTTCCCCTATGTCAGTCTATGGTAAAAATTCAGGACCCTGGACAGTTATTATGGAAACTGAATTGAGATCCAGCTTAAGCAGGCTTTTTAACCTCTGATTTATAGAATAGACCAGGGGTAGGCAACCTTTTTCAGGCGGGGGCCGGTCCGCAGAACAGCTCCCTTCTGGTGGGCCGAGGGGGGGGGGATGGCAGCACGCGTGCTCAAGCGCACACGCGCAACCCCTGCTGCTGCTGCCACCATTGCACGCATCACGCCCACCATTTTGTTTTCCAAAATGGTGGCCTCGACTTGTTTGCGCATGCGCAGGAGTACTGCGCATGCACAAATGCGTCGTGGCTGCCATTTTGGAAAACAAAATGGCGGGCGCGATGCGCGTGGCCGAAACTTGCGGCGGCGGCAGCAGGGGGCGGTGGGGGCCAGTAAGCATGGGGGCCCGGCCCGGAACCGGCCCGCGGGCTGTAGGTTGCCAACCCCTGGAATAGACTCTTCAAGGTAGAGTTGCCATTTGTCCTGGAAAAACTGGAAAATCCCGGATTGAAGGAACTAAAAAAAAGTCCTGGTTGGGCCAGTTGAAGCAGTAAATCCTGGATTTCTCCTTCATCACAGGCTGATGGGTAGGTTAAAATGTGGCAGTGGTGATGAAGCAAGAAATTGCAAGAAGACTTGCACTGGAGGGAGACTCATCCTGCCCTGGAGGATCCGGCTGCTACTGCAGAGGTGTAGCATTGCCACTTTATTCTTCCATTCCCTCCCCACTTCCCTCAACAGGCCCAGAAGGTGGGAAAGGAAAGGAGGTGAACTGAGATAGCCTTGTGCTGTGTGGGGATGGTGTCAGAAGCTTGAGCCCAGGACTAGGCAGCACACTGGAACTTCACTTCCAAACAGCCTCTGACAAACAGCTGCTTGGAAGCCTCCTTCTCTTCACACCAGCTATGGGGAAGAAGAACAAAAAGAGAGCTCTTAGCTTGGTACTGGTACTGAGGTTGAAACATAATGGTAGAAAAAGTGCAATGATTAATGTGTTGAGTTTGCATAATTAGAATGCAAATTAATAATATGCATAATTATAATAATCTGCATAATATGCAAGTTAGATGCCTGCATATGAGGGACTGGACTATGGCAACCCTACTCCAAACGAATAAAAATCAACTGAGCAAATCTAAGAGTCATTGTGAATGCAGCTCTTATCCTTTCTCCCTTCCCAGAACTTCTTTAGCATAATTACTGAGACAATAGCAGAGTGTTAAACAGAAGGCAGTTGTGAGAAAGTAAATGCTGTACCTGAATGTTGCAAATGTTCCCCAGCTGGCTGTCTTCCCAGAGGTTGGTTTTGCAGACACTAACCTACAGACTAAAGTGCAACATTTGTTGCCTGCTCAAATATAAAAACCCATTGGGTGGCTCACACTCTCAGTCTCAGAAGATCGCAATGGCAAACCCCCTCTGAAGAAACTTGCCAAGAAAACACTATGATAGGTCAGCAGGGGTAGGCAACCTTTTTGAGCCGGAGGCCGGGTTGCTGTCCCTCAGACAATTGGGGGGCCAAAGCACCATAAATAAATAAATAAATAATAATAAATATATATTTTTAAAAAAATTTAAAAAATTAAAAAAATATGCATGCACACTCTCTCAGCCCCAGAAAAGCCATGGCAAAACCCCTGTGGAGATTTTGCGAAGAAAACCCCAAGAACAAGTAATAACAACAATAATCAATATCATCATGATGGGTGGCGGTGGTAGCAGGACCGGCCTGGGGCTGGTCCAAAGGCCTCAGGGGGCCGCATCCGGCCCCCAGGCCTTAGGTTGCCTACCCCTGCCTCAGAGTCACAATTTTTTTAGGGTCTCTGTGGCAGGTGCAGACAGGTGCTGGCAATCCTTCAAAGTCTGCACTTGAAATTGGGCCCAGAAACATACTGGCAAACTGTGCTGCTGTTACAAAATTGCAGAGCTTGGAAAAGTTAGAGAAAGGGATTGGACTGAATCACCTGAAATGCCCATGTTGGGTGGGAGATTCTGGGAGATGTAGCTCAAACGGGTCACTTTCTAAGAATTGCAAAGTTGTACTGTCTTTTTCAGAGGGTAAAAAGTCCCAAAATAGTCAACTTTTCCTGATATTAGATACATATATTTTACCCCTTTGGTTATGTCAGGAGAAAGTTGATGGTCTATTGTTTTGCCTTACAGGTGGAAGAACAAACACAGTTCTCCCATCCTACATATTCAACAGTTCTCATTGCTGCATTTATCATGGTAATAAACAAAGATTCACAGTCCTCCGTCAGTTAGAGCTTAAATCCTACAATTATTCTAAATTAGCATGCAAAGATGCTGTTGCTGCTGTGGGAAAAAAGTCCCTTGAATAGTTGGGACAATTAGGCTGATTTTAAGATAAATGGATATTGAAAACATCTGTTATGCACAGAAAAATGTAAAATTAGGAAAAGAGAGTTGTTGTTCCCACACATATTTAAATGTACTTTGGAAGGAATTGAAACAATATATATTACACATCTGGGCAAACTCCTGTTTTATAAGCAGGCTCATGATCATGCATAATATATGGACATATTTTGAAATGTGGCCAAAGCTGTGCCAGAGGATTTCTTCCTTCTTCATCTTAAACCAGGGTTCCCAACAGGAAACTAGTCTTTGCACCCATTTTTCAACTGATGTGCCCGCATGATACACATGTGCCCTCATGTGGTGAAACTGAGATTCATTTGTGTTTTCAGCTACTTTTGAAGCTGTGCAGTTCACAATCAGTTTTACTTCCTCAAGGCATGATGAAAATGATAAGAAAATGATCCTTTCAGAAATACTTGGACAAAATCAATCAAATAATGTACACACCTTTCCCCACAGAATGTTATGGACAGAACTTGGAAATGTTTCCTCTTTGGACTACAATTCCCAGAATGCTCATCCAGCCTGGTCACCATTGTCCAAAAAAGTATATTTTCCAAATTCTGATAATGACCTACAAATTGAATCAATGGTATCTATACTTTTACATTTTAAGAAATGACATTATGGGAGTCTCATTTGCGTCTTTGGTCCAAAACACATTGAAGAAATAATTCAGCTTAAGATTGCTTTAACTGCCTTGGTTCAGTGCTAGGGAATCCTGGGAATTGTAGTTTATTGCGGCACCAGAGCTCGCTGACAGAGAAGGCTAAATGTCTCACAAAACTACAGTTCCCAGAATTCCCTAGCATTGAGCCAGAGCACTTAAAGCAGTCTCAGATTGGATTATTTCTGCAGTGTGTTTTGGACCATAGTGACTGTAATTCAGACCAAGCTTCTTTGTTGTTGTTGTTATTGTTGTGTGCCTTGAAGTCATTTCTGACTTATGACTCTAAGGCAAACCTATCACAGGGTTTTCTTGACAGAAATTGTTCAGTCCAGGAGTGGAATTCATAGAATCTCAGAATATTGCAGATGCAAGGGACTGCAAGGCCATCTAGTTCAATCTCTGCTGTGCAGGAATACATAACTACAGCAATTCTGAAAGATAGCCATCCAGCCTCTTTTCAAAGACCTCTAAAGAAGGAGACTACCTGCCCCTGCTGTCAAAGCTGGTCTATTTATGTGGCTCTCTTGTGGACTGCAACCTTCAGCATTCCTCACCACTGGCTATACTGGTTTGGACTGCTGTGTTTCAGCACCATTGAAAGAAAAGGGCCAGGCTAGTCATAATTACTGTAGTTCCCAATGATTATGATGGAATTAAAACATTACTAGTCAAGGCCAGCCTTGTCATTAGCCAGAGTGATCAGATTATCGCATATCTTAAAAATCTGTTTTACCTCTCCTGAATTGAAGTCCAATTTGGGCTGCATCTGGGTCCTATCGCATGGCTTTTGTCACCAAATCTGCCAGCAGAGTACAGCCCAGATGCAGCCCAGGTCCCAAAACGCGTTCTGACAGCCATTTTTCAAAGTTGGGAGCTTTCCGGCTTTGAAAAATGGCTTCCGGAGCTCATTTTGGGACCGGAGCTGCATCCGGGCTGTATTCCACTGGCGGATTTGGCGACAAAAGCCACGTGATATGACCCGAATGCAGCTCAAATTAGACTTCAATTCGGAAGAGGTAAGATGGGTTTTTAAGATGTGCGATAATCTCCTGAGACAACTGCCATGAGAGGAAGATGCTGGAGGGCAGTAGTAACCCCCCATTCTTTCTAAGCTGTTGATGTTTCCCCATTGTTAGAGGACAGGGCTGTGTATGCCCCACAACCTGTCTTGAACCCCATGCCACCACTACTACCTCAGCTGTTATGAAGGGCACTTTCCTACTGCCAGTCTTGAAATAAGATTTAAACCAGGGGTAGGCAACCTAAGGCCCGGGGGCCAGATGCGGCCCCCCGAGGCCTTTGGACCGGCCCCAGGCCAGTCCTGTTGCCGCCGCCACCCACCATGATGATATTGATTATTGTTCTTATTACTTGTTCTTGGGGTTTTCTTGGCAAAATCTCCACAGGGGTTTTGCCATGGCTTTTCTGGGGCTGAGATAGTGTGCATGCATATTTATTTATTTATTTATTTAATTATTATTATTATTATTATTATTATTTTTAATTAATTAATTAATTAATTAATTTCTGGTGCTTCGGCTCCCCAATTGTCTGAGGGACAGCAACCCGGCCCCCGGCTCAAAAAGGTTGCCTACCCCTGATTTAAACCATAGTCTGCTGCTTTCAATAGATGCAGAAACTTCAGGGCCAATAAGAATTGGTTTGGGCCCCAGCAATAAATAAATAAAAAAATAAAAATGGGATGCCCCAACTAGAGTTTCCAGGTTTTACAGACAGTAATACAGACCATCCTGCCAGACCAGATCAAGACTAACTAGTACATTTGAGAGAGGCCTATATAAAGCCTGCCTCAAGTATTAGGATCATAGGATCACAGAATTGAAAAGGGATCCATAGGTCAGCAAGTCTAAAACCCTTCTCAGTGCAGGACCTTCAGCTATAGTATCCCCAGCAGGTAACTGTCTAGCTTCTTCTTGAAGATGTCTAAAGGTAATTGGTTTCATTGTCAAAACTGTGAAGACTTTCCTTCTAATGTTCAAGTAAAATCTACCCTCCTGTACCTTAAAACCATGAGACCTAGTCCTACTCAATGGCATCACTAAGGCTGGTGTCACCCAGCATGGTAACTCAGCTTCACAGGCAGAGAAAGAGACATTACTCACTTACAATGAGGCCTCTCCTTTCTCTACCCACTGAGTGGAGATAGGAGAGGTGTCACTTACTTATGGTATGAGTAAGGCTTTTACTTTCTCCACCTACTGAGCCTCCCTAGTGGAGAAAGGAGGATTTGGTTGGCATCTCTCTGATCCTCCTCTTTTGTTTTGGTGGACTTTTGATCATTTACTTTTGAAACAGGAACAAAATGCAGGCTTTACTATGTATGATACCTGTTTGGGGCAGGAGGGGGGATGCTTCCTAAACAGAAATAGGGGGGAAGTATTCAAAGACTTTTTTCATTCATCAGCAGCCCTACTAGATGTGAGGGACACCGACCTGAGTGGGTGCTTGGTATACTGCTCCTCTCTACCCCTTTCTCTCATCTCCATTTGCTAAGAAAGGCCACCCACCCACAGTATTTTTCTTCATTTTCTTTTCATTTTCATTTTTCAAATTGCTGAGATTTTTAAAAGATGAGCCATATGGCTACTGGTTTCTCTGACCAAAGTTCTCTCATTTTCTAGTTAATGGGATTGCTTAGAATATGGCAGAAAGATGGGAAATTACATTCAGAACAGCATAGGCAGTTTACAAGCTAAGGTAGAAGGAAAGTTATTTGCCTGAGAAAATGCTGCACATGGGAGAGAAAGTCTGAAAGATTGCAAGAATGCTTGCTATTGTGATGCAAACAGGTATAGACATAGGCTATATATGAAAAGGGGAGCAAAATGTTGAAATCGGAGAGAAGAAAGTGAAAACTAAGAAAGAAATAAGGTCACTTTTACATGTAAGAGTGAGAGACAATGAGCATGTGTGGGAAACAATGAGCATGTGAGAGAGTTTGAGAATGTGTGTGAATGAGTGTCTGTGAGGAAGGGAGAGAGACCATGACTTGAAATTGTGTGATTAAGAATTAACTGGCTAAGAAGGTGTGATGGAGAAAGTGAACAAGAAAAAGCATGCAATATGTACATGCGCGTGAGTGAGTGAGTGAGTGAGTGGCTTATGTGTACCACAGACAAAGAAATAAAGGAATCCTGTGTAGCCCCTTTTGAGACTGAAAGAAATTCCTCTCAGACACATGGGTCAGTGGGTCAGAGAATTAGTGTGACCAAACCTGTGAGAGTGAGCATGTGAAAGAAAAAGAACAAGAGAAACACTGTGACTGAGTGTAAGAGAGAAAGAGTTACATGTGAGAGTGCTTGTGGGTGCAGAGAAATGGGTATCTTGGAAGCTGATTCCACTGGGTCCCAAATCTTCCACCACCTCTGACATCTCCAACAGCTTCCCACCTCTTTGTTTGTTCCTCCTCTTCTTGGGGCCCACCTTGCCTACACACCTGCCTGCCTTATCTGGCCAGAGAAGCAGCTTGATGTACCTCTGCCTATCAGTGGCAGTCCACAAGTGGCTAGCCAGGAAGGTGGAGGAGTAGGACTGCAGCAAGCTGATGCACATGCTCTGCTCAGCAAACTTGCTCTTCCTCAGCCAGCTGGTCCAATGCACCATTTGTTCAGAAGTGGAGCCACTGCCTCCAAGGAGGGCCATCCAGAGCCACTACTGGGAGCTGTCACGGATGCTGGCTCTCCTTTTGCTGCCATGTGTCTAGGATGTACTGGACTGAGCAAGAACCACGGCAGTGATGAGACAGCTGGGGGAAGAAGGCACAACAGCTTGGGTGGATCCCACCAGAGGCCATGATCCAATGAGCTTCCTTGCTTGCCTCCTCCTTCAGACAGAGGTGGCTGCTCCAAGCACCTTTCTGTCCCTCTCCAGGACATAGAAATTTGGGAAAGCAGAGGAGGAAGAGGAGGTGGAGAGGAGGATCAGGGCCTCCAAATCTGGTGCCCCCTTGAGCAACCCTCTCCCCCACATGGGTTCAATCCCACAATTTGAGAACCACTTGGCTGGAGGGTTTGGGGAGTTGTAAAATCTTGCCAAGAAAACCTCATGGTAGGTTCACTTTAGGGTCACCATAAGTCAGGGGAAAAAATTAAGAAAGTACACAACAATAGTAAACAACAATCCAAAACAAAATTCACTTTTCCAAGATCTTGATATCAAACAGCCAGAGGTATATCCCCCATGATGATAACAGCAACCAGACTTATCTAGAACCCTTGTTTACAGTGGAGTGGCAGAGGTATGTTGGAAAGTGTATTTGGGAGGGGGATTGCACCATGCACTGGCTTCTCTTTCCCAGGAACCCTTGAGATTTTCATGGGCTCCTGGGGGTGGAGTGGGGGAACCAGCAGCCAGAAGTACCTGCTTGCATGGGGCAAGCTGAGTAAGGCAACCTGACTAACCAAGTTTCTAGTCAGGTCCACCTGTTCAGCATAAAGCCATCATGGGGGCACTGACTCCTGCAGTCTTTGAGTGGCTTGCCCTCCCTCTCTCCTTCCTTTTATTAGAAGATGTTTATAAGCTGTTCCTTTGTGTCTAAGAGAATGTTGTTAAGGGTGATTGTATTTGTCACTACTTGGGGTGGGTTGGTTTGGGGCTGGATAAAGTTGGAGATTTGGCTTGTGTACCCAGAGTACTGGGAGAATGGGGGCTCTTCTGAGAGGACCTTGGATTGAAGGATTTAGGAACACCTCCAGCTGAAAGGCATGTCTTGGCTTCAGTTTCCAGCTGGCAGGGGAATTACACAGTGGCTTACATCCATGTGGCATTCCAGTTTCTGTCACTACATGCTTCTGCCAGCAGTGAGGCTGGCAGGGTGGTGGTGTGCTATTGTCTGACACTCAGGTCATCCAGTATACAGTCCCATACCAAGCCAACTTTCTCTCAGCTGTAACCAATAAAAGTTGTGGTCAGTTTTATTCCAAAGAAATTTGTGTGTCATCTTCATTGCCCCCACTTCGCCACTGAAGGCTGCAATGATACAAGGCTGTATTTTATAAGAGACACAAATAACTGGAGAATTAAGAGAAAGGTTTTTTGGTATTTGCACAATGAACTAGACAATGTCTGTCTGTCAGTCTGCCCCTCACTCTCTCTGCATATGCTACATAGAAATTACTGGCTCTACTGCAATCTTGTCTGTCCAAGCATGAAGGGGGGTTAAATTAGTGGCTAAAAGGAGATCTGTCTCTAGTTTTCAAGTTAGCCTCCCGGGAAAATGTTAGAAACATATCTCCTAAATAATAGTAATATTTACTGTTAAATACTCCCAGGACACAGAAGCAATCAATTTGAAATTAAGCATGAATACCTCTCGGGTGGGGGGGCTTTATCTACAGCTAGACATTCTTGATCCATGTCATAGCCATATCGAAATCACTCCAGGTTTGTGGTTGCCAGGTCAAGCACCCATTGTAATGTGTCCCTCAAGTGGATTCTTGTCTTATAAATTACCACCATTTGTTAAGCCAAATACTTGGAAACATCTCTCAGGAAAACCAGCTTTGTTGGTTTTGTCTTAGAGGACCTGCCTCATGTTAAAGACCCCAGACAATCTACTTGCTCTCTCCATTTTGACCTCTGATTCTTAGAAGATGCTTATCATCTCCTTGCTTTGGAGGACTTTTGCTGAAAGGTTGCTGAAATTCCTACCTAGGCTTTGCCAACCTTATTTTAAGCTAAAGTCACTGATGCCTGGAACATTTACTCTCACATGAAATTGAAGGCTTTCATGGTCGGCATCCATAGTTTTTGTGGGTTTTTCAGACTGCGTGACCATGTTCTAGAAGAGTTTCTTTCTGACGTTTCGCCAGCATCTGTGGCTGGCAGATGCCAGCCACAGATGCTGGCAAAACATAAGAAACTCTTCTAGAACATGGCCACACAGCCCGAAAAACCCACAAAAACTATTTACTCTCATGTTTCCCAGAATTTGGGAGTTAGCCAGAGAATCTTGTAACTTTCTCTTTCATAAAGTTCTGACTTAGGCCTTGTCTGCATGGGCCAAATAAATGTCCTTCTCCTGTTCCCATGGAGAAGAGTCCTGACAACACAGGGTGCAATCCCCTGGTTCTAGTGCAAACTGTCCAGATCACAACTGGACAGTTCAGCAACAAACCAATCGTACACACACCTTAAAATGTTTTTTAAAACTTCACCTTTTGCTGCAGATCTTCCCAGAAGATCCAGACCTCTCTGTTGCAATGCCAGGTGGCTGTTTGCATCCATGTCCCTCTGTGCCACCCTGTGCTACCACCAATGCTGCATGTCACTCTGAGTTCAGAATGAGGGGCCCAGCCATGTGATCGATGCTGGTCATCTCATTCTGACCAAAGAGTGAGCAACACACACCAGCAGTGGTGAAGCCAGGCAGCAGAGTGGGGTGCATGTGTGAACAACTGCTTGGCATTTCAGTGGAGTGCCCAGATAACAGGGGATGTTGGAGCAGCTTTGGTGACAGAATACTCCATGCTGCTCCCAGCATATTTTGACCTGTGCAGACATCTCACATTACTTCATCTTCCTATTCTCTTTGCTGCTCCAGCTAAATTTACACTTCCTAGCTCCTGTTCAGAAAAGTCTATCAAAACTCAGGAAAGATAATCTCTGTCACTACTAAATCTAATTTGTTCAGGGAGAACTTTGTACATTAGCCACCCTCTCCACCTACCTCCTTTTTCTTTGATGTGCATGTGGGTGGTTCAGCAAAAGTCCTTGACCACCTCTTTCTACTCACACTATTTGGTAAACCTCTCTCTCTCTTTCTCTCTCCCTTCCCTTCTAAGCAAACCCCGTATCACAGATTTTGTTGTTAACTGCCCTCAAGTCGATCTGCTGCAATCCACATTGATAGAGTTAACTGTCATGCTAACCAACATATATCAACAGATATGGAAAACAAAATAATGGGAATACAGAGAATCCTAGAATTGGAAGGATCCTTTAAGGGCCATCCAGTCCAGCCCCCTTAAGCCATGCACAAATACAGAGAATCCTAGAGCTGGAAGGGCCCCCAAGGACCATCAAATAAAGATCCATTAGCTTAACTATACGGACCCTGGTCTCCAGAGTCCTAGTGTTGCTTTAAGAGTCTATAATTCTATGCATTAATCTTATGATGCACCACAGGATTTAGAAAACATTCAGGGATATCCCCTTGCACACAGCTTTGACAAATAAGAGAGTTGGACTAGATGACCCCTGGGGTACCTTTGTATTCCTTCATAGACAGATATGCAAAAATTTACTTTAGCAAATTGAGCTAAGTGAGCTTTATTTTCTTTGGTTTAATTGTTGTCAATGGAAGATCACTCCAGATCAGAGTCTTTTAGTTGCTGAAGGAAGTTATAAAAGTACTTCTAACTAGACCCCTGCTAAACTCCCTCCCCCAATGCTCTTTTCATTTATTTTACAAAACAAAGGTGTGAAGTGAGCAAACCACCACCAATCAATCTTTAGTTACATCCTAAAAAGACCCGCACCCACAGAAACTATCCAGGCAAACACTTTCTCCTCCATTTCAAGATGTTGGACCGCAGCAATCAGCATTCCTGGTCTATGGACAGAGAATCTTAGAGTTGGCAGGTCACACTCTCTCAACCTCAGGGGGAGGCAATGACAAAACTCCCCTGAAGTTCTGAACCTTTGCATTCAGAGACTATAATTCTATGCATTAATGGATGCAGGTAACAAGTAGTCAATTCGTTAGTGCAAGATTATATTCAACATTTTTTAAATCTGAAAAGGGCTTTTTAAACAAAAAAATGTCACAATTAAAATGTCAAAAGGAAGTTTGGCAGAAGTTCAAAGAACTTTCTTCAGCTTGTAAAAACTGTGTTGAAGTCACACACACAAAACAACAACAACAACAAAAACCAAGCACACTTTAGGTTGTGGTCCCAACAAGGATTTATTCTTGGCAAATTTCTTCAGAGGGATTTTGCCATTGCCACCCTCAGGTTAGACAATGGACGTTATCACACGTGGGCCAGAAAGCGAAAATAAAAGTGGAAATGAGGCATTACGAAAATAAACTGAAAATAAACTTGTTTCCGCAAACGTCATTACCTTAATTGCAAATTTACAGCAAGTGCAAAGAACGTCCACACACAAGCGAAAATATCCCGTAAATGTAGTAGAAATGAGCCTCTTGCACATGTGCAGATAGAGGAATGAGCCTCTTGCACATGCGCAGATAGAGGAATGCTCACGGGAACCATGGGTAATGATGGGGAAATGCTCCCCAATACGTATTTGGCGATCACATTTGCGGTAAATGCGGAATCACCCTCATCGCGCAATTGCATTTCCTGAAGAAACCGAAATTCAAAAGATCTCGGATCTTTCCACTTTCTGTCAGGATTCTGTCGGGGTTCTGTGAGACGTCGTGTGAAAACACGGGCCAATAATCCAGTATCGTTCGGAATTTCATGTGGATTTTGTTTGGATTGGGCCCCGTGTGATAACGTCCATAGTGACTTGTCCAGAGTCACCCAGTGGGTTTTCACGGCCAAGCTGGGATTTGAACCCTATTCTCCAGAGTCATAGTCCAGTGCTAGTCCAGGACAGGAGTGATCTTCCATTGATAACCTTTGAGTAGGAGGCTAGAGTTCGAATCCCAGCTCAGTCATGTAAACCTATTGGATGACCATGAGCAAGGGTCCCACTCTCTCAGCCTCAGAGGAAGGAAATGGCAAGCCCCCCCCCCCCCCGAATAAACCTTGCCAAGAAGACCTCAAGATAAAGCCTTTTAGATTGTACACCATTGGCAGGCAAATTTATGGTGTTAAAAAAACATTAATAATAATAATAATAATAATAATAATAATAATAATAATAGCAACAACAATAATAACCATACATCAGAGGCAAGTAATCATGGCAGATTTAATATTTCTTACCTCCTTTTATTAACATTTCCGGGGCGGTCTTTTGTTAAGCTAATGGATATTTATTTGATGGCCCTTGGGGACCCCTCCAACTCTAGGATGACTTCAAAGCATGCAGCAACACCCTTCAAAGTCACACTCTCTCATGGTGATCCTAAGGCAAACGTATCACAGGGTTTGCTTGCCAAGGAGGGTTCATAATGTCCTTGAGGCTGAGAGAGTGTGACCTGGCCAAGGTCACCCAGTGGGTTTACATGGCTGAGCAGGCATTAGAACTCTAGCCTCCCATTTCACCATAGAAACCCATTGGGAGACCTTGGGGTCCCTTCCAACTCTAGAATCCTAGGTATTCCTTCATGGCAGAAGGGGGTTGGACTAGATGACCCCTGGGATCAATCCTGCTTGGCAAAAGAGAATTGCCACTCACCACACCCCTGCTCCCATTCTTTTCTGTGAGAATTTGAATGGGAGGACAGAAGGAGAAAGGGAAGGAAATGGCCCATGAGTAAAAGTCCCACTCTCTCAGCCTCAGAGGAAGGCAATGGCAAATCCCTCTCCCTTTGAACAAGCCTTGCCAAAAAGACCTCAAGATAAAGTCACCATAAATCAGAGGCAGGCAATCATGGGAGATTTAATATTTCTTATGCCCTTTTATTAACATTTCCAGGGGATGGTCTTTTGTTAAGCTAATGGATCTTTATTTGATGGCCCTTGGGGGCTGTTCCATCTCTAGGATTCTATGTATTCCTGCATGGCAGAATGGGGTTGGACTGGATGGCCCTTGGGGAACCCTTCCAATTCTAGGATTCTCTGTATTCCTGCTCCTCCTCTGGTGCCTTGAGTGGGATATGCCACAGGGCCAGATATAGATTATCTGGCTCCAGGGGTTGCTGAGATTACAAAGTGTGTGTGTGTGCGCACTCACACACATGCGCCTGCAAGAAGCCCATCAATTTATGGGGAGGCCTGTGAATTTCCTAGGGGTTTCTTAAGTGAGGAATCCTGAAAGGGGATTTCCCAGTTCCTTCCTCTGAAAGCTAGCCTACAACACCTAGTATTCCCTGCCTGTCTCCCATCCAAGTACTAACCAGGGCTGATTGACCCTGCGTGGCTTCCAAACTCCAGATGTTGTTGGACTGCAGCTCCCACCATTTCTCAGCACTGGCTATACCATTAGGCATCAGTGCATTATAGTATGTGCTGGAGAGAGCAGAATAGAGAAAATTAGAGCTTGGAACATTTTTGGACTACAGCTTCCACAATCCCCATTTTAGCTATAGGACTTGTAGACAAAACTGATCTTAGCTTGTCTTCTTCACTCTGTCTTTTTCATAAACTACATCAAGCTACGTCCCCTTCCCCCTTCCTTGTGTGACAGTGTGAGGAGTGAATGGATCTTGTTTTGGTGGCACTAATGGACTAAATAAGAATATGAGCAAAAAAAAGATGGAGAATCGCAATGCATGATATGGAAGAGTTCCTGGCAAACGAAGATGAGGATTTTAAAACTGCTGATGTTGGTGTTGTCCCTAAGCAAGGACAAGAGATGCAGATGCCTGTGTTATCCATGGAAGAGCAGGTCATTCAGATGTTTGGGCTAAGACTGATAAGACTTGGAGTGTTTTCTGCATCAACGGAAAAGAACCAGAAAAGGCTGATTTGAAAGTTTGTGGACAGAAACTAAAAGGGCGGAGGTTGCCCAATACAATGTAAAGACCTTAAAAGATGAGATTTTTCCAATTAGCAGTGTGTTCCTGGATCTACTTGGTGTGTGTAAGTAGATGGATGAATGGGTGTGTGATTGAGAGCTCTTGATACTTAAAATGGTTGTCTTATTTGTTATTTCTTATTGTCTTACTGTCTTATTTGTTGTGTTTCAACAAGCTGCAAGAAAAGAGATTCCACCTCAACATTAGGAGGAACTTCCTGACAGTAAGGGCAGTTCGACAGTGGAACACACTCCCTCGGAGAGTGCTGGAGTCTCCTTCCTTGGAGGTCTTTAAGCAGAAGCTGGATGGCCATCTGTCGGGGATGCTTTGATTGGGAGTTCCTGCATGGCAGGGGGTTGGACTGGATGGCCCTTGTGGTCTCTTCCAACTCTATGATTCTATGATTCTAATAAATGTTACATGCATAGTGTCTAAACCCAGATCTGGTTTCCCATTGTCTATATTGAAAATCCTATAGTCTAGGGTAGCTAAATTTCTCTCTGGATCAAAAGAATAAAAGAGAATCTCGGTTCCTGACAACAGTTTCTGTTTTAGCTCGGCAAATTTGAATCCAGTCATTGCAAACAGAACAACAACACACAATCTCAACACCTCATTGGCTAGACAGCTTTACTTTCACTAGTGTGTGAAAATTCACACCCTCTTGCACCCCTGCAGATTTACTGCAAGGATGCCATGTTTGGAAGAACGAAGTTCAAAAGAAATTTCCCACCCCTGATTGGAATGGCTGATTGCTGGCCATTGTGAGAGGAGACATGTGTCACAGGTGGCTACTGAGTAATTCTCATTTCAGTAACCACAATTGGAGCTACACTTTAGATTGGTAGAGTAATACCTCTTAGTAACCCTGCAACTCACTATTATCTCCCACCTTTGCATTGTTCATTCTTGTGTGTATGTGTGCATGAGAGAGTGTGCTTGTGTGTGGGGACTCTTTTTTTAAAAATAAACTGGGTTTGGAACCATTATACAAAGATGGAGATCCCGGCTCTCCATTACCAAAGCCTGCTTGCTGCTTCTCATTGAGCTAAATTAATTTCCCCATTTAATTCAATTTGTGGGTGCCCTGTTGGAACCCCTTGCAATTTAGGTAACAGAAGGGAATCGAACTCTGTTCTCCAGAATCATAGTCCAATGCTCAAACCACTACATCATGCTGGCTCATACTATCCCTTCAAACAGTAAGGAGCAGATTGAATAGCAGTATAGCTGGGCAAATTTTCAGAGGACTAGTATTCCATATAACAATTTTGTTTTACTTCAGAAACTGAAAACTGTGCATATATATATATATATATATAGTGCCTCCTTTCTCCTAAATTGGACCCAAGGTGGTTCACGAAAGATGCTTCATAAAACATCAACATTTAAAAACACAATTAAAAACATCAGATTAATATAACAAGTTTAAAATATAAAACCATTAAAAACATACAAAGCAAACACCCCATAAGAAGCCTCCCTGGGTGCAGTTACATATTAAAAGCCTGCTTGAATAGAAAAGTTTTTACCTGCCAGCAAATTGCGAGCAGGCAGGGGTCCAGCCTAACATGAGGGAGTCCCAAAAACGCTATGACTTATAGAGGTCTATCATACCTACCAAAAGGAAATAAATCCAACAACAGTTACCACACCGCTCAGATTGTGGCAATACTTTGAACTTTTCCAAGGCTGAACACTTTGGAGAACAAAGGGCTTTTCTGTGCCTGCCTTGAAGCTGACATCAGTAACTGAAGACAAAACAAAGGGAAAAAGGAAAGGAAAAAGCAAACGGACAATGCTGAATCCAGCTTCAGTGCTGTGCCAGCTGCTAGCATAGACAGGCTTGATAATCACTCAGGTGCACAACATGGTAGAGGATGCTGATGAACCACTGATGAAGAGCTCTTGAGTCTGAGCATGGCAGGATGATGAGCAGCTGGACAGCAACATCATCAACACCATCCACTTTGCTAAGACTGGTTTTCACCCTACCAGAGGTCAGCTGGGAACTCCCAGCTCGAGGAGGCTACTGTGATTCACTCTGTAATATCCTCCCACGAGCAAGTAAATACCAGATCTCAGATGTAACATGTTACAAGTAATGCCTTTAACATGATACTTTTCTTCTCCCTATGTAACATGGAACAGTCTACTACATTACCTTGAAGAAGCATAAAGACAGTCTTTAGAGATGGGATCATAAGGAAGGAGTTCCACAGAAAAGCCCAATGCTCACTAGGCACAGAGTGCCAATTGTAAGGGGTGAGGACAACAATCAGAAAACTCATCAATACTTGTCAGAATACTCCAAGCTGCTCCGGTGTATTCTGGCCCTGAATTTCCCCCACCCCCAAATTCTCAGCTTTCCTGCTGTGCATTTTCAGCCTTCCCACACAGTCCCTGTAAGGGTGACTTGACAGGGGCACTGCCAGGGTCTGCATGGGAAGGGAGCTGGCTATCAGCACCACAGTGGCATGGGATGTGCACTGAAGTGAAGGTTGTCTGAAAAACCTGGAGCAAAATGTAAGGCTTTTTAATGCAGGACAAGGGATGGAAACACAGAATTGTATCTGGTTGTGTAAACAGCCCAGACCCAATATGGGTTACATAATGTAAATAGCACACGGTAAGCTGGCTGGGGGGGATTTGTGAATTATAAGTAATGTAGACAAGCCTTTGGAAACGGGTGTGGAGAAAAGAGATGGAATAGATTGGATGGAATCTTGGTCAGATATTCTACACTGCAACGTTTTGTTGCAGGTCTTAATTATTAACACATACAAATGGGATTGGGCAGAGAGAATGAGAGAGAGGGCAGGAAGAGAATTAAACTTGTTTTACCATCCCATCTGACTAAACTGAATGCCAAGAATCAGTGGTAGCAGGCAGTTTCCATGTCAATGCAGAGGTGAGTCTGCACTTGATTTTAATCTCTGCTGTAAAGGATCTATCCAGTGTGTTGAAGTCTGTCTCCAAAATAAGTCCAGCACCTTGCGTAGCTCCTTAACAGTTCAGGTGACATGGAAACCACTAGTCACTGCTGTCAAAAACAGAGGACAGTTTTTGTATTTTCTCAAGGACTTTAATCACCTCCTAGATTTGTCTGCTTATCCTTTAGAATCTTTCACAAGAGATCTGAACTGTGTGACCTTTTTTGAATGTGCTGTAAGAGCATGGAATACTCAGCATAAGTGTACTTCAGTAATAGAAGAGGCTTCTGGGGAAAAGCTGTTTGTATAATTGCAGGTAAACCACATTTTCTTAATGAAGGGGGGACATGTTTTCCTGATGTGATGTGTGCTGCTACAGATGCTCCATCACTACCAATGCATAGTACAATTGCCCTGCACATGTCATAATTAGGGAATGAGCATAGTTATTTTATATTTCAAGTCCCAAGAAACTGTATTTAGTGTAAGAATTTAGACTCATAGGCAAGAGAAAGTAACTGTTACATGCTGTGAACAGGCCTGTTTGATGCTGAAGCTCTCATGTAGATCCAGAATTTAGCTTCCCCATGTGTTGTCACTAACTATCAAAAGATTGCAATCCAGAGATCCACTGTATGAGTCAAATATGTCAGGAAGTTGAGATATTTGATGCTGTAGTTTTGGTTTTTTTCTTTAAATACTCAAATTACATTACTGTTGTCCTTTACTATTTTATGACAATTTCAGCAGTAACATTACATTCTCATCCTCCAGTGGATTTCTTCTTAATTGCAAGAGACATTGGAACATTTTTTCTGTCTTTTAATTAAGTTACAGTGCTATAAAAGATCAGTGAAATGACACCTTTCCACTATAATTTAAAATGCTCAGAGTATTTATGAGCATTGATACTTTCTGCCCTCTTTAAGAGGTCTTAGGGGAATCAAGCTTTTTTTCCTTCTCCCCTCTTTTAAAAATGAAACGTTTTCATTTAAATAATATAATCAAACAAAGTACCCAAAAAAGCAAGATAGAACCAAAACCAACAAAAGGAAAAAGGAGGATTTTCTGCATGTTAGCCCAATAAAGGCATAACTGTTTTGTGACTCTGGGAATTTGTTGTATTTTGCTGCATGGCCAATATTGCTACCCCTGAATATGTAACCTGACATCAGTTCACTTTTTTTCCCCTGAGGATTTTATTTTAATTCTTCTTCTTCAGGCTTCAACTATAAAGCTGAAGGGAAAGAGAAGAGTCAGTATGAAAAGTGTCCAGTCAGCAAACTCAGAGAACAGGAATATTGCTATAGCACACATCTTGCTGCAAGAGTACTGTAGCTTTTCAGCATCAAGGTCTTGTCCTTTTAAAAATGTGAGTGTGCACTGAAGTGAACCATTGGGGTGAGTGGGAATGACAACATAACTCCTGTGTCTAAGGTCAGTCAGGCCATGTCAATCAGAAGTTCACCAAATTAGCAGTATCAGTTCTGCAGCCACATGCTTCCTCCTGATTCTTTGATCATAAATGAAAGAAAACATGGTGCTTTCTAACAGCCTCTAAAGTTAGTCAGAGCTTAACCAGAAGTGTGTCCCAAACTTCTAGAAAATCCATGTCACTATGACCATTGAGGCTGGCTAGTAAGGCACCTATCTAATGTGACATAATGTTCATATGATCTGTTGACAAAATCCTCTCTTTTCCTCTCCCTTGATCCCTATTCTGATTCTTGGATATCCAAAGAAATATAAATGACTTTGTATTTCCAGAAGCATTACTGGCTGTTAGTCAGTGCAAGAGTAGAGAATCCAATGATGCCTGGTTGTTGTTGGATTGCAAGTCCCATTATTCTTGATCAATGACCATGCTGGCTTGGATCCATGGGAGCTGAATTCCAACAAGATCTTGCATCCCACATATTTATGGCTGAGTTGGTGAACATAAAGGTGGGTATGAAATATAGAAGCTCAGTGAAAACCCCTCAGTATTTCATCCTACAGCCAGATTTAAAGAGAGGCTATTTAAAATGATAAAAAATAAAGGGCATAATATCCCAAAGGCACCAGATTCTTTCTGATCTTGGAAGCTTGGCAGTGGCAGCCCGGGTTAGTACTTGGATGGGAGACTGCCAATGAATACTAGATAGTGTCAGCTATATTTCAGAGGAAGGAACAGGCAAAACCAATTCTGAATATTCCTGGCAAAAACCTATGAAATTCATGGGGTTGCCATAAGTCAATAGGCAACTTGAGGGTGTGTGCATGCATGCACTCACTCACACACAGAGGAACTATTATTTGGGTTTAAAGATACTCTTGCTGCTTAAATATAGCAACACAATATTTTTATAGTCCAGTCTTCACCAATCTATTATGTACACGAATACAGTGGAACCAACTAATGTCTGTCTTTGGATCATGAATTCTTCAGAGCTTCTGTCTTACTGGGCCAGGGCCATTTCTGTCCATTTGGGAAGTGATTGCCAAACTGTATAAAGAGAAATAACTTTTTTTATACTAGCCACAAGTCAAATCAGTGAAATGTCAAAAGGGCCAAAAGGCAAACATTACAAAAAATTCCAGTGAAACATAGAGCCGATTAGTAGAACACCTCTCTCACTGCTTACAATCAGAGACAAGTTTATCAACAGAAGGACTCCTCCATGAAATAAATCTGAAGCGATACTTAGAAAAGTTACTTTGGGGCAACAAGTCTCAGAATCCCCAGGCAGCACTAGGGCAGCTATCATTTTAAAAGTTCTGGCTTGAAGCAGTGATGTAAAATGCAATGGGAAGGCAAAAGAATCACTCAAATAAAAGCTTCTTCTAAAGGCCACTCTTCTCCAAACTTGATATCTTTGAAATGGGTTGGATTACAACCTCCGTCATCCTAGCCAGCAGGGTTACTACTTGAGATTATGGGATTACCTTTTTCATACAACAAGAGAGGAGACTGTACACATGGACATCACTGGATGGACAACACAATCACCAAATAGATTACATAATAGGGAACAGAAGATGGAGAAGCTCCATTCTTGCAGCAAAAATGAGACCAGGCACAGACTGAGACATAGACCACGAACTACTAATATCTAATACAAGAGTAAAGCTGAAGAAGAATCAATAACCATGCCAAAATGTGATCAGGAAAACATTCCAACAAAATTTAAAGAAAGTGTGAACAATAAATTTGCACTATTAAGTCTTGTTGACTGGGAACCAGGAGAACTATGGACATAATCAAAGAGGAATATAGAAATATGGTAATTGTAGCCAAAAAGAAGAAGAAACATTGGATAACAGATTAAACACTTCAAGTAACATTTCCAGTTTCTGGATAGAAGCTGGAAGGTAATGACCTTGGCTCATCTGGCAAGACATCCATCTTGTTAGTGCAAACCCACATTGCCAGTTGTCTTTCTCTCTGTCCTTCAAGACCTTTTGACAAGGCTACAGTACTATCATCCAAGAGTTTAAGGTGAGCAGGTAATTAGTGGAGACATTTTCCTCTGCAAAATGAGTGAGTATAGGAGGAGGAGTAGATGGTCTGAAGAATCACTGGTTATGTCTGAGCTGGAATTGTTTCACAGTTTAATATTAAAGCTGTCTCCTCAGAAATAATGGAGAGGGAAAGGTACAGTTATCATGATTAATGAAAAGGGAGATTAAAGAAAGATCAGAGAATTATTTATCAGAACAAGCTGAAAATGACAGAAAGTTGCCAATTAACCTGGTGTGCTTTTCTTCATGAAATATTAGCAACATGAAGTCATGCATGTGTGTGTTCCTTCAAGTCGCCTGTTGACTTATGGAAATCCCATGGATTTTGTATGGTTTTCTTAGGCAAGAAATACTCAGAGGTGGTTTTGCCAGTTCATTCCTCTGGAATATAGCTTGCAGCATCTACCAGCCAAGTACTAACCAGAACTGACCCTGTTTAGCTTCCATGATCAGATGGGATCTGGAGCCTTTGGGGTATTTAGACCAGGACAAAATGAGATTACATTATTTATTTGTTTAGTTATTCATTTAATTGTTACATTTATCCAAGTTTTCTGTGCCCATCAGGTCACCCAAACAGAGCCATAATGGCATATAAAATATTTCAAAATATATGAAAATGATTCTAAAAACTATTTTAAACAATTGAAAGCCAGATGAAAGAATGTTATTTTAACCACTTGCCAGAAGTTCAATGCCAATAGTGTCTTCCTGATCTCCAGTAGTGGTTGGAGGCTCCTATGCAAGTGGGACAGTTAATTTGCTCCAGATTGAGTTCTGTACTTTAAAAGGAGTTTGCCAAGGTGCTGAACCTATTATAGAGGTAACACTGTGGAGAGCTCCTTTTAACAGTCAGTGTAAACTGGAATGGATTCATTGCCTTAATGACATGTAAGCTACCAGCTACCACCAACTACCACTGATGGTTTCCCTTAAGAGGGAGTTTCACAATGTAAGTGCTGCACAGATAACTCCCTATCCATGCATTCACCAATCTAGCCTCTGGTGGTGGGAGTGGAAAATGTAACAGGCCTCTTCTGAAGATCTCAGATTCTGGTCAGGTGCACATAGAAATGGCTTTTCAGGCATCTTGGCCTCAAAATGTTTACGGCCCTGTAGGACAAAACCTGTACCTTGAATTGACATCAGGACAAAGATGGAAGCCAGTGTAGTTGGTTTTAAATTGATGATATTGGCTAGCATCCTAATAGTGACTTAAATTATGTGTAAGTTCTCCTACAGAAGTGGTTGGATATTTTTGTCCAGTGTGGAAGTTTGTATTCAGGTGAAGGTTGCATATGCAGAGTTGCACATGTGGTTCCATTGTACATGTGGTGTCATTGCATTTTATATGCAATTGCACATTATGTATTGTGCATTACATACTCAGATACTCAGTATACATTACTAGTGCTAACCAACATATGTCAACAGATATGGAAAACAAAACAATGGCCAGCAGATTGAAACAATCAATATACATCCCATCCACAAAAAAGGAGACATAAAAGACTCCAGCAACTCTAGGACCATAGCATTAATCTCCCACACAAGTAAAATTATGCTCAAAATTCTTCAACATGGCCTCCAACCATACATGAAAAGAGAAATCCCAGAAGTGCAAGTGAAATTCAGGAAAGGAAGAGGCACTTAGGACTACATTGCAAACATATGATGGCTAATGGAGTGCCCCATTCCAAAAGAAAATCAGCATGTGTTTTATAGACTACAGCAAAGCTTTTGACTGCATAGATCATGAAGGGCTATGGAATGCTCTTAAAGACATGGGAATGCCACCACATATGATAGTCCTGATGAGGAATTTGTACCTAGCACAAGAGGCAACTGTTAGAACAGAATATGGAAAAACAGAATGGTTCCCTATTGGCAAAGGTGTTAGGCAGGGTGCACATTATTACTTTACTTGTTCAACCTGACTCCATTTTTATTCGTATATTGACACATGTGAGCAACTGAACTTGCAGAGATGAGCATAGATGCAGTTCCATAGTGAATAGCAAACCTGGAATACCCAAGTGAGATTATTTGCAAAGTCATGCTAAAAATGACCCCTCAGATATGCAGGTGACACCATACTACTAGCAGAAAACATCACAAACCTAGAGCAACTACCAAGGAAGTACAAGGAGGAAAGTGAAAAGGCAGGCTTACAGCTGAACATAAAGAAAACAAATAATGATCATGGAGGAGCTACATAAATTCAACCTAGACAATGAGGAAATAGTAATAGTAAGAGTTTCCATACCTTGGATCAAACATTGATCAGAATGGAGACTGCACTTAAGAAATCAGAAGACTAAGGGCCATTGCAGACTGCCAGAAATAGTGCAAATTGAGTCCACTTTAACTGCCCTATCTCAATGCTAGGGAATCATGGGAACTCTAGTTTATTGTGGCACCAAAGCTCTCTGACAGAGAAGGCTCAATGTCTCAGAAAAAAATACAGTTCCCATGATTCCCTAGCACTGAGCCAGGGCAGTTAAAGTGGACTCAATTTGCACTATTTCTAGCAGTCTGTAAAGGCCTTAAGAATGAGGAGGTCAGCTATGAAAGAACTAGAAAAGATTCTAAAGAGCAAAGATATGCAACTAAACATGAAAATTAAAATCATCCAAACCATAGTATTTCAAAGCACTATGTATAAATGTGAGAGCTGGACAATTAAGAAAACAGATAGGAAGAAAATCAATTCATTTGAGATATGATGCTGGAGAAGAGTGCTGAGGATACTGTGGACAGCCAATAAGACAAACAAATGGGTCCTAGAACAGATCAAGCCTGAAATCTCCCTGGAAGCCAAGATGATTAAATTGAGACTGTCATGCTTTGGCCACATCAAGAGAAGGTATGAATCACTGGAAAAAAACAATCATGCTAGGAAAGTGGAGAGAAGTAGAAAAAGAGGAAGACTACATGCCAGATGGATGGACTCTATTAAGGAGGTCATGGGTATGAATTTACAAGAACTAAGCAGAGTAGTGGAGGATAGGGTGTCTTGGAGATGTCTGATCCACAGGGTCACCATGAGACACGATCAACTTGAAGGTGATTAACAACAAAAACAATCATGCATTTCATATTTGTTTGGACATGCCATTGCATGGTGTTACAGTTCACTAATGCACAAGCATCATGTAAATCTGTGCGTGTAAAGTAACAGTCCATCTCCTTGATGTAGGATTTAGGCCATGGTTTTTAAAGTACAGGTGTTTGAAACTGCAGATTTCAAACACTTTTCAAAGAGGAGCTCCAATATAGTGCATTCAAATTATCGAATCTGTAGGTAAGTAAGAATAAATTGCTATGACCAAGTCTTCTTTCTCTAGGGCAAATACATTGGCTTGAATCCTGTTGGTTATTCCCAAGTACAGGTGTCCTTCCCCATTCGTGGACTTAGAGTCCGCAGTCTTGCTCATTCATGGACAGTAAGCAGGGAGGGACAAAATGGTGTGTGTGTTTGAGGTGTGCATGCAGCGCCACACATAGGAGCGCAGCCCCATTGTAACCAATGGGGACTTCAATATTTGCATTTCTCTGGATTTGTGTGTGTGTGTGTGTGTGTGTGTGTGTGTGTCTGGAACAGATCCCCCATGAATCAGGAGGGATGCCTGTACAGCAGACACATGAAATCAGCTGCTGAACAGTGAGCTGATTCAATAAGTTTATTCTGGCTAGGCCAGACAGTGGGATTCAAGCCACTGTTTTAGCAATGTCAGAAGCTGAAGGATACAGATGCTGAGCCAGTACAACAGTGCTCAACAGTCTGTGTAAATTATACTGGGGATGAAGGAGATGCAGGAAATAGAAAGCTAAAGGGGGAATTAAGATGGGGCTGGAGATTTAAAGGATTGCTTCTGAAATAAATTTCCTGTTGAATTATTGTTCAAGACACAACAGTATCCTTGAGAGAAACATTGCCTTTTGCCATTCTTTCATAGCCCTTTGTTTCTAAGGGGTGGGTAGTGGGTGGTGATTAACTATTCTTCTCATAGAGTTTTTACGTGGCTATGGATTTTTAGAAAATTGATCTATACCTTCTTTTGAAGGTGGCTTCAAAACCTTCAATAGACATTGTGGCCGCTGTCTGTTTAGATATCAAAAATTATTTTGTATTTTGTAATGCATAGTTTGTTTTCTCACTGTCCAGGCCCACAGGGGCCTGGATCCTGCAGAGGTCCAGTTCCCAGGGAGGTCCAGTGGTCCAGTTCCCCCACTGCTACTGTCTCCCCTTCTCTGGTTCTGCCTACAGTTCAGAGCTCCAGATGCCATTCTTGTCTGATGAGAGCCCTGCCTCCCCACAATTGTGTAACTTTTCTGATAACAAGGCTCTATCAGTAGTGAGTACAGCACTCCCCATCAGTGAAGATCTGTCACACTTGTAGACAGAGCATGTGAATCTGGTGGCAAAGGAAAATAAAACTTATCCTTGGTTGGGTAGTGCAGCTGGCTCAAGACAGGTGGTGATACATGGTCTGTAAAGTGCATCCCAGACAATATATAAGCCTCATATATTTGAGATATTTGCAGCAAAATTGTTTTTTTATGGGCAGTTGGCCATTAGTGTTGATTTTGCCCATAAACAGCAGGCCATATCAAAACTTAAAGAGAGCCCTTTAAAATATGGGAACAGGACAAGACATTGAAATAGTTCTACTAAAATCTAATAAAGGTCACTTTTTAGTAGCATTAGCATATTTCCTTCCCCTCAGTTTTATTGAATGGTAATGCTGCATGCACCAGTGATAAAAACAGACATTAAAAGTTTCAACAATCAATACAAAAACAAACCTACCCTTTATATAATATCTTAATCAGTGAGAACTATAAAACATTAATAGGACAATAAGGATGATGAATGTATCGGCATGTCAGAGTATCACAAACAGGTAACATTTACAACTTGAAAAGAAAGTCAGACATTCACTTTTAGTTAGAAAAATAGAAAAGTGAAATGAGCAGGGAAAGAAGAAATTGTAAAAAAGGAAATGAGATTCCTATAATTACACCTATAATTCTGATAAGCATTTCCTTGCTGAGATGATCCAATTCGTACTAAGTTGTCTCTTTAACTAAATCAATCTGGTCTCTATTTCCTTGACTAATAAGCAGATTGGAAGGAGCATAACATAAGAACTGTGCTGGCAGTTGTCCCAGGATTCTGCTGACATGGTCGCCCAGCCAGATGCCTATTGGAAGCCTTCAAGAAAGATGTGAGTTCAAAAGGACTCTTCAGTTCATGTTCCCCTGTAAATGTTATAGAGAAGTATAAGGTAAGTAAAGGTATTCCCCATTGACAAAGTTGTCAAGTCGTGTCTGACCATAGGGGATGGTACTCATCTCCGTTACTAAGCCAAAGAGCCAGCATTGTCAAAGACTACTCTGTGATCATATGGCCAGCATGGTTGCACAGAATGCTGTTTACTTTCCAACCGAAGTGGTACCTATTTATCTACTTGCATTTGTGTGCTTTTGAACTGCTAGGTTGGCAGAAGCTGGGACTAGTGATGGGAGCTCACCCCATCATGCAGAGAAGTATACTATCTCTGATACTGGAGATGATCTTCAGTCTTCATGACTAGAAGCCACTAATAGTCTTCACCTCTATGAGTTTGTCTAATTCCCTTTTTAAAGCTGTCCAAATCAGTCGTCCACTACTGCATCTTGAAGTAGAATGCCATGGTTTAATTATACACTGTGTGAAGAAGTATTTCCTTTTATCCATTCGGAATTGCTGAACCACTGAGCTTTATCAGATGACTCCAGATCCTAGTATTATCAGAAGGCAGAAAATGTCTCCCTTTCTCGAAAACAGGCCTAATTGTATAAACTTCTGTCATGTCACCTTTGTATGCCTTTTTAAAAACGACAACAACCATATGTTGTAGCCTTTTCTCATGGGGAAGTTGCTTCAGACCTTTAATCATTTTAATTGCAGTTAGCCTACTGATTTTGCATTTTTTGAAATATAACTGTCAGGGGCCATGTAAACCCTTGCTTTGCTGGAATACACAACTAAAACGCTCTTCAAAATTGCCCATCCAACCTCCATTTTAAAACCCCTCAAAGAAGTAGAGTTCATCACTCTCTGAGGCAGTCCATTCCACTGGTGAAAGATGTTAAGGAAAAAGCAACATGGGATATACAGTAATAGAAATAAAAATATGTATGTGAATGTCAAAGTGGCTAAGCAGGAGCAATCAGGAAGATACACAGGTGAAAAAGATAATATAATTAAGAAGCCTTGAGAGCCAAGGACAAAGTTATAGAAGGTATATTGAGAACACCTGTGATAGATTGCAAACACCTGAGACTCATTAAGTGGTCAAGGTAAAGTGATGAAATACTTGGGTTGGTCTGAAGTATGGGATGATCTATGTAAACCAATCAAAATGAATGTACACACCCACTGGGTGGAAACTGACTGGTGGGTGGTGTCTAACAATGGCTATAAATTGCAATGTTTGCTAATGTACATTGTGGAGTAGTGTTGGAGTATTGTGGAGTAGTGTTGGAGATATTGTGAAGTGTAGAGATTGTGATTTGTAGGGCATATAGTATTTATATATAGTAGAATAAAGTAGATCTTTTATATAAGACTACTGAGTTGTCTGGTGTCTTGAGGGAAGATACAAGAACCAGAAGAATCCTGGAGAAGTTTGGAGACATCTCAGGAAGAAGAGTGAGAAGGCTTGGAGAGTTTGTCAGGGTCTTCAGCCTATTCTCTGAAACTCTGCTGCTTGGGAAAGAAGCATCAACCACTGATCAAAGCTGGTCAGCTCTGCTGCATAACAAGGTGGTGAGTTAGAGCCAGAGGTGAAGAGCTACAACTCCCATCATCCCTGACAAGGGTTATGGGCCCAGATACTAGAGCAACCAGCATCCACAGAAGCTGAAAGTTCCAGAGTGTGGAAGAAAGTTTTGTGGAGCATTGTGAGTAAATCATTTTGTATTTTGTCTGCTGTGCATACTCAGAAGGACTGTGTCAAATTGAGTCACTGCACAAATTAAGATGGAGATCCTAAAGTTTAGTAAATTAAATAGAAATAACTACTCTACCTGGAAAATATATGCCTAATCTCTACTCATAAAGGAGTCTCTGTGGTTGACAGTTGAAACAGGGCTGGCAGCTGATGCTGATGCAGCCACTCGAGAAAGAGACGCTAAAGCAAAAGCATGTCTTTATCTCATGCTAGAAGAAGACTTGATTAACGACGTAAGAGATAAAGTGTCCGCCAAGGATGTGTGGGATACTTTGCAGAGATTACACACACCTTCAACTGCGTTTGCAAAAATGCTTTGGTCTAAAAGAATTTACAGACAAAAGATGACGAAAGGACAGTGCGTGATAGAACACTTAAAAACAATGCAAGATTTATTTGTGCAAGCTGAACTGAGAGGAGTGGAAATTAGCAAAGAGCAGCAGTGTTATATTTTGCTGGAATCGCTAGATCCTTCTTGGGACAACATTACAAATAGCTTGCAAAATTTGCCAGAAGCTGAGCTGAACAGAGACTTAATTGTTGCCAGAATATTGGAAGAAAACTTGAGAAGAAAGTCTGAGCAGGGTGACTCAGCAAGTTTAAGGACTGTGCCAAAACAACAAACAACGCCTGATCTACGAAAGCAGGAAGAAGCATCTTCTACAAGGGAGCAACGGAGGTGTTTTTATTGTAAAAAGATTGGTCATCTGCAGAGACATTGTAAACAATTCGCTGCTGAGAGAAGCAAGCAAGGAGAGAGCAGATGGCAGCCATGGCAGTATCAAAAGCAGTCCAAACCTCCATTTTTGAAGGACAGTGGTAATAAAAAGGGGTTTGCAACCATGATTAAGGAAAAACAAAATGCTAATTGTAAATGGTTAATTGACTCAGGAGCATCATCTTCAATGTGTAACAATATTAATTTGATAAGTAATAGAAAATCAGCTAATGTAAATGCTGTAGTTTTAGCTGATGGGAAAGAGCTCAGTACTGTAAATCAAATGGGTACAGTTTTCATTCCTGGGCTAAAGGAAAACTTTAATGATGTGTTACATGTAAAGGAGTTAGAAAATAATTTGTTATCAGTGAGCAGGTTAACAGACAGAGATTACACAGTTATATTTGAAAAGGACATGTGTAAGATAAAATTGAATGGGGAATTGCGAGGCATAGGCTTGAAAAAAGATAAGCTTTATTATTTGGAGGACAATATTGATTGCTACAGGGTTGAAAATGCTAATAACATAGACAATAGTCCAATTCATAAAGACTGCATACATGAACTACACAGGAAATTTGGCCATGCTAGTTTCAAATGTTTAAAGAAGTTAATCAGTATGTGTCCAGATTTAAAAGTTGCTGAATGCAAAAATCACTTAGATTGTACTGTATGTAATCAGGTAAAGGTCCGAGCTTTTCCAGTAGCCAAGAAAACCAAAAGAATTGCTCAAAGACCATTTCAGTTTGTACATGCAGATGTTGCCCAAGCTAATTGTTTATCTTTAGGGGGAAGCAAATATTTTCTGGTAATTGTTGATAGGTATACAAGGTTTGCTTTTGTAAGAATATTGAAAAACAAATCTGATGCTGGGCAAAGTTTAAAAGCATGGGTGAGAATGGTGGAAAGACAATTTGATATTAGAGTAGGCACCATTGTTACTGACCGGGGAGGAGAGTTTCTAAGTAATCAATTGTTTAATTGGTTTCAAAAGGTGGGAATAAGGCATGAAACTACTAATCCCGCTTGTCCTAACGAAGATGGTTTAGCGGAGAAAAAAATACAAGATATTAAAAGGATAACTGCTTGTTTGATGGCAGATGCAGAGGTAAAAGATAGTTTCTGGGCAGAAGCAACTTTGACAGCAGTACATATTAGTAACAGACTGTATCATTCTGAAATTGAAGACATTCCCTACAGGGTATTGTATGGGAGAGTGCCAAATTACAAATATTTGAGAGTCTTTGGACAATTTGCTCATGTTTTCATACCAGCTTGTTTCAGGAAAAAGGGAGAACCCAAAAGTAAAAGACTTAGGTTTTTGGGGTATTCAGGAAATAGCTATAAGTTTCATTTAGGTGGAAGAGAAGTGCAGTATTCCAGGTCTGCAAATTTCGAGAGACATGCCGGTTGGGACAAATTGCATGCCAATAAGGAAGTTTTCTTGAGGTTAGGAAGTTCAAATGAGCCAGAAACACAAACTGAACCAACTCCAGGAAACGGAGGGGTTTCAGTTAAGCCAGAAGCATCCACTAGCAGCAGTGATAGTTCTTCTGATAATGAGACACAATCTAGACCTATTACTACTAGAATGACTGAGGACAAGAGATTTAGCCATAGAACTATAACTCCCAGCACAGAAAGTGAGGATGAAAGAGGCAGATCAGCAGAGTTTATTCCCAGACGTAGTCACAGAGTTAGAAAGCCTCCAGATAGGTTTGTTGTGACAAATGCAAGAGCTTGTTTAGCAGTGGAAGAGCCTGAAAGTTTTGAAGAGTTGGAAAGTTTGTCTAGAGAAGAACAGGAAAGATGGATTGATGCAATGGATGATGAGTTTGGTTGTCTGGTAAATAAAGATGTTTTTGAAGTCGTTGATAGACCCAAAGACAAGAAAGTAATTGGTTGTAAGTGGGTGTACAAAAAGAAAGAAATGCCAGATGGAAGTATTAAGTATAAAGCTAGGTTAGTAGCTAAGGGTTTTGCACAACAGCAGTATGAGAACTATGATAAGACATATTCTCCAACTGCAAAGCCAGAAAGTCTGAGAATGGTTCTAGCTGTAGCAGCAAAAAGAAATTTAGTTGTAGAACATTTTGATTTTGAAACAGCCTACTTGAATGCTAGTTTAGATGAAGAGATATTTATGGAGCAGCCACAAGGTTTTGAAGAAAATAGTAGTCAGAAAGTTTATAAATTGAAAAAAGCATTGTATGGATTAAAACAAAGTGCCAGAGCATGGAATTTGTGCATTAATGACGAGTTAGTTAAGCTAGGATACAAAAGGAGCATTGCAGATGCTTGTGTCTATACAAAAGGAGACATAGTGTTAGTAATTTATGTAGACGATTTATGCATGGCAGCAAAGTCAAAACAGGAAATTGAATCAGTAAAAAGAGAATTGTCTGAAAAGTTTGTTTTAAAGGATCTAGGTTTATTAAAGTCTTATTTAGGTATTAGTGTTGAATGGACAGAAAAAGGACATTGTTTGTTAAGTCAGAGAAAGAAAATTGAAAATTTGATTGAAAAGTGTGGATTACAAAATGCTAAAATAGTAAGAGCTCCAATGACAACTGGTTTTGTATCTGAAAAAACAACTAGAGATTTTGAAGACAAGACTTTATTCAGGAGTATAATAGGATCTTTACAATTCATATCTTGCCACACCAGACATTTCGTATGCTGTAAATGTATTGTCCAGAAGAGTTAATGATCCAAAAATTGAAGACTGGACAGCAGTAAAACACTTATTGAGATATTTGAAAGGAACTCTAGATAAGAAATTGATAATTAGAAACAGTCATTCAGATTTAGATTGCTATGTAGACAGTTCTTTTGCATCAGAATTAGGAGACAAGAAGTCAGTTACAGGAATAATAATCAAGTACAGTGAAAGTCCAATAGTCTGGAGAAGTAGGAAACAAACAAATGTAGCGATAAGTATGACGGAAGCAGAATTCGCAGCTTTAAATGAGATAGTAAATGAGGTACAGTGGGTTGAGCAGTTATTGAATGATTTAAATGAAAGTTACAAGATACCAGTAGAAATTCTGGAAGATTCACAGTCATGCATAGCAATGGCTGAAGCTGAAAATTTGAAGAACAGAACAAAATATGTTGGAGTAAGATATCAAAATGTGCGAGACATGGTTCAGAAGGGTGAAATAGAATTGAGATATATAGAAACACAACACAACATAGCAGATTTGTTCACAAAAGCATTGACGGCGGAAAAACATGAAAGACTGACCCAAATGGTTGGAATGACATTGTAAGACACATACAATATTTTATTTCGGAGGGGATTGTTAAGGAAAAAGCAACATGGGATATACAGTAATAGAAATAAAAATATGTATGTGAATGTCAAAGTGGCTAAGCAGGAGCAATCAGGAAGATACACAGGTGAAAAAGATAATATAATTAAGAAGCCTTGAGAGCCAAGGACAAAGTTATAGAAGGTATATTGAGAACACCTGTGATAGATTGCAAACACCTGAGACTCATTAAGTGGTCAAGGTAAAGTGATGAAATACTTGGGTTGGTCTGAAGTATGGGATGATCTATGTAAACCAATCAAAATGAATGTACACACCCACTGGGTGGAAACTGACTGGTGGGTGGTGTCTAACAATGGCTATAAATTGCAATGTTTGCTAATGTACATTGTGGAGTAGTTTGGTGTATTGTGGAGTAGTGTTGGAGATATTGTGAAGTGTAGAGATTGTGATTTGCAGGGCATATAGTATTTATATATAGTAGAATAAAGTAGATCTTTTATATAAGACTACTGAGTTGTCTGGTGTCTTGAGGGAAGATACAAGAACCAGAAGAATCCTGGAGAAGTTTGGAGACATCTCAGGAAGAAGAGTGAGAAGGCTTGGAGAGTTTGTCAGGGTCTTCAGCCTATTCTCTGAAACTCTGCTGCTTGGGAAAGAAGCATCAACCACTGATCAAAGCTGGTCAGCTCTGCTGCATAACAAGGTGGTGAGTTAGAGCCAGAGGTGAAGAGCTACAACTCCCATCATCCCTTACTTTTCTCAAAGTAAAGAAGTTCTTCCTAATGTTTAGGTAGAGTCTCTTTTCTTGCAAGTTGAATCCATTTGTTCGTGATGTAGTGTCTGGATAAACAACCTCCATCCATCTTCTATATGACAAATGTATCTGGGGGAAGGGGAATGCATTAAAAATTATATTTGGGGAGAAATTGCATACAAAAATGTGTATTTTGGGAGACTTGTGTATGTAAACGAAAGCTGCAAATATTGATTTGTGTGTGTGTAAGAGTGTTTAATTGGGGTGTGCTGCAGAAACAGGCCAGAACAGAATTATGAGTGAACACTTGCAGCACTGTCATATACTGAAAAAACACTGATGTGTCCGTCTTCATATTGTGGGTCTTGTTCAGTTTAATGGCCACTAGATGTCATCTATTCTTAATTATAGATTTGTGCACCTTGTCCTCCTCTTGCATATAGGAGTCTACTGTAGTTTCAGTGGATTATCAGATAATATTCAGAGCACTAAGGGGCTCCTGGAAGTGTTTGTTATGATCTTTGTATTGCAGCTTCTGTGCACTTTTGTGTGGGTCAGAAAAAGCAGCTGTTTGTGCTGTTCTGGTGACAGCTAAACAATATTTTGTCTTCATTTGCTGCATGGGTATAGCTATGAATAGGGCTGTCATGCACTGATATATATATATATATATATATATATATATATATATATCTTCATTCCTGGAAGACTGAGAATGGTGGTTGCTGTATCCTATCCTATGCTATGCTATCCTATCCTATCCTATTTGAGAACTCCTGGAGAACAGGAGAAGTCCCAGCAGACTGGAGGAGGGCAAACGTTGTCCCCATCTTCAAAAATAGGGAAAAAGAGGATCCCAACAACTATCACCCAGTAAGTCTGACATCAATACCGGGAAAGATTCTAGAACAGTTCATTAAACAGAGAGTCTGTGAACATTTAGAAGGGAATGCCATGATCACTAAAAGTCAACATGGGTTTCTCAAAAACAAGTCATACCAGACTAATCTGATCTCTTTTTGATAAAATTACCAGCTTGCTAGATGAAGGGAATGTGGTAGACATAGCATATATTTATGACAGTAAGGCTTTTGACAAGGTCCCCCACATTATTCTTGGAACAAGATAGTAAAATGTGGGCTAGACAATACAACTGTTAGGTGGATTAGTAATTGGTTGACTGACCGAACCCAAAGGGTGCTCAGCAATGGCTCCTCTTCATCCTGGAAAGAAGTGACCAGTGGGGTGCCACAGGGTTGTGTCCTGGGCCCAGTGCTATTCAACATCTTTATCAATGACTTGGATGACAGTATTGGGGGCATAGTTATCAAATTTGCAGACGATACCAAATTAGGAAGAGTAGCTAATACCTCAGAAGACAGGATCAAAATTCAAAATGACTTGAACAGACTAGAAAGCTGGGCCAAAGCTAACAAAATGAATTTCAACATGGAGAAATGTAAGGTACTGCACTTAGGGCAAAAAAATGAAATGCATAGATATAAGATGGGGGACACCTGGCTGAATGAGACTATGTGTGAAAGGGATCTAGGAATCCAAGTGGACCACAAGTTTAACATGAGTCAACCGTGTGATGCAGCAGCTAAAAAGGCCAAAGCAATTTTAGGCTGCATCAATAGAAGTATAGTGTATTGATCAAGAGAAGTAATAGTGCCACTCTATTCTTATTTGATCAGGCCTCACCTGGAATACTGTGTCCAGTTCTGGGCACCATAATTCAAAAAGGATGTGGAGAAACTGAAGCATGTCCAAAGGAGGGCAACTAAAATGGTGAAGGGTCTAGAAACCAAGCCCTATGAGGAATGACTTAAGGAGTTGGGGATGTTTAGCCTGGAGAAGAGAAGGCTGAGAGGTGATATGATAGCTGTGTTTAAATATTTGAAGGGATGTCATATTGAGGAGGGAACAAGCTTGTTTTCTGCTGCTCCAGAGACTGGGAGCCGAAACAATGGATGTAAGCTCCAGGAAAAGAGATTCCACCTCAAAATTAGGGGGAACTTCCTGACAGTAAGGGCAGTTCGACAGTGGAACACACTCCCTCAGAGAGGGTGGAGTTTCCTTCCTCAGAGGTCTTTAATCAGAGGCTGGATGCCATCTGTCGGGGATGCTTTGATTGGGATTTCCTGCATGGCAGGAGGTTGGACTGGATGGCCCTTGTGGTCTCTTCCAACTCTATAATTCTATGATTCTATGATTTTGTGATTCATAGTGGAACATGTTGGGTGTTAGTCTTTTTCCCTCTGCCTTCCACTTTACCAAGCAGTGTCATCTTTTCCCATGAGTCATGTCATCTCATGATATGCCCAAAGTATGATTGCCTCAGTTTAGTCATTTTGGCTTGGCAGTCCATGGCAAGCTTTAGTGAACTCTGTCATAAATTAAACCTTACTTGGATCCAGATATGAAAACACTTTTTTTCATGCAGGGCATATAGGATTATACAGCCAAACGGACAAACAAATGGGTCCTAGAGCAGATCAAGCTGGAAACCTCCCTGGAAGCCAAGATGACCAAACTGAGGCTGTTGTACTTTGGACACATCATGAGAAGGGAGGACTCTTTGGAAAATACAATAAGGCTGGGAAAGGTGGAGGGATGTAGGAAGAGAGGAAGGCCACATGCCAAATTGATGGACTCTATTAAAGAGGCCATGGGTATTAAGGGGTTGCAGGAATTAAGCAGAGCAGTGGAGGACAGGGGTCTTGGAGATGTCTCATCCATAGGGTCGCCATGAGTTGAGATCAACTCGAGGACAGTTAACAGCAACAAAAAATATAGAGTTTTCTGTCATTGGCTTGTGATGATGTTGAGTTGGCAATCAGCTTTAGGTAGCTTTCCAAAGAGGATTGCTTCTGTTCTCAGCAGAGCTTTGAAAGATGTCTTTAAAAACAAAACAAACAAAATGCTATAGCTCCCAGAATTGCTTATCCAACTTGGTTAGTGGCCATGGCAGCTGTGGATTCTGAGAGTTGTAGCCCCAAAATCAACTTTTCCAAGTTCTTTTGTAAGTAAAAATAAGTCTGTGTACTACAGTTTGCTCACCCTCTGACACAAGCCAACAGGAAAGATAAAATGAACTCAGGGAGGACTGATCTACTAATCACTACTAGTTGTGATGGAACCTCTATACTCAGAGGTAATCTGACTGGATAGCAATTGCTGAAGACAGTGAGTGAGAGTTGTTTCATGATCTGCTTGTGAGCGTCCCATAGGAGTCTGGTTGTTCACTGTGAGAAACAGGATAATTAGTTGGGCCTTTGGTCCAGAGCTTGTAAAAGTTAGCTTGGAGGATTACAACCCCATCCTCCAGCCAGCATGGCCAGTATAGGTCAAGCAAAGGAAATCGGCCAAGCTCTGCTTTGGTCTGATCTAATGCCATTTGGGTACTTGCCACATGAAATGGTAGCTTCAGATGCAGGATGTCCACAATGGTGATAACACCATGTTGTGCAAACAGACAAGTCTGGGACTTGAGTTCACCACTCTGACACTGCTACCCACCCACATCCAAAGCACTGTTGAAGCTAGAATTAAAGCACAGTGGCCTAAATCCTATTGTTGGCCCTGATCTGGGTTTACTTGGCATTCAGTTTATTATTTATTTATTTACTTGCTTACTTACTTTGTTTTTGTACTGCCTTTCTCTCAAGATGAGATCCAAGGTGGCTTTCAAAAATAGCAAATTAAAAATGTTCACAATAAAATTTAAAAAACCCAATTAAAAATATCCACATTGAACGCCATAAAACCATTTAAACCATACAAAAGTTAAAAACAAATAAAACACACAAATAAAAAAAACCTTTGCTGCTTAACCATTTCAAGTCTGCTTAAACAAAAATGTCTAAGGGCTTATTCACACGATAAAAACAATTCAGGTTGAATCCCTGCCCAAATCAGTTACGGGGGGAGGGGGGGCGCTACCAAAAAACCACTTAACCCATAGCAAATGAACCCGGGGATTTTTCTGAGTTTTTAAAAAAGATTCAATTGTCAGTAGTGTAAATAATGATGTGAACAGACCTGGATTAAACTCAGCATACCTTGAACGAGTTCCAAATACATTTGCCACGTTGACTTGTTGGTGGGGGCAAGGCTCTGCCCGGCTGGTTTTATGAGGAAATGCTCCTCTTCTTCTTCTTTCCCTGCACAATTGGTTCCAATGGGTGGCTTCTGGGGGACCTTGGGAGGAAAGCAGTGTATTTGCCCCCACTCAGACCATGGAGGACAAGCCCAGGACCATCAATGAGGGATTCCCCCTGCCTTCCTCAGCCACTGTCTCCAGCTAAAATCCTGAAGAGATGCAGTTCAATGCCATTTCAAAGTGTGAATAACAAAACCGTAATGTATGAGTGAGGATATTTGCATCGTTCAGGTAAAAAAATACGACAAGAGCTGTGAAGACTTGTAAATACATGCATAGGTTGCAAAATATTTGCTCAGCTCTTTTTTCTTTTTCAAAATTCAGTTTCTTTTAACATGCAACATACTAAAAAGTTCCAAAAATGGAGTGTGGCAGAATTTTATGCAATAAATAATCCTGTCTACAGTTTTGATAGCTGTAGTGGGGAGTTCAGTGCTCTAGTTTGTTTTGTCTGACAAAACACATGCAGACATACATCTGTCGGGGGAAATTATGGAGAGCCATCATGGTCTAGAGTAGGGGTAGGCAACCTAAGGCCTGGGGGCTGGATGCGCCCCCCCCGAGGCCTTTGGATTGGCCCCAGGCCAGTCCTGCTACTGCCGCTGCCGCCCGCCATGATGATATTGATTATTGTTGCTATTACTTGTTCTTGGGGTTTTCTTGGCAAAATCTCCACAGGGGTTTTGCCATGGCTTTTCTGGGGCTGAGAGAGTGTGCATGCATTTTTTTAAAATTTTTTAAAAAGCTTTTTTATATTTATTTATTTATTTTTGGTGCTTTGCCCCCCCAACTGTCTGAGGGACAGCAACCCAGCCCCCGGCTCAAAAAGGTTGCCTACCCCAGTCTAGAGGTTTGAGTGTTAGATCACAACTCTGAAAACTAGGGCTTAAATCCCAGCTTGGCCATGGATGCCTACTGAGTGACCTTGGACAAGTCATACTCTCTCAGTCCCAGAGGAAGTCAAAGACAAAAATCCCTCTGAACAAACCTTGCCAAGAAAACCTTGTAATGGGTTAACTTTAGGATTGCCATAAGTTGGAAATCATTTGAAGGCACATAACAATAATATACCAACAAGATTCTGGCCATAGAAAGTTTGCTGGTGGAATGGTAGGATTCAGCAGAATTGGGAGGACGTCTGAGTCCTCCTTAGCCCTGTAGTTTCCTTCTGAATTCATTTAATAGATTACATGAATTCAGAATCACCATAACCTGGAAACAACTTGAAGGCACACAACAACAAAATGTGGGAGGGAAGGAATGGGATGTTCACCATTAAGAAAATTAGCAGTTTGGATTTAGTCCACATGATGGCAGCAAAAAGCCTTGGAAGTCTACAAATTTTCTTCCAAAACCATAGTGGGGAAAAACAACAACACAACAATCCAGGATGGTCAGATGCTCAAGTGTTTTGGCTGGATATTTGGATTTTTCGGGTTTCCGCTAATAAATCTCAGAATGGGTTGGTTCCAAACAGCCAAAACCTATGCAGAATGAGAGTATAGATCACTGCTTACATGACATCCCTACAGAATCATATTCATTGGTGCTACTGCAAAAGGAAAGAGCAATGATTTCTGGGGCTGGATGGGGGGGAGGGTGAGAGAAAGGGGAGGAATGCCTAAAGTTTTAAAAGAAAAAGGAGACAGAGGAGTGAGACATACTGACTTATCACTTGAAACCAGTCTGTCTGGAGGCACTTGCGTAAGAATTGAGTTTGGTTCCACTAGGCATTTGATCCATCCTGTTTAGTTTCCTTGACAAGGCCCAACAGAGATTAGTTTTAGAAAGAGACTTGAGTCTGCCTGGAGCACTTCAGATAGCCTGGTACATGAAAGCATTCGGAGACGCGTGCATTTAAGGAATTCAGAGGCAGCTGTGTGGCTAAAATTAAAATGGGTCTTGCTTCTTGTATTGTTTAGCTTGGCTTCCCCTTACAGACTCAGAACCTGCTCGAAAACTGGATGCAGGCAAAGTAACAAGAAGCAATGGGGATAAAGACACCTTTCTTTCTGTTGCCTAGAACCTGGCTAGGTGCAACAGTGTATGGATAAAGAGACTGTCTCAATAAGAAAGATTCCTTTGCCTGCTCTGGTGGCGCAGTGGTTAAATGCCTTTACTGCAGCCACTCACTCATAAACCACGAGGTTGCGAGTTCAATACTAGCCAGGGCTCAGGCTAGACTCAGGCCTGCATCCTTCTGAGGTCGCTAAAATGAGTACCCAGCTGTTGGGAGGCAATGAGCTTACAGTTGTAAACCGCTTAGACATCCCATCGTGCGATATGAAGCGGTATATAAATGAAGCTGCTTTAAATGAAGCTGTCAATTGCATCCCATTCTCTGTCAAGCTTGCAGGATCCTTTCCTCTTAGATATTTGCAGTCATCACAATGGACAACCCCGCAGTGATGTAGTTATGGGCTGGGGCAAAAAAACTGGTTATTGCCCTCCAAAGAAGAATTCATTATCATTCACTCCCCAAATTCCTAGTATTGCAGAGAGGGAGACATTGAAAATTGTTCACACCTAGAATTCTTATAGGTCCAAAACACACTACAGAAATAATCCAGCTTTAAACTGCCTTGGCTCAGTGCTTGGGAATCCTGGGAACTGTAGTTTGTTGTGGCCCCAGAGCTCTCTGACAGAGAAGGCTAAATGTCTCACACAACTACAGTACCAAGAATTCCCTAGCATTGAGACAGGGCAGTTAAAGTGGTCTCAAACTGGATTATTTCTTGGTATCTTTACCTGCCCCTTTTCTTTGGATGCCTAAGCTGTGTTTCTAAATGCTCAATTGAAGTTTCCAGTTACTGCAATGCTAGAAACCTGAAGACGGAAGGAAAATTTCACTGGGGAGCAGAATTCTTATTGGGAAGGCATTTTGTTTCCTCCTGTAACTACACCTCCGCACCCCTGTAGAGACTATCTTTTTTTTCATTGCTTTGCCTGCTTGGGTGCTCATAGTCACCTGTGCAATGTAGGTATATAACTATGATATTATTCTAAATCAATGTTTCCCAAATTCTGCTCCTTCTGATATTATTTTACTTCAACTCCCAGAATTCCTGACAGTTGGCCAATCTAACTACAGAGCTAAGTCCAAAACACCTGGAGGACCAACGTTTGGGAACCACTGTTCTAAGTTATAGGATTTGTGTGTATGTAATCTGTTGGAACAGGAAAGATACATAGGCTGAGATTCTATACCAGCATCTCCGTATACAGAGTTGGTTATGCAGCATGACCATTGTATTAACTGGCAACATTGTGCAACCAAATACACATCTGTATGTGCAAGAGCACCACACACATGCACACCTCTGACCTGGCCTTGTGGGCACTAATCGTCAGACAGAAATGGCCAAATGTTTTCATAGGGGAATTTATACATGTGGAAGGCATCAACAGGATTCTAGCAACGGTGAATGGGATGGGTCACTGAGCTGAAGGAACAGTGGAACTGGTAAGCAGGACAGAAAGAAGTAGGGTGATTCTATCAAGTATGCAGGGCCTGGGAAAATAACTTTTGTGAGACCTCTCATAATCCTTTAATCAGCACGGCCATGCTATCTGGGAGACTATAGGGATTGTAGTCCCCACAAGTAACTTTTCTAAACTGTACAGTGAGTCAGCATGGTAGTGGTTTGAGCATTGGACTACAACTCTGGAGAACAGGGTTCGAATCCCCACTCAGCCATGGAAACCCACTGGGTGACCTTAGCCAAGTCACACTATCTCAGCCTAAGAAAAAGGCAAAGGCAAACCTTGTGGCATGTAACTTCTGGAATTAGTTGCACTGCAAGTGGAGATGCAACAGCAGACTGTAAGTCTATTTCTTCTGATTCTAGGTCAGAATTCATTAGTTATGCATTCATGACTGGTTTGTATTCATAATTCCTACATATTCCCCAGTTTAGGAAATACATAGAGCCATAAAAGACCCTCAATCCCACTTACTTGGTGGCAGCCACTGCTGAAAGGGTTCTGTCAATTGGGAAATAGCTGGCTGTCAATTTCTTGATCACCTTTCCTAATGGTAGAGCTGGCATTTATATATTTATCCCTACAAATTTATACATGGTGATCAACATGCTTCCATACATTCCCATTTTATGCTATTGTTGCGAAAATAGAAAGTGAAAGAGATACTCCATACATGAGGTGCCTACCCGTTTCATGAAATGAAAAATTATGAACAGTTCAGGTGGCTCACAGTGGTCAGTGGTGTTACTGGTAGTGCAGCAGTGGCAGCGGGGCCAGGAAGAGGCCTGGGCGGAGGCTTCAAAGCACACCCAGTTCCACCGTGCGGCAGCACAGCAACAGCAACGACAGCGGGGCCAGGAAGGGGCCCGGGCGGAAGCTTTAAAGCCTGCCCAGTTCACTGCATGGCAGTGCAGCAGTGGCAGCGGGGCCTGGAAGGGGCCCAGATGGTGGCTTCAAAGCCTGTCCAGTTCCACTGTGCAGCAGCGCAGCAGTGACAGCGGAGCAACAGCAGCAGGGCCAGGAAGAGACCGGGGCAGAGGCTTCAAAGCCTGCTCAGTTCCATCAGTGCGCACCACAGTAGCAGTGGGGCCAGAGCTAGCCCTGGGCAAAAACTCTACAGCCCGCTCCAACCCTATTGCCGGCGTTGCCGGAGGGGAGCCGGCATGGAGGACATTTGGTCCTCCATCAAAACCATCACCACCTGCAGTGATCACCGCCGGGAGAATGCTGGGGAGAAAGCTCCTTAGCCTGCCCCAACTCCATTACCATCGGCTGCAGCATTGCCGGGGGGGAGCCGGCAAGGAGAACATTCAGTCTGCCCCCAATACTATTACCACCTGTAGCAGTGCTGCCAGGAGAACGTCGGGAAGGAGGTTATTTAGTTGCCCCAATATCATCACCTCCCGTAACGACTGGGAATGATCTGGAAGAGGAAATTGAGGTTGTGCGGGAGACAGGAAGGTATGGCGGGAACAGAGTGAAGGGCTGTTACAAAAGAAGGCGGGATCAATGTTTGAAAGCTATCCCGCCTTTAGTTACTCTGTTTCCCGGAATGGATTGGAGAGCACACCAATCATTCCACAGAACCTTACCCTGCTCCTTTGTAATGCCAGGTCAGTTAAAAATAAGACTCATATTGTCTATGACCGCCTTTTAGATGAGGAAGCCAACCTGGCCTGCTTTACAAAGACCTGGCTGGGAGAAGACAGTGTTATAACTTGGTCACAGGCCCTCCCAGCTGAGTACTCTGTCAGTAAGCAGGTAAGGGGAAGTGGGCTGGGGGGGTGGCGGAGTGGCTCTGGTTCATAAGAACAACCTGACCTTGACCAGGATACCTGTCCAGAACACAGTCCACTTCGAGTGTATGTACCTGAGCCTGAGGACTAAGGATAGTTTGGGGATTCTGCTAGTATACCGTCCACCCCGTTGTCTAGCAGACTCCCTAACTGAGCTGACACAGCTGGTCTCAGAGCTGCTGTTGGAGTTGCCCAGACTTTTGGTTCTGGGCGACTTCAACATTCCACTCAAGATCAGCTTGCCAAATCTAATAGGTGCAGCTCGAGAGTTCATGGAATCCATGGCAAACATGGGCCTATCCCAGTTGGTTGTCGTGCCCACTCATTGTGCAGGTTATACCCTCGATGTGGTCTTTAGTATGGAACAGGAATATCCATTGGCGGAGGTTATTAAAACCACCGCATTGTCATGGACGGATTATTTCCTGATCAAGGTTGAACTTAGAACCACTGTCTGCCCCACCGGGGGTGGTGGACCTATTAGAATGGTCCGCCCTCGAAGGCTAATGGAACCAATTGGATTTCAGAAAGCCTTAGAGGGTTTAATGGTTGGTAATGCAGTGATTCTGTCGAAGCTTTGGTTAATACTTGGAACACCGACCTTGCCAAGGCTATCGGCACAATTGCTCCCAAGCATCCTTTCTAACCCGCTTCAAACCGTAAACCATGGTACATGGAAGAGGCTGTCTGCAACCTCCCAGAGGGCCTTTTCAGTAACCGCTCCCAGATTATGGAATGGCCTGCCGGATGAGATCCGTCATATCACTAACTTAACCAGCTTTAAAAAGGCTGTTAAGACGGATCTCTTCTAGCAGGCCTTTCCTGGATAGATACCCCAGCCTCAAGAGTCAGTTTCTCTTTCTCCCTTAATCTCTGCCGCAGTTATCCTATTTGTTGTCTGTTTGTGTGTTATTGTGACTTATTTGACTATGTTTTAAAGTGTTCCATTGTTTAATATTATTTTAAGGGGTGGGTGGGTTTTGGGATGTACTGTATTTTTACTGTATTTTTAATGCTGTAAGCCGCCCCGGTTGCATATGCAGAGGGGTGGGATAACAACAACAACAATAATAATAACAACTACTACTACTGCTACTACTACTACTACTAGGTGTAGTGTCATCCCAGTGCTGTGACTCATGCTGTCACCCTCAGGCTCGGAGCCACAAGTAGATAAGGCCGCTATGAAAGAAAAAGGCTCCAGTGCATTTGCTGCCAATGGCTGGTGAACCAGGGACCTGTCCTGGTTGTTCCATTCTACCCGCCATGTTCACAAGTCCCAATGGGGTCCAGGCACCATTTGGTGATGGGAGAGGCCTCCAGGAGTTTGCTGTGGCATGTCAACAGCATCCTGGCTGGCAACCTTCTCATCTCCAGGTGGGTGGACTGTGTCATTCCCAGTAATTTCAGTCTCTGGGAGTCCTGGCTTACCTGCAAAGAGGCACAGTGATACATTCCATACCAGAAGGCAAAAATCCTCCTTTGTGATGTCACCCAGTGCGATTCACACACCCCATACCCCTGACAGTGGTCCTCAATCAAGAAACTGGAATATGGCTATTCTAAACTAATTAACATAAAAGCTACTATGATACTATTTAGAATCTTTGAGCAGTTTTGCTACTAATAAGAGATTGCTCAGGGTGATTTCTACTGCATGCCATGCATGCATGGAATAATAAAAGAATTGATAATTGAAGGGTGGCCAGGCCAACAAAGAAACTCTGTGCACGTTTATTCAGAAGTAAGTCCCATTGTGTTCAGAACAATTTACTCTCTGGTAAGGATATACAAGAATGCACCCTTATTTTTACCATTCAAAACACAATTATCATGGAATCATTCCTACTTACTTCTAAGAAAGCATGTATAGGATCAAGCTATTAAGCTACAATGCTGTTGGGCACTTCTTGGAGAGGCATTTTGAGTACATTCATTCAAATACAAGGCTTTTCAGTCTTTTGCTTTTAAAAACTGTGTTAGTGAGTTTTTAGATCTTGCTCTGCTTTTGGTTTTTCTTCTATTACTATGTGGATTTTTAAAAGGATTTACATTGTGTTTTATTATATTATGTTTTATGGCTTTAACTGTTTTATGAACCTCCCAGAAAACCTGGCTACTGGCCAGTACAAAAATGTAATAAATAAACTCATATTAACACGTGTGGCCGAAGGGTATGTGAATGTGAATCTATGTGTTTGTAGACTTGCAATCACAACACACACTGGCTGAGATAACTACATTGGGTTTAGCATATGTCTCCTCTTGGGGAGCTGTGTGTTAATTGTGCTATGCAACTCTTGTGTTGAATGGCAACATAGCACAAATGAACCCAGATGCAAAGAAAATGAAGTGAATGTGCACACACAATGTGCATTCATGCTCAGTACTCAATGCACAATGGACAGTGGCACTGGCAACACATATGCAGCTTCAGTTCTACAACCTTGAACAGAATGTAAAACTTTGACATAAGACAAAAATGTTCAGCTTCTTTTGTAGGGAATCTTTGTTGTTTCTGTCTTCAATCTGTTTCCAACTTATGGTGACCCTAAGTGGTTTTCTTGGCAAAATTTGTTAGAGTGGTTTCCCCTTTGCGTTCCTCTGAGGGTCAGAGAGTGTGAATTGCCCAAGGTCTCCCAACCAGTTTCCATGCCATGTGGAGATTCGACCCCTGGTCTCCCAAAGTCCTAATCCAGCACTCACATTACTACAACAAGATGACTCTCATAGGGAACCTATGCATGCATAGGAAACCAACAGAGAGCCAGTGTGGTGTGCTGGTTTGAGTGTTGGACTACAACTCTGGAAAGCAAGGTACAAATCCTACTCAGCAATGAAAACCCACTGGGTGAGCCTGTGCAAGTGACACTCTCAGGCTCAGAAGAAGGTGAAGACAAACCCCTTCTGCACAAATCTTGCCATGAGAAGGTTGCCTTAGGGATCGCCATAAGTCAGAAACAGCTTGACGGCACACAACAAGACACCAACAAGATTCTGGCCATAAAGTGTCTGTTTAAATAATACTATGTTTGGTATGGATTATGGATAGGTGGACTTCTGCCAGTGGAATTGTAGAATTCTGCAGAACTGGGAGGAAAACAGAGTCCTCCTTAGCCCTGCAGTTTCCTTCTGAATTCCTCAAACTACGAGAGGGTATCGTAAGGTAATAATTATCACTTGGAAGTTATTATGGTATATTGATGAAATTTTGTCAGTGTCATCATTGGTCCCTAAGTGTATGATGTTGAAAAAATCAGCTCATTGTGTCCTTTATTTTTGTTACAGGTTGTTCCAGAAGTGACTAAATTGTAAGATGGAGAAGTATGAGGGGGTATTGAAAAGTAATAATTATCACCTGGAAGTTATTATGGTATATTGATGAAATTTTGTCAGTGTCACCATCACCAAGTGACTTTTTCTTTTCCCAAAAATGAAAAATCCATTGGTGGGTCACCGACAACACAGATGACATAGAATCATAGAATTATAGAGTTGGAAGAGACCACAAGGGCTATCCAGTCCAACCCCCTGTCATGTAGGAGCTCCCAATTAAAGCATCCCTGACAGATGGCCATCCAGCCTCTGATTAAAGACCTCCAAGTAAAGAGACTCCACCACACTCCAAGGGAGTGTGTTCCACTGTCGAACAGCCCTTACTGTCAGGAAGTTCCTCCTAATGTTGAGGTGGAATCTCTTTTCCTGGAGCTTGCACCCATTGTTCCGGGTCCTAGACATCATTCATGAAGTGGAAGAGTGGTTTAAGGCACAATCTGCTGACTTCTACAATAATGGTATTTGGAGGGTCAAGAAATGCTGGGGAAAATGTGTAAATCTGGATGGTGACTATGTAGAGATAATTTTTTGTGTGTTTTTCGGGCTGTGTGGCCATGTTCAAGAAGAGTTTCTTTCTGACGTTTCACCAGCATCTGTGGCTGGCATCTTCAGAGAATGCTGGAATGGAAGAGAGTGGGTCTATATATACTGTGAGACTCTGGGTAGGGAGGAGTGATTCCCATGTAAACTGTGTTGAATGGGTATTGTTCTGTTGTTGATGGCATGGCTTCAGGGCGGGAGGATATGCAAACAAGGATACTGTCTGCTATTGTCTGCTGGGAAAGCTCCTGACCCTGATTGGTTTCCCATTTGCATTTGCTGAGTGCTGATTTTCCTATTTTGTAGGACTGGTAGCCAAACCTTTTTTACTTTAGGGGTTTCTTCTTTCCTGTTGAAGTTGTCCAAGTGTTTGTGGGTTACGATGGCTTCCCTGTGCATTCTGACCTGATAGTTGTTGGCATAGTCCAGAAGTTCAGTGTTTTCAAACAGCATTTTATGCCCAGGATGGTTTATGATGTGTTCTGCTACTGCTGATTTTTCTGGCTGGCCCAGTCTGCAGTGTCTCTCATGTTCCTTGACTCATGTTTGGACCCTGCGTTTGGTGGTCCCTATGTCCACAAACACTTGGACAACTTCAACAGGAAAGAAGAAACCCTTAAAGTAAACAAGGTTTGGCTACCAGTCCTACAAAATAGGAAAATCAGCACTGAGCAAATGCAAATGGGAAACCAACCAGGGTCAGGGGCTTTCCCAGCAGACAATAGCAGACAATATCCTTGTTTGCATATCCTCCTGCCCTGAAGCCATGACATCAACAACGGAACAATACCCATTCAACAACAGAACAATACACAGTTTACATGGGAATCACTCCTCCCTACCCAGAGTCTGAAGATGCCTGCCATAGATGCTGGAGAAACGTTAGAAGGAAACTCTTCTAGGACATGGCCACACAGCCCGAAAAACACAAAAAAAACTATGGATGCCGGCCATGAAAACCTATGACTTCACATACGTAGAGATAAGTTAACAACTTCAAATCAAAACAAACTTTCTGTCAAAATTTTTTAAAGGTGATAATTAAAACTTTACGAAACCCCCTCATAGTTCTGGAGGGTTGGAAAACAATCTGGAACCAGCTTCCAAGTGAAAAAGAGGGCTGCAGAAAGGAGGGGAGGGAATTTCAAAACAATTCTGCTAGAGGAACGTGGGATTTAACCATATGTGTTTGTCTGAAGAAGCCTTAGACTCTTCCAGGAAACGTCCTTAAAGAATACAGAAGAAGAGTGGGTCAAAGTGAACCTTTTCACATAATGAAAATATAATTAGCGAGATGAGAACATATTTTGGGTTCAATCAGCTTAAACTTCAGAACACTGTTTAAACGACAATGAGAACAAACATAACACCTCAACAAAGAGCCAAGGATCCTAGCAGGACTTGAAACGTTCTTCCACAACGATCAGCCTCATGGGCTGGAGATTAAAGAGAAAGAACTGACATCTCATCTTCAAAATGTCGAATCCTTGGGAACAGAGCTATCTCATTTATAAGTTGCTTTACAGAGAGCTCTGTTCAGGTAACATATATAACACTCTTTCATCTTATCTTATCTCCCCCCCCTTTTTTTTTAACCTTTTCCCTTTTTTTCCTTTTCTTTTTCCTTTGTAAAGAGTTCTTTCCAAATAATTGCTGATTCATTCAAAGAAAAAACAGGCCCGCTGCCTTTGCCTTTACATTAGTGCTCAGCTATTGTGATTGTTTTGTAGTTGGCAATGAACTTGAGCAGGCTTTGAGGAAAATATATTGCATCATTGTGACTCATTCACAGCCCAGTCCAGTTAGTGGTTCCACTGACAACTACAACCTGCTTAAAGAACAAAAGAAACACTCTGACTCGGGCTGGCCCAAAATATTTTGCTGCCTGTGGACATGTCTGTCCACCAACCCCTTCATTCCATGCATAGAGTCCAACTGCATTGACACATGAAACTCTTCTTGCCATACCTGAGGGCAATAAGCTGGTTTATGATGGAAAATACTATTCAGCCAAGGATTCTCTCTACACCTTCTTCTCCTATTTGCTATTAGGGCAATGGGGCTTTACATGTAATGCTTTCCTGCATGCTTCTACCCTATACACATTGTCTCTCTAGAACTTTCCCCATTTGTTCAATCACCAATTTTAATGTTTGGTCATCAATGTGTCCATGTATCTAAGCAACCATCACAGAAACTTCCAGGTATCTGTGGCCACATAATAACTTCTCTCTCACCCATCCCCTTCAAGGTGGGGAGTGCCAACTCTGTTCAGCTACTTCTCTACTTGAGACCTTTCTTTAGTTAGTCAGGGCTTAGGCAATCTATGTACATACAAGTATGTAGAGAGATCTCATGCTGCCAACTTCTTTCAGTTATAGTCTCATACTTGCTACAAGATTTCTCTACATACTGATTCTACAGACTGACACAGCTATATCTTTGCATTCTATGTATATACAATCGGCCCTCCACATTTGTGAGTTTGATTTTTTGCAGATTTGATTATTCAAGGGATTATTTCTTTCTGCTTCTGATGTTACCCTGTGCCATTTTTAATAGGGACTGCAAGCCTCATGAGACTTATTAGAGACTGCAAATGTGCAGCAAAGCTTATAAGTCCCTCTTAAAAATGGTGTAGGGCAGTAGCAGCGGTGGCCACAAGGCCTGCCAGTCACCCATCTCTGTCTTGTAAAGGAACCCTGCTGCCTCAGAGGCATCCATGGTGGGTTGAATCTATGGATCATACTTTGTGTGTGTGTGTGTTAAATATGGTTTGGGGTGTGTGTGTCTAGAGTTATTTGCCTTCCCCCCCCCCCCCACACACACTTTTGCAGGGGTCCTGTGCCCCTAACCCCAGTGAATGTGGAGGAACTGTTTTGAATCTATAATTTAAAGTCACTAGTAACTTTTTTTAGAGCCAACATGGCATAGTGGTTTGAGCATAGGACTAGGGCCCTTTAGATCAGGGTTTGATTCCCTGCTTGGCCATAGAGACTTGCTCGGTGACCTTGGGTGAGTCACATCTTCTCGGCCCCAGAAAACTCTATGATAGGTTCGCCTTAGGGTCATCATAGGTTGGAAATGACTTGAAGGTGCACAAAAACAACAAAGTAACATTTTTTGTTATGAAATATGCATATAGCCTGTTTACATTACTTTGCTGAAGCTAATCTCAGAGAGATCCAAGAGATTCAATGCTTTCACTTGCATACTCTACCAAAGGAGACTAGTGTCCAGTAGTTATCTTCCCCAGAAAAGGGGCTAAAACCCTGGGAATCTTCCTCTAATCCAATAGTTTAGGGTAGTGGTGGTGAACCTATGGCACATGTGCCAGAGGGGGCACTCAGAGCCCTCTCTGTGGGCACTATCGCCCCAGCACAGAGTTTGCCAGAGTTTGTTACTAGAAAGCTAGTGGGATGCGACATTTTGCAATAAATAAGTAGGTTTTGGGCTGCAGTTTGGGCACTTAGGGCCTTTGCAGACTGCCAGAAATAGTGCACATTAAATTGAGGCACTGCCCTGGCTCAGTGCTAGGGAGTCATGGGAATTGTATTTTTTTCTGGGACATTGAGCCTTATCTGTCAGAGAGCTCTGGTGCCACAATAAATTACAGTTCCCATGATTCCCTAGCACTGAGCCAGGGCAGTGCCTCAATTTAATGTGCACTATTTCTGGCAGTCTGCAAAGGCCATCAGTCTCTAAAAGGTTCACCATCACTGGTTTAGGCTTTGTGGCACATAAAAGTTTGTCCTCCAAGAGACAGGAAGTGGAGGCAGCAGAGGAGGAGGAGGAGAAGAAGAAGGTGGACTTTATATCATACATTTACCCCAAAAACTGGGACTCAAGGCAATTTACAATTTAAAACAAATATAGCTAGCACATACAGAGGGTTATCATTAAAATGTAGTTGAACTGTAAATAACATCAAAAAGGGTTGGGAAGATGTTTAGGGGGAGGTCAAGAGAAATAGGTAGGGATGGCTGCCCTGGCCACCCCCAGCATTTGTTGCCTAAAGTGGTTCCCTCACTCTGCCTAGTGTTAGAGCCAGCCCTAGTTTATAACATAGCACTGTCACCATAGTGGGTCAGGCAAAATATGAATACTAAAAGGCCATGTGTGGTGCAGGCAGCATTATCTGAGTGCAGTGGTGTTCTCATATTGTGCTTTCTAGTTTTTTCTTCAATGCAACTCTTTAATGTCTGACCTCTGGCAAAGAAACCCAGTTCTTATGTGATCTTACACAATCCATGAAGAAAATTGCAATTAAAAAATGAGTTAGAAAGCATCCACATTTTCTATGGAGTGGATCAAATTCTATTCATGGAATTGTCCATCAGGGGAGGGTGTGTGTGGATTAAGTGTTCTTGCATACATATGCTATACCCAAAGGATGGTTGTAAAAATCAGTGCCTAGGCACCAAAATGATATCAACACAAATGGTTCCCTTCTGAATGTGCTAATCCTCAGCCCCAGCTAGTGGTGCTCATAGAACCATACAGTTGGAAGGGACTGCAAAGGCCCAACCCCTGCCACACAGGAATACATGACTAAAGCACTCCCAAGAGACGACACCTCTGCTTAAAGCCCCCTAAAGAAGGAGAGGTGCTGCTAGGTAATTTTAAACTTTGCCCTGTCTATGCCTGTGTCACATTACACAATCATAGCACTCTGATACCACCATAACTGCCATGGCTACATTCTATGGAACTATGGATCTGCAGTTTCTTGAAGTATTCAGAATTCTGCAGCAATAAATTCTTAGGCTGCATCTATACTACACAGTCCATGCAGTTTAATACTGCTTTAACTGCCATGGAATTCTTGGATTTGTAGTTTTATGAGATAGCCTTCTCTCTTTTCTTTTCTCTTTAGCATTCTCTGTCAACAAACTACACATACCAAGTTTCCATAGGCTGGAAAGATAACAGTTAAAGTGGTGTCAAACTGCATTAATTCTGAAGTTGAGGGCTTTCATGGCTGGCATCCATAGGTTTTTGTGGATTTTTCGGGCTGTGAAGCCATGTTCATCTAGAAGAATGTATTCCTGCCATTTGTGGCTGGCATCTTCAGAGACATCAGGAATACATTTTTCTAGAACACAGCATCACAGCCCAAAAAACCCACAAAAACTATGCATTAATTCTGCAATGGGGGGGGGGGGGCAGCTTCAGTATCTTACCAGACTACAGATCCCAGGCTTCTGATACATGCTGCCATAGCACTTAAAGTGGGATCAAAGTTCTACACAAACCTAATGTGAAAGAGATCTTGGTCTTACAGAGCCCACCCCTTGGCATAAAACACTTGGGTACCATTTATTGCTGAGCCTGCTCCCTTTCTTTAACTAGCACTATGTGTGACTTCACCTACTTCAAAATGTGGTTAGTTCCCTCAGGAGCCTATCTGAGCCTAAGAGCTGGGCCTGGCTAGGGGTCTTCATCTTGTTTCGTGTAAATGGGCTTTTCTCAGACTTTGGCACTCCATTGCTGGAGCTAGTAGGCTCATGCCTCTGCATCTCCCCTTTCTACCTCCCCACCAGAGAAATGCTACATTTTTTTCTTTGGGGTTTATGGAAGTGCAGTTTCCGAGCCACACTACCGCATATTGATTCTGCTGAATGAGATTTGCTGCTTTCTCTCAGCTTTGAGAAGAACATTAAAAAAAAGCCATTCCACTTCTCCATCTGCAAGGTGGGAGGGTTTCATTAGTATGCAGTGCAAGTAGTGACAAGAGACTGTCTCTATGCGACAGCTCTCGATCCATTTCTCTGGTTTATACTGCTCAGAGAAGGGTGAGAAATATAAAGATCTCTTTGCTGTTGCTTCGTCTTCTTATTTTTAAATCTAAGATCACTCTGGAAATTTTATCCAAGATGTTGAGATTCATATTACCTCTCATTGCAATCATTTGGTCTCCTTAATCTACCTAAAAAGGCAACATAAACACTTTTTCCGCAAGGAAAATAATGAAACTCATTTGCACTAATTACCTGTTGAATTTATGATAACTTAAAGAGGGGAGAAGCATTTCTGACCTTTATCTGAAAAGGCTTTGGCAATGCCTAGCATCAAAGAACAACCTCTCATTGTTCTTTTGCTCTTTGTCTTTGAGCAAAAAGCTTACTGGCAAGGTCAGAGAAGTCTGCATATATTGTGTGTCCTTGTTCAGAGAGATGGGGAGAACATAAGCCATTGTTTCTGTTGATTTTGCAAAGTACAACAGTGGAAAAAAGAAAACTCTATTATATTTTGCCAATTGCATTTTAGATTGAATGGCAGGAAAGCTACAGTAAGGATATGTGGAGAGAGAAGGAGGAAGAGAGGGAGAAAGGGTGTGTGTTTTCTTACAATCCTCAAATCCTTTTTACAGAGGTGGATTTTGATTTACTCCTGAATACGATCATTTGAGGAAGAAAATACAGATATGGATTAGAATGCTCTGCACCTTTGCAGTTGTTTTAGAACAGGAGTTAGGAGTTGTTGTGTTTTTTTAAAAAAAAAAAAAGATATTCAGTTAAATATGAACAATAGAATTGAATTTGATTAAGATATTGTGATACATACATCAGTACCTTTAAAATATAAAACAACTACAGGAAAACCATTCACATATTCAGAGACCAAATTCGTACTTATGCCAATAAAAATAAAAATGGAACCCATTGTACTTTGCATCCAGCATTTCTTTTTCTTCTTATGAATGTCAGTTCATCTTCTGCAAAATATCACTGAACAGCTGGATTTTATTTATAAGGAATTACATGAAAACATTCCTGAGCTAAGGATGGAGCTAGTCATCAAATGGAGCAATTAAAGATCAGATGTGACATAATAGCAGAGCAGCCTTCCAGGAAGCAGGAGGTACCAGGCTTTTTCTGTCCATTAATCAATGATAATCCAGAATTACAATCTTTAATTATTTATAAAGACTCTTATATACACATACAAGCAGTTGATAATCAGCCATGTAATGCAAGGCAGTAATTCTATCAAGGGATTTTGGTGATACCATACACCAACACAAATATGGAGCCTTATAGAAATCATGAGTAGGATTTTCTAGGATTAAACTGTTGACTACTGGTAAGCCCAGTTTTGTAATCTTACCTTTTCCTAAACTTCAAGTTTATTAAAATTCTTCCAGTTACAGAAGAAAGAGAAGAAAGGAACAGGAAGAAAGTATTTTGATTGCAAGTTCATACCCTGATTCATGGAAAAATAAGGGTGATTGTGTTTCATGGGAATGGGAAAGTTCCATTTTGTTACTAATGTCATAATGATCAATGGAATTTACTATCATTTAATTGAATTTAACTTAATGTTACTGTCATAATGATCAATAGAATTTGACCAGCAATGAAACAAATCCCTATTTTCTAAGAATATATAAAACATTGCAGTATATCATATGTACATTTATTTATAAGTTCCTATTAAAAGGTGTTTGGGATGCCCAGCAATCTATTCTCTCTGGGTTTACACCTAATTTACAATAACACTTTGCTTTCATATCCAAAAGTAGCTGTGTTGGCCATGTAGCAAAGAACAATATTTTGGATGTGGTTGTGCTTTGCTTTCATGGATATCTACTTTCCTAACCTGCATTTTCTTTGTTTTTGTTCTATCTTGCTGTGGCATTACACAACCTGATGGCCCTTGGTTATGTTGGACTATAACTCTCATCATGTCCCAGCCAGCATGGACATCTGAAAGGCTCCAGGTTAGAGAAGGTTGTCCAAAGATATTCTGCTCAAATCTCTTTCAAGATACTGTCCTATAAAGTGATCTATCAATTTGATCAAACAGCTATGTTGAAATTCATGCACTGAAATTTTCACAGTTACAACTGAATCATAGAATCATAGAGTTGGAAGAGACCACAAGGGCCATCCAGTCCAACCCCCTGCCATGCAGGAACTCAAAATCAAAGCATCCCCAACAGATGGCCATCCAGTCTCTGTTTAAAGACCTCCAAAGAAGGAGACTCCGCCACTCTCTGAGGGAGTGTCTTCCACTGTCGAACAGCTCTCACTGTCAGGAAGTGCCTCCTAATGTTGAGGTGGAATCTATTTTCTTGTAGCTTGCATCCATTGTTCCGGGTCCTATTGTCTGGAGCAGCAGAAAACAAGCTAGCTCCCTCCTCAATATGACATCCCTTCAAATACTTAAACAGGGCTATCATATCACCCCTTAACCATCTCTTTTCCAGGCTGAACATACCCAGTTTCCTAAGATGTTCCTCATAGGGCATAGTTTCCAGACCCTTCACCATTTTAGTTGCCCTCCTTTGGACATGCTCCAGTTTTTCAACATCCTTTTTGAATTGTGGTGCCCAGAACTGGACACAGTATTCCAGGTGGGGCCTGACCAAAGCAGAATAGAGTGGCACTATTACTTCCCTTGGTCTAGATACTATACTTCTATTAATGCAGCCTAAAATTGCATTTGCCTTTTTAGCTGCAGCATTACACTGTTGACTCATGTTCAACTTGTGGTCTACTAGGACTCCTAGATCACTTTCACACGTAGTCTCATTAAACCAGGTGTCCCCCATCTTTTATCTATGCATTTCATTTTTATTTTTTGTCCTAAGTGCAATACCTTACATTTCTCTGTGTTGAAATTCATTTTGTTAGCTTTGGCCCAGCTTTCTAATCTATTAAGATCATTTTGAATTTTCATCCTATGTTCTGGGGTATTAGCTATTTCTCCTAATTTGGTGTCATCTGCAAATTTGAGATGCGTGCCCCCTAAGCGGCTAACTTGTTTCTGCTTGTGTGTGTGTGTGTTAAATCAGTCTCAGCTTCAGAAGATATGGGCTAGATTCAGTCTTAGTTGTATTCAGAACAGATCTATTGAAATCAATGAGACATAAGTAAGCAGTGGAATCACTAGGGTTGGCATCCCCTGGTGTGGTAACTCATGGTGTCACTCCGCACATTGACCTCCACCCATACCACAGTAATGTTGGTTACTTGTAAATCATAATGCCCTTATATCACTGAGTGCAATGGCAATAGTTGTGACATAAACAACTAGCAATTACAATATCTTAAGCACATCCTAAATATATTTGCATTTATATAGTTTGATGTAATTAAAGTGAAAATTTGTGAAAAAAGTGAAAATTTGGTAAGACATGTTTTTAAAGAAAAATTTAAAAGTACCGGTACTAAAAAAATTTAAAACCTGAGGCTTCCCCTTTTTATATCCAATGAGCCTTGCCCCACTCATGCCTTCTGAGCTCCAGGGTTTTAGAGGGACTCAGGCAAACTTGACAGCCCATTTCTTCCGCAAAAGCTGACATTTGGGGAGCAGTGGTGTCATCCTCCCCAAGTTGTCACCTGGTACATTCCATATCCCCTCACTGCCCTAGTGACACCCAAGTAAGTTAATAATGATTTCAATGGGATTACTGAAAACGTGACTGAGTATGGATCAACTCATGCTCATCAATATGCCCTTGATATTAATCAGCTATTATGGAAGTATTAATATGGGGTGGGTGGCAAGAAAACCAGTGACAGGAACTAGGGAAGGATCAGGGAAGGGCAAGGTTGAGGCTGGGTGTAGGAGTACAATGCTTTTAAACTAGTACTTCAAGATCCACTGATGTGAGCCATGTACAAAATGATGGTGTACTAAGTGTTGGACCCCATGATGGGGTCAAATAAGCTATGGAGGGCTGGGGTTAAAAATCAACCCTCTGTCATCTAGGTCAGGTGGGAGGAATTTCAGGTCTTGAGGCCATGTACATCCTATCTTAAGTCTCAGCCTATTCCCTGCCCCCCCCCATGGCTAAACACCCTCCTCATAAAATCATAATGCGGTGATTTCTCATTTTTTTATGCAAGTTTCCCCCCGTTCTATAAGGTTGAAATGCCTCTTCAAAGGCTTAGTTATTGGCAGCAAGAGTTTTAATGTAAAATATGGTGGTATTTTCAATGTTACCCTTTTGGCCTACCACTGGTATGCTGCCAGCTTTCCAACTTATCTAAAATTAAATTTGACTCTCAGGCTAAATGAGGTTCCTAGCCTTTACTATCTACTAGGTAAGTTGACCTGCATGCACAAACATGTGCATCCAAATTAATCTTCACTAAGGACCATAAGGCCAAAATCCAATTGCTTGGTCCAGCTACAACCAACTCACTGAATCAGCAGGATTTTCATAAATGTTGACTTATTGAGCAATTGATTTCATGGGTCTACTAGCAATTGGATTTAGGTCTCACAGTCTAACCTGAACCTAAAAATCATCCTAATTAAATGACTAGGAGTTGAAGACTTGCATTGATCTTCTGCAAACCACCTGAAGATCTACCAGCATGATAGACCCTGAGCTACTCATTCTGCCCATTCTTGGTATATGTATATGTAGAAGACCAGTCATTCCTATCTGTGCACTGTTGCTGCTGGCACATGTGCTCAGCTCCCAAATGTAGAGACAATATAGCGGAAAACTAAAAAGATATGAAATCAGAAAAGCAACTCTCAACCAGCAGTATGCAGACACACTGACCAAGGCTGAGTCCCAGGAGAAGTGGCTTCTCCTTCAGGCAGACCAGTCAATGCTCTGCAACAAGACAGGAACTGACAAGACATGGAGCATCTGTGCTTTACGTGTGACAGGTGTGGACTGAAGAGGGAGCCTTTGTCCATATAAGGCAGAGATAAGGATGGGAAGTGATCATTCCAATGTGCTGCCTGTCAGCCTATATATAATTTCCATCTCTCATTTGGAATTGTTTTATGCCAGATCTATTATGTGAATGAAGCAATAAGCCCCCATGGTTATTCTGAATTGGGGTGGCTTTCTTTGCCCATATATCTTCAGTGGGGGGATGTAATGGTGTGAAATACACAGTAATAAGTCTTGCATATGACAAGAGCATATCATTTAGGCAATCATAGTTCCTGCTATTATTAAAATAGCTCTTGGGCATAAGTAGGAAAATGGATTTTGACCCTATTAGTAGTACAAGTCTGGTGCAAAGCTACACAGGTAGCCTTAAGCACTAGGCTACATGTATTTCACAAGTGAACACCATCACAGCATAGACTTAGAAACTGGTAATAATACAGAGATCTGTAAATGTGAGTGTGTGTGTTTTAAAAGATCTAAGTTTCAGTGCATTTTAACTGTATGAGCAATTAAATTTCAGAAGCCCAAGACTTTTGGCAAACAGTGCTTGCCATGGAAATGTAAGAAAAATGTTCTTGCTGTAACACTCATTATTGACTGCACAGAAGCTCTCATCCCTTGTATCCATTTTCTCTAGTACTTTCCCCTGCTCACAAGTAAGTATTTAAAAATCCTGGGTCACTGGCACAGCTAGTGGTGGTTGGTGACCCCCATGTCAGTGAGATGATGAATCTGCACTATCCTGCTCTGAACCTTTTTGAGAAAGCCACCAACCACAACTAGGTGCATCAGCCACGACCCTCTTTCAGATTCCAGCCCAGCAACTGAACCAAACTTCATTACATGGGAGCCTCCAGACACAATGGACTACAGCACCTGTCATCTCCAGCTAGCATGTTCTGTGGCTGTCCTGATTTCAGATTATGGGAGTTGCAGTCCAGCATGGCTAAAGTTGCAATGTTGGGGAAGGTGGTTGTACACCATAAAACCCTCCCATACAACTTATTATGGTCTTCAGGTATAGTCCATTGGAGTTTGAGGAACCTTCCCCCCTGCACTACTAACCCCTTGATGTCTCCCAAAATAAAACAAGACCTTAGCTATGAAATGTAGGACTTTTCTTATCTGCAAGACCATTCAAACATTAGAACCAGTAGTAGATGGTGGGCCCAATGTCTGTGGTGTGATGAGTTAGTTCTGAGTGGTATTCTAATCTTTAAAGGTACTGGACCATCCTCCAAATAGCCTCTTTAAGGTTCAGAGGAAAAACCAGATCAGATTCACCAGCTCACCAACATAGATGCCACTGGTTGCCACTGATAGATTCCTAACATGCACACTGAAATAGTACCATTGAGCCTCCTGGAAATGGTACAGTTAATCTGATCATATAGCCAAAACCTTGCATAGCTATTTCTTCATCTATTTCCCAAACAGAGGAGGACTATATGTCTCCTCCAAATGTTACTTCTATAGTTTTGATCATGATTGAAAGTGTTAAGCTTAAAGGCATCTATTCTAACATGGTAATGCTGATGAAATCAGGCATATAGAACTGCATTGTGTGAATATGAATGACTATTTTCATAAAATTTCAGCAGACCTTGTCATTGTTTACTTCATTTAGGCCCAAATGCCCTGTTCAGTGAAATGTGCCTTAAACACCTGCTTTATCTAGCAACTGCCATATGATGCACCCAAAAAAGATTCCTGATTGTTTTTGTTTCACAGATCATCTGATAAAATGTCAAAAACATTATTCAAGAATTCATATAACTCTGTTTAACTCGAAAGTATTTTATGATGAGTTTGTGTGTAGAGCCACAGAAATTGAATTTTTATAACATTTTTTGTCATCTCATTTGGGGTGAGAAATAAGAATATATAATTTCCGCAATATGTGGCATATTTCATTGGGATAAAGTTATAAACTCTTCAGGTTCAACGCTCTATAGCAGAAAATATCTAAAAATATAAAGTGTAGAATGTCTAAAGGATGTACTTTACTGCCCAATCCTTGAATTACTGAGAGAGGGCTGGCAGAGTCGACTGCCTGGTTGTTGCAGGATTAAAGAAAAGTTATATAGCAACATGACCTTAATCAGGAAGTAGAGAGTGGCTTGGAAATCCTCCTTTGTTATGTTCTTCCTGTAACATATTACATACTCTTCAACATTTCACAGGAAAAAAAACCAGGACATGTGTGGGCATGCAACATTGGAGTGTAGTCACAATCGTCAATCTCACTGCTGCTACTGCTTTAACTGTCATGGCTCCATCCTATGGAATCCTGGAATTTGAAGTTTGTTGTGGCACCAGAGGTTAAATATCTCACAACACTACCAATCCCAGAATTCTACAGCATGGAGCCCTGACAGTTAAAGTGGTGTCAAACTGCATTAATTCTGCAGTGTAGATGCAACCTGACTTAACTGAGTGCAAACCACTTCTGCGTTTTGAACTCAGTTTGCACAAACTGAAATAAACTGAAGATGAAGGAGGAAAATGAGGGAAGGGGAGGTAAACTGGGGCATTTTAGAAGCAGCTGAAAAAATGGGATGATAAAGGATTAAATTGGTTTGTCCCTGCCAAATCAGAAGAGTTGGAGAGTATGAAACAAGGAGCAGTACAGAACTAGACTAGTTCTGTTATCATTCCAGAATGGTCTTCTTGTCCCTTGTTTTAGATGACAATGATAGGGCCATGATTTGATTAAATTTGATAGGAGTCTCATCATTCTAGTAATATAACCCAAAGAGAAAGAAGGTCAATGGAATCATGGGAGCATAATGTTCAGGTCCCAGGAAGTATTACATCCATCAGTCAGAGGGCATTTGGAGTACTATGTCCCATTTTGGGTGGCCTATTTTAAGAAGGACACTGATCAGTTAGGGCACATCTAGAGAAGGTAAAGCCAGATCGATAAGGATGTCTAGAGAACAAGTCCTACAAGGAATGGCTGTAAGAGCTGCGTATGTTTACTCTGAAGATGAGAAGATACTAAGAGGATACCTGACAAACAATCTTCAGTTATCTGAAGGTCTGCCATGAAGAAGACAGGGCAGACTCGCTTTCTGTTGCTCCGGAGCAGGATCACCATTGGGTAGAAACCACATGGTAGTAGATATTGACTATCTCCTAGGACTAAACCTTGAGAGCTATTAATCTACCGCAGAAAGATTGCCACAGGAGGTGGTGGGTTCTTCTTCATTTTGAGACATTGAAGTAGAAGCCAGATGGCTATCCTGCACTGCAGAATCTGCAATGAGCAGGGGATTGCACTAGGTGATTTCCACCTCTATGATTCTCTTAATTCAATTACTGGATATCGCCATTGACTTTGGAAAAAGCAGACTACGTGCACTTTGACAGAGATAAGAAATATAACAGCTACAACCACAAAAGTTACTTTTGGAGCAAACTGGCTGGAGAATTCTGTGAGCTGGAATCCAAAAACAAACTTTCCCAAGCTCTGCAAATTGAGATGAATTTAATTTTTGATGTTTGTCTGTTCTTTCAACACTGTCCAGTTTACTGCAGGCCAAATACATCCTTTCTGACTCCAGAAGTCTACCAAAATATGGCTGAATTTCACAGTTTTGTGAGGATCATGAGGAATGGGTGGATGAGGGTGGCTGCAGATTTTTGTGTGTCTTAGCAAAATGTTAATAAAGGGGAGGACCTCAAAATCAAGTCACAGGGGCCACATGTGGGCTGCAGGCCACATTTTCTCCTTTGCTGAATTAGAAGCTTAGCTGTACTTTCCATCTGCTCTCCAGTCCTAGGGCTGGGATTGCCAGTGTTTGGAGCTGCTATTTTCTTTCTAGCAAAGAGAAGGGAAAGCCAGCTCTCTTCAGTTCCTCCTTCTCTGGCCAATAGATAGTGTGGTAGAAGATAGAACTTTATCTGGTGGTTGAGTGAACTCACTGTTGATGAACAACCTCAAGGTCCTTGTTCCTTCCATTTTTTGGGTTATATTTAGAACTGGACTGGATCACCTTTCAAAGAGAGTATGCCTTGAAACAGACAACTGCCTTCTCTGTAACATAGGATATATCACCCTACTGATCAGCTGCATTAAGATTACTGCTGTTCCATAAATGGGGTTTACAATTTCCAGTGCTATTTTTAGTCTCCTTAATCTGGTTTTAAATGCCTTCTGGAATGATGCACATTACCTTTTTCTGTTGAAATAGAAGTTGATGTTGGCTCTGTTGACTAAAATTCATTGTGTCAAGAAAATGACTCACCATCTCTTTTGATCTTTCAACCCTAGAGGGAGATATAGCACTTTCAAACTGGAGAACAACTGATGCTTCCCTGACATTAAGCAACAGGAAAGTTCTTCCTGCTGACACCCATCCAAATGCAATGTTTTTCTTCAGCAACTTCTCTTCTCACATTCGTTCTTGCTGTAGCTTCTTACTCATTTTTCTTTTTCTTCTTCCTTGCAATCATGTCCATGTGATCCAGGCCTCAGAAAAGTTGCTCTTTTGGACAACTTCTTCCCTGCCTACTGGTTTTAGAGGTCTAGGATGAAAAAGTAACTTTTTAACGCTTCCACAGTTCCTTGCTCTCTCAATCTCCCTGGAAGAATTCTTAGGATTTTTCTTCTTTCTTTCTTTCTTTCTTTCTTTCTTTCTTTCTTTCTTTCTTTCTTTGTGCTTGTTAACCTACAATGACCCCACGAATTTCTCAAGGTTTTCTTAGACAAGAAATACTCAGAGGTGATTTTCCCACTTCCTTCCTCTGAAATATAGCCTACAGCACTTGGTATTCATTGGCAATCCCCCATCCAGGTACTAACCAGGGCTGACCCTGCTTAGTTTCCAGGATCAGACAGGATCTGTTGTCTTTAGGTTATTTAGGCTAGTGCTTTGCTTCAAATGGAAGGCTCTTCTTCCCACTATCCCTAAATATCACATCAAGTGTTTGACAATTGCCTGGAAAATAACACTGTCCTTGAGCATGGAGTCCCCTGCTGTGCAGCTGATTAAGTCACAAGCCCTCTTTAAAGGAGGGAGGAATGTAGGAACCTTTCAGAGTCTGCCAGAGTTGTTGTGATTGGTGGGAACTTGTATGTATGGAGAGGGCAAACCCTGTGATCCAGTTTCTATTAAGGGAAGTTATTATGCAACAGGATCTTGTAGCATCTTTGAGACTAAGGGCTGATGCACACAGCCCATAAGGGGCAGCTCTGGGCTGCCCCTGGGAGTGGCGGACTGAGGCCGCAGCAACCACATGCCACGGTCCCAATCCTCCTTTTGGCTGCCCTCAAATGCCACTCCTTTTGGGGGCAGCAAAAAGCTGCCCTTTGAGCTACCACTGCAGCTCTTTTGTGCCCTTTTGGCGCAGCATGTCTGCACGCTGCGCCAAGAGGGCGCCCTGATGCCATGTGCTGTGCAGATGGGCACGCAGCATCAGGGGGGAGTCAAGGTGGAGTTGGGGCAGCCGGCGTGTGGTTGCCCCGCCCCAACTCCACCCCTAGGCTGGCCCTTTAGGCTGGTCTGCGTCGTCCCTAACTGAAATAAAGAAGCTGGTAGTATGTGCTTTCATAGACTTGAGCCACCTTCCTCAGATGCATAGGCTGGAGAGGAGAGGCCAGAGACAGACCTATATAAGCCTGCTGTATTTGACAATGTCAATTGAAACTCAGAACATTGTGGGTATGGAGATGAAGTGGTATCACTGGTGTGTGGGTGTGGACCATATCAGATGATGCCCCAGAGGAGGGGTGATACCTGGTTGTGTGCTCCTCTTCCTTTGGTGCAGTAGGGGTTAGTGCACACCCTTCCCAGCTGCTCAGTTGCAGGATCAGCAGGCTTGGTCCCCCTGACCGAGCAGCCAGGCAAGGGAGCAACACAGCAGCTGGGGAGGTAAAGCAAAGGAAAAGGGGAAAGCGGGCAACCAGCAGGGAGGGGGCCAGATGGGGGAGGTGGCAGGTGGCTGGAGAGAGGGGCAGTTAGCGGGAGGGGCAGGAGCCCTCTGCACCAGGTCTCACCAAAGGTAGTGATGTGATGGACTGGTCAAAGGCTCCCTTATGATGACGGGGGTTAGATAGTGCATGTTGTGTGCCAGGAAACTCTTATCTCTGTTCAACCCACTTCTGACAGAGTGTCCAGTATATGCATCTCAGGAAGTAGACTGAAGTCTACGAGAGCTCATGCTGCCAACTTCTTTATTTCAGTTAGTCTCAGAGGTGTTACAAGATCTCTCTACATACTGACAGACTGCAGTTTGTGGTTACATTCTAATTCTGCTCTTTCCAATCCTCCTTTGCATTTTTGTTCTTGTTCAAGGACTACTGTTCTGAGGTCTGAGATAGAATGTCCAGGAAGACTGAAGTGGTCTCCAACCAGTTTGCGTGTGTTTCCATTCCTAATGTCTGATTTATGTCCATTTATCCTCTGGTGCAGGGATCGGCCTGTTTGCCCAATCTAGAGTGCTGAAGGGCATTGCTGACATAGTACAGCATAAATCACATTGGAGGATGAGCATGTGAAAGTCCCACTAATATTGTGGTTGATGTCATTAGGGCCTGTGATGACATTTCCAGAATAGATGTATGGGTAGAGTTGGCATCTAGGTTTGTGGCAAAGGAAGATTGGAAAGAGAAATCCACCAACTACAGTTTCCTGGCATGGTACACACATTTCAACACTAACCCCCACCTTCATGAGAGAACCTTTGAACAATTCATCACATCTCCTCTCTGTTTCCCACACTACATTCCAATACTCATTCAATACTCTCTTCTTGGCTATAGGCAACATCCTTCTTCCTGCTTTTGTCCCACAGGACCATTGTTAAAACTGAACTTGTCCCCTCATACCCAAAAGGTTTTGAATTTCAATTGAAACATTGCCACATATAACTGGCTTATATAGGTCTGTCTCTGGTCTCTCCTATCCACCTTATGCATTTCAGGAGGTAAGCTCAAGTCTATGAAAGTTCATGCTACCAGCTACTTTCTTTCGCTTAGTCTCAAAAGTGCTGCAAGGTTCTTTTGTATTCTGATTTTTCAGATTAACATGGCTGTGTCTTTGAATTATACCACTTAAGGGAAGTTAAGGAAAGTTAAGGAGAAAAGTGCAAAGGAAGGATTACAACTGAAAAATTAAGAAAATAAATATTGTGACCACAGATGAAGGAGATGAAGACATTAAAATAAAGGTTTTCTATACTTTGGCTAAATCATTAATCAAAATGGACAGTGTAGTCAAGAAGCCAGAAGACTAAGAGAAAATCAGCTATGAATTAACTAGATATGATCTTCAAGTGTAAAGGCATATTATTAAATACAAAAGTCTGAATCATCCATGATACAATATTTCCAATTTCTGTCACAAAATCATAGACTCATAGAGTTGGAAGAGATCACAATGACCATCCAGTCCCCCTGCCATGCAGGAATACACAATCAAAATGTATGGTTGTGAAAGCTGGACAATGAAGAAAACTGACAAGAAGAGACTCATTTGAAATTTGGTGCTGGAGGAGAATACTATGGATACCCATGTGCCCTGATAATCAAGAGCCCTGCTCAGGTCTTGCACACTCAATGCTGTGGTTTTGTAGAATGAATCAATCCATCTCTAATATGGTCTTCTTCTTTTCCTACTGTTTTCACCTTTTTTCCAATCTTTTCCAGTAAGTGTCTCATGATATATCTAAAGTACAATAGCTTCAGTTTAGTTATTATGGATCCTAACAAGAGTTCAGGCTTGATTTGTTCTAGGGCCCCTTATTCATAGGGCCACCATAAATCAAAGCTGACTTAAGAGCAAAGAAAAACAACAGAGGACCTGCAGTCCTTGAGGTATGCTGCTACTTTAACTGAAATATATACTAACATGTTAGTTTTATCCTAGCTCTTAAGTCTAAATTTATTTGTGAGGGACAAAGTTGACTCTATCACAGGCTGAGAGAGTTTATCAGCTGCCCTCAAGCACTCCCCAAAGACAAGTGACAAAGTTCTCATGGGAACTAAATATTTTAATTAGGGTCCTCTGCTTTTTGACCATTGATTTCTCATTTCAGAAAATCAGATGCTTTGGAAGGGAAGGAAGGGATGGCCACTATCTCAATATATTTGGTCAATTCTCCCAAACAAAAGAATGTTGTGTAAGGGGGATAACAAAGAGAATATCTGAGTTATCTTGAATCATCTTTCAAGCCTGATGTGTGTTTCTGTTTTACCACATTGCTAAATAGGTTAGATGAAGCACTTTTGCAGGATAGGTAGAGAATGAGAGTCTGTGCATTTCAGCTACACAAGTACATTTGCCTTGACCCAAATAATAAATTGCTTCCAAACAGGTCAGAGCTAATCAAAAGAAGGCTGCCGTGACATGTTAACATGCTCATTTAGTAGAGAAAAACTGTCAGCTGTTTAATGGTTTTATGCTGCTAACTGAGATTGGGAAATAGAATTGGTTCCACTCCTAATTTTAACCATTTTCATTAGCCAAATTGTGATTCCTCCCTCCCCATACATTCTCTTACCCAATGTTTTTAAGTGGGGCAGCATGGGATGTGTGACACACCTTCTTGGTGTGTTTTCCCAGCATTAACACTGTGTAATAGCAGCAAAGAAAGTCTAGAAATGTGTTTCAGATAAAATGTTGACAATGAGCATGCAAATTGGTTAGAGAAAGAGATTTTTAAAGGATCTTGCCAGCAGCTCCTTCTGTGGCAGATGTTTCAACAAAGCAGGAATTGCAAGAAGGGCTTCATCATGTGGAGAGAAAAAAAGAATAGTGTTGCATAGGCAAAATACCATTCTTCTCTCAGGCAAAGTGAGAGAGTGTGTACAAAACAGGACTGCACATTCTGATATAAGAGCTTGCCCATGCTTCAAGATCTTCCAGAGACTCCCCCCTTTCTGTCCCACTACTGTCACAAGAACATCTGGTGGGAACACAAGAGAGGACCAAGTTTTGGAGCTCCCTTCCGATAGAGATTAGATTGGCATCCTCCTTCCATAGGATGGTGAAGAGCTTTTTGTTTCAGCAGGGTACAAAACTATTTGTTTTTCTTTTTAATGGTCATGTTTTTAACTGTTTTAAATTCTATTTCTAAATATATATTTAACTTTTTTATGCTGTGAAGTTTTTAAGCTGTATCTGTTTAAACTTTTGGAAGTCTTCTTGAGTCCTGGATAGGGAAAATGTAGATGCTGATGATGATCATCATCATCCACACTGCAGTAATGGATGCTGTATGAACTAAGTGAGATGTCTGCAACCTCATGAAAATGAGGAAGCAGCCATATTATTGTGAGTTGGGAAATCATGCAGATCATTTTTTAGAAAGAAACTTCTTTGACTCTGTTTTGGAGCTTCTGGACTGCTATGGGATGATACACATCTGTGGAACTAAGAGTCATCAACTCAGTTTGCATATAATGCAACATCGTATTTTTGAACCTGAGAAGAAGTGGATCTTTTCTTAATATTGATCAGCTATATTAATCAGCTAAAAGTCTTCCCAACAGACAGTTGTTTCAAAGAGCTTCAGCCAGATTGTTAACTGGTGCTGGATACAGGGAGTGCACAACTCCCTTCTTGGAAGAGCTCCCTGGCTGCCAGTCCATTTCCAGGAACAATTCAAAGTGCTGGTGAAGGCCTATAAAACCTTATACAGCTTGGATCTCTTACCCAAAGAAGTGGGGGACAGGGACAGGGACAGGGAGAACCCCACCAACTGTCAGTGTTACTTTAAATGCTGGGCTTTTGCAAGAGGCTTGGGTAACCTTTGGATCATTTACACCTGTTTATACCAGTACTGACTGAGGAGAACTCCAGCTTTTGGGTTTAAGAGATTTTTATTTAGAAAAATATCACACACAAAGGATAGTGATTCATACAGACACAGCATTCAGAACTAACTGAAATGGAAATATGGAAAGGGATAGCAGAGTTTTAGAGGTTTTCAGGGGGTTATAATTACCTGTCTGATGAGTAGACCATGGAAAGCTGGAGTGGAGTGACTCAGAGTGGGAGGTCTGAGCAACGCAGAACATATGCAGAGTTGTGTGCTGGCTGTATGCATAGACATTAGGTTTTTAAACTATGTTCATACCTGAAAACTGTGGCTTTATGATGTTCCAACAAACTTTATAAACTAACACAACAGAACGTAACAGTCCATTTGCCATCTTACTTCAGACTTATCAACTTAAATCAAATGGAGTTTCCCCTCCCTTTAAGCCTGGTCTCCTCGGCTATATCAACAGCAGTGAGAAAGCACTTCTCATCAGCCTCCCACTCCACTTTTTCCAACAAAGTGGGCCCTGGCCTGTGCTCCCACTTCTGTCCCTTCTCATTCCACCAGACTACATCCAAATTATTACTTTCTGAGTGAGGGTATCCCGGGCATCCTCCATACCAGGGAACTTCATGCCAAGTTGCCATTCCTAATTCCCCTTCCCATCTAGGATCTCATAACTTCACTTGGGTGTGAGTGCCAATTCCTGGGTGTCCTCGCCCTCACTGCAGGCCAACCGGCTCTCCTGGGACTCCACGTGGCTACTCTCTCCCTTTCCATGGCCACCTCCCTCCGTGCCAATCTTCCACGTTCCCTTCTCACGTCCACCTGCCTCTTTGCTCTTATCTCTCCCTCCCTTGTCTCCACCTCTACTCTTCCTGCCTCTCCTGGGTCCTCTCTGCCTCCCTCTCCCTTCCTTCTTCCATCTCTCCTTCTTTCTTTGTCTTCAGAGGTATCCATCCACTCTTCCTGTTCCGATCTTCAGCTTAATTCCGTCTGACCACCCCATTCTCCCTTCTCCTCCTGGTCACAGAGGATACCCCGTATTCTCATTCTGTTCTTTGATGACTTGGTCAGTGCTGTAGACTCTTCCAGGGGAACTGTGAAAACAAATGGTTTGCATGCATTGTGCACACTACTTGACATGTGAATAATCTGAGTAGCCACTACCTCAGGAAACATCAGATCACATCTTTGAAATAGAACACTCATTTTTGTAATTTTTAACGTCACATACTTCCATGGATAATAAATATAATCAGCATGGATTGAAACTTCTAGAATTTATATTCCAGCACAATCTATTCACTCTGCATGGGAGTCCAGTGAATGTTTCAAGGGGTTATTATAAATGTTTGAGCAAATGAAGTGGCAGTGTCATCAATCACATTTTAGTCTCACTCTTGTTGTTCCCCTTAGTAAATATATTTGAAATTCTTGAATGTGCAGAAAATGATTGTTTCCCTTTAGTAGTGTCCTTCGAATCAATACTTAAACCAGCAGCATTAACTATAACAGCAAATTTAACTGGATAATAGCTGGGGGAGGGGAGGCTGAAATAGTGTATTGGACTGAGTAGTGCTATCCAGGATAAATTAATTAAAATGAAAGATAAAATGGCACCCTCTGTTGTTAACTTCATCTCTGTATATGTATGTATTTATTTATTTACTGTAATGGCACTCAAAAGTGGAGAAAAATAGCTGGAAAAAGGAAGTTGTTTTTGCAACTCTCAGGGGATTCCAACTCTCAGAAGCCCTCATCCAGCATGTTGGCTGGTGACTTTTCAGAGTTCTTAATCCTTTTCCAAACTTGGGGCCAGCATAAGCTGGCATTGATTTGGGGAACAAGTCAGGGATGCCTAGACTTCTAAGAATATTTTATTTTATTGTTCACCTTTGCTCTTATACTAAAATGCTTTATCTTTTAGAGCAGGGGTAGGCAACCTTTCCCCTTTAAGGGCCGAGGGACTTCAGCTCCCAGAAGCCTCAGCCATGTTGGCCAATAGTGCCATGTGGGCCAATAGCTCCTGGGATTCTGGGAGCTGAAGTCCCTCAGCCCTTAAAGGGGAAAGGTTGCCTACCCCTGTTTTAGAGTATGTAATAGTAAAACTAAGAGATAGGACGTTATCACACTTGCAGTAAGAGAGCGGCGAGAAAGCTGGTCGGAATCATTTTGGAACCATTTTGGGCTCATTCCGGAATGTGCCCGGCAAGCGGAACACATTACCACACTAGAATGGAATCAGTGAGGAATGTGAGATTCCGGAATGGTTCCGCTCCGGGGGCTCGGAACTCCTGTTCACACACAAGTTGAAAGATCCCTACCTCGATCCGGCAAGGATGTTCATGCACATGCGCAGACAGGGCAAGGCAAGGGGTCCAGGAGGGGATCCCTCTCTGGCGCTGGCAAAGCAAAGCAAGGCAAGGGGTCCAGGAGGGGATCCCTCCCTGGCGCTGGCAAAGCAAGGCAAGGCAAGGAGTCCAGGAGGGAGATCCCTCTCTGGCGCTGGCAAAGCAAGGCAAGGCAAGGGGTCCAGGAGGGGATCCCTCCCTGGCGCTGGCAAAGCAAGGCAAGGCAAGGGGTCCAGGAGGGAGGTCCCTCTCTGGTGCTGGCAAAGAAGGGCAAGGCAAGGGGTCCAGGAGGGGATCCCTCTCTGGCGCTGGCAAAGCAAAGCAAGGCAAGGGGTCCAGGAGGGGATCCCTCCCTGGCGCTGGCAAAGCAAGGCAAGGCAAGGAGTCCAGGAGGGAGATCCCTCTCTGGTGCTGGCAAAGAAGGGCAAGGCAAGGGGTCCAGGAGGGGATCCCTCTCTGGCGCTGGCAAAGCAAGGCAAGGCAAGGCAAGGCAAGGCAAGGGGTCCAGGAGGGGATCCCTCCCTGGCGCTGGCAAAGAAGGGCAAGGCAAGGGGTCCAGGAGGGAGGTCCCTCTCTGGTGCTGGCAAAGCAAGGCAAGGCAAGGAGTCCAGGAGGGAGATCCCTCTCTGGTGCTGGCAAAGAAGGGCAAGGCAAGGGGTCCAGGAGGGAGATCCCTCTCTGGCGCTAGCAAAGCAAGGCAAGGCAAGAGGTCCAGGAGGGAGATCCCTCTCTGGTGCTGGCAAAGCAAGGCAAGGCAAGGCAATGGACGTTACCACAAGTTCCCGGCTGCGCTCCAGCTCCAGGTGTGCTGGTGGGGAAGGTGTTGGTCCCCCGGCAGCCCCAGCGCCTCCGCCTCTGCTCCCACTTGGGGAATACCGCAAGGAACCATGGGCCGTAAAACAAGGCAATGCGGAATGACAAGGATCTCGTGTTTATACCTATGCCGAGATCAGCGTCATTCCGGTATAGTGCCGACCGCTCGGGTGTATTCCTTAAAATTCTCGGAAGTCAAAAGGACTGAAACGAGGCTGAAATGACGCCGAGACGAGGTAGGGAAGGGCGGGGTTTGCTGCGACGTCGTGTGAACACACGGAAAAAAAGTCTGAAACGAGGCTGAAACGAGGCTGAAGTGAGGCTGAAATGACGCTGCTTTAGGGCCAGTGTGGTAACGTCCTTAGTGTGGAGTAGTGGTTTGAGTTTTGGAAATCCTCTTTGATTTCTCCTCTTGCTAATCTCATTTTATATGTTAATTTTTCTGATATAGTGGGTCTCAAATTTTGGTGGTCCATTGGTTTTGCATGTCAGCTCCCAGACCCAGTCAGCTTGGCCAGCGCTCAGAGATTCTGAGTTTGAGAACCACAGTTATAGAAGTACTCTATTTATCTACTTGTTTTGAAAGATCTTCAAATATTTTTCAAGATTTCTAACCTTGCATTTAAAAGGAGTGTTATTACCTATCATGGCTGATGAGTGTTGCAGTCCAGTAATATCTGATCATGGCTGATGAGTGTTGCAGTCCAGTAATATCTGGAGGGCCACAAATTTTCCCCAGCCTTGGGCTAAACAGAAGCTTCTTACATTATTTGTTATCTGCCCATAAAATGACTTAATCTGTCTTTGGTCCAAAACACACTGCAGAAATAACCCAATTTGAGACTGCTTTAACTGCCCTGGCTCAATGCTAGGGAATTCTGGGAACTGTAGTTTTGTGAGATATTTAGCCTTCTCTGTCAGAGAGACCTGGTGTCAGAATAAACTACAGTCCCCAGGATTCCCTAGCACTGAGCCAGGGCAGTTAAAGCATTCTCAACCTGGAGTATTTCTGCAGTGTGTTTTGGACCTTTGTCTCTCTTGTTTCTGGTCCAGAACCTGACCATGGTCTGTTTGGACAATAACATCATCCCAATAGATCCTGACAGTGAACTATTTTTATCCATTGTTGTTGTTGCTGTGTGCCTTCAAATCATTTCTCATTCATGGCAACCCTAAGGCCAATTTTCACAGAAGTTTTCTATATGTACATCCCCTTGGATTTTCAGTTAAATCACACAAGACATTCTTTCTCACAACACATTTGGAAAAGAGCTAATTAGAGGGACTTGAATCAGTGAGTCAAAGCTCCTTCTTCTGTCCTTTTCCTTGAATTCTGTGCAAAAGCAAGCACAGCAACTAGGTTGTGTCTGAAATGATAAACATGTTTCCAGAAAGGAGCATAACAGCTTGCAGAAAGCAAAGCAGGAAGATGCCTCCGCTGGGCTTTTGTTCCCATCAACATACTTGCCCCATTCACTTCGCCACAGGCAAACAGTTGCAGCCTGCATTGTGTCATTTGTCTATATCTTTTTGCTCTCTGCCACAAATTTCCCCCCTCACCTATATCACCTCTGTTTTATCAAGTTGCTGGGCAACTGCATCACAGATGCATTGCCAGTGCACAGCAGATTGTTGGGTTACAAACAGAGGTAGATGTAGATACATGAGCACATGCACACCATTTAGTGAAATAGGAATCATAGAATCATGGGATCATAAAGTTAGAACAAACTGCAAGGGCCATCTAATACAGTTCCTTGCCTTGCAGGAATATACAAGTAAAGCAATCCAGAAGAAGAGTCCACCACCCCTCGAGAGAATATATTATGCTGTTGAAAAGCTCTTATCATCAATAACTTATTCCTAATAGTTAAGTGGAATCCTTTTTCTTGTAATTTGAATCCATTGGTTGATGTCCTAGTCTGTGAAGCAGCAGAAAGCAAGCTTGCTCCATCTTCCACGTGACATCTTGATACATCTTGATACCCTGCAACACAGGTGAAAACCAGGACACTTCTGGCCAAGCAACATCAGAGTGTGGTCAAAATGGCAGAAGTTATTAATCAGGAAGAAAACATAAGCTAGGAGATTCTGAGAAGGACAAGATTATACTCCCTACTCGTCTCTTCCCTCTGCTGAATTAATTGAAATCAGTTTGCAGCAACTGAAGTAAGCGGAAGACGAGTTGAGAAAGTGGGAGAAGTGAGAAACTGGGACATGTTAAAAGAAGCAGAAAAAAATGGGATGGCAGAGGATTAATTGGGACTGTTTTTCACAAATTGGGGGTATTGCATCCTTTAAATATTTAAATATTCTGTACTTTGAGCTAAACATAACCAACTACCTAAGCAGTTCTTTGTAGGGCTTGGTTTCCAGACTTTGATCACCTCCCTCTTGACATCTTCTGCCTTGTCAATATCCTTCCTGAACTGTGGTGCCCAGAACTGGACAGTGTATTAAAGGTGAAATCTGACCAAAACTGGAAGGGAAATAAGTGTTACATCTCTTTTAGCCAAACATCTATTTTCCGTTGTGTGTGTCTGTGTGTCTAACTAGAGTATTGCAGGGCATGAACTTCTTTCATTGGTGCATCATCTCTCTGTTCCAAAATGATATCATTCAAATTGCATATTATGGTTGGGTTTAAGTTACCATTTTTTAAAAAATCCTGTACATCTCTAGTTGTTTTTTCCTGCAGAATAGGTATGGGGATTTAACTCCACATTTTGAATGCTTCCCAGTGAAACAGTCTTGATACTATTTAAAAAGAAGCAGCTGTTCTCTCCACATTTGTTCTGTTTCTCTGCTTCAAATAAAGGGATTTTTCTATGCATGACGTTGCATTGTTACAGTTCTGAAATCATGAGCAGACAGTGTTCTTCAATGGCACATTTGACTTTTAAAATAGCCTGACTTCCAAATTCATTTCAGCCTGATAAGATTCTTCAAAGGCAAGCAGCTCCTAAATAAAAACATTGTCATCAAAATCACTATCCTGTAATTACAATGATATGATATCATCTTGCATGTTTTGATATAATTTACAGAATGTTTCATAAAATTAGAACAACTGGACAAAAGATTACTCCCCCAAAAAATTAAACAGTTATGAAGAAGAAACTACAGACATATGCCATTACATGTACAGTACAAGCAATGAACTATTTAGAGCTATATTCAAAATGAAGTATGAAACTCTCAATGTATATAGGAAGATCATTTGTTAATTCATCTGAAAATACATCTCACTCTCTCTCTCCATATATATACATAAAGTATGATAATAGCAAATTGAGTTTACAAAATCAGTAAATAAAATTGTCCCACCTCCGATCATTCTCCCTTGTTCTAATGAAATGCATTCCACTTTGCCATCATCACTTAATACCACATCTTGGTGATGCAGTCACTTAGAGTTGGAAGTCACTGGATTTCCAACATTTGGCAGAAATTACCCTCATTGGAATTTCAATATAACTGATTAATTTGCTATGGAAGAAAGTCAATATCCCACTAAAAAATAGTCAGCATTCACAAATACACAGTAATAGTAGTAGTAGTAGTAGTAGTAGTAGTCTGCATTGCCTTGCCCTAGCCAGCTTGTCACACTAGTTGAGGGATTCTGGAAGAAATAATCTTTAAACAAGAAAATAAAAGAAATGATGTTTCCAGGCTCTGCCTTATCTGCAAAATAACAGCAGCAGGATATAGGGTTGTTTTTTCCCCTGGGCTGGGCTGGAGGTTGCAGTCTTGCAGGGCTGGCATGCTAAAGACCAGTGTGTGTCGCTGTCCCATAGGAGTGAGTAGATCTCTCCCTTCCTCTGCTGGGTTGCTTCCATCTGCAGTGATGATCTTTGGCTAAGCAATAAAGATGTGGATTTGGATCTCATCTGCACCAGGCAGTTACCACGCTGCCAGAGCCAGGAGATCAACATCTTGCCCAAGCCATTCATTCCGAAGTAGCTACTTCCATGCCTCCCTTACAAGCTGCTATGAACTACTTCCCCCTCAAGTCTCCAGTGCACAGGCTGCTGCCAAGAAAAGCCACACAGAAGGAAACCTTAGGGAGAATGAGCTTCTAAGGGAGGCATGCAAAAATTCCATCCTTGAAATGACCTGGCTGGCTGCAGCACAGAAGTGGATGAGCAAAGAGGCAGCATGAAACAGCAACGGCTGGAGGATTCTGTGTCACGGAGGCAGTGAACCTGCTTTGGGTTTTAATTTGAACTTTAAAGGAGCTGTCCAAGGTATTGAACCAAAGGAGAGAACTGAGAAGCATTTTTAAAAAAGCAAAATAGGAGACAGGCTCCACATGCTGCTAGATAATCACTTCTCTTTTTTACTTTGTGGCTATAGAATTCGTAGATATGGAGGGCCGACAGTATATATACCAAGCTACTAGAAGGCAAGTCGATCAACCCGAGAGATGTACAAGACGGCAGTTCAGAGATGGAGAATTTGAAAGCAGATGCAAAATGGTGGTTATGGGAGCAGAGCCACAACATTCACAAACAAAAGACTGCAATGACTTCAGGGCCAGCCCTACCATTAGGAAGAGCAAAGCAACTAGAAGAGCAAGGGGCAGATATGGGAAGTAGTAGCATCCTCTGAGCTTCCTGGTATACCTCCTCTATTGGAGGACAATTATATGTGTGGCTCATAGCCATTACTGCTCCCCCAAAATTGTCTCCTGCTTTTGAATGTGGCGGACAACTTTATCCCATTGACAGCTTTCAAGTAGATTTCAGCTGTCAGTCTGGTCTGTTTCAGAAAGGGCAGGGAATGTTGTCCTTTGCCTCAAGCAGCAAAATGTCTGGGAGAATGCCTTGGATGGTCTCCAAATATAAATAAAAAAGGATAAATCTACATTTGTGTTACTGCAGGACAGAGATCCTGACAATCTAATTTAGAGAGCAGAAAGGGGAAGTCTTTTTGCTGTTGTTTCCAGTAAATGTTCCAGAGTTATCTAAAATATACTGTGATGAAGATACAGGTATTGGATGGCAAAGGCGCCAGTATTGAAAGAATCTCCAGGTTACAAAATCTGAAATCCTCTCAGTCTGTGAATATATATAGCCTATAACCAATTGCCAACCCTAATTTCAGTGAACCAGCTGAATCAATGGAACTGTTTGGTTTACTCAATTACCATTTTTCTAATGGATGTGCTATAGCTGGGAAGAGCAATTGGGTTTAGGCCTATATATTAGCCTGTTTAAAGCAACTCTAGGGTCATAAATATATTTTAAGAAGAAATATTTAGGGAGCTAATTGCAGAGAAAGGCTGAACAAGGTTTGCTTCATTGTGCCTGGGAAACAGCCCACATTTTTTTGGCCTTGCTGTTTTATAAGGTGATGTCACAAACTGTCAGATGATACCGCAGAAGCAGCAATGTGTTGCTGGGAAGAGAATGTCAAGGTTGAATCGTTCCAAGAATGCTTAAACTCATTCCCATTCTGGGGCACCGAATCAAAATGGCCTTGCAAGAGCTGTGTGTTTGCATTCCTAGCCAAACAAGAAACACAACAGGACAAAGGTGAAGTGAGGTGGGGCAAAGAGAGTAAAACAGTGGAGCCGAAGGGACCTGTAGGATGCAAATATCTTTAGAAAGTCACTACACAAAGGATGAAAACAGAACAAATAACCACACACACCCCCGGCATATATATTTTGTATGCAGACTTCATACCTGTAATGACATTTTACAAACTGCAGAAAACAGCCAGTGGGTGCTGCAGCCTTTGCTTTGTTGACATCCATTCGAAGAATATCCCTGCCTTCACATTGTACATAATATTTAAAAATAAAATGGCAAGGACGGGTGCCAATCATAGTTCTCTTGGTGTATTTTCTTTAAAATCTTACCACCAGTTCTGGACCCTATCAATGATTTTTAAATTTTATTTCTGCATGTTGCACAGTGCACAGATTAGTTTTCTTTGTCACACGTGTGTATAGATTTGTGGGGGGGGGGGGGGGGAGAGCAAAATAATTTTAAAGCTATTTATTTTTCTGCTCATGAAACCAGCTGGACTATCAAACTAATGGCCACCTGGGAAAGATCTGAACAGAACACTGTTTACATGTTATGGCCAGAGTCCTTCTCATCCATCTTTTGATTTCTTTCATTGACAAACTACAAGAAAACACAAAAGGAAATATTTCAAAGTCTGCATTTATCTACATTTGGTCTTTCCAGATGAGTAGAGCAGGTTCACCTTTTCTGATGTGTAACAGAAACCTTGGACAAACTGTTACAAGAATACAAAAAAAGGAAGATATCTAACTTCTCCCCCCTCCTCTGTCCCCCCCCCCCCGGGCTTTTTAGAAGAAATTTTGAATAATCAGGAAATTCCAGTGAGACAGATTGCATAGAACAGGCCAGGATTGCCATGACAACCATAGGCAAAAACCCAGAGAGAGAGTCAGGTAACAAAATTACAGTGGAATACAAGCAGCTTCACAAAATCTGAGTTGATGCGCAGAGGGGGGAATGGCATGGTGTTTTGTTTTGCGTTTTTAACTCTGCAGTTTGTGAAGAAATAGCTCTTTTCACTCAGTGTGTTGGCATGAAGTCGAGGCTTTGAAAATGGAGTTTCCGTTTGCAATGCCGAAACAGCTTTCTAGCTAGCTGTAACCTTCGTATCTCAAATATGTGCCTGTAATAATAAAATCTGGAGCTGCTTTATGCCCTTGAACATTTTTTTTTTGGCTTTGAGGAATTAAAACTGATTCCAAATGATATACTGTATGGCAACGTGTGTGGTTTTCTATCTTCATCTCCACCCCACCCCACTCCCATATATTTCCTTGCTTTTCTTTATTTCTTTTCCACTTTTCTTTATTTGAAGCAATTTGTTTTTCAGTACTCCATTCTCCTTTTTGAATTATCCACAAAATGTGATTCTTGGAGCAGTTCTTAATGTGAAAATGGGAAGCCTTAAGAGAAAATGGGGAATGTTAAGAAGGAAAACAGGACTCCTATAAGCATGTGGCTGACAAACTGTTGTAAAGGCGTAGGCACAAAACGGTTACCAAATGCTCGGAGCTCGTACATGTTTTGCAGGCAAGAGTTGCCATTTAAACACAAGAATATCAGACACAATTGCTGTGTTCAGATCTATTTTGTACTCTGGAATCAGCCCTCGCCTCCCCTGAACAAAATGGATTGTATGAAGTAGCTGTCAGTATCAAGGTGTGAAAGTAAATCTGGAAAAGGAGCAGGCATGGAAAACATGCCTCGACACTCCTTTGTTGCATACAAAGCACTACACAAAAAGCGGGTCTTGCTTTATCAGTAATTGTTGATAGCTTTGCTGGTCTGTTGGGGGGGGAGGGGAAGAATCATAATATAGTACCTTGACTGGGATGAATTGAAAAGCCACCAACAGTAAAATCCTATGGGTGTGTACTGAGATCTCAGTCTCACTGAGCTCAAATGGGTTTGCATCCATTTATGTGAGTTTAAGATTGCACCCAGAGTTGATTTTGGCATTAATGAACTCACTACAGTTAAATTTTGGCTGACTAGGGAATCCCTAGTCTAGAGTTGTGTATGTGCATGTGCTTTCAAGCTGCCTGTCAACTTAAGGTGGCCCTATTAATTTCATAGGTTTTCTTAAGCAAGGGATACTTAAGAGACGGTTTGGCCAGTTCCTTCCTCTGCAATATAGCCTAGAGCACCTGGTATTCTGTGGTGATATCCCATCCAAGTATTAAACAGGACTGACCCTGGTTAGTTCCCAAGATCAGAAGGGATCTGATGTCTTTCGGGGAATTTAGGCCCTTCTACTAGTGTGATCTCTTTGTAAAGAGGTAACCTACTAGGGAGTCAGTGTAGCATAGTGGTTTCTGCATTCGACTACAACTCTGGAGACCAGGGTTCAAATCTCTGCTTGGTTATAAAAGCCCGCTTGGTAATTTGGGCAAGTCACATTTTCTCAGCCTCAGAGGAAGGAAAAAACAAACTCCTCTGAACAAATCCTGCCAAGAAATAAGTTCACGATATGTTCACCTTACAGCCAGCATACATCAGAAACAACTTGAAGGCACATAGTAACAACATTAGGCAATGTATGGTTCTACAGACTAACTCGATCAACCTCAATACATGGTCTTGGGCAGTGGTGTTCCCCGACCGGGTGACACCTGGTGTGGAAGATGCCACTGAGAAGGCTCAGGAAACAGCCTCCGTGTGGGCCTAACACCCGCCGGGGCAGGGGACGGACTGGGTGTCACCCGGTGCAGTCCACACACCCCGCACCCTCCCTCCAGTCACGCTACTGGTCTTGGAAGCAAGCAGTCTATGCTTAAATGTGGCCACTCCAGGACTAATACCTATACTGCTATCACCTGTAATCTATTTAGTATCAATAATCTATGTGGCACCCACAGGGTTGTAGCTATGGCATGAGGGAGACATGAGTGCATTGTTCCCACATGTGATTTTCCTTCAAAATAAACAATGAGTTGAGAGATGATAATTTGTGAACAACTGCAACAGCAAAGCATCTATGTCCCAGCTGAGTATATAAAGCAAGGGAGAAACAGCCTACAATTGCCTAATTGGTTGGCTGGGTGGAAACCAGTGGATTATGGACACTGGTAGGACTGCTGCTGGTCCTTTCCTTAATGATAGCGAAATTTTGTTTATAATCATGAACTCTAGAAACTTACTCCATATTGAGGGTGAGAATGATGATGGTGACAGTACATTTGTTGTTGTGTGCCTTCCAGTCGTTTCAGACTTGACCCCAAGGTGTAGTGGTTTGAGTGTTGGATTGTGACTCTGGAGACCAGGCTTTGATTACTTGGTTGGCCATGAATCAAACCCACTGGGTGACCTTGGGCAAATCACACTCTCTCAGCCTCAGGGGAAGAGGCAAGGGCAAAACCCCCTCTGAACAAATCTTGCAAAGAAAACCCTATGATATGTTCGCCATAAGTCAGAAAGGACTTGAAGGCACTCAACAACAAAGGTGAAACTATCAGGGAGTTTTCTGTGGCTGAGACTGTGTATAAAGGCACTCAGTGTGGGCTTCCATGGCAGAGTGGGGATTTGAATCCTGGGCCTCATTCCCACTACATAATAAATCGGTTTTCAAACCGATCTGAACTGGTTTAAATGGTCCTTGTTCACACTTGCGTCGAATTTCTGGCGCAGTTTGCAGAGGGGGGCGCAGTGCTAAACTCATTTAAACCAGTTCTTCTGGATCCACGGCATTCCCCACTTCTTTTTAAATGAATCAATTCAGCGCAAGTGTGAATGCAGTGTCTATTTGATTCTGTTCCTGTGGTACGGTCATCCCTGTGAGGCGACTCCATGTTGAATCGATCCATTGTTGAATGTGAATGCCAAATGGATTAAATTGAAATGGGTAGGTTCTATCACGGCTCGAATTGTGTGAACGTCTATTCGGCACTAAATCGCTTCATCGATTCAACTCAAAAAACAATTTTTTTAGAGGGAATGAGGCCCTGCTGTTCTCCGCAGTCCTAGCCCATCAATGCACAAACCACTACAGCACCATGTGTTTCTACTCATGCCTATTTTGAGAAGCTTGACTAGAAAAAAAGTCAACACGGCTTGCTGCTTACTTGGGGGAGAGGAGTACTGAGACTGCGAATGATTTACAACCAGACCGTAAAAGGTCACGAGTGCCGAGTTCAATGGCATGCAGGAGTTCAGGGGAGAGAAGAGCCAGGCCTGCTGAACCGAGTCAATGAAACGAAATCCGGCAAGGGAACAAGGGGGAGATCATGTGCTCCCCTCCTCCCTCTTTTCAAGCATGGTCGCACAAAAGGGCCAAGTCCAAAGAGTCTGCCAGCCTTGGCAATGTGTCCTCCATCTTGCCTCAGATGAGCCTCTCTCTCACATACATCCACATGAGTCGATTCAAGAATTAACCTTTCCTCTCTTTATTATTTTTATTTCTTTTTAAAAAACATTTTTATTGTAAATAAAAAAGGGCCATGTCGAAAGAGTCTGCAGACCTTGGCAATGTGTGCTCCATCTTGCCTCAGAAGAGCCTCTTTCACCCCCACCTCCACCCCCACTGAAATCGATTCAAGAATTAACCTTTCCTCTCTTTATTATGTTTATTGCCTAAAAAAAAAACATTTAATGCAAATATGAAAGGGCCATGTCGAAAGAGCCTTGGTAACTGTGTGCTCTATTTTGCCTCAGAAAAGCCTCTCTACACCCCTCCCTCAGAAGTAGCTTCAAGGGTTAATCTTTTCCTCTATTATTTTTATTTCTTAAAAAAACAACACATTTTAATGGAAATGTAAAAGGGACATGTGGAAAGAGCCCTTCAACCTTGGCAATTCATGCTCCATCTTGCCTCAGAAGAGCCTCTCTATACCCGCCCAGAAGTAGCTTCAAGGGTTAACCTTTTCCTCTCTTTATTGCTCTTATTTTTTAAAACATGTTTAATGTAAATGTAAAAGGGCCCTGTCGAAAGAGCTGAGAGACCTTGGCAATGTATCCTCAGAAGAGAGCCTCTCGCACTCCCCGCCCCCTCAGAAAGTACCTTCAAGGGTTAACCTTTTCCTATTTTTTTTTATTTATTTGTACATTTTTAAATGTAAAAGGGCCAAGTCCAAGGAGCCTGCCAACCTTACCAACGTGTACACCAATTTACCTCACAAGAGCCTCTCTAACCTCCCATTCCCTTTAGAAGTCGCTTCAAGGTGAATCTTTTCCTCTCTTTATTTTTATTTTTTACATGGGGGAGGGGAAGAAACGTTTTTACAAGCAGATTTTACCATCTGAGGGGAAAGGGGAAAAAAGCAAGGCACGGGAAGAGGGGGAGAAGAGAAAGGGAATGAGAAGGGGGGAAAAGAAAAACAACCCGCAGCGCAGAGAAGCTGCAGATCACAGGGCCATCCTGATAGCCTTTCCCGTCGCCATGGTAACGGCGACGGCATTTATCAGTTCCTGATGAGTGCAGGCACGGCAAATCTGCATTGCACATGGCCGCCTTCCAGCCTTTCAAATTGAAAAGAGCACTTTGAACCGCTGCCAAGTGGGGAAGGGAGCGGAGCTGTCAAGCCTACTTAATGCCGCCGCTGTGGACGGGGAGGGAATGTGAAAAAAGGGAGGGAGAGGAGGAGGAGGAGGAGGAGGGAGAAGGAAATGGCGGGCGGGGGGAGTCTCGCCGCATCCCATAATGCTTCAGTGCGACGGTTGGCCGCCGGCCAACTCCTGAGAGGAAAGCAGAGAGAGAGAGAGAGAGAGAGAGAAAATGTGTGTGTATAGCCCCTCCCCCACCTGGGCTTCACGCGCACCCTCTCTGTCCTCGAGGACGCCAGCCACGCCCCCCCAGCCTAGCGCGCGAGCCCAGCCCATTCACTGCGGAGGGCTCGGGAATTTTCCACACGCCCCTCAAAGTGTCACAAGCGGAGACGCCACAACGGCCGTCAGAGGGAGCCCCGCCTCTCCTCTCGGCTCAGGGGCGTCGCCAAGAGGAGTGCAGAAAAGGGGGGGGGGGTTGCGGACTGTACCAAATGACACTCTAAAGAAGGGGGGGAGGGTATGATACAACTTCTCCTCAAAATCTGCCTTTTGGGCAAAAATTGTGTGTGGTGTTCCCCTGCGTCTCTTTCAAACCCTGAAGAGACAGCTTAATACAGAGGTAGGCAACCTTTTTGAGCCGGGGCCGGGTTGCTGTCCCTCAGACAATTGGGAGGCCGAAGCACCAAAAATAAATAAATAAATAAATAAATATTTAAAAAAAAATTTTTTTTTAAAAATATGCATGCACACTCTCTCAGCCCCAGAAAAGCCATGGCAAACCCCCTGTGAAGATTTTGCCAAGAAAACCCCAAGAACAAGTAATAACAACAATAATATCATCATGGTGGGCGGCGGCGGTAGTGGGAGGCGGTGGCAGGACCAGGCTGGGGCCGGTCCAAAGGTCTCGGGGGTCCGCATCCGGCCCCCGGGCCTTAGGTTGCCTACCCCTGGCTTAATATAAGTAGAAACCTTTGTTGGAGGTAAAAATCTCAAATAGCATGTGGAGAGAGCTTGTAGCACCTTTGACTGAAAGAGATTAGTTGGCAGCATGAGCTTTCATCCCAAATGCATCTGAGGAAGTAGACTTAGGTCTAGGAAAGCTCTTGCTGCCAACTTCTTTCTTTCAGTTAGTCTCAGAGGTGCTGCAAGATCTCTCCACATACTGATTTTACAGACTAATGTGGTTCTATCTTTGAATTCTCTCAAATAGTAAGGTCAGAGTCCACTGACTGACTGTTGCACCTATAATATGGTATCTTGAAATCCAGAAAACACCCAGGGGTAGCCATGTTGGCCATATAGCAAATCTAATAACATCAAAAATCCACCAAACAGCGATACCTTTATTGGCCAACCAATAAAGAGATAATACAGTTAGCCCTCCACATTTGTGGCTTTTACTTTGGCTGATTTGATTATTGACGGATTTTATTAATATGTTCCCTCCAGGAATATCTAGAATGATCCTCCAGCGCAACTCTATGGTCAACTTTAACCTAAAGTCGCACTGAAGGACCTAGAGATTCCTAGAGAGAACACTTCACTAGGCATTTGGAGGCATTCCTCCAGCACCATTCTATGGTCAATGTCTGGCAGATGGTGACCACAGAGTTGCACTGGAGGACTTAGAGATTCCTAGAGGTGTTCTCTCAGGTAAAAACATAGTGTTTTTGTTATTTGCATTTTTTCCACATTCTCAGGTGTCCTGTGCCCCAGCGAATGTGGAGGGACAAGTGTGTATGTGTGTGTGTGTGTGTGTGTAAAATAACAAGAAGAAACTTAATTTTTCTCCTTGTGTAGAAACCCTCCTTGGATCCCAATGTGGGAGAAAGGCAGAATATAAATCATTTTTAAAAAAATCTTTATTTTAAAAAACCACATAACAAATACAGTGGTCCCTTCACATTCAGTGGGGTTAGGGGTGAAGGACCCTCATGAATGTGGAAAAACTGCAAATACAAAAACACTATTCTTTTTACCTGAGAGAACACCTCTCTTGGAATCTCCAAGTCCTCCATTGCAACTCTATGGTCAACATCTGCCAGAGGTTGATCATAGAATCATGTTGGAGGATCTACAAATGCCTAGTCAGTGTTTTCTCTAGGAACTTCTAGGTTCTGAAGCACAACTCTATAGTCAACTTCCCACATAATTTCTCTGGAGGACTTAGAGATTCCTAGAGAGAACATATTAATCAAACCCACAAATAATCAAATCCGCAAAAGTCAAAGCTGCAAATGTGGAGGGACAACTGTACATAAAATCTTACAATAAACAATAAATATCTATAAAAGAAAATCATTCCAACCATCCATATCCCATTATATAATTCCTATTGTATCATTCCCTTCTGTTGCAGACTGCTAGAAATAGTGCAAATTGAGTCCACTTTAACTGCCCTGACTCATTGCTAGGGAATCATGGGAAGCGTAGTTTATTGTGGCACCAGAGCTCTCGGACAGAGAAGGCTCAATGTCTCAGAAAAAAATACAGTTCCCATAATTCCCTAGCACTGAGCCAGGGCAGTTAAAGTGGACTCAATTTGCACTATTTCAATTTCCTAAATCACATCTAGAATCTAGTCTCATCCTCTAATCACGGTCACATCTAAAATACTACTCAAACTTTCATATTCCTACTAACATATTCCTCCATATTTAACCCACTATACCTCCTTTACCCTCTTTCCAACTTCTTCCATACTTCAGCCTCTTCCATTACACCTTCTACTCGCTCCCTTCCTTTAACCTTTCCCTTTTTCATCCCTTCTTTCTCCCCCTCTCTTCTTCTTCCCTCCTCTCTTAACTATCCTCTCATCCAACATCCTCTCACCCTCTTACATTTTCTCTTACCCTCCTCACATACATCTACCTTTAACCACTTCACTACCCTTTTGGGATATAAATCCTTGAAATAAATAAAATAAATATTGTTTGCATGTATTTCATTAGACAAGGTTTGTTGTTTGAACTGAGTAGAAAGCTATGTAATGTTTAGTTATCTGAGCAGAATTATGCTGGAATATATATATGGTTAAAGAATTGGAAGTTACAACAAGACGACGACTGACGATTTGTTTGTCAGTTGTTGGGTTTATATAGAACGGTGATAGTCGAGTTGAAGTAATTTTAATGAACAGGTGAATAAAAATAATTTTTCAAAAATAAAACGCCGAAGAAAACACTGAATTTCTAAAGAAGCTTCCATGCTTTTGCATTAGGAAACATTTTCAGATGCTGTTTTGATGCTGTTTGATGCCTTCAACTCATTTCCAACTTATGGTGACCCTATCACTGGATTTTCTGGGGCTGAGAGTGTATGACTTGCCCAAGGTCACTTAGTGGGTTTCCATGGCCAAGCAGGGATTTGAACCCTGATCTCCAGAGTCGTAGTCCAACACTCAAACACCATATTGGTTCCTACTGATGTGCTGCAGGATCTGCTAACTGTAGCAAGCTCAGGCCTTCCGCATGCCATATTCCAGCTGTGTTTGTATGCAGACCTTGTGTGGGTGGTGTTGCCAGGTTTCAAACAGCAATAAGGGGCAGTCGAAATTCACAGCATGCAGGGTTGACAACCAGGAAATAGCTGTTAACCCTATTATGTTCCAAGTACCAAATGAAAGTATTGATTTTTGCTATCTTACACATGTTTCTCTGTGAAAGTAACATATTGTCCACATTCATTCATTACATGATGCACACACTTCTGTCTTTATAAAGGGCTCACACTCCCAAATATGGGATTAATTTATTTTTTGGCACCTTGTTCACTGTATAAAAGGAAAAGCTTTCCGACCTTCAAATAGGGAGCATCATTTATAATACGGGATCCCTGCCAGTTCTATAAGGGAAGGGTCACCAGATGTTCTCCTTTTCTAGGACATGTCCTACATTTCAGCCTTCTGTCCAGGAGGACTTCCAGAATGTCTTCCATTTTGAGCATAACTAAGAAGCATGGATTTATATTTATAGGAGTGTTTTTAGCTTTTATTTGGTCACATCCATTTTTCTTGAATATCCTCCATTTTTGTGGTGCCTTGTCCTCCTTTGTGATTAGGACATCTGGTCACTCAGTATAACAGACAAAATGAGGAACATTCCTTATAATAAGGGACACCTGGCAAACCTATGTTGGGAAACCTATGTCCCATCAGAAGATGTGGTTGGACTCCAGCTCTCATCAGCCACAAGCAAGGGACAATGGGAACCCTAGTGGAGCAACTACAGGTTTCCCACTGCTCAAATCAATGTAGTGAGCTTTAAGCATGGC